>CM057343.1:27764139-28364139 GCA_030015575.1 Agapanthus africanus
GTTCGATTGGTTATAACAGGAAATCCTTGGCCAGGGTTGCAGAGATTTACTGGTAAGAGTTATCAGTAGTTTCTCGAACTGTTATAGACCTCATATCGACACGACTTATCGAGCTACTGTGGTCTGACGTTTACCACCCCTAGGCGAGATATGCAACATATCAGACGACGAGACCGGACTGTACGGGAGTGTTACTGTTTGGATTCATAGGAGAATGTACAGGCTTGCTTGTTGATCTTCTGAGCGCTCAATACCTGGGTGGCTGTTACGTTTAGCTGACCGCTTGCAGCTTGTGGGTGTTTGATATGATCATCACCTACTGCCGGCGTATTGACGATTCTTTAAAGTCCTATACAGAGGTTTCTTGGCTCAGGCAAAACGGAGTAGGAGAACATATGTGATATGTACGGGACCGAGGATAATGCGGTATGTGATACTGTATTGTATTCTCACGATATTTGATATCAGCCGGGTCATCGGATTAAGTGTTGATTTGATGAATCGGTACGGATAAATATTAGTCGGTTATATGCGATATAACCGGATTTTCGGATCAACTGTTGATTCGATAATTTAATGTATAATAATATATATGATATATTAAATTACATTAACTAATATTAGCTCACTAAAAGATTCTTTTTCTCACTCGGGTAATACATTGATATATATGCGATATATGTTAATTGTATTATTTTATTTTGTTACGATAAATATTATATATGTGATATATAATATTGTAACATGATATGATAACTAATGCAATATGTTTTGTGGAGTTTAAACATGATTAGGGTTTGGATTAGGGTTAAGACTTCTAGTAGATTCTAGAAGGTTTTCTTTTTGTTTTGGAAAAGATATTTTCAAGTGACTCATTCTTAACCTAACCCAAACCCTACCCTTGGTTAATTCTCTACAAAGGTTTATTCAACCATGGTTGCATTATTCATCATATTTATCTTTCATTATTCATCACAAAAGGTTTCTAATGATATTATTCATCATCTTCTTCCTTCTTCTTCTTTTGAGCAAAAGCTTTCTAGCTTTTTGCTTTGTGATGAATGAGTGTGAGAAAAAGATAATAAAAGAGAGAAAAAATCCTACTTCATCATCCTCATCTATCCTTGCCATTTAGATGAGGGTGTTCACTTCATATTATGAGTGTTAGCTTGTGTTAACAAAACTTCAAGGTGGATCATCTTTGTATCGAAGATCGAAAGCAAGATTGCATCTTTCTCTTTGTGGAACCTCTCGAGAGTCCGGAACACGATGATCGCAGCGAAGGGACTTCAACACGGAGCTTAAGAAGTGAAGGACCGGATCTACAAAGGTTGTAATTCCTCTCACTTAATGTTAAAAAGTTTAACATGCTTGTTTTCGCCTAAACCCTAGTTTAAAAATCTTGTTTAGGGTTGTTCGGCACGGCTAAATTTTAAATCGGGCATGGTTGATACCTTGTAGACCCTTGTGCGCGTGCCTGGCAACCTTACACCGCTCCCCAAGACCACCACAAGGTGGTCTTGGCGGTGGGGACCCGAAACTGCCCCACCTTGGGCAGTTTCGGGTCTGCCTCACCCCATGGCCACCTCATGGTGGCCTCGGGGGTGGGGTATCCCCTCTAGGCCCCCCGACTCAAAGTTAATTTCATTCTCTAACTCCCCATGAAGGTTCGAGCATGTTTCATTTTGATTCGGACTTCCGGATTGGCTTAAAACGTCAGTTTTTGGAATTTTAGCTCACTGGATTTTTCATGTTTTGGAAATTGGTTTAGTTTGCTAATTGCGTGCGGAATTCTAATGTCGTAGTTTGCTATACTTGCTTATGTGATGCGTACATGTGTTGTTTAACGTCTTCTAATCGCTATACGTCGATTAGAAGGGGTTGCACGCATCTAGTTTATCTGTGGTGTTGGATGTGATATCTTTAAGATGATATTGTCGGATAGTCATGATGGATAGATTATTGTGCAGTGTTTGTAGTACAGTTTTGATTCATTTGTATATTCATTATTTCGGGGTGCGTGTCCGACAAGTTGACTGTCGTTTCTACCTTGTTCTATATTCATTTATTGGGGCACGACCGGGTTGAGGCCGATGTCACCACTGTATATATTCTTCATTTCTGTACTAGGATTACCTCGCGGTGGAGTGGACGAATAGCCGGGTTCTAGAAAGCAACAAGCCCATATCTCATGGTGTTGATACGGAGGTGGTTTCACTCTAGAATTGGCGGGCTATTCGCTGCACTCGTAGGGGGTATAGGTTGGCCTAAGGAGGGGCGCCCAAGTTACTGGATTCCGTGAAGTGCCGAGTGGCCCATTCACTTTGTTGATTGGGGTTGCTTCACTTCTGGGATTGGCGGGTAACTTGCCGTGCTCGTAGGGGTATAGGTTTTCATTGCACAGGCTATCCACACGACCGGGAACGTCGGATTTTATTTGCGGCTCAATTGAAACCTGAGGCCTCCAAGATTTATCCACGATTCTATGATGTTGATTATTATCATGCCTGTGACGAATGTTGTATATACTTATATATATTAGTAGATATTGTATATATTTTGTACCCACGCTAGTCCAGCCCCCGCTCTGTCGTTAGTTAAGTAACCTAACGGGCGATGACGGGGCCCAGTGGCGAATGCGGATGGCATATCTGTACATCATATTTTCGTTCTTTTCTGGTGTGATAGGTTAATTGATGGGACCACATTAATTTTGATTAATGTAAGAAAAGAAACCTAAAAGATGTTGTTGGAAAAAATTTCGAAAAACTACAGTTATATTCTTTCGCTTTGCATAGTGGTATTCGGTTGTGAATATCCTGCACCACATTCCACGAGGCAAGAGCCGAGATCCCTTCACGGGGAGTGACCTCTTGAGTAAAGATCTATGCTATAGATTACTTGGTTTTTTCAAAACCAGAAATTTTCAAAAAGCGGAGCTTAAACCACTCCTTTTCAAAGCTATCAGTTTCCTTCAACGATATCAAGTTCATTAAGTTAATGGGTTTTTCGCCAAAAACCCAGCCGTAGCCCTCCGTCATTTCTTACAAGTATTACTTAGTATTCATTCTGTGTATGTTGACCTCTGTCAAGGCATAGTGATGTAAGTCCACGTTACCCACCCTGGTGCTTACGGGGAGGCGGAATAGGTAAAAAACGATTTTTTAACACAAGGTAACATGGACTAGAAATGGAGGATCTTTGCTAAGCAAAGACTAACAAACAAGCTAAAAGATTTAGCTACTCGGTTAGAAGGTTATACCTAGGTCTTGAACTCCTTCTCTTCTTGCTCCTTGGAGTGGTTTGAACGGCTCCTCCTCGTCGCCTTCTCTTTGTCGAAGAAAGATCCACCAGAAGGCCTCTACCTTGAGCTCCTATCTCAACCTAGAGGTAACTAAAGTGCTTGGCTTGCTAAACCTAGAACCCTAGAATGAATAGAGAGGAGTTTTGGTGGTTCTATCTCAATAGCTAATGGTTCTCAACACATAAGAGATGAGAGCTTTGAGAGAGAGGAAGAGGATGAGCTTAACCTACGAGAGAGAAAGAGCAAGAAAGAATGAGGATAATTATCAACCATACTCTCATATAAGTGAATTATGAAAAATAATAATAATCAAAGAAAATTGTGATGGTTCATTTGGAATGACCATTATCATTTCACATTAAATGAATTTTTCAAGAATCAAAGAGCATCTTTCATATGAAATGATGATGGTCAATATGTCAACATAGGTCAACAAGTCAATCAAAGTCAAATGGTCAACAACCCTAACCATGGCACAATTATCTTTAATTAATATCATTAATCATAATTCCCATTTTCATTAGGGTTTGGAAAAAGACAACTGTCAACAACCCTAATGAGAATCCTCTGCCTCTGCCTCTGCCTCTGTCAACTGTGCATACACACCCGCATCCGTGTTCCAAGGAACACGAATACAATAAGACAAAACCGATCCCAAAACAAATACTAGGATCTGGCTTATACCAAAGCCTGCTAGTAATAACTGTTCGGACACCAAACATGCACAAGTGCGCGGATGTGAACGAACCCCATCGCAAAACCATGCGACTTCTACTCTGTTTTTCCCAAAGGCGAATAACCCTCTGTGTGGGACTCTAAAGAATCGACACTACGATGGCAGTGGGTTTAACCACAGACCGCAAGCGGTACTAGCTGTATGTAACGGTCCCCAGGTAGATGCCGATAAGAAGACTGATGAGGTGAACCCATCCGAACTCCTACTGAGCCTGAAAGTGACAATCTTCGTACAGTCCGGTCTGTTCGTCTAAGAGTATCGCATGGAGGGCCTAGGGGGCGGTAAACGTCAGTCCCCTAATAGCGGTACAAGTCGTGTCGGAGTATAGCCCAGAACACCCTGAGATAACATTGGAAACGCTACCAGTATATCTCGCTTGCCCTGGCCAGGGACTTTGTGTAATGGCTCTCCTAGACACAGCGTGATATCAACCCCCAATACCGAGAGAGACGAATCCTGTCTAACCGTCACTGCCTCCAAGTGCTTCGGGACTGCACCCAACTGCTACCTGTTTGCACGACTCATTTGAGCCGTGGTAGGGTAGCAATCTAAGAACAGTGGAAACACACTCGAGGCGAAGTGACAGTGTCAAGTCAGCGGACTAAGCTGTACTCATGTCACCTGGGAACTGATAACTGACGACAGGTATAATACTAACTGTTCCCCTCCGAAAGGCGGCGCACAGGACCGCGATGGCCTGACGCTGGGATTCGGGGCAGATGCTATTTGGTTTTATCCGTCTACCTCTCCGAAAATGCCAAGTTGATTTATGGCACCGTGTATCGGAGGTTTAGACGGATGCGGCCGATGTAGCAGACTTCGTCAGATTCCCCCTCAGGGTGAGGGTTTTTGATTGTGGGGATGCTCTTCCCTGCAGGCGCAAGCCCCTGCAGTTGATTACGCTACCGCATCGCGGTAACAACTTTCTCCTTCTCCAGAATTTCACTTCGTGTCGTGTGTGTTTGTTTTGTTTGTGGTTGCCCGTGGATTGTATACGGAGACTGAGTAATGCCGTCGCCCGTAGGACGTGGATTAGTCCAAATCCGTATTTACTTAGATTTGGGTTTGGTGTTTTAGTTTAAGGATACGTTAGTCGCGTTGCGGCTAAGATCAACTTAAACGTTCGTTAAGGATACGTTAGTCCTGTTTGAGACTAAGATCAACTTAACGTGATCGTTTAGATCCGACAAAAGAGCGTTTGGGCCCTATTGTTCCAGTTTGGGAGATTCATAGTCCAATTTGGGACTAAAGTCTGTTTGGAGGATACGTTAGCCATTTTTGAGGCTAAGATCGACTCAAACGTTTGTTAAGGATACGTTAGTCTAGTTTGAGACTAAGATCAACTTAACGGGACCGTTTAGATCCGATAAAAGAGCATTTGGGCTCTATTGTGCCAGTTTAGGGACGTGGTGGTCCAATACCAGTTTAAGGACATGGTGGTCCGATATTAGTTTAGGGACGTCTCGGTCCGATATTAGTTTAAGGACGTTTCGGTCCGATATTAGTTTAAGGACGTTTCGGTCCACGAGTTTAAGGACCCCGCAGTCCATATCGATGTGTGGTCGTTGGGACCCGTCACCTCTTTGACGTCGTTGAGGAATTACAACGACGGATGTCAAAGGAGTTCGGAGATGTACCCTCGAACCGGATGTAAATTGATTTAGAAGAGCAATTTTGCTCAGTCAATTTAATTTAAGGACTTATGGCCAAAATTGGGCTAAGTCCAGTTGAAATGTTCAACATTTTATTTGCTTTTGCATTGCATTTCTTTTTTTTATTTTTATTTGGGCCTTGCCCAGAAAGGATGCAGAGCATCAATTTGTTTTGGGCTCTGCCCTTTTAGGAATGATGCAAGGCATCAATTTTATTTGGGCTCTGCCCTTGTATAAAGGATGCAAAGCATCAATTTATTTGGGCTCTGCTCATTTATTGCCTTGCAATTTATTTTGGCCTGTCAGGTCATTTTGATTTGGGCCTGGCCCTTTAATTAATGCATTGCATTTGTGCAAAATGCTGTTAATTTGAGAATCTTTTAGATTCAAGAACCGATGGTTCAAAAAAGAAGTGCAAAGCACTATTTGATTTAGATCTAAGAAAAAACAAGTTTTTTTCTTGTTTTTCTTATCTCAGAGAACCAAAAGTTCATGAAAGTGCAAAGCACTATTAATCTAAGAACCTTTTAGGTTCAAGAACCGATGGTTCATAAAACAAGTGCAAGGCACTATTGAATTTAGATTTAAAAAAAATAACAAGTTTTTCTTGTTTTTCTTCTCTCAGAGAACCAATCATGAAAGTGCAAAGCACTATTAATTTAAGAACCTTTTAGGTTCAAGAACCGATGGTTCATAAAACAAGTGCAAGGCACTATTTTATTTTGATATAAGAAAAAACAAGTTTTTTCTTGTTTTTCTTATCTCAGAGAACCAAAGGTTCATGAAAGTGCAAAGCACTATTAATTTAAGAACCTTTTAGGTTCAAGAACCAATGGTTCATAAAACAAGTGCAAGGCACTATTTTATTTATTTCTTTATTTATTGTTGAAGATCCATGATCTTGTTCATAAGAGAATTTTCTCTTCTTTAAAAGGTTTTTACCTTTTTCTTGAAATTTCTTCAGAGTTCTCTCTGTTTGAAGTTCTTGATTTCTCCCCAATCATCATTCTTCTTCTTTTTTTTTAATTTTAGAAAGAAGGATCATTGGTCGTTGGGACCCACCATCTCTTCGACGACACTGAGAGATTACAGTGCCATATATCGAAGGTGTGGAGGGATGTACCCTTTGAACCATGTCTCAATCATTAGCGGGGAAGAACAGGTTGGAGCTTAAGCTTCTCGCTGCTGAAAAAGGCTTCTTTGCGTTCGCGCGCGTGCGTCGCACGTGTTGGGCGCACGTGCGTCGTACGTGTTGGGCGCTCATATTTGCACGTGGTGCCCATGGATCTTGCACATATGCGTATTATGGGGGGGCAAGCTCCTATGGAGAACGAGTCTCCTTTTAATTGAATATTCTCATGTGGTGCGCACGTGCGTTGCACGTGGTGCGCGCGTGGCGGGCACACGTGCGTTGCACGTGGCGCACATACGCATTATGAGGAGAAGCAAGGCTTCTATATATGGAGAACAGGCTCCTTTTAATATTATTAAATGTTCTCATGTGGTGCGCACGTGTGTTGCACGTGGTGCGCGCATGGCGAGCACACGTGCGTTGCACGTAGCGCACATGCGCATTATGAAGAGAAGCAGGGCTTCTATATATGGAGAACAGGCTCCTTTTAATATTATTAAATGTTCTCATGTGATGTGCACGTGCGTTGCACGTGATGCCGCATGGCGGGCACACGTGCGTTGCACGTAGCGCACATGGCGCTTGCGCATATGCGCATTATGGGGAGGAGCATGCTCCTATCTTTGGAGAACAAGCTCCTTTGAGTATTGAATCCTTTAAGGATTTTACTCTACCATTTCTAAGGGGTATCCCCTCTTATTTATATGGGAGTGGTAGAGAAGCCATCTCTCCTTTTCCCGATGTGGGACTAAAAAAATGCATTCCCCATGTAGTAGAGCATTACTTTAGATTACACGTGCATAACACGCTTGCTCATAACTTTTGATCCCGGATGAATTATGAGGCCCATAATATATCAAATCGAAGGTCTTTTCGAGATGCTTTCAATATCATCAGAATTTAGCCATTTCTCGTTCCGGAGTTTGTCAAAATACAGCTCGGAAAATACTGGTTCGCATCTTCTTCCTTAGATCACATGTGCATAGACATTTGCTCATAACTTTTGATCCCGGATGAATTATGAGGCCCATAATATATCAAATCGAAGGTCTTTTCGAGATGCTTTCAATACCATCAGAATTTAGTCATTTCTCATTCCGGAGTTTGTCAAAATACAACTCGGAAAATACTGGTTCGCATCTTCTTCCTTAGATCACATGTGCATAGACATTTGCTCATAACTTTTGATCCCGGATGAATTATGAGGCCCATAATATATCAAATCAAAGGTCTTTTCGAGATACTTTCAATACCATTATAATTTAACAGTTCCTCATTAGGGAGTTTATCAAAATACAGGCCGGAAGATACTGGTTCGTATTTTCTTAAGCGTATCGCTGCCATTTGATACCTTGGACTCTTTTGCGCAGAAATTTTTGGCGGGAACAAATGCCCCCGCACTACTTTGCCCACGTAAGTATATATGTGGGTGAAGTAGTGCAGAGTAATGCATAGCGTATGACCAGTTTCGGGTTGGCATATAACTTTCAGAATCTTGATCTGAGAAGATAACGAGCGGACATAAGCGTCGTCATTTATCATTGACTCAAATCTCGACTCTTAAAAGATATAGTTCCAAACTCTCAATTCCATGAGCCGCACCCTTCTATTTCTTTATGTTTTACTCTGGTGTGAAGTAGTTTATATGCTCATGAGTAACTTCTCCATTCAGTGGCATGTAGGTTTGGCAAGTGTGGCTCGTAGATGGTAGGTAACAATTCATCTTTAATCCTTTATAAGATAGTGATGGCTTAGAAGACAGGGGTAGGATCTGCCACCTAAGACTTTTCAATTTTATGAGCCGTGAGGGTCTAATAAAGACTTTTCTCCCTATGGATCGAGAGGATCTCGTAGGTGTATTTTCTCCTTAGGAATCGTGAGGATTCCTAAGTGCGTTTTCTCTTATAAGTCGTAAGGATCTTATAAGAGAATTTTCCCTCTTACGAGTCGAGAGGACTCGTAAGCGGTTGTTTCCCTCCTTGTCGAAACTCGACTTTGGAAAGTGAGACCCGTGAATAGTATGCAAGAGACCGTTCAGATCGACTTGCAGGGTCCCATTGTTCAGGAAGCGAGCTTTTTAGTCCATGCTGCCTGAGGCTTCATCTTGTAAGTTGAGACGAATCGGGAGTTTTCAAACGAGGAGTGTGCTGAAATAATGAGTCGCTTCGACGCATACAACGGTCCACTGCATCCCCGACGTTCCTTTCTTCTTAAACTTATCGTGGGAGCTATCTGGAAAGCGCTTCCCCTATTCTGTTCCGGCGTGCCGCTTAGGGCGTTGGATGCCGCTGAGGACAAGGTGCACTCTGTGTACCTATTGAACTTTATCTCGAAGAGACGGCGAGACAGCCTTATTGACCTCTTGCACGAGATCTTTCAACAGTCTGCCATACTCGCTGCTTATCGGAGGGTGGAAGACATCGGGAGGGACCCTGACGCTTGTGCTCGCGAAAGGAAGCACACTAGGATGGTCTGCGAGGCTTGGAAAGTTATAGATAGGATCGCTTTTGAATTCCTCAATCCATGTCCTGGATCTGAGGTTATTCCATTGTAACTTTCGTTTATTGTTTTTATGACTGTAAGAACTTCGGGCAATATTAATAGAATTTTTTTTTTATATCCCAGCTTGTCTTTATTATATATCTTTGTCCTGAGTCTTTTTGCCTATGCATGAATGAATACGTCTTGGACGCTTGATCAAACGTAAATCGGGTGCTCTTTCTGTTGCTTTTCCTCTTTCTCAGCATGTCGTCACAATTAGCAGGTAATAGAGTAAGCTTCTTGATTTCTTCATGAGATAGCGAGGGCTTAGGCCGCAGGTTCAGATCTGTTGCCTAAGACTTTTCAACTCTATGAGCCGTGAGGGTCTCATAGAGACTTTTCTCCCTACGGATCGAGAGGATCTCGTAGGCGGGTTTTTTCTCCTTAGGAATCGTGAGGATTCCTAAGTGTGGTTTTCTCTTGTAAGTCGTAAGGATCCTACAAGAGAAGTTTTCCCTCTTACGAGTCGAGAGGACTTGTAAGCGGTTGCTTCCCTCCTTGTCGAAGTTCGACGTTGGAGAGTGAGACCCGTGGATGGTATGCAAGAGACCGTTTTGGGCCAACTCGCAGGGTCCCAATGCTTAGGAAACAGGCTTCTTTTATGCCCACTGCCTAAGGCTTTATCTCACAAGTCGAGCCGCCTCGACAATTTTTCACAAGTCGAGACGAATCGAACGTTTCTCGCAAGAACATCTTAACGTCGCATTTAACCTCTGCTCTTTACGACAGAAGCCCGTTAAGGTTGGTGGTACTTAGGGTTTTGGCCATCGTACCGTCGCATAAGCTGATATAGTCCTCGATAGGCAATCGTGCTGTTCGAGTAGCCCTGCGACTGCCGTGTCTCTGATCCCTTCGGGGGCTGGACACGACGTCTTCAAGCAATCCTCCTTGGCAGTTTGACCGTCGGAAGAGCAAGCGCTAGGAATTTGCCATGCCGCTTTTTACTTGAGGTTAGGCTCATTTTGGGGAGCCCCGATGAGTCATAACCACTCCGCGCTGGTGTGGGGATGATCTCCGATAGTCTTTCAGGCTTTATATGACTTGCCGTTAAGACCCTGAAGCTAGGAATTTGGCCTTTGCTTCGTTTGCTGGCATTGCGTCCTCTGTATCGAGACGAATGTCATGGTGGGAACTAGGGATTTTGCCGTGGCTCCATTTGTTTGATGACGTTGCGTCTGCTGTGTCGAGACGAACGTTGGGGCGACATCTCGTCTGCTGTATCGAGACGGACGTCGAGGTTGTCTTTAGGTTGCTGGTGAACCGTCGAGGTTTGGAACTAGGGATTTTGCCGTGGCTCCATTTGTTTAATGACGTTGCGTCTGCTGTGTCGAGACGAACATTGGGGCGACATCTCGTCTATTGTATCGAGACGGTTGTCGAAGTAGTGACCACTCTGTGCTGGTGCAAGATGATCTCCGGTTGTCTTTCCGGTTTTATATGAGTTACCGTCAAGACGTCGAAGCTAGGAATGTGGCCTTCGCTTCGTTTTCTTTGGTGTGTCCAAATCCTGTTGGAAGACGAACGCTGGGGTTAACATTTCGTCTGCTGTATCGAGACGAACGTCAAGGTGGTGACCACTCTGTGCTGATGCGAGATGATCTTCGATTGTCTTTCCGGTTTTATGTGAGTTACCGTAAAGACGTTGAAGCTAGGAATGTGGCCTTCGCTTCATTTGCCTTGTCATGTCTGAATCCCTGCTGGAGGAAGAACGCTGGGGTCGATATCTCGTCTGCTGTATCGAGACGGACGTCGAGGTGGTGACCACTCTGTGCTGGTGCGAGATGATCTCCGGTTGTCTTTCTGGTTTTATATGAGTTACCGTAAAGACGTTGAAGCTAGGAATGTGGCCTTCGCTTCATTTGCCTTGTCATGTCTGAATCCCTGCTGGAGGAAGAACGCTGGGGTCGACATCTCGTCTGCTATATCGAGACGGACGTCGAGGTGGTGACCACTCTGTGCTGGTGCGAGATGATCTCCGGTTGTCTTTCTGGTTTTATATGAGTTACCGTAAAGACGTTGAAGCTAGGAATGTGGCCTTCGCTTCGTTTGCTTTGTCACGTCCGAATCCCTGCTGGAGGAAGAATGCTGGGGTCGACATCTCGTCTGCTGTATCGAGACGGACGTCGAGGTGGTGACCACTCTGTGCTGGTGCGAGATGATCTCCGGTTGTCTTTCTGGTTTTATATGAGTTACCGTAAAGACGTTGAAGCTAGGAATGTGGCCTTCGCTTCATTTGCTTTATCATGTCTGAATCCCTGCTGGAGGAAGAACGCTGAGGTTGACATTTCGTCTACTGTATCGAGACGAACGTCGAGGTGGTGACCACTCTGTGCTGGTGCGAGATGATCTCCGGTTGTCTTTCTGGTTTTATATGAGTTACCGTAAAGACGTTGAAGCTAGGAATGTGGCCTTCGCTTCATTTACTTACACTGCGTTTGGTGTATTGAGACGAATGCTGAGGTGGAGCTGGGATTTTGCCATCACTCCGCTTTGTTTCGACCGTGAGGTCTTTTGTTGACGTTGCATCTGCCTCCAGCTGGACTGCGGAGGAACGCTGTTGTTGACATTGCGTCTACTGTATCGAGACGAATGCTGAGGTGAAGCTGGGATTTTGCCATCGCTCCGCTTGATGGTGTAACATCTGTGTCCTGCTGGAATGAGGAGGCACACCGTTGTTGGTCTCCAGGCTGTAGATGTGGCCATTGAGATTTGGAACTAGAGACTTTGCCATGGTTCCGTTTTGTTGCGATTCTGAGGTCGGTTGTTGACGTCATGTCTGCATCTAGTTGGAGTGAGGAGAAACGTCGTTGGTGATCTCTAAGTTGTCGATGTTGACGTCGAGACCCTGAAGCTCGGGATCTTCGTTTGCTTTATTTGTTGACATCGTGTCTGTAATATTGCGACAAATGTCGAGATGGTCTCTAGGTTGTCCATGAACCGTCGAGATTTGGTTTCGTTTTCTGATGGAGCCTGTTGGGAAGGTATTGTTCCCTTTTATCTGTGCCCCTGGATTGTATACAGGGATCGATGTGATTTCACCTGTAGGGCAAAAAGTTTCATTCTTTCATTTTTTTTATTCTTTCCGCGATGCTCTATCATTTCAGCTTTTTATATCGCGAAAATCGCGATTGCCCAATCATTTCGGCTATTTTTCGCGGTGCCCAATCATTTCAGCTATTTTTTCTTTTTACTCGCTGTTTTTTATTGCGAGTTGCCCAATCATTTCGACTGTTTATTTTATTTTTACTCGTTGTTTTTTTATTGCGAGTTGCCCAATCATTTCGGCTATTTTTCTTTTTACTCGTGCATACATTTTTACTTGCTGATTTTGTTTGCAAGTTACCCCATCATTTCGGCTATTTCGTATGCATTTTTTTTTATGAGTAGGGGATTTGGGATCTGATACCAATCTTGGCATCAGCATCGCTGTGACTGGAATATTGCCAGGAGCGAATCATCATTTGCCGTGAAAGGACTTGGAATTTTATACCGGTTTAGGCATCAGCATCGCTGCAACTGGAATATTGCCAGGAGCGAATCATCATTTGCCATGAAAGGACTTGGAATTTGATACCGATTTAGGCATCAGCATCGCTGCAATTGGGATATTACCAGGAGCGAATCATCATTTGCCTTGGAAGGACTCGGAATTTGATACCGTTTTAGGCATCGACATCGCTACAACTGGAATATTGCCAGGAGCGAATCATCATTTGCCTCCGTCGATGTCGAACAAAGGTGGCTTAGCGAACAGGGTTAAGGTCCCGTTGACTAAGGCTTTGACTTCATGAACCGTAAGGGTTTCACAAAGGTATTTCTCCCTACAAGTCGTGAGGATCTTGTAGGTGTATTTTCTCCTTAGGAGTCGTAAGGATTCCTAAGTGTATGTTCCTCGGTAAGTCGTAAGGATCCTACAAGAGGGTTTTCTCCTTGTAAATCGAGAGGACTTACAAGTGTTGTTTGCTGTACGAGCATATCCCTAGCCACGGATGGGACTTTGTTAGGGAAATATTTATTCGTGCCCGTGAATTGTATACAAGGGTCAATATGAGCCGCTTGTAGGGCAATACCGAAGGTTGTGGGGGTTGCGTAAGAACAGGTTAAGGTTTCTGTAACTTAAGACTTCCAAATCTTATGAGCCGTAAGGGTCCCACAAGAGAGTTCTCCTTACGAGTCGTGAGGATCTCGCAAGTGTATTTTCTCCTTAGGAATCGTGGGGATCCCTAAGTGTGTTGTTCTTTTGTGAGTCGTAAGGATCTCACGCAGGTGGTTTCTCCTTACAGGGTCGAGAGGATCCTATAAGTGTTTCTTTAACGAGGTTGCGCCCTTTCGGGTTTTCACAAACACTCGCCGGTAGCCCTGCTGTTTTTACTCACGGAGCCCTTTCGGGTTTTCATCCGTGCCCTTTTTGCTTATGGACATACCTTTATTTTTTTTTTTCTTCTTCTTCTTCTTTTTTTTAACGAGGTCGCGCCCTTTCGGGTTTTCACGAACACTCGCCGGTAGCCCTGCTGTTTTTACTCACGGAGCCCTTTCGGGTTTTCATCCGTGCCCATTTTGCTTGTGGATGTACCATTTTTTTTTAATCTTTTATTTTATTCTTTTTTTTTAACGAGGTCGCGTCCTTTCGGATTTTCACGAACACTCGCCGGTAGCCCTGCTGTTTTTACTCACAGAGCCCTTTCGGGTTTTCATCCGTGCCCATTTTGCTTGTGGACGTACCGTTTTTTTAACACGTCAGCCTGAAGATGCTGCGGGTTGGGAGTAGTTTAACGACGTTTCGGTCATTTGCAAGTTTTAAGACATTGCGGTCCGTCGTTAGTTTAAGGACATCTCGGTCCGTTGTTAGTTTAAGGACGTTTCGGTCCGTCGTCGCCGTATTTGAGGCGAACATTTAGTTTATTGACTTTTCGGTCTATGAGTCTTTCTCCATGAATGAACATGATGCCCCCGGCGTATCCATCTTCTTCGGAGCGTGCGGTTGTGGCGGACTCACCTTCCAGTTCTCAGACAGCGCAAACTTGCCCTGTTGGTATTGGTCTTCAACCCAGTCTTTGAAGACGTAGCAGTCCTCGATCGGGTGACTTACCGTTTGGTGGTAAGGACAATAATTGGGATTATTAAGATCGCCTGGCTACGACATACGCTTTGGACTCGGCAGATTGATGAGTCTGTTACGCACTGCCAGCTCAAACAATCTTCTCGTTTTATTCTGAGGAAACGAGTAATGATGTCCTAGCCTCTCTTCGAGGGATGGGCGTGGACGCACGTTGTTTTGGCGAGCGACCGGCTTTGAGTTGCTCCACTGTTGCTGAGCGTTGGCGACGATGATCGCTTTTCCTTTCTCATTTCGGGGATCGGGTCTTGGAGGAGACGGTCTATGGCCCATCTGGTCCATTTGGGCTAATTTGTCGATCAAGGCCTGGAAGGTGGTCGGCCTGAAGAACATCATGAATTGCGAGATGGTCGCCTGCGGATCGAGAGTGCCCACAAACATGCCTACCGCAGGTGCCTCTTCTATGCGTTGTTCGCATTTCGACCATAGGTTTCGCCATCGTGTTGCGTATTGGACCTACGTTTCGCCGGGCCTTATCCTGGCATTTATCAGTGCTGTAATCGGGGTGCGTTCACTAGCACTCGCAAATCTCTGTGTAAACAGCAGTTCCATCTCTGCAAATGTTTTGACAGAGTCGTTAGGTAGCTCCAAATACCATTCAAAGGCTGTTTCTGCTAAACTGCCGACGAATTGACGTAGCAACAATTTGTCATCGCCTCCAGTATTGCCGCATAAGGCCCTGAATTGAGCGACATGCTGATGCGGATTCCCTGTCCCTTTATATACGTGGAATTTAGGGATCGTATATCCTGGCGGGTAATTGATTTGGTCATACCAGCTCGGATACGGTCGTCCGGTTCTAACAGTTTGCCCAGCCGCTTCATTCGCCTGATGAACCCGGATCTGCTGAGCTATATATTCGTCTAGGTCGACTTTGGAGATTGCCTCCTCCTTGGCTGTTGATAGAGCCAGCGGAGGATTTGACGTTTCTCCCCTGTCGTCTTCAAAGACGATCGGAGGATCTTCGGCAGGAGGGTCCGGCTGTAACATCATCCCTACCATATCTTGGAAGAGGAGCGCCATCTGTTTTATGTTAGCCGCTTGCTCTGCAGCTTCTTTGTCCCTCTTTTCGAGGACTCTGCGTAAAAAGTCAGCGTCGGTTTCTTGTTCTTGACGCTCATCCGAAGACGTTTCAGAGCTTTTTTTTGGCTCAGTGAGTGCAGCCATTGTAGTCATCATTTCCTGAAGCTTTTGTTGTTGCTCCTGGGGTTTCGTCACGGATCGGGTGAGCGGTCGGTGGCCCGTAGAAGTGCGGCTTTCCTCCTTTCCAGAAGCCATATAAACAGTATGCACCACCATGCCCCCAGACTTGGGGCGTTTGTGTTCGGTGTCTTTACGATTTGCCGAAGACACAGGGGCTTTTTGCGGCCTCCTTTTTTGAGTGATTGGAGTTAAGGGAGCCGTTGTAGTGGGCACCCGAGTAGCTTTTGCTTCTTGTGGTTTGACAGAGTAATCCTTCCCCTGCCGAACCTTCATCTTTTTCTGTCGTCGGAGGCAGTCTCGATCGATCACCGACTCTTGGACCTGTCACCAGACTTTGTAAATTTTAGAGGACAGCCGTTGAGGGGGCTGCTCTAGCTTCTTCTCTGGAGTATTCTCCACAGGTGAAGGAGTTCGTTTCAACATCGCAGTAGGAGTGTTTCTGCGCACCTTGTTGAGCAGTTCAAAGCTGTTCTTGGTTGGAACAGCAGCATCGATCCTCACCATCGGAGTTGGAGGAGTAAGTCCAGAGGGGGGAGTTGCCCCCAGCCTTCCTCACTCGGCGCCAGTAGCGACGTCGGGCATGTCGTGCCGATGGAGTTGTTTCAGCTATAGGGGTGACCTCCTCATGCCCCCTGAGTTGGTCAGAATATACTGGTACCAGCTTTTTAAAGATCGACGTCCGTTGAACGGGGACGGCCAACTTGTCAGAAGCGGACTTCTGAACATGGGAAGCAACCTTGGTGATTTTGCCAGGAACGGGAGTTGGAATGGCTATCCGCTTCGGAATAACGCCTTCTGGTATGGCAGGCTTCTTCATGGGCCCGATGGAGCTCTGGCCTAATCCATTAAAACCTGAAGCAGTGGAGTTGGGCGACCTATTGAAAGGGGTCGCGGCAGTGGTAAGTCGATCGAAGACCGACTTCTTTGGAGCTTCTTGCAATGTCATTGGGGCGTTGAAGCTCATTGGTGGGAGCATGGTCCCAAAAAATAGTCCAGTGGTGGTTTGAGCCACCTGCTCCACCGGCATTTTGAAAAGGGAGGCCGCTTGGGGCCCATAAGTCACTCCTCCAGTAATGACGGAGCGAGAGTTGTTGCTGCAGGCGATGCAGTTCGAAGCCATTGATCTTCTGTTTTCTGCACGGAGCAAGACACCAAATCTTAGTACCTTGAATCCACAGGCAATCACAGCAAACCGCGATTTGTTCGCGAACACGACACACGAAGTGTGGAGTGGAAAGAGGAAGAGGTCCCACCGGGCGTGCCAGAATCTGTTCCCCTCCGAAAGGCGGCGCACAGGACCGCGAAGTCCTGGCGCTGAGATTCGGGGCAGATGCTATTTGGTTTTATCCGTCTACCTCTCCGAAGATGCCAAGTTGATTTATGGCACCGTGTATCGGAGGTTTAGACGGATGCGGCCGATGTAGCAGACTTCGTCAGATTCCCCCTCGGGGTGAGGGGTTTTTGATTGTGGGGACGCTCTTCCCTGCAGGCGCAAGCCCCTGCAGTTGATTACGCTACCGCATCGCGGTAACAACTTTCTCCTTCTCCAGAATTTCACTTCGTGTCGTGTGTGTTTGTTTTGTTTGTGGTTGCCCGTGGATTGTATACGGAGACTGAGTAATGCCGTCGCCCGTAGGACGTGGATTAGTCCAAATCCGTATTTACTTAGATTTGGGTTTGGTGTTTTTAGTTTAAGGATACGTTAGTCGCGTTGCGGCTAAGATCAACTTAAACGTTCGTTAAGGATACGTTAGTCCTGTTTGAGACTAAGATCAACTTAACGTGATCGTTTAGATCCGACAAAAGAGCGTTTGGGCCCTATTGTTCCAGTTTGGGAGATTCATAGTCCAATTTGGGACTAAAGTCTGTTTGGAGGATACGTTAGCCATTTTTGAGGCTAAGATCGACTCAAACGTTTGTTAAGGATACGTTAGTCTAGTTTGAGACTAAGATCAACTTAACGGGACCGTTTAGATCCGACAAAAGAGCATTTGGGCTCTATTGTGCCAGTTTAGGGACGTGGTGGTCCAATACCAGTTTAAGGACACGGTGGTCCGATATTAGTTTAGGGACGTCTCGGTCCGATATTAGTTTAAGGACGTTTCGGTCCGATATTAGTTTAAGGACGTTTCGGTCCACGAGTTTAAGGACCCCGCAGTCCATATCGATGTGTGGTCGTTGGGACCCGTCACCTCTTTGACGTCGTTGAGGAATTACAACGACGGATGTCATAGGAGTTCGGAGATGTACCCTCGAACCGGATGTAAATTGATTTAGAAGAGCAATTTTGCTCAGTCAATTTAATTTAAGGACTTATGGCCAAAATTGGGCTAAGTCCAGTTGAAATGTTCAACATTTTATTTGCTTTTGCATTGCATTTCTTTTTTTTATTTTTATTTGGGCCTTGCCCAGAAAGGATGCAGAGCATCAATTTGTTTTGGGCTCTGCCCTTTTAGGAATGATGCAAGGCATCAATTTTATTTGGGCTCTGCCCTTGTATAAAGGATGCAAAGCATCAATTTATTTGGGCTCTGCTCATTTATTGCCTTGCAATTTATTTTGGCCTGTCAGGTCATTTTGATTTGGGCCTGGCCCTTTAATTAATGCATTGCATTTGTGCAAAATGCTGTTAATTTGAGAATCTTTTAGATTCAAGAACCGATGGTTCAAAAAAGAAGTGCAAAGCACTATTTGAATTAGATCTAAGAAAAAACAAGTTTTTTTCTTGTTTTTCTTATCTCAGAGAACCAAAAGTTCATAAAAGTGCAAAGCACCATTAATCTAAGAACCTTTTAGGTTCAAGAACCGATGGTTCATAAAACAAGTGCAAGGCACTATTGAATTTAGATTTAAAAAAATAACAAGTTTTTCTTGTTTTTCTTCTCTCAGAGAACCAATCATGAAAGTGCAAAGCACTATTAATTTAAGAACCTTTTAGGTTCAAGAACCGATGGTTCATAAAACAAGTGCAAGGCACCATTTTATTTTGATATAAGAAAAAACAAGTTTTTTCTTGTTTTTCTTATCTCAGAGAACCAAAGGTTCATGAAAGTGCAAAGCACTATTAATTTAAGAACCTTTTAGGTTCAAGAACCAATGGTTCATAAAACAAGTGCAAGGTACTATTTTATTTATTTCTTTATTTATTGTTGAAGATCCATGATCTTGTTCATAAGAGAATTTTCTCTTCTTTAAAAGGTTTTTACCTTTTTCTTGAAATTTCTTCAGAGTTCTCTCTGTTTGAAGTTCTTGATTTCTCCCCAATCATCATTCTTCTTCTTTTTTTTTTAATTTTAGAAAGAAGTATCATTGGTCGTTGGGACCAACCACCTCTTCGACGACACTGAGAGATTACAGTGCCATATATCGAAGGTGTGGAGGGATGTACCCTTTGAACCATGTCTCAATCATTAGGGGGGAAGAACAGGTTGGAGCTTAAGCTTCTCGCTGCTGAAAAAGGCTTCTTTGCGTTCGCGCGCGTGCGTCGCACGTGTTGGGCGCACGTGCGTCGCACGTGTTGGGCGCTCATATTTGCACGTGGTGCCCATGGATCTTGCACATATGCGTATTATGGGGGGGCAAGCTTCTATGGAGAACGAGTCTCCTTTTAATTGAATATTCTCATGTGGTGCGCACGTGCGTTGCACGTGGTGTGCGCGTGGCGGGCACACGTGCGTTGCACGTGGCGCACATACGCATTATGAGGAGAAGCAAGGCTTCTATATATGGAGAACAGGCTCCTTTTAATATTATTAAATGTTCTCATGTGGTGCGCACGTGCGTTGCACGTGGTGCGCGCATGGCGAGCACACGTGCGTTGCACGTAGCGCACATGCGCATTATGAAGAGAAGCAGGGCTTCTATATATGGAGAACAGGCTCCTTTTAATATTATTAAATGTTCTCATGTGATGCGCACGTGCGTTGCACGTGATGACGCATGGCGGGCACACGTGCGTTGCACGTAGCGCACATGGCGCTTGCGCATATGCGCATTATGGGGAGGAGCATGCTCCTATCTTTGGAGAACAAGCTCCTTTGAGTATTGAATCCTTTAAGGATTTTACTCTACCATTTCTAAGGGATATCCCCTCTTATTTATATGGGAGTGGTAGAGAAGCCATCTCTCCTTTTCCCGATGTGGGACTAAAAAAATGCATTCCCCATGTAGTAGAGCATTACTTTAGATTACACGTGCATAACACGCTTGCTCATAACTTTTGATCCCGGATGAATTATGATGCCCATAATATATCAAATCGAAGGTCTTTTCGAGATGCTTTCAATATCATCAGAATTTAGCCATTTCTCGTTCCGGATTTTGTCAAAATACAGCTCGGAAAATACTGGTTCGCATCTTCTTCCTTAGATCACATGTGCATAGACATTTGCTCATAACTTTTGATCCCGGATGAATTATGAGGCCCATAATATATCAAATCGAAGGTCTTTTCGAGATGCTTTCAATACCATCAGAATTTAGTCATTTCTCATTCCGGAGTTTGTCAAAATACAACTCGGAAAATACTGGTTCGCATCTTCTTCCTTAGATCACATGTGCATAGACATTTGCTCATAACTTTTGATCCCGGATGAATTATGAGGCCCATAATATATCAAATCAAAGGTCTTTTCGAGATACTTTCAATACCATTATAATTTAACAGTTCCTCATTAGGGAGTTTATCAAAATACAGGCCGGAAGATACTGGTTCGTATTTTCTTAAGCGTATCGCTGCCATTTGATACCTTGGACTCTTTTGCGCAGAAATTTTTGGCGGGAACACTAACCAACAATTCCCGACGAGTCCTGTCCAGTGTACTCGTAACCTAACGAGCACCCACATACTATCTCAAGTACGACGTACTAATGGCTGTGGGACAGACCATCTCCCCTGCTGGGATGAGAAGCGCATACGCTAATCTACTCCGGAGTATCGATGCCCCGTCTCGATAATCCAACGACTAGGGACCTGTATAAGGATGTGCTTGTAGATTACCCAGCCCCCACTAGTGTGACTGCCATCACAACGCTGGTAATCAAGCAAAGATCCTAAGGGCTCTACTAATGTGTATAGGCGATATGCTAAAAGAAACATATGCACACATTAAAGTAGAAACAGACCAAGTAGCATACTACCATTTCGAGCAAGATTGTCTATACAACTGTGAATATCTCAAGCCTCCATCAAGTAATATATAAACTAGTATGATACAGTAATGGCCTCTAGAGCATATACACTAACAATTGAATGGTAGTTAAGCAATGCTTGTATATCGCATAGGTAGATGTGATTATTTAGGACAGTCGCACGGTCATTTTGACTTCTGTCAAGAACTTGTGCGAGTGAGTCTGAATCAATTCAGGACAATGACGAGTTGAACTTAACTTGCGACTTATGACATGTTGACCTCTGTCAAGGTCATGAAGCCGCTTGGGGAAAAAACCACATCGGGAGTTTCAAATATACAGGAAACTTGCAGATTTACCATAACTTATAGAGTGTGGTGACTAGAGTGGATTCTATCTAGATCATCACACAATGATAGTTGGATCCTGATCCCACTGATGAGTAGGATTACTCTCGGGAGATTATTTCACTTAACAATCAATGCTATAAACCGAGTAGGTGTCTAAAACGGTGTTAGCGGGGCTACGCCTCCGGGGAAAAGAGATTACATAATTAAGGAACTTCTCTAAAGCGTTGGAAAACCTCTCTCAAAGTACCAACACTAGCCTGGCTGAAAGGTTAAGCAAGTATTGTAACGTGCGATTAATCCTGACTAGTTCTTCTTTTAAGGTTTGAAGAAGAATTCGAGAAAACAGTGGGAGCCATCCTGGTTAGATAAATTAATAACCAATCTAATCTTGCAAGAGCGCACGCAAAGTGTTTCTTTTCTCTCTCTCCAGGTAGCAACCATTTCACGCCCTAATCAAGATAATAAAATGTATCGCTTGACCGATCCGAATTCTTATTCGGGGCTGGGAAACATCGGTTTGGCTCTAACTTATGATGGCGATCATAAGTATGAGCAGAAGAAAGAGGATAGTCTGAATTCCTTGGAGACCCCAACGAAGAAGAAGCATACTATTGCTTCTAGTTCAGGTGTTCTTATAATTGAGAACTGCTTTTCAGTCAGTCCTACCTCTTGGGTACTAGATACCGTATCAGGATCTCATATCTGTAATTTATTGCAGGGACTAAGAAAAAGTAGGATAGTTGGACCTGGTGATATGTCCCTCAGAGTAGGGAACGGAGCACAAGTTGTTGCTGTAGCCATCGGTGAATATCACCTGGTGTTGCCAAATGGCAATACTATGATTTTTGAACAATTGCTACTATGTACCTTCCATAGTTTGCAACATAATATCAGTTTCTTTACTTGATAAAGATGGATATAATTTTGTTCTTGATAGAAATATCATGAACATTTACCTTGATAAGGTAATGGTTGCAGAAGGTACACTGTTTAATGGTATCTATGTTCTAAATCAATACACAGTTTTCAATGTACAAAACACTCGCAAGAAGAAGAGTTCAGAAATGAACGAATCCTACTTTTGGCATTGTAGACATGATCATATCGGAGAGAAAAGATTAAGTAAGTTTCATAAAGATAGACTTTTGAATACGTTCGAATTTTCATCTTATGAAACTTGTCAGTCTTGTCTCAAGGGAAAGATAACCAAATCTCCGTTCACCGGACACGGAGAAAAAGCAGCAGAGCTCTTAGGACTCATACACAGTGATGTATGTGGTCCAATTTCTATACATGCAAGGGGTGGGTTCTCATACTTCATCACATTCACTGACGATCTCTCTAGGTTCGGATATATATATCTGATGAAATACAAATCTAAAGCTTTTGAGAAATTCAAAGAATTCAGAAACGAAGTAGAGAATCAGACTGGCAAAAGTATCAAGATCCTCCGATCTGATAGAGGAGAAGAGTACTTAAGCACAGAATTCAGGGACTTTCTAAAAGAGTATGGTATTCTCTCTCAGCTTACTCCTCCGTATACACCACAGCACAACGGCGTATTGGAGCGGAGGAACCGTACCCTATTGGACATGGTTCGCTCCATGATGAGTAGTGCTGAGCTACCTCTTTCATTCTGGAGACTTGCGCTTGAAACAACAACGTACTTGTTGAATTAGGTTCCGTCTAAATCAGTGCCTAAGACTCCATATGAAATATAGAGTGGTATAAAACCATGTCTTAAACGGGTTAAGATATGGGGTTGTCCGGTGTATATGAAAAATCAGAATCGGGACAAACTTTAGGCACGGTCAGTTTTGTGTAAGTTTGTAGGATATCCCAGGCATTCAAATGGACATCTGTTCTACCACACCTAGGAACAGAAGGTGTTTGTTGCTCAGCATGCTACCTTTTTAGAGTGGCAATTTCTTGCAAAAGAAATAAGTGGGAGCACGATAGAACTGGAAGAAATTCCAGAGGGACAAACTATAACTAGAAGATTTAGTAGAACCACAAAATTCAATAGGACGAACCTCGGCCACTCCGCAGATCTGGTAGGATTTCTCATCCGCCCGAGAGATACTACGGTTTTCTCATAGACGAGATCGAGAGGATTGCATCCTGGAAGAAGATGACCCTACCAGTTTCTGGCAGGCCATTATCAGTAGGGACTCTGATAAGTGGCTAGATACTATGTGATCCGAGATGAAGCCCATGTACACTAATAAAGTGTGGACCTTGGATTTTGCTCCACCTGGGGTAAAACCCGTTGGATGCAAAGGGATCTACAAATGGAAACTTGGTGTAGATGGGCAGGTGGAAACCTATAAAGCTAGACTCGTTGCAAAAGGTTTTCTTCAAAGACCAGGTGTGGACTATGACGAAACCTTTTCTCGAGTGGCTATGCTCAAATCCATTCGAATCCTACTTGCCATTGCTGCCTTCCATGTTTATGAGATCTGGAAAATGGACGTAAAAACGGCTTTTCTAAACGGAAGTTTGGAAGAGTGCGTTTATATGGATCAGCCATAAGATTTTATAGACAGTGGGAGCAGCGGTAAGGTGTGCAAGTTTCTTAAATCCATTTATGGATTAAAGCAGGCATCGCAGAGCTGGAATATCTGTTTTGATGAAACAATCAAGGAATTTGACTTCATCAAGAACGAAGATGAGCCATGTATTTATAAGAAGATTGTAGGACGAATTGTCGTATTCCTAGTCTTGTACGTGGACGGCATTCTTTTGATGAGAAATGATATTATTATGCTACAATTGGTCAAGCTGTTTTTGTCACAAAGGTTCTCCAAGAAGGACCTGGGTGATACTTCGTACATTCTGGGGATCAAGATCTACAAAGATAGATCCAAGATATTATTGGAACTTTCGCAGTCCAGGTACATAGAGACCGTACTAAAGAGATTTAGTATGGAAGATTCTAAGCGCGGCAACATACCCGCATTGCACGGAATCACCCTCTCCAAGGAGATGTCTCCCAAGACTGACAAGGAGAGGGTTCGCATGAGCACTATACCCTACGCTTCGGCGGTAGGATCTATAATGTATGCGATACTATGTACAAGACCAGATGAAGTTTACACGCTAAGCATGGTGAGCCGATATCAGTCGAACCCAGGTGAGAACCACTGGACAGCTGTGAAGAACATTCTCAAGTACCTGAGAAAGACTAAGGAGATGTTCCTGATTTACACTAATGGAGACCTCAGGGTCGAGTCCTTTACCGATTCAAGCTTCCAGAGTGACAAGGATGACAGCAAGTCTATCTCGGGTTTTGTGTTTACCCTCAATGGAGGGGCGGTGTGTTGGAGGAGTTCCAAACAGGACACCGTTGTAGACTCGACGATGGAGGCTGAATACATTGCTGCCAGGGATGCCGCAAAAGAAGCGGTCTGGATAAAGAAGTTCATTGCTGAACTTCAGGTGGTTCCGTCCATTGTTTATTCGATACCTTTATATTGCGATAACAATGTGGATATAGCTTTAGCGAAGGAACCACGGTCCCATCAGAAATCCAGACACATCTTAAGGCGGTATCGCCTGATCAGGGAGATCATAGATCGCCAGGAGATCGAGGTCCGGAGAGTGGATACAAAAGAAAACACAGCGGATCCATTTACAAAGGCCCTCCCTCAAGCACAGTTCGAGTGAATTTTTGAGATATTGGGTATGCGGTATGCCAGCAGCTGGCCTTGGTGCAGACGTTGGGTATTCGGTACACCAATAACTGGCCTTTAGTGCAAGTGGGAAATTGTTGGATATGTATTCCCTAGATTCCATTATTGTATATGCACACATATGGATGCTAGGGATGTGTATGTACAGGATATTCTTGCTCAGTTATATAGTATATTATTTCAGTTGTCTTTTATCAGAATATGTATATTTGTTTTTATTCTTGCTTTATCCAGCTTGCACATATTGATAAAAACTTGATACAGTAATATACTATTATGGTTTGACTTTATCTTAACTTGGCATATGTTATACATGATATTACATATTGTGGTTACATGTTGATAAAGCCCGTAGGATCTTGCTTGACTACCTGCATTGCGATGGTGATCATACTTGTGGGAGCAGGGTAGTCCATAAGCACATCCTTAAATGGTCCCTAGTCGCCTGAGTATCGAGACTGGGCATTGATACTCTAGAGTAGACTTGTGTATATGCTTCTAGCCTCAACAAGGGGCATTGGTTGGTCCCCCAGCCATTGGTCAGATGCACCTAAGATCGTATACAAGTGCTCACTGGGTGTGAGTACACTGGACGGACTCGCGGAGAACTTCCAGATGGTACCATACCTATCGTCAGATGGAAGTTCTCAGGTGACATGTATACGGGTTAGTCTTCGGACCTGAGATCTTCATTTGTCTCGTGTGAGTTCCCGCTGTGCTTTGATCACTACCCTACCACGATTCTACTGAGTCGTGCAAACAGGTTTTGATTGGGTACAGTCCCGAGCCACATGGAGGCAGTGAGCGATTGTTGGGGATTCGTCTCTCTCGGTATTAGGAATCGATATCAAAATGTGTTTCGATTGGTCAGGACCACAAGACCTTCCCCAAGGCAGTTGGGATTTACTGGTAGGTTGATCAGTAGTTTCCCGGATTGGTCCTGAGCCACATCAGCACGACTTATCCGGTTAGTAGGGTCTGACGTTTACCACCCCCTAGACCCGGTATACGATATTCTTTGATGAAGAGACCGGCCTGTATAGATATTGTCACGGATAGGCTCAGTAAGAGTTCGGACGAGTTTGCTCGTCGGCCTTCCTTTTCGACAGGTACCTGGGTAGCCGTTACGTACAGCTAGTGCTGCTGACGTGCTTGTGGTTAAACTCACTGCCAGCATACTGTCGAGTCTTTAGAGTCCCACACAAAGGGTTTCCCTGCTTCGGGTGAAACTATGTAGAGGCCGTATGGTTTTACGGCAGGGCTTCGATCACATACATGTACTTGTGCACGTGTGATGTTCGGGCGGATATTACTAGTTGGCTTTGGTTTAAGCCGGATCCTAGTTTTATATTGATGGATTATTTTCTTCTCTTTGTATTCGTATTCTTCGGAATGCGGATGCGGATATATATATACGGATGATGGGCGTTCTCGTAATTTTGCAGTAAAGCTTCTAGAAGAGACACCTCATTTAGGGTTTCCCTTTCCATTTGGATTAATTCTTTAAGTGAGCTGTAGAAAATGAATTGGAGATATTTTCTTGGATGAGCTATGAGTCATCACTTAACAAAAATATATTTTGTGAGCCATGGTTGATATTTGTGAGATATTTATTTATCTCATCAATTATCACATAGTTCATTATTCATCACAAATGAATGAGCATTCTTCATTCAAGTTCTTTCTCTCCTCTCTCATTTTCTTCAAGTGACCTTCTTCCTCATCAAACCCGAAAAGTTTTCATGTGTTGAGAATCCTAGGGTTCCAAGAGACAAATCACTCCATCTTCTCACTCTACGTAACTTAGGACTTCTAGTTTAGCGAACTAGAAGCCGTAGTTACCTTGAATTTGAGGTAAGAGCTCAAATTCGGAACTCTCGGGTGGATCATCTTTGACGCGAGGTGGCCGAAGTAAAAGCACGATCCGTACTTCCATCGAAAAGCTAAAGGAGAGGATTGAAGTCCCGAAGGACTTGATTCTCATGGTATAACTCTTTCTCATAGTAGATAGCTTTTAATCAAAACACAGTTCTTAATGTACAAAGCACACGCAAGGGGAAGAGTTTGGATACGAACGAAGCTTACTTGTGGTATTCTAAACTTGGTCATATCAATGAGAAAAGACTATTTAACTTACATAAAAATGGATATTTGAATTTTTTCGAATTTTCATCTTATGAAACTTTTCAGTCTTGTCTCAAAGGAAAGATAACTAAAACTCCATTCACCGGACACGGAAAAGAGCTACAGGAGCCCTTGGGACTCATACATAGTGATGTATGCGGGCCTATGTCTATACATGCGAGGGGTGGGTTCTCGTACTTCATTACATTCACTGATGATCTCTCTAGGTTCGGATATGTATTTCTAATGAAATATAAATCTGAAACTTTTGAGAAGTTCAAAGAATATAAAAGCGAAATAGAGAACCAAACAAGAAAAAGTATTAAGATCTTTTGATCTGATCGAGAAGGGGAGTACTTGAGTACAGAATTCCGTGACTTTCTTAAGGAGAATGGTATTCTGTAACATTTCAGAAAATAAAATATTATTTTGGGAATTTAAATAATTAAATTAATAAATATTATGAATATTTTAAAGTATGGAGATTAGTTTTAATGATATGGTATAACTATATACCGAAAATTTGGAAAATATTTGGAAAATTAATACAATTATTGATTTCGAAGGCATTTATGTGATTTGGGCATTCTATTTATTATTATACAATTAATTGTAATCGGTTATTTACTAAACTCTATTAGTATTTACTAATTTTGCATTAAGTATGTTATGTGCATGACATGCAACATGACATGTTGCAAATGCTTATTTCATATTTTGAGCCATTCTTCATGTGCATGCATATATGGTTCTTGATTTTTTTGTTTTTAAAAAAAAAGATAAAAGATAAAAGAAGAAGAATAATAATATGTGGCATGGCATGGGGACAAGGAGGTATGGGTTAGTGAGGGTGGGTGAGAGAGAGAGAGAGAGAGAGAGAGATTTCTTCATCCCACCATGGTTCATCTCCTCTTCTTCATTTTCCCTTCTTCATTTTCTTGACCTCCTCCCTCCTCATCATCCACCTCCTCTACCTCACAAACCACCATTAAAACTTAGCCTAAACACCCTACTCCCTTCACAAAAATGGTGCACAACCTCACTACAAACCCTATGGAGGCCTCAAGTTTGGATTTTGAAGACTTTGAACAACTCAAGAAAATTCTTGGGTTGTCAAATGAGGTAAATCCCATGTCTTTAGTTTAGTTTTTAGACTTTCTACATCTTAGTGTAGTTTAGAGTTAAACTTGTCTAGATTAGCGATATTAGAATTTTCTAGAAGAGAAATTAGGAGATATTATGATTTGCCAAGGTGTTAATGAGGTTTAGTTGTGATCACAAGCCCTTATAGTGCTTTTATCCTGGACCAAAACAGTGACTAAACCCTAAAACTTAAGTTTAGATCTTTCATATGTCGTTTTTATAAAAATTGTGAGGATTATAGGGAATCTGGTGCAACCTGAGGTGTTTTAAGAAAAATCAAACAAGTACACTAACCTAGTTAGACCACTAGAAGACCACCACGAGAAAACGAGACCAAATCTCTTCACTTGGACCGGCGGAACCCATTTTTTTCGCATTCTCGCCGGGCCAGTTGTAGCCATTGGTGTAGGGATTTTGGCAGTAGTTCACTTACTTGTTGATCTATTTCCTGTATTGTTTGTTTAACCTAATTTACCTGAACCAAAATCTGGAGCTAATTTTCTAACTTGCTGTTTTGAGTTTTGTGGATTTTGATAACTTGAGTTTTGATAATTGTGTTTTATCTCGGTCACTTGACGTTCGTACGTCAAATCGGGAGTTGTTTGATCATTCTTACATGCATAGACCATAGGTTATAACCTATGTGAGTTTTGTATGCCGTTTTGGTTTTCATACGCGATTCCTGTTTACGATACTATGTGTTTATATATGTAGGCACCTTCACGTGGACTTGGGACAACAAGGAAGAGCGTGGTATCATCGATTTCGGCAAGCGAGGATCGAGATAAGTAGATGTATATCTACGGGGGAAGTCGGGTGGATGGCGTATAGCACCCTCGCAAATTCATAGATTAGGATTCGTATGGTATGTATATGTGTAGTACAGATACTTATTAAATAGGGTTTTCTAGGAGACCATAGGTAGATTGAGCGTACTTGGAAAAAGATTGCTTTTAGTTTAGTTTCATAGTCGCGAACCCGTAGTGTATAGGTTGCCACACACATACACACGCACACACGAGATATGATATATGGCTGTATATGTATGTATATGTATGTGTGTGTGTGTGTGTGTGTGTGTATGGATGTGTCATTATATACACACACACACACATATGGTATACATATACGTATATGATGAGGATACAAATGTTGAACGGATATGAGTCTATATGATCAGGCATGATGTCGCGAGATTTGATATGTGATCGAGTCGCGATATGATATTATAATGGATCGTTGAGCGATATGATATTATAATGGATCGTTGAGCGATATGTATTCATGCTTACGATGATATGTGAGTTGATAATATTTGAATGAACAAGACCTTAGAACCGTACCTATTAATCATGATGTTGTACGATTGATAATACCGTACGAAGGATGATATTATGTATGATTTTGACCGGTATCCTTGAATTTGAGGATGCCGTACTATGTATTATACAGTATGTGACGCTATGAGGCTGGATCGCCGACTACTAGATATATCGACTCGGAATTTATGTGGATTTTCTTACCCTTTCGATTAGTTTCTTAGTTTAGTCTTTTAGTTGATTAGGTAGATGTTAGACTAGGCTCGAGTCATACCTATTTTCAAAAACTAACGAATCGTGAGTATTTTCATAAGACAATCCGAGAGATGCTACGGCTTTTCAAAGGACATATCTTTTCTTAAAAACACCGTAGCCCCTAATTTCTAAAAACCACGATTCGTGCTTTTTCAAACACCAAAACTGTATAACTTGTATATAGAAATGTATATTCTTCTATGTTGCTGTTATTACTCATTCTCCGTTATATTCATGTTGTTCTCATTATATTGCATGTTTATACATGTGTTTCCTTAACAATCATGATCCCAGCTATTAGGATACCATCACCATTACCGATGATGCGTATATTCCACGTACACTTGCTTGCCGGCTCACACACATCATCATCGGTAATTGCCATGGCACGTACACTTTAGAATATGTTACTTCATTAGTATAACCTGCTAACTACTAGTTCCGACATATTATTAGTATGCTTACTCTTATGTGCTAATTTAGACATTTCATTCCTTACTTAGATACTTCATGCGTTTATGCATTCATTCTGTTATACATTATTGTGGGGATTTATGCCGGTAATTCACTGTTTATTGACTCTTGATTTTGGGATTTCGGATTTTCCATGAGATTTCTGGATTTGGAGGAACCGCAAGGATTTTATAAACTCATTATCATTTTTAAAAATAGAAATTTGTGGTTTTCTCGTGTTATGATGTGTGAGGTGTCCACCATGTATTTTCTCGGTTGTGCTGTATCACATACCCGATTCGAGGAGGGGGATGCACCGTCTGCGGGTACATGGTGGACCCGGTGAGGTACCTCGGGGCAAGAAAATAGATGGCGTTGAGCCCGGCATGGGAGCACTACCGACCGGTGATATTTGGTTCAGCGGTCGTCCAGAGGAGACCGACCGTAGTTGTGAGATTTGATGATATGGGCCGATCCGGACTGACGGAGCCCGAGATATTGAGGATATTGTGTCGATGTTTGACACAGACTTTTCTGTCGATTTCATTGATGATACTTCGGTTTTTACACTAAAATCTTACTGAGATAAGAAAACAGTTTTCTCGTACAAGATGTATTCTGCTTTCATTCTTAATGCATTCGTACATCATATATATGACATGTTGTTACCTGAGGCACTGACACGAGCACTTGGTATTACACTTATATTTAGATGATTACCCTTGCCACTATTAGATGTTTCAGGGTATATTATGAGTACATTACTGTATGACCTAGGAGATGGTCATACTTTCAATTTCTGCTTGGTGATGTCTTCTACTCACGAGTTGGCAACTCACCCCGTTGTGCCACAGTTTCTTATAGGTTTTGATGTACAGGTTCCGTAGCGGCTTGCTGGCACTTCACTTTCTTCCGGGTGATTGCTTTGGTGGGTGGGTTCACTTGCATCGTGACCACCGTTGTACTTTTATTTATTTCAGTTGTATCTAGTAAGCTTCATCAACCAGACTTGTATATTTAGTAGACTTAGATAACCACAGCTTGTATATTATTTCGACCTTAGAGTTGCGCTCATGTAGTATTATGGTTTTCTGGCTTTCTTGATGATGTTGAGTTCTTTACTTTCTTTCCGAGTTTGATCCCCGACTTTCGACGTCGTATATTCATTTTATCTTGCGTGGTTTTTCCGCCATTTGGCGAAGAGCTAGCTCCCGCTTGGGGATGCCTTATATTATATTGTTTGCACCGTTTTCGGGTTAAAATATACAAAAGAGGTGCTGCCGAATTCTTCAATGGAGAAAAGTGTTTTCAATTAGTTACAAAACGTTGTTTTCATATTATATTACTTATATATATATATATATATATATATATATATATATATATAAGAATAAGTTTGATTTTCAGTAAACCTTATTTCAAAACTGTATCTCCACTATTTTCCCCTAAAATGGTTTAGCTTTCTGGGCTTTTGGCTTACTTGAATTAGGTGGGGTCCTATAGACTTCATATGATTCAAGTGTCAGTCACGTGCCTTTTCCAGGTCGTGTTATATTCTCTCTCAACTTACTCCTCTGTATACACCACAGCACAACGATGTATCAGAGTGGAGGAATCGTACCCTATTGGACATGGTTCACTCCATGATGAGTAATGCCGAGTTGCCTTATTCATAATAAGGATATGCGCTTGAAACAATAGCATATCTATTGAATCAAGTTCTATCTAAATCCGTGCCTAAAACTCCATATGAAATATGAGTGGTAAGAGTCTGTATCTTAAACGTGTTAAGATATGGGGTTGTCCTGCTTATGTTAAAAAGCAAAATCCAGATAAACTCGAGACACGATCAGTTTTGTGTAAGTTTGTGGGATATCCAAAACATTCGAAAGGATATCTATTCTACCACGCAGAGGAACAAAGGATTATTGTTCCTCGAAGCGCCAAATTTTTAGAATGGCAGTTTCTTGTAAAAGAAACTAGTGGGAGAAGAGTAGAACTTGATGAAGTTCCAGAAGCACAAACTATAACTGGAGATTTGGTAGAACCAGAGAATTCAATAGAAACCGACGAACCTCAGCCGCTCGGCAGATCTAGTAGGATTTCTTATCCGCCCAAGAGATACTATAGTTTTCTCATAGACGGAGACGGAGATCGAGAGGATTGCATTTTGGAAGAAGATGATCCTATTAATTTCGAGCAGGCCATTTCCAGTAGGAACTCTGTAAAATGGCTGGATGCTATGCGATCCGAAATGGAGTCCATGTATACTAACAAAATTTGGACTTTGGATGTTGCTCCTCCTGGGGTAAAGCCCGTTGGATGCAAGTGGATCTTTAGAAAGAAGATTGGTGTAGATGGACAGGTGGAAACCTATAAGGCTAGACTTGTTGCAAAAGATTTTCGTCAAAGACCAGGAATGAACTATGACGAAACCTTTTCCCCTATGGCTATACTGAAATCCATTTGAATCCTACTTGCCATTGCTGCCTTCCATGTATATGATATTTGGCAGATGGACGTAAAACCGGCTTTTCTAAATGGAAGTTTAGAAGAGTGCGTTTACATGAATCAGCCGGAGGGATTCATAGACAGTGGGAGCAACGAGAAGGTATGCAAGTTGCTTAAATCCATTTATGGATTAAAGCAGACATCGCGAAGCCGGAACATATGTTTTAATGAGACAGTCAAAGAATTTGACTTCATCAAAAACAAAGATGAGCCATATATCTACAAGAAGATTATAGGGAGAACTGCCGTATTCCTCGTCTTGTACGTCAATGACATTCTCTTGATAGGAAATGGCATTTCTATGCTATAATCGGTCAAGTTGTTCTTGTCACAATAGTTCTCCATAAAAGACATGGGTGATACCTCCTACATTCTGGGGATTAAGATCTACAGAGATAGATCCAAGAGATTGTTAGGACTATCACAGTCCAGGTACATACACACCATATTAAAGAGCTTTAGTATGGAAGATTACAAGCGCGGTAATATACCCGATTTGCATGGAATCACCCTCTCCAAAGAGATGTCTCTCAAAACTGATGAGGAGAGGGCTCGCATGAGCATTATACTCTACACTTCGGTGGTAGGATCTATAATGTACGCAATACTATGTACCAGACCAGATGTGGCATACACGCTTAGCATGGTGAGCCGGTATCAGTCGAACCCAGATGAGAATCATTGGACAGCTGTGAAGAACATTCTCTAGTACCTGAGAAGGACTAAGGAGATGATCTTGGTTTACGGTAATGGAGACCTCCGAGTCGAGTCCTTTGCTGACTCAAGCTTCCAAAGTGACAAGGATGACAGCAACTCTGTCTCGGGTTATGTGTTTACCCTCAACGGAGGAGCGGTCCATTGGAAGAGCTCCAAACAGGACACCATCGCAGACTCGACGATAGAGGCTGAATACATTGCTGCCAACGATGCCGCAAAAGATGCGGTCTGGATGAAGAAGTTCATTACTGAACTTGAGTTGGTTCCGTCCATTATTAATCCAATACCTTTGTATTGAGATAACAATGGGGCTATGGATTTAGCGAAGGAACCATGGTTCCATTAGAAACCCAGACACATCTTGAGGCGGTATCACCAGATTAGAGAGAACATACATCGCCGAGAAATCGAGGTCCGGATAGTAGATACGAAAGACAACACGGCGGACCCATTTACCAAGGCCCTCCCGCAAGCGCAGTTCGAGCGACTTTTTGAGATATTGGGTATGCGATATGCCAACAACTGGCCCTAGAGCATACGTTGGGTATTCGGTACGCCAATTACTAGCTTTAGTGTAAGTGGGAGATTGTTGGATATGTATGCCCTAGAGACCTGAATTGTATAGGATGCTAAGGATTTGTACGCACAGGACAATCTTGCTCAGTTATGTAGTATACCATTTGGATTGTCTTTATCTAAACATGTGTATTTGTTTTTCTTGCTGCTTTGTATTGCTTATACATGTTGATAAAGACTCGTTACAGTAGTATACTATTTTAGTTTCTCTTTATCTTAACATATGCATATGTTATACTCGATATCACATATGGCTTATACATGTTGCTAAAACCCGTAGGATTTTGCTTGACTACCAGTGTTATGATGGCGATCACACTTGTGAGGGCTGGGTAGACCATAAGCACATCCTTAACTGTCCCAAGTCGCTGGAGTATTGAGACCGGGTATTGATATTCCAGAGTAGACTTGTGTATACGTTTTTAGAGCCCGACGACGGCCGGTGGTTGGTCCCACAGCCATTGGTGTGATCACCTAAGATTGTATATAGGTGCTCAATGGGGGTGAGTACACTGGACGGACTTGCCGAGAACTTCTAGATTGTATTATACCTATCGTCAGATAGCGGTTCTCAGGTGATATGAATACAAGTTGGTATTTATACCTAAGATCGTCATTTGTCTCGTGTGAGTTCCCACTGTACTTAAATAACTACCCTACCATAGCTCTACTGAGTCATGCAAACAGGTTTTGGTTGGGTACAATCCCGAGCCACATGGAGGCAATGAGCGATTGTCAGGGATTCGTCTCTCCCGGTATTGGGAGTCGATATCGCACTATGTCCGGTTGTCCAGAACCATAAGGCCTTAGCTAAGACAGTTGAGACTTACTGATGGTTAGATCGGTAGTTTCTCGGATCGGTCCTAAGCCAAATCGATATGACTTATCGGGTTATTAGTAGTCTGATGTTTACCACCCCCAGACCCGGTATGCGATACTCTTAGACGAAGAGATCGGGCTGTATGGAGATTGTCATAGATAGGCTCGGTAGGGGTTCGGATGAGGTTTCTCGTCAGCCTTCTTTTCGACAAGTACCTAGGTAGCCGTTACGTACAGCTAATACCGCTGACGTGCTTATGGTTAAACCCACTGCCAGCATACTGTCGAGTCTTTAGAATCCCATACAGAGGGTTTCCTTGGTTCAGGAGAAATGATGTAGAGGCCGTATATTTATATGTGCAGGGTTTTGATTAAATACATGTACTAGTTGCGTGAAATTTAATCGGACAGTTTGTGATACTAGAGGGCTTAAGGTTAAGCAAGTTTATTAAATCACGTATTGATTTAATTCTAGTATCATGTTATTGGATTTATCTATCTCTTTGTATTCGTATTTTTGGTACGAATACGGGTATGTATATATGGTTTGGTATTCTTGTATTTATACAAGAATGACTTCTAGAAGATGGACACGTCATTTATGTTTTTCTATTTATTGGAAAATAATAAATCAGGTGGCACGCAAGGTGGCATGAAAAGTGTAGAGAGGAATGGACAAATGAAGTAGATATTCATTTGTCATTAATATTCAAGTATGGTAGCCATTTTTAATTGTGAAATTCTTTTCACAAAAACAAAATGGTTATCATATTTTTCACAACCTAGTTCTCATTTCATGAGCTCATTCTCTCTCATCTCTCGCTCTCATCTTTTTCTTCAACCTCAACTCACTCATGTGTTGAGAATAATGAGGTTTTAGAGATAGACAAACTCCATTAACAATCTCTACATCATTTTTATAACCTAGATTAGCAAACTAGGTTATTAAGTTGCTTCATTAGTGAAGCCTAGCTTGGATTACAAACTCTCGGGTGTATCATCTAGGATTAAGAACGCCCTCAAGCAAGGTTGATCAAGGATCCTTAGAAGCACAAGAGGAAGGAGTTTTGAAGTCTCGAAGGACACGTATCTTTAGGTAAAGCCCCTTTTCATAGTAGTTAAACTCCTTGTAGTTGCTAGTTTATGGTTATGGTTTGATACTTGGGGTTTTGTTAATTGTGCTTGCTCAAAATTTGATTTTTGTACATTCCGCCTCTCTACTTTCATTGTAGAGTGAGCACAATAAACTAACACTTGAAACAACTCCTCTTGGATCCAATTCCCAAGTATAAACTCAACATCTCTTGTGTCCTCTATAGCGAGAACAACCACTCCAAGTAGCATTCATTGTCTCCAAGTCACTTTTAGTCATCACTGCATTGTTCATAACAAGATTGATTGATTTCTATTTGAATGTGTAGCAGTAGTAACCGCAATCAATAACGGTGTCGCTTGTAGCTAGCCGAGATGAGTACGGGTCATCCTCAGGGATATGTGGAATCTTTTAATCTTTCTTTAGACGAGTTGATTAGAAAGAAGAAGAAAGAAGAATAGATTCTAGATTTATATTAAACACGGATGTAAAATATATATAGTTTTAAGATCTAGTTTAAATACGGATGTTGAATCTAGAAAGAAGATGATTGTAGGGTTCGTTAGGATATAGTAGTCATGGATGACTAATAAAGATTACTCCTTTTATCTTTTGATAGATTTAAAACTAAATAGATAGTGATGAATGAGAATTAGGGTTCTTAGAAGAAACTAGGGTTTCTATACTATTGACCCTTGTCCTTTCATTGATCTCTATTCATGTCTAGCCCTTAACAAAACAATTGTTAATCTGATATCAAATCTCGGTCGAGACTAGCAATAAATTGGTAGCACGCCCGATAAGGATGTTAACGATTCTTTTGCTAAACTTTATAAATTTCATAAGACTCAAAAGAAGTTAAAATATTTTCCCAGCCATTGTTCCTACCCTAATCCTACGAACCCTATCAAGCGGAGAATTACTCACGCATGATGGAGATAGAAGAAAAACGGATAGAGAATGAGATCATAATGTAAATACAGAAATTTAAATGCAAACTAATTACTCTAATGAACTACCTTTATTAATCAAATTCACAATTACAAAACCTTCGAGTTTAGATTACAAAAGGAAGAAGAAGTTGCACTCGATCTCTGCCTCGTAGGAATTAGTTGCTCCGTCAAATCTCACGTCGCCTTATCACGTCGAATCGCGGACCTGTCGTAGATCACTTGTTCTTTGATGGTGATTTGCTTCGTGTAAAAGATTGATGATTTCTAAGTTTAGCCCTCGGTCCTTTCTATAGCCTCAAAACCAGAAACTATAGATCCCAGGAATTAGGGATTGTTATGAAGATCCAAACCATAAAATCCCAACTCCTAACTCGGTGAGTCGGCCGTGGATCTACCGCATATGGCATGTTTTGGCCGCGGAAGCACGGCCGTTTGGTTGGATCATTGCTTCAAAATTCTGGGGCTGCTTCTTTTTGACACATGGAGATTTATTTGATGTCTGGAATTTTCATTTCTTTTCTGAGTCTCTGCCAGTATTGATTCTTCGATTTTATCTAATTTTATCGGCAGATTTTTGATTCCCGACATCTCGATATCCCGACTCCTAACCTGAGCTAAACCTTGCACAATATCTCAATGAATAATGTTAGTAATATTTGGTATTTTTGAGATATTATCCTAACCATTTTATATGATATTATATTTCGAGAATATTGATTAAGGATATTTGATACGATATGCATATTTAAATTATCAAAATATTTTATAAATATTATATGCATACATTTTCCTTCATAATGTTAATTATAATATATAAACATATGGTAAATAATATTTTTACAGATAAACCCAAATATGTTCTATATTTATAATAAACACATTTAAATATCTAAGAAAAGTAAGGAAAATGTTATATCAAATGTGCGATATTTTCGACTGAACAAATATCCCCAAACTTAACTTTGATCGTCCCGAGCAAACTATTTATTCAATAGAGGGAGAAAAAGAAAAAGAAAAACCTAAGTAGCACACTTTCGTAGGCAACACGATTGCACTGAACACGTGCAACAAGCCGTTAAACCTCTAGGTGTCCCTAGTAGGAGGAGTGTTGTCTCCTGAGAGTTTTCAGCGGATTACACCCACAAAATCCTATAATAAAAGAAAGAAGGTGAAACTTATACACAAAGATAAGAACTATAAAAAAAAGAACTTGAAAAGAAGAGTTTCCAACTGCACTAGCTTTTCGGTTGTCATGAGCCCAATCTTAATGGTCATAAAAAAATGTTAGAAATCACATCATCCCTCAATAAAATATCGTCTTTATTCTTCCTCCCTATCTTTCATCCAAACATCGATCATATACCCCTACGTGTGTGTAAAAAACATCCCTACACTTAGAGAATTCAATTCAAGCTATCATACTCCTGTCCATCTTCCAAAGCACTTTATAGTCGGTGAATATTTTAGATAGAATTGCTCACACATTCTTCATGCGACCGTTAATACTTCTTGAGGTACTAACCAACTGATTACAAAATGTGTTCGCATATTTAGGCGTAATTTCTCGTCTTGCAACATCTAAGGCTTAGCAGTGGCTCCCAAAACAGTTGGTCTAAGGCACTAGATGATAAAGCACCCTCGCTATATATTTTTTATGCTGTCTTGGTAATTACAAAACCGGTGTTCATTTTTTTCTTTTTCGCCACTTATACTTTTTTTTATTCATACTAAGGCTTTTAGACAAGAGCATTTCAAGGTATCCTCTACTATCCCAAGTTTCAAGATGTGTGCAAGTGCGTATAGTAGGATATCAACGTTCAAATGTTTGGCTTCAAGAATAGGGACTATTTTTCAGACTTATTTTTATCCTCAGATTAGCAATTTTCTTCATCTTACTAACCCTTGGGACAACGGCTCATAACTACTTATTATTAGTTTCATTTAAGAAAACATCTAATTTTCTTGCTTTTCTCAAACTATTCCTATCTTTCATATGTAAATTTTTCACTTTCAAACTTTCATTATCAAAATTTTTGTGTGCTTATATATAATATAATGCAAAATAATGCGTCAATAAGCACAAACATCCCCCAAATCTGTTTACAGCAGTGTCCTTACTGATATCATCTGTTAAGCTTAAAAAACCAGTAGACTTAGAAGGAAAAGTTAGTAACGGGGACATGAATAAATGATAGTGAAATCTTCCCCCAAACTTATTTTTGGCTCACAGTTTTGTAAAAAATTTCTTTTCGTTCAAAAGCCAAAATATATCCGCCCCCCAAATTTAAGCAAAACCTTATTAAGCATTTAAAATTATGAGGGGAGTTAAAGTTATTGGTCAATATAAAGTTCTACAAAGACCAAAAGTCAACACCAACCATTCAAAATTTTTATCGATATAACGCACTAGTTGGTAGAAGAACATGTCACCTATCGACGTGAGGAAATGGGGAGGAGATAAGGGGTGGAATAGAACGGGTTTACTTCTTGGTTCATAGAGACGAAACAGTGATGGTGGATTACTCGCATTCTCGTTATTGATAAGAAGAAGAGGTGGCGGTTCAACTTCTTTGTGTTGGGGTTGATTCATCACAACTCCCATGTCTTCTAAGAATGCGAGTTCACCAGTGAAGATTTCTTCAAAGTTTTCATCGATATCCCGAATAATAATCTCATCGGAAAGAACGGGATAATACTCAGACTCCATAAAAGGTTCATATTCAGCGTTATATGTTGACCCGGACAACTCGATAGAAGGGTCAAACAATAACGTAATAGAGGAGTCGAGATCAGTATCGTGAAGTTATTCAAATTCGCTGTTGTCGGAATCTATCGCTTCGACAGAAAATACTTGAGCATAGGGTTCGGAGGGTTCACTTCCCAACTTGTAAATGTTAAGCTCAATTGACATCTTCCTGAAAGATAGGGTCATAGAGCTGTTTCGATAATTGATTATTGCGTTGGAAGTCACAAGAAAAGGTCGACATAAAATCACCGGAATTTGGTTTCGTGGGTTCTCTACAGGTTGTGTATCTATAACGATAAAGTCCACAAGAAATAAAAATTCTCTGACTTTGATTAACACGCTCTCTAGCTCACCCCTAGGTTGGGTGATAGATCGATCTGCCATCTGGAGAGTGCAGTATGCCGGTTTTAACTCTCCGATCTCTAATTTCTCATACACAGAATATGGAAGCAAGTTAACACTAGCGCCTAAATCTAGTAGAGTACGATTGATATTTTTACCCCCAATAGAAATAAATATTGTAGGACTTCCCGGGTCCTTTCGTTTCTTGGGTAGTTGTAGTGTAAAAGCAGTGCTCACGTTACTCATTAAAAATACCTTTTTCGGCACTTGAGTTTTTCTCTTCCTAGTGCACAAGTCCTTTAGAATTTTTGCATAAGATGGAACTTGTTGAATAGCATCTAGGAGAGGAATTTTTATGTTAACTTGCTTAAAAATTTCTACAATCTTCTCCATTTGTGGACTTGGTCTGTTACCTCTTAACCTGTTTGGATAAGGTATTTTATCAATAAGGGTTGGGTCCAACATTGAAGAGGATTGTGGGAATGGAATGGATTCCGGAATTGGAGTGGGGATCGTTTTAGGCAGACTCGAGAAAGTGGGCTGAGTGTTCCAGCGTTGGGGAAAACGGAGAATAGGCTCGAAAAAAGGTGGACTAGACGAAATAGAAGAAGAAGTAGAAGCCGGGGTGTTATTAATATCATCAAACTCATCAACGTGTTCACCCACTTGGTTATTCAGCACTCTTCCCGAACTCAATATGGTAACGACACTCAGATTATAACTTTGTGAGTAGCCAGAATTAGGTATAGGTTGAGATGGAAGTTTCACTTTCTCTCTCGTATTCATCGCGGCATTTAACTGTGCAAGTTGTGCTTCTATCGATTTTATGCTTTCATCGTGGGAAGCGGTGTTCTGCAGTAACGTTTGGATAGAAGTTGTTAAAGTATCAGTCGTTTGCATGAAATGTTTAATGAACATGTCGAGTGCAGAGGGTTTATCGGTACCGGCAAAAGAATTATTAAAAGGATCAAAGTTGTTTGCCGGGTTTTGCAAAGGTTGCGGTCGAAAGGGGTGCTGACTCGATTGTGGTGGTTGTTGTTGCTGTGGGGGAGGCCTTTGATAATTTCTTGGGAACTGGTTTTGATTTTGGTTCTAAGCAAAATGAGGATGATTTCTCCATCCCTAATTATATGTGGAAGAATAAGGATCGTTTCTAGGTCGCTGCTAAAAAGTGGCATTAATTTGTTCTTGATCTTGAAACGGTGGATTCAAAGGACATTCTTCTGTCAAATGTGATGGGTTGGAACAGCAACCACACACGGTTTTGGGAAGCGTAAATTGGTTTAGGGAGGCTGAAGCGACTTTGTTTTCTATAGCATCGAGTTTTCTTTGTATTGCGGCCATTTCGGCTTTCACTGCGATGAAAATATCGAGCTGATGGACACCTCCCCTAGACGAAGTTGGTCTAACGCTTTCCCACTGTAAAGTTTGTACAGCGAGATCTTCCAGAAATTGCCAAGTTTCACCATCATCTTTACACAGGAAATGACATTGACACGTGGTTTTATGTATCTATTTTGTTGCTGGATCAACCCCTCATATATAATGCGACAAAGGTCCCATCTATTGATTCCGTGATGAGGGAATTGTATAAGAAGATTCTTAAACCGTTCAAAGAATTTCCAAAATGGTTCATTGGGAAGTTGGGTAAACTAGTTAATCTCGCTTCGAACGCGGGCGGTCTTATAATTGAGATAAATTTTTTTAAGGAATGCTACAACGAATTCATCCCATTTGGCAATATAATGTGCGGCAGTGTTATAAAGCCATTTTTCTGCTAGTTCTCACAAAGTAAAAAGGAGAAGACGTAATCTTATAATATCCACAGAATGTTGTGACGTGCTCATCATTGTGCATACATTTTCGAATTTGATTATAAAAACATATGCGTCTTCAGATTCAAGTCCGTGAAATTTGGGCAACAGTTTGATGAAGTGGGGTTTAATTTCAAAATTATCCCCATTGGCTGGTGGAATAGATAAACAAGTAGGAAGGGGACCGCGCACTGGGTAGCATCTTTCTTGGAGAGAGATGCACAGTGGATTCTGCGCACCTACGGGTGGTGGCAGGGTGGTGTTAGTAAAATCTGATGGAGAACCGTCCATCTCGGTCGATGTGGTGGGTGGAGGGGAAAAAGGAGATGAAGAAGTACCGACTTCGGAGTCGATAGCAGAAACGCGGACAAGACGGGCACTAGAATCCTATGTCCAGCCGAGCATGCACTAAGCGGGTTTAGCGCACGTGGCAGCATGTTTGAGAACTTAAAATGGTTTGTTTTGAAAAAGTGTCGGACGTGAAACAAATCAAACAAAAATACACAATCAACCCTAGAACTAAGGTCACCTAGTCAAGTCATTAGACCGCTCCTAGACTTCCAAAGGACAAGCCGCAGGATCAATCCTCTACCACCTCTTTATCGCTCCTATGGCCAGATAAGTGCCAGCTAAGTTGGAGGTATCCGCTATACGAATCCCCGAAAATAGAGGGCCTAATTAAGTAACCACTTGCCTAGACACACTTCCCTAGACACCACAAAAGAAAAGCGGATAAGCGATAGATTACCCACGACCTTCCTCTGTCCTAATTGAGCGCGACGGTCCTTAGAGTCTAGGTCTAAATATTTTTTAATTAAAATAGGGTGATGCGAATGCACGTTTAGTGATTTTTGGGGCCTATGAAGGGTGATGAAATCCCCACGTAATCTGAATTTTGGTCTTGCCCCTTAAAGTCCGTATTAAAATATGCACAAAAAACCAATTACAAAACACGCAAAAAGATTTCTTTGGCGGCGATATTTTGCAAAGAATCCTGCAGAAAAATATATTATTGGATTTTTCAAAGGAGAGAGAAAGAGATAGAAAAGTTACCAGAGAAGTTTGGAACCCTAATTCCCCAACTATGCCGCAGTTCCGATGCTAAAATGCACTTCTTGGCGCGGATCAGCCGCAGAGTTGAGAGATCGTTTGAAAATTTTTGCTACGGTGGCCTCCCTTGCTTCTCTGGATCTTGATGCATGTCTCTGAATCTTTATCTCCTCATTATAGTGACTCCAGATTCCCTTGCAAAATTCGTACAATAATCGTTAAATATACAATTTGCTGTTTTGTTTTATTTTATTATATGTATCGAATAAGAATTCAACACGAATAGTAAGAAAAAAAATATTATGCATGTATCCCCGGCAACGACGCCATTTGATTGATTTCTATTTGAATGTGTAGTAGTAGTAGTAACCGCAATCAATAACGGTGTCGCTTGTAGCTAGCCGAGATGAGTACGAGTCGTCCTCAGGGATATGTGGAATCTTTTAATCTTGCTTTAGACGAGTTGATTAGAAAGAAGAAGAAAGGAGAATAGATTCTATATCTATATTAAACACGGATGTAAAATATATATAGTTTTAAGATCTAGTTTAAATATGGATATAAAATCTATAAAGAAGAGGCTTGTAAGGTTCGTTAGGATTTAGTAGTCATGGATGACTAATAAAAATTACTCCTTTTATCTTTTGATAAATTTAAAACTAGATAAATAGTGATGAATGAGAATTAGGGTTCTTGGAAGAAACTAGGGTTTCCACACTATTGACCCTTATCCCTTCATTGATCTCTATTCATGTCTAGCCTTTAACAAAACAATTGTTAATCTAATCTTAAATCGCGGTCGAGACTAGCAATAAATTGGTAGCGCGCCCGATAAGGATGTTAACGATTCTTTTGCTAAAGTTTATAAACTTTATAAGAATTAAAAGAAGTTAAAATATTTTCTCATCCATTGTTCTACCCTAATCCTACGAACCCTATCAAGCGGAGAATTACTCGCGCATGATGGAAATAGAAGAAGAACGGATAGAGAATGAGATCATAATGTAAATACAGAAATTTAAATGCAAACTAATTAATCTAGTGATCTAACTTTATTAATCAACTTCACAATTACAAAACCTTCGAGTTTAGATTACAAGAGGAAGAAGAAGTTGCTCTTGATCTCTGCCTCGTAGGAAGTAGATACTCCGTTGAATCTCACGTCGTCTTATCACGTCGAATCGCAGACCTGTCGTGGATCACTTATTCTTTGACGGTGATTTGCTTCGTGTAAAAGATTAATGATTTCTAAGTTTAGCCCTCGGTCCTTTATATAGCTCCAAAACCAGAAACTGTAGATCCCAGGAATTAGGGATTGTTATGAAGATCCAAACCACAAAATCCCAACTCCTAACACGGTGAATCGGATGGCATGTTTTGGCCGCGGAACCGCGGCCGTTTGATTGGATCATTGCTTCAAAATTCTGGGGCTGCTTCTTTATGACACATGGAGATTTATTTGATGTCTGGAATCTGCATATCTTTTCTGAGTCTCTGCCAATATTTATTCTTCGATTTTATCGGCAGATTTTTGATTCCCGACATCTCGATATCCCAATCTCCTAACCTGAGCTAAACCTTGCACAATAACTCAATGAATAATGTTAGTAATATTTGGTATTTTTGAGATATTATCATAACCATTTTATATGATATTATATTTCGAGAATATTAGTTAAGGATATTTGATATGATATGCATATTTAAATTATCAAAATATTACATAAATATTATATGCATACATTTTCCTTCATAATGTTAATTATAATATATAAACATATGGTAAATAGTATGTTTACAGATAAACCCAAATATGTTCTATATTTATAATAAAAGCATTTAAATATCTAAGAAAAGTAAGGAAAATATTATATCAAATGTGCGATATTTTCGACTGGACAAAGATCTCTAAACTTACAGTTGTCGCATTCAATCATCGTCAATCCATATCCAATATAGAAAGATGACATCAAACCAACAACTGCTTGGATAAGTGTTTCAAATCATAAATGGACTCTCTAAGTCAACTCGAGTCACCTTGTCTTTGAAACCCATAGGCAGATCTCCCAGATCTCTTTATCCAAATCACCATCGATAATACGATCTAGGTCTCCAGGACTAGTTCAAGATCTTTATGTGTAACAATTTTTTAGGGAAGGTGAAATAGAAGTAATCATCACCCCGGGTGAAAAGTGTCTATTCATTGTCCACCTATGCTAGGTGAATCTCTTTGCCAACAAGTGTGCCCTGTAGCTCTTTATAGTATCGTACTCCTTTCGCACAACTTCAAAAACCCAGTTTTTATCAACAGTCTTGCGTCGGGTAAGATAATCGATCAAATTCCAAACTTGATCCTTTATCGTTGAATCTTTCATCTCATCTATTGTCGTTATTCACTCTTTCGCAGTAGGCCCAGAAATAGCGTCCACAAATGACTTGGGTTTCATAACTAATGCGGAGTTACCATAGACGTCTCCCCTTTGACATCGAAACATCGTTGAGGTGTCAATCCATAGCATTATCTACAAGTCACTTGAGGATCAGTGATTGGCTCCAAACCATCAACGGAAATATTGCTCCCACTGTCGCCAGCCGCTGAAGGAACTAGTTCTTTCTACACCGCTGACTGACTAGGAGACTCCTTAATCTTATAGAATCCCAAATCCTGACCTATTTCTACCTTTTGAGTTCCTTCTCGAGGAAATCGTTCGTTGTTTCCTCGCTGAGAAAATCAACATTGCATGACCAAATGTTAGTCATAGTCTTATCACAAACCCATGGACATAAGTGACCTCCCAGATCTCTCATTCGTCTACTACTCATAGGGTGTTTGACTGTACTGACTTTGAAAATACATGATCATGAACATAAGCCGCTGCCAACAGCGCATCTTCCAAATAATATATAAGATTGGCCCTTACCATCATGTTCTTTATCATATCTAGGGTTTCCTAATTTTTCTTTCTACAACACCATTTTGTTGCAAAGTTTACAGTATCATAAGCTATCTGATGACTCTTTTTCTTTCTTTCAGTTTCCTGAACTGCTAAAATAAATGCTCATGTCTTACTTATAATTCCCAGAACTGTTCCAAAAGAAACATTCACAACCCTGTTTGCGTGAGCTGACTCAACACTTTACTGATACAACACTTGATGCAAATCAACGCTTCAGTTCTGTATGAGATAAGTAGCTTATCGAGTAATTATTAATGAAGGAGTTGAGTTAGGAAACTCCATTACTTGTCTTCATGTTTATTGTCCATATTTATCAGAGTAAATTATCTACAATGAATATCCAAATGGTTTTCCTTTGGTAGTTTTGCCTCTAAGGCAACTCTCACAAGTAGATGCTTTGACTTTGGCTCAAATGCCAATTCATCCACCCCAGGTAGTTAAGTCATCCCATCTATCTAATGATCTAATCTACCATTCCACTCATGACATTTATAGAAGGGTCAATTCTCAAAACCATAAGAAACTCATAAGACAGATTACCCTATTAAGCTATCCAAATATCCTAAGCCGAAACTAAAATTGTAACCGATGGGAAGATGATTTGTGGATAGCTATCTGCATCCCCGATACAGAATTGACTCATATGTTCTTGACACATGATTTGCTTCCACAAATTTTTCTGCTCCCAGCAGAAGGCCTTTTTCCACTCAGTACCCTAATAGGAAGATTATTTATGGATAGCTATATGCATCCCCGATGCAAAATAAATTCACATGTCCTTGACACATGATTTTCTTCCACAAACTTTCTGCTCCCAGCAGAAGGCCTTCTTCCACTAAGTACCCTGACAGGGAGATTATTTATCGATAGTTATCTGCATCCCCGATGCAGAATAAATTCATATGTTCTCGACACATGATTTGCTTCCACGAACTTATCTGCTCCAAGCAGAAGGCCTATTTTCCACTCAGCACCCTAACGAGTGAAGCGGTTCAAACTTCCACAGCCAAATGTTAGAATTATTATATCCATTGTTTCCAGCACATTACTTCATGTTAGATCACTTAAGTTGTTGGCGCATTATTCCAGTTTTCGTAGCTCTATTGAACTCTTCTTGCGCAAGGACACCCGCTCTTGCGCAGTGTTGAACTCGTAAACATATTAGCAACGCTCTTGATTCTATCTCCCCTGGCGATTAAACCTTAAGCCTCAGTTACTCAAACGTGTTAGCAAAAGTCAATACATTCGCTTTCCGCATAACTAACTGCTTCATATATCAAATAGAAAAAACATATAACCGCCTATTGCTATCACTCAGCATTCTAACTGGAGCAACACTCTTCAGATCCCGGATCGATGAAGATATAACTCTTAAGTGTGTCCACATTACTTTGTTCGATTCATTATATAAAAATAAGGTCAAAACCGAGAAATAATGTGACGTTGCCACGTCGAATAGATTACCCTGTAATCATCGCACAACTTATCTCTTGCCTTGTAAATACACTATAACTGTAAGTATGCCTTAGCACCTCCACTAGGGTTTTAACAAAAGCATGTAACCATTTTTAAAGTTCTAAAGAGCTAAGTATACTAAACAAGAATCAAACTAGAGATTAGGGTTTTAGAGCAAAGCAAAAAGGAGATTAACACTAAGTGAATGGAAACTACAACCTTTATAGACTTTTCCTTCACTTCAATTGCTCCGAGTAGTACTCCTAGAACACTTCTTCGACTCCACTTGAAAGATGGAACAAGCTTGTTCGAAGTCTTCTTCGTCAAAGATGATCCACCTCGAAACTTCTCACTCTCAAGCTCACACTTCACTAATCTATGAATTAGTGAAGATAATAACCTATACTAATTTGCTAGAGAAGTGTAGGCTGATGAAGTGAGAGTTTTTTCTCATTAAAATTCTTTCTTTTCTTTTTTCTTTTTCAACCTAGAAAAATCTAGAGAAGAAAATGAAAAGGATGAACTTGGAAAATGTGAATGAACCTTGGAGATAAGATGAGTTAGAGATAAGGATAAGTATGTATGAATAAAACAAGGGAAAAACCATGAGTCATGGTTCTTAGTACCTTAGAGAACACATTAGAAGTCACGACTCATCTCTTCCTTTAGTTTATTCAAATATATATATATATATATATATATATATATATATATATATATATATATATATATAAGTAAATCAATATCTTTATTTTACCTCCAATATGATTCTCATATTGCCATGTTCTTTGTATCATCAACCATGATACATTTGTAAATATCAAATATATATGAATAAAGAAAAGAATTAAAATGAGTAATATATTAGTTAATTATTAAATCAACACTTGATTCAATAATCCGGTTATATCATATATAACCCGGCTAATACAAAAAATGCTAGATTAGAATACGGTATCATATACTCGTATTTAATTAAGTTCCCGCACATATCTCCATACGTGCCTTACTTCATTTCGCTTGAGCTAGAAAATCTCTTTGTGGCACTCTTAAGACTCGTCCATATGCTAGCAGTAGGTAATGATGACATCAGATACCCACAAGCCGTCAGCGGTATTAGCTGGACGTAACGGCTACCCAGGTATTGAACGAATAGAAGATCAACAAGCAAACTTATTCAAACTCCAGTAGAGCCTATAAACAACACTTACCGTAAAGTCCTTTGTCTTCGTCTGATATGTCGTATATCGAGTCTAGGGGGTGGAATCGTCAGACCCCAATAACTCGATAAGTCATACCGATGTGTGGTCTATAACCAATCGAGAAACTACTGATAACACTTATCATTAAATTTCATCAGCCCCGACCAGGGACTTGCGGTTATAATCAATCGCGCATAGCACAATATCAACTCCAAATACTGGGAGAGACGAAACCCCTCCTATCACTCACTTCCTCCATGTGACTAGGAACTGTACCTAAAAACCACCTGTTCGCACAACTCCGTAGAGCCGTGGTAGGGTGGAAATCAAAGAACAGTGGGAACCACACAAGACACTATGACGATCTTTGGTCTACAGACTAAGCTGTACAAGTTTCATAAGAGAACTGCTATTTGATGATAGGTATGATACTATCTAGAAGTTCTCGGCGAGTCCGTTCAGTGTACTCAGTCTCTAATGAGCACCTGTATACAATTTTTGATGTCAAACACTAATTGATATGGGATCATCCATCACCCCAATACAGGGTCAAGAAACGTATACACTAGTCTACTCTGGGACATCGATGCCATGTCTCGATATCCCCTCGACTAGGAACATTTAAGGATATGCTTATAGACTACCTAGGCCCCACTAGTATGTTCTGTATCACAATCCTGGCAGTCAAGCACAAACCCTATGGGTTTTATCAACATGTATTAGCGACAGTAATAATAAGTAGAACCATACACATGAATGATAAAACCAAACCAAATAGCATACTATCATATTAAGAAAGATTATACTGTAGATATATACATATCCAACAATTACAATAATTGCCTCTAGGGCATACATATTTAACAGTAACTACCGCTCAATATAAACTGCGAGTGCTCGGCAATAAAACCGTTTATCGCCAAAAACAGAGACGGAGCGGGATAGGTCGTGTTGCCTGAATTTAGGAGCAAATGCTATTTGGAACATATCCGTCCACCTCTCCGAAGATGCCAAGTTGATTTATGGCACCATATATCGGAGGTTTTGACAAATGCAACCGTTGTAGCGTGATTTTATGAGATTCCCTCTCATTTGTGGGGGTTTTGATTGCAGAGACGCTCTTCCCTGCAAGCGCAAACCCCTGCAGTTAATTACGTTATCGCATTGCGATAACAACTTTCTCTTGCTTCAAGCAGATCACTTCGTGTCGTGTTGTATTTTTGTTTATTTTGGTTGCCTGTGGATTGTATACGGAGACTAGTTTATGTCATCGCTCGTTGGACGCGGATTAGTCCAAATCCGTATATTAGATTTGGGTTTGAACCTAGGTCATAAGCTCGTCAGTTCAGGAGATATTTTATTTTATTTGAGGACCATTAATCTAATTTTAGATTAAGATCGACTTAAATATATGTGAGCATATAGGCTCAATTTATTTTTCTTAAGGATACGTCAGTCTTATATAAGACTAAGATCAACTTAGAAATATGGTTAAAAATCATTAAATTTTGTTAAGATCTATCAACAAAGTATATGGGCTCGGCTGCAATGAATAATATGGGTTCATGGAAATTTCAGAGACTTAACAAATTTTGGGCTCGGTCTTATGGTTTTTCATTATCCAACAATGCTAAGTACTCAGTCTTTTGACTATGGATAAAATATCCAAATTCCGCTCTGACGCTCACGTGGGTGTCACGTGCGGCGCTCAAGCTTGGGCATTGCCCTATCAGTGCTAAGCACTTTCTTTACGCGACGCTCATGTAGGTATCACGTGAGGCACTCAATTTTAAATGCTCACGTGTATATCACGTGAGGCGCTGGGTCCTTATTTATGGGCGCTCACGCGCATGCCACGTAGGGCGCTGTCTTCATGGGCTCCTTTGAGAGCTCATGTGAATATCACGTGAGGCGCTATCTTCATAAAATCTTGTGAGCACTCACGTGGATATCATGTAAGATTCTTTCTTTAGAGATTAAATCTCTGCTTATTTTTTGAGAGAAGTTAAACTTCTGCTAATAGCATTTTGACCATTGACGATCACCAAGATCACTGTTTTGAATATATGGGATTGGATTTTTTTGAGAACTAAGTTCTTATGTTTCTTTTTATGGGAACTAAGTTCTTTGAAGGGTTGAACCCCCTTTTTTGAGGAATTAAATTCCTAGAATATGCATTCCATTTCTTTTCTTCATATTTCTTTCTTCATACCTAGTTTTCACTCTTAGATCTTGAATCTGAAGAACAAAATTTTCCCAATGAGAATTAAATTCTCAACTTATAGAAGATTTGTCTTGCGGATCTCAAACCCAGAGAAAGAACTAAATTCTTTATAAAGGGTTAAACCCTTGTATTTATGGATGATAGGTAAAGGAGATATTTTAATCTCTGCTTTTTTTTCTTTACCTATGGTTTGAAGGGAGCAAGGATGATCTTTTCTTCAGCAAGATAATTAAATTCTTACTTGTAGTTTTTTATCACCTTACAGAGTTCCTTCACCTCTTGAGACTTGAAGTCTCAGGTCCTTTATGTAGGTGAGGAAAAATTGTTGATTAGTTTAAGAAAATCTCTCATTGAGAGATATTAATTGATTTAATTGATCTTAAAGATCTCCTGGGGAATTTTTTCCACCGTTGGATCTTTTGATCCGGTGACTTTTATTTATTAGAAAATATTTTTTGTTTGTTTTAGCAATATTAGAAAAATATTTTCCTAACAAAGCATTTGATTTTGTCTCTTGATTTGGTCGGTTATATTATAATCGTCGTTGGATAAGGGTTCTCTGTTTAACAGAGAAAATATTTCTAGTTTTAGAAGATCGGGGGAAATATTTCCCTAAATAGAACTTAGTTCTAAATAGAATTTAATTCTATCTGAAGGTAGCGCTTCAATTTTATGCGCTCACGTGACTTTCATGTGAGGGCTGTCATATATGAACGGTAGCAGCGCTCTCTTTCTTTGCACGTGAGCGCTCATGTGTTTAACACGTGGGGACCTATTTGGGTTGTGATTTATTTGTATTCAGTACTCATATGCTTTTCATGTGAGTGCTCAAGTGTTCAACACATGAGACTTATATCTCAGAACTTAATCCTTATTGAAGCCAGAGGTCACATGCTTTGCATGTAAGCCCTCGCGTGCTTTGCACAAGGGAGGCTATAGGATTTAATCCTCCTTGATGCTGGCAGTCACATGCTTTGCATGTGAGCCCTCACGTGCTTTGCACATGGGAGGCTATAGGATTTAATCCTCCTTGATGCTGGCAGTCACATGCTTTGCATGTGAGCCCTCACATGCTTTGCACATGAGAGGGTTTCGTTTCCCCCTTTTCCTGCTTTTCCCGAGTCAACCTTTTCTTTTCCAACACCTTCTTTTAGTCAGAGCTTGGAAATAGTTCCAACTGACACCATGCACAACATTTTTCGTGCCGAGTCTTGGATGCTTCTCTTTATAATCTAAAGCAATATTCATCTTCTCCTTCATTTTCACAGAGAGAGAACATAGCTTGCGATCGTCCACATGCTCCACAACAGCCATGAGAGGTGCCCATTGGGGAGATTATTGCTCGTTTTGCTGCACGTCTGGTGAATCTCGCTCTTACAGATGCTCAGTGCGACACGGTGATGCATGACCTCATGATTCTTAGGGGGTCTCCTCTCCCCGCCAGCTCTATTTGGCTCCGAATGATTTTCTTGGCCATCCTTGACGACATTCCCCCTCATCTGGCGGAGATGACCCTAGTAATGCTTGATGCAGCGGAGGATAGGGTCGACTGCGTTCCTGAGGCATGCTTGATTTCCAAAGCCTATGAGGGACCATTCTATTCACATGCTGAGTCAAATTCGGGCTCTACAGGCTATCATGTCTTCCTTTGCCGACGAGCGTGGTGCTAACATATGGGGAGAGACTCTTCGTGAGAACCGCTGTTACGACATGGTAGAGAGGGCAGAGATAGAGTTAGAGAGCTTTGTATACTATTTTGTTAACCATTGTAGTTCTAATCTCATATTTGGTGATCTTTTCCCTGTAACTTGAAATAAATAGTTAAATGCATGTTTATTATTCAATGAATTTTTCAAGTCAAACAAAAACATATGATCACCAATAATATCGATCTTCATCACGTCCAATGCGTAGAGCGATCCTAAATGCGTCAATCTTCCGAATATCGCTGCACTCAATGGTGCTGCATCGTGTAGCCCCGTTACATCGCTGCCACCTCGGTGGTGCTGCGTCGTGTAGCCCTGCTACATCGCTTCCATCGTATCACCAGCGTCCAAGTCTTTCAGCTTATTCGTGCAACATTAAACTAATATTTCTATTTTATTATGTTATTGTCATCTATCATCTCACCGACTGACGATATCTTGACTTTATTATAGATGTGTTAAGACTACGGTATATAATTGAGTACCATTTTTTCCTAAAGAAAGCTTCGTCTTCAACCCAGCTTAACAAAAACAATAAATTTTACACTCCGAAGAAAGAGAAGAAGGCCCACTGCACCAACCACATATTTCAAAAGTATAAAATTTAAAAATCTGTTAAAAAAATTGAATAACGAAATACAGATTTTCTAGAAACATAGTAGATTGGGTAGCTGAGTCTAGACTCCCGTCTTCTCTCGAAATCTCTCACTTGAAATTTGTCAGATTAATACATTATGTATCTTTGTACATATAATATACTATGCACAACATAAAATACAACAATCAGTCTAACAAATTTCATTTTCATTTAAATTACTATATCTAATCTTATCCATTTTATTAGGGTTTTCATTTTATTCGTGATATTAATACATGCCCTATGCATATCTACTGAAACAACTACCCAATAAATCTCCAAGATTTTAAACGAGAGTAAAATTTTGAATTTTTGGTGAGCAAACAAAATTTTCGAAAAAAATATAACTCTCAGAGTTAACAGAAAAATACTTAACTAACCCAAAACTTGAGTGGGAAACTTCCTAAAAATAAGAAAAGCTAAAAAATAATTTTCTTAATTTTTCGGAATTTTTCTGGGATATTTTGGAATTTTTTCGCTAATTTTCGGGAAAAAAGTAGTTGTTGTTGTTATTATTATTATAATTATTATTATTATTATTATTATTATTATTATTATTATTATATTTTTTAAAATTTAAAAAAAAATTGAACAGGCTCATTTCGAGCCGCCAAGCCCGGCTCGAGCCCGGCCCGGCCCGGCCTGGCTCCATCCCGGCTCCGACCAGCTCGAGCCGCATAGCCCGGCCCGGTCCGATTCCGATCGGCTCGAACCGTCGAACCCGGCCCGGCTGGGCTCGGGCCTGCCCTAGTCCAGCTCGGGACAGGGGCCCGGCCCGAGCCCAACTCGAACTTGGAGCCTGGCCCGAGCCTAGCTCGGGCCTAGGGCTAGCCCCCCTCCCACACAATTTTTTTTTAAATTGTTTTTTCTTTGAAAAAAAATTCAAAAAAATTGATTTTTGTTTCCTAGAAATGTTTTTTGTTAGAAAAAATATATTTGGTCCGCTACCAAAAATCAAAAAAAATATTTGGTACCCAACCAAAATCCCAAAAAAAATTTGGTTCCAAACCAAAATCCAAAAATCCCATAATTTTTCTTTTATCCAAAAAATATAGTGTTAGGGTTTTAGGAAAAAATTGCGACCTTGCCACTATTGATGCTCACCAAAAGAGAAAAAACTAAATATTTTCTTTTTACACATAAGGTCCGATTTTTTTTAAAACGAATTTTATCTGACCTATTGTTCCATGGATAATTTCACATCAACAAACTAAAAGAACTATATCATAAGCGTCAGAAAAATAGATCTAATTTATGGTGACAATATGATGCAAAAAGATCGATCTTTAAAGATCCATCAAACGATAACCCTAATATCATCGATCGGTCATTAAAATAAATAAATAAATAATTTGATCTAAGTTTAGATCAAAAACCCACAACTTTTGAGTTGCAAATTAAGTTTAAAAAAATACAGATCAATAATTCTATGAATGTTGGCATGCAACACTCTTATACAAATGTTCATTTTATTTAACATAGATACAAAATAAGCAACCAAGCGCAGCAGAAAAACTATGTATCTACCCTAAACGTTTACGATATATCTGATCTGATTGATTAGATTGATTACCTTACCTATGTCACATAGAAGATCTGATCTTTAGCACCTCTAAGTAACGGCCTGAGGGAAACTACACTTTGGTAGAAAGCGAGAATCTCTCACTTGATCACCCCGCAAGACAACCCTTAGTTGAAGAGGATGATGAAGGAGACGACGACTCTCTTGTTTTTCTCTCTTGAAAAACTCTCTATATTGCACGCATATCTATCATATGTCTCATATGAAACCCTAGCTCTCTCTATATGAATATATAGGATACCCACTCATATGGGCAGATATTGGGCCGGATCGGGCCCAATAGGTAACAGTTTTGCGATAGAGGTGACAACGTAATAGATGGGTCATCGTTGGAGGATTCATCTTCCTCCTCTTCTTTGTTTTTTCGTCTTGGTTCTGCCTGGTGAAGGCAACAGGGGAAATTGTGGCCTCTTCTTCATTTCTTTGTTCAATGGTGTATGAGGAGAGTGCAGTAATCATTCTTTTGGCATTTTGTAGAGAAAGCAGAAGAAACCCTTTTTGTGAAAGTTGTATGGGTATTTATAAAGAAGAGGAGTTGGAGTGGTCATACAAGTAGTGGAGGAATGTGAGTAGTAGGTGAGTTATGCAGAGAGTGGGTATTGATTTATTGATTTTTGTTAGACTTCTGGGAGAGTACCCGCTTCATGTCTTGATGAGATTTATTTATTTCCTTTTGTAGGCTTCTGGGGTGATGCCCGCTCCATGTCTTGATAGGGTGTGGGGGCCTCCCTTCAGCATGGCGGGAGCCTCCTTTGACATCGCTGAGACTCTCTTTTTCGCATAGCGGGAGCATCTTTTGGGCATTGCTGAGACCCTAGCCTCCTCTTGGCTTGGTATATAAAATTCAAGGATTTTTTTGTGACAAACATTCCAGGATGTGGGCATTGTTCCTTCATATATATTTCATTACGTATACAAGAATGAACTCGGGAGAAGTGCTCGAGTATCCGGGTTCTAGAGTGCGGAAAGTGGCGATCTCATGGAGTTGAGACCGAGCCGTCTCGCTCTAGAATTGGCGGGTTGCTCGACACACTTGTAGAGGTTCTAGGATAGACCCAAGGAGAAGCACTCAAGTTACCGAATTTTAGAAAGCGTCGGGTGGTGTAACGTCTTAAAATTTATTAGAGTTAATTATAATTTAATTAGCGATATGACATGGGTTGTCAATAAAACTTAGTTAATAATCATTTTCACATATATTTGTTTATTTATTTATTTTAAATATTTACACATGCACACACGCGTGCGCGCGTGCGCGCACACACACACACACGTGTGTGTGTGTTAATCTAGGATTAGCAATATGTGAGTTTAGGTTAAAACACAATTTTGTAGCCATGACAACTTAAATCCAAATTTACTTCTTAAATATTCAACTACTTAAATGGTGATGAAAAGAAAAGAAAAGAATCTTGGGGAAACATGAGGTGATGGTGCATTTATTGATGGGGGAAAATTTGTGCATGGCTATCATGAGCCATCCCTTCCTCATCTCGTTCTCCTCTCTTTTTCTTCTTCATTTCCTTCTCCTTTCTTCACCTCCTCTCTTGAAAGCTCTCTACCTCTCCAAAAACTAATGCTACAAATAAATCTCATTTCACAAATCACCACAAAAATTCATCATATACCATCACAAATTCTAAATGTTTATCCTTTCAAGAGTCTTGTGTGAGCAAATCCTTCATCTTTATGCCTTGCAAGCTTAGGATCTCCCTCAAGCCAATATTGAGGTAATGAGCCAACTTTGATCTTGTTTTACTAAACTCTTGTCTTAACAACTCCTAAATTAGATTAAAGTTTATGTTTTGTGAAGTTTTAAAATTTAAAGTGAGGTTTTGAGGTGATATTGGGGTTGTGATAATTTTTAGGGTAACCATAACCTAAATTAGGATAGATGAGAATATTTTTGTGCTAAACATCCTTATTTAGCCAATCAAGACTTCACCAAATAACCATAATGTTTTAATTAGTAGTAAAACCAGTATATAGTTAAAGGTTAGGGTTTTAAATTAAATCTATTATTAAACCAGTAACTTCATAGTTAAGTTGCAATTACTGGGAGTTAGTTATTAGATCTTGAGTGCACCTTCGAAACCTGAGCCCTTCCCTCTATGTTATGGCCGCCAAAAAATGCATTTCTCTCGTCTGGGGCTTTTTGGTGTAGACTTTTGTCGGGGGCTCTCTAAGACTCTATTTAGACCTCTGGTATATGCAACTTTTTCTAATTTTGCGTATACAAAAATTTAGGATCGTTTTACCCTATTTTTGGCGATATGTTAACATACGATGCGGATATTCTGAATATCGTTTTAGTGTTTTAGTTGGTTAACAGCCTTTAAGGATAGTCTTAGGTGTTTGTTGCATATGTATAGCACAGTAAGTCCACACGTGTTAGCACGTTAGAGTTAGTTCGTTTGTGTATTGTATATTATGTGTCGTATCGGAATTCTAGCCCTCACGTGCTAAGGTTTTGTTCGATGCTAGGATTGTTTGAGGAGACTTCAGACGCGGTAAGGAAAGGGAATGAGGTGATCGGATTCGAGTAGCTCGAAGCTGTTCCGGTGAGTAGATTTAACATCTACGGGGGAATCGTTCGGATGGCATTAAGCGCCCGATGTTTAGATTCAAGTTATAAAATCTTATGTGTGTGTGTGTGTGTGTGTGTGTGTGTGTGTATTTATGTATGTGTGTGTGTATACATTCTTATATTGCATAAGCATTATCATACGCATCCTATGATTTCTACGCATCGATACATCCACGTTAGGACAACTGCACCATTACCAATGGTTCATGTTGCACATGCACTAACTCATATGTACACACACACCATTGGTAATTTCCAAGCCACGATATCTTGCATTGCACAACATTTTTATTGGTAGTTAGATCTTCGTTTATTTCATACTAGCTTGCATCATGCTAATATCATATACATTTGCCATTATCACCATATTCTTATATGATGTTGTTTTGTGAGATTTCTGTTTCCATGAGATTTGAGAAACCGCAAAACACATTTTCAAAACTTGGTTATTTAAAAATACGGTTTTCTCTTGATATGATATTTGGTATCCACCATGAGTTTTCTCGGTTCTGAGTTATGAGTATACCTAATTCGAGGAGTGAGGAGGCACCATCTGTGGGTACATGGTGGACCCGGTACGGTACCCCGGAGCAAGAAGATCGTATAGAAAGGAGTTAAGCCTGGCAGGGGAACAATATCTACCGGTGATAGTATTGGACTCAGCAGATATCAGGAGAATACCGATCAGAGTCATATGATTAGATGGATATGAGGGCCGATCCGAGAGACGACGCCTGAAATATTGGGATTTCGAGTGTCGATGCTTGACACTGGATTTATGATGACTTATTGATGATACTTCTGTTTTCACCTTATTGGAATTGTTATGACATGTTCAGATCCATATAGCTTCTACGGCCCTGATATTATATTTTGCTCATTTATTCATGCTGCATCCATACTATTATACATCATCATAACCTCATACTTAGGATTTGTCGCTGCTACGATCATATTTGTGATTGCCACTTACAATGTTATTTACTACTCAAAAGCTGGAAACTTACCCCCGTTGTGCCACAGTATCTTGCAGGGCCGATCCTTCAGTGTAGTCGCGGCGGGGCATACTACTACTTTTGCTGCTGCTACCACATCTTTTGGGCGTGATATTTTGTAGGTGGGTTGCGAGTATTCTTTTGTCTTCTACCTTGTACTCTTTTTCATTGTATCTAATATACTCTATCTACCACATGTATATATTAACTTAGAGACGAGATTGAGAGATTGTATTTATTTGACTTCGGGTGTCGTGCTCATGTGAGCCGATTTTTGTTTTTTTATGTTATGGTTATTGTTTTCTTCTCTTATTTATTTATTCTTCGTCTATGGCATCGTATAATTTACTATGTGGTTGTATTCCGCCAAAAGGCATTGAGATTGCTTCCAAGTGGGGATGCTTATGTATATCTTCCTTATGTATTGGTTTGGATCATATTTTATAAAGGAGATACTGCTGAAAATTTTAACGATCACTAGAATTTCAAAATGGTTTTGCAATAACTCTTTTGCTCTTTAAATTAACACTTTAAATAAGGTTTTTACCTCTTTACCTTTATTCATGGTTTAGATTCTGAGATTCGGCTTACTTGAATTGAGTTACGCCTTTAGACGTTCCGTGATTTAAGTGCCGGTCACGTTCTTTATTTGGGGTCATGACAAAGTTGGTATTAGAGTATTAGGTTTTACCTTTCGGAGTGTAGAATGACCCCTGGTAAGATGGAGTAGGTAACTTAAGCAGAGTAACGTAGCGTGTGTATGTTCCGTGGCATATTCACGATACGATACTCCGCCTAAGTGAACTTAGGATATATGTCTTGTAATTCCTTTCTTGATTTCACGCATCCTTTTATTCTGGTTGCTATGTTCTTACCAAATCTTATTTCTTGTTCCAGCCACCATGCCGCCAAAGACTATGAGGGCCTAGAGGGCTGCAACCAGAGACGAGATCAAGGCGGGCTCGTTCGAGATGAGGACCGACCAGGGTGGTACACCTACCCCTCAGTAGCAAGTTGATCCTCCTTCTCCAGGCTGGATTGCTAGGCTGGAGGCGAGTATTCAAGATTTGTATCAGATGGTTGGATTTTTTTGTTGAAGCCAGCCGAGCACAGAGGTCAGATATCGTTCCGCCTACTACGGGGGTCATGGTATTATCTACTGCTCAGACAGCTGTACCTGCCGCTACCGGGACTATTGAGGTATCATTACCGGAGCTCATAAGGCTGAAGCCTCCAGTATTCACTCGCACAAACGCAGCAGAGGATCCACAGTCATTCCTCGATAGGATGGCCAGAATTTGTCGTTCTTTGAGGTGTTCTGATGCGAAATTGGTTGAGCTTACTAGTTTCCGTATGGAGGGCCTTGCCCAGACTTGGTGTGAGTTCGTCGAGAGAGGCCAAGCTGCAGGTCTTCCTTCTATGACATAGGATGAGTTTTCGACGGTTTCTCTTGCTCGTTTCCTTCCGCAGAGCTTCAGGGATGCTCTATCTCGCTGTTTTGAGTCTTTACGAAAGACTCCTGGTATGACCATGGCCGAGTATGATATCCAGTTCACTCAGCTATCCAGATATGCTCCTTATTTGGTGGACACCGAGGAGAAGCACATTAAGAGGTTTGTACGGGGTCTTGATACACAGTTGTTCCTCTCTATTAGTGCCCAGCACTTTGACACTTATGCAACAGCGATGGACGTGGCTACGCTAGTAGAGGAGCGTGTTACCGAGACTACGGCTGTTCTGGGACCGAAGCGGGTTCGTACCGGTGTATCAGTTTCGGGGAAGTTTGGTAGAGGTATGGTAGGAAGAGGCCGCGGTAGTTCTTTCTAGGTCATGGAGGTGGCAGAGGCTTGATACGGGGCCAGTTATTTAGCTCTTACCTACAGGGTCAGCATCTGTCGCCACGATGTTATCAGTGTGGGAGTACGCACCATCTCATCAGGCATTGTACCTTGAGACATCAGGGTGGAGCAGCAGTTCCATAGGTCACATTACCCTCTTCACCTCCTCCTTCGCGAGCATTGCCTCTTCTGCTCGTCGCTACTCCGCTCCAAACAGATGCTCAGAGGTGCCGTGGTCATGGCGGTCCTGTTCAGAAAGGACAAGGCGGCAGAGGCAGAGGACATCAGGATACTGGTAGAGGACATGCCAGAGTTTTCTCTTTGATTCCTCAGGATGCGCAGGTATCGAATGATGTTGTTATAGGTACTCTTTCCATGTGTTAATTGTACTCGCGTATATTGTTCGAATCTGGTTCCATGTACTCTCATTTATCCACACACTTCGTACCGAGATTGGGTCGAGATTCGTCCTTGTTAGGTCAGCCACTCGTTATGGTTACTCCCGTAGGAGAGTCCTTTATCGCTCGACACGTGTTTCGGTCATGTTCCGTACGGATCAGGGATAAGGATTCATCTGTTGATTTGATCCTTTTCGATATGTTAGACTTCAACATTCTACTCGGCATGGATTGGTTAGTCACTTATTATGCGTCTGTGGACTGCCGTGAGAAAGAGGTCAGATTTTGTTATGCAGGGGACCGCAGTGCCGCCCCTCGCAGTCTGATTTATGCCCTTTGTGCTAGTCGGCTCTTGAGGAAAGGATGTCGGGATTCTTAGCTTATATTCGTAATGTTGGAGCCACAGAGGTCCCGTTGGACCAGGTTCCGATTGTGAGAGAATTACCCGATATATTTCCTGATGACTTACCTGGGTTGTCGTTAGAGTGCGATATCGAGTTCTGCATCAACTTGATCCCCGGCACGGGGCCTATTTCTATACCTCCTTATCGGATGGCTTCGGGGGTGCTTAAAGAGCTTAAGGATCAATTATAGGACTTTCTTGATAAAGGACTTATTTGACTGAGTGTGTCGCCTTGGGGAGCTCCTATCCGGTTCATTAAGAAGGACGGTAGTATGAGATTGTGTATCGACTATCATCAACTGAACCGAGTTACGGTGCGGAATAGGTATCCTTTACCTCGTATTGACGATTTGTTCTCCAGGGAGCGGGATACTTTTCGAAGATTGATTTGCGGTCGGGTTATAATCGTTGCGGGTCCGGAATGATGACATTCCGAAAACTGCTTTTCGGACGTGCTACGGGCATTACGAGTTCTTGGTGATGTCGTTTGGGCTCACCAATGCTCCAGCGGCGTTCATGGATTTGATGAACCGGATCTTCAGGCCGTTCTTCGACCAGTTTATCATCGTATTCATAGACGGCATTCTAGTCTACTCCAGGAGTCGAGAGGAGCATGAGCAGCACCTGAGGATTACATTGCAGACATTGAGAGAGCACCAGTTGTTTGCTAAATTCTTGAAGTGCGCTTTCTGTCTTGATAGTGTAGACTTCTTAGGTCATGTGATTACAAGAGATGGTATATGAATGGATCCGAAAAGATCGAGGCTGTACAGCATTGGCCCAGACCTGTTTTAGTGACAGAGGTTCGCAGCTTCTTGGGCTTAGCCGGTTATTACCGTTGTTTCGTACAGAATTTTTCTCATATCACTGAACCGATGACCGAGCTGACCCGGAAGGGAGTTCCGTTTCTTTGGACTGAGGCATGTGAGTAGAGTTTCCAGCAGTTGAAGACTCATTTGACGATTGCACCGGTTCTATCTTTGTCTTCAGGCTCAGACGGTTATGTTGTTTATTGTGATGCCTCTCGAGTGGTTCTTGGTTGCGTGTCCATGCAGCATGGCAGAGTCATTGCTTATGCTTCTCAGCAATTGAAGAAGCACGAGCAAAACTATCCCACTCACGATCTAGAGATTGCCACGGTAGTCTTTACGCTCAAGATTTAGAGACATTACTTGTAGGGTGAGTCGTGTCAGATCTTTACGAACAACAAAAGCCTGAAGTATATCTTCCATCAGCGGGATTTGAATTTGAGGCAGCGCCGTTGGATGAAGACATTACTTGTACTCTATTTTCTTCAAAACCGCTTGTTTTAAAAGAGGTGCCTGAACCACTCCTTTTCAAAGCCACTCGAGTTCTTTCAAGGATATCAAGTTCATTATGTTAAAGTTTTTTTGCCAAAAACCAGCCGTAGCCTCCGTCATTTCAGATTAGTATTGCTTCGTATTTATGTTGCGTTTGTCGTGCTCGGCCGAGATGTAGTGTTCGATAGCTTGGTAGTACTTTTCTGTTGCATGCGATGTGATTTGTTAGGTCAGTCGTACGGCCTTATTAGCTCAGTCAAGGGCTCGTGCGAGTGGGTTAATGCAATCAAGATAATGATAGGTTGAACTTGACTAGGACCCTATGATTTGTTGGCTCAGTCTATGTCACTAGGGTCTTACGGGCAAAAAACAAATCAGGGGTTTCAAATATAAAGGAAACTTGTCAGGCATACGCGTAACTTCTGGAGTGTGACGACTTTGGTTGGATTCCATCAAGGTTATCACATGATGATAGTTGGTTCACGATTCCCACTGATGGGTAGGTATTACTCCCGGAAGATTTTCACTTCACAACTAGCTAACCCATTAGATATCGAGAAAGGTATTAACGGGGTTATGCCTCTGCGAAAACGGGGTTATTTAATTGGGTCCGTCCGAAAGCACGGGAAGGATGTCTTTTGAAGTACCAACCCTAGCCTGGCTGAACGATTAGCAAACTTATAAGGTGTACATGATCCCGACTAGTTCTCCTTTTAGGGTTTTAAAGATAATTTGAAGGAACAGTGAGAGCCATCCTGATTAGATAAATTAATTAATCAATCTAATCTTGATAGAATGCACACTGGTGTTTCTTTTCTCGCTCTCTCTGATTGCGACTATGACTGACCTTAAACTAAAACTCGTAAACTAAGTTAACCGAACCTTTTTACCATCTGGCTTTGGAATGTCATGATTCACGAAAAATTCGCATATATCTCTGCCCCTCCTATCTTCCCTTTCCTTCTCTAGAACATGTCGTATCACTATAATGATCTATATTACATGGAACGACCATTGTATAGTTACATACGAACTCAAAGAAGTTGCTTCAGTCGAGAATGGTCACGGGTTCTAGAGAAATTGAATTGTATATTTCAGTTGTCTCCTCTTATTCACATTCTCTCAAGTTGAGAGCTCTTATATTATGATTGTACACCAGTTACGCTTGTTGGATAGTCTTCTTCCAAACCTTATGCTGGTGGTGTAAGGTAGGAGAGAAAGAAAACCAACTATCCTAAATATGGTATACAAAAGGTAAGATGCGGAGACATATGAAGGGGTTGAAGTGAGGGCAAAAGAAATTGCAACTAGTGTCATGAATCTGAGCAGTGGAAGAGGCATTACTGCGAATACCCGGCCAACCCTTTGAAACATTTTTTATGTTTTAGTTTTCTTGTGTGGTTGTAATTGAAAATTTCTTCTCAAATTAATTCTAACTCCTGGGTATATGCATACTGGATTAGAATCCCACAATTGTAGGACGTTGCAGATGCTGAGAAGGAGTAAAATATTGGAAAATGGGTGATTTGATTCTCAATATCGGAATTCGTAGGACTTGGTAATATTGGATTAAATCATCTGGTTTTGCCTAACGGTAAATATTCGGTTTTGAACCGTTGTTACGCATCAATTTTTAAAACCGATATATCTGTCTCTTTATTTTATAAAATGAGATATCATTTTTTGAAAAATATTTATCTTTATCAGTTGAGGATAAATTAAGGTGCATTGACTAACGGTTTAAGACATTCGTTACAAAAATACAGTTTTCAACTTATAACATACGGAGTTCGAGTTATTGAACTCTAGGTTGTCCGGTGTCCTTTGGGACAAGAGATTGGTACTCTTACTTCATTCAGTTTACCCATGAGTTCTCTGGTTTTAGACACGTATTCGTTAAAATGTAAGGTCCAAAGATTTTGAGAAGTTTATAGGGTATTAGAATAAAATAGAGCACCAAACGCTGGAAGTATCAAGATTCTTCGAAGTGACCGAAGATGTATATATTTATGCTAGGTATTCCGTCATAATAATTTTAAGAATTTAATTCTCTTTCAGATTACTCATTCATGGGTGCACTCCTTAATGAGTAATGATATATGACCATTTTCCATTTATGTGATATGTATTGGAAACAGCTGCATACCAATTAAATATGCTTCCATCTAAATTAGTGCCTTAGATTCTATATAGACATAAAATGGTAGCATATTTTAATACTATTAAGATATGTACTGGAAACAGCGGCATACCAATTAAATATGGTTTTTGTTTAAAAGCATAATCCGGACATACTCAAGGCATGTTTCAGTAATGGCAGTTTGTGGGTTATCCCAAGTTTTAGCAAGGGTTTAACTTCTACCATTTTCAAGATTAAAAATTGGTTTGTTCTTGACTCGCCACCTTTTTATAAAAAGAATCTTTTTGCAAAATAAACTAGTGGAAGTATGGTAATACTGGAAGTGATTCTAGAATCACAAATGGTTACTGAAAATTTAGTAGAATTTGGAGGTTTAATTAGAACCGACAAACCATAGCCACTCCACATATTTAGTAGGTGACCTCAGCCATCCGAGAGATACTTCGGTTTGTTCGTAGACCGTGACAGGAAGGTCAACATCATAGTGATGGTGGCCCTACTAATTATCAGCAAGTCATAGGAAGTGATAACTTCTTGATTGCCAAATGCAAGATATCCAAGTTGGAATCTATGCACTCCAACAAATTATAGACTTTGGACTTTGCTGGATTCTCCTGAAGGGGTAAAACCCATTAAGAGCAAGTAGATCTTTCGAGATCCGTGCAGGTGGGAAGGTAGTAACCTAATAATGCTAGACTTGTAGTAAGAGGTTTTCATCAAATACCCGCCGTGGATTGTGATGAAACTTTTACTTCAATGTCCATGCCGAAGTCCATACGGATATAACTTGCTACTGCTACTATTCATGACAATGAGATCTGGCAGCTGGATGACTATAATGTCTTTCTAAATGGAAATTTAGAAGTGCATATGTATATGACTCTGCCAGAGGGTTGTCGTAGTCAGTGGGAGCAGCGGAAGGTATGCAAATAGCTTATGTCTATTTGTAGACTAAAGCATGGATAGCGGTGACGGATCATTTGTTTTGATGTGACATTCAAGATGTTTGACTTCATCAAAACAACAGATGAACCTGATAAGAAGGATGTAGGGAGTACTATTCAGGTATTTGGATGACATACTCCTGATAAGAAGTGATATTCGTATACTGCAATCGGTCAAACTATGATTGTCATAAATGTTTCTTCACATAGGATTTGGATAATGTATCAAGAATTTTGGTGACTAGATTTGTCACGCGCCGCTTCCCAATAGACAGAAACGGTGACGTGGTAAGTCGCAATGTATTTACTAAGAAATAAATACGTTAAGCGTAATTAAGAAATATATAAAATTAACAAGAATGACAAGAGTAATAAAATAAACAGCAACTTTATTTACATTCATCTTTACATACAACTGTTTGAAAATAAAAGATACAATGAGTAAAGCAGTGCCTAAACAATGGCATACAGGAAAATAAGTGCAAGGGAAACTAGACGTCAGGCTGAGCGGTGAGCTGGTCCAAGTCCTTTTTGCTCGGCTCGATCTCTTCAGAGTCTGGTCCTTCTGACGAACATTCCAAAGAAAGAAATAGAAAGGAATGTCGTCAGTAACTAACGCTCGGTAAGTCCCAAAAGAAGAATGAGATTATAACAAGTAATGTGAAATGAACAGGTAAGTTGTGCATGATTGATTACCAGTATATGATGGTTATTATAACGTGGTTGTTTGTAGTTTGGTAAAGAAGATATTCATGTATACGAGAGGAGTCAATCTTATCCCGTGGACTATGGTAACATGTAGTACAAGGCCCCGTCATAACCCATGGGACAACGGCACGAGAATTCATGTAGGTGTCTTTTAAGTGACCTCTAATGCTACGATATACGTTCCGTACCAATGTATCCCTTTATCCCCGCGTAATGTATTGTATAGATTATTTTTACCAATCTTGCCGAGATCATGGATACAAAATGTTCAAGTAATCATGTTCAGGATGTAATCAAGTATTCAAATAGTCATGTCAAGTTATAACAATGGTTCGGTCAAGTCAGGTCAAGTATACATGTTTGATATTGATGTTTGAATTCGAGTATTCATGTTCATGATCAAGTATTCGTATTTGAATTTGGATTCAGGTTTGGATTGGACTCAGACTGAATCAGACATTTGTATTGATTTAACTCTGAAATTCATAGATTCGGGAGTTATCGGCAACTGCTGCACATGGACAGCAGGATTGGTGTCTTTTTCCAAGACAATTGCCATTGATAACTCCGGTTAAGTTTTCTAACCTGAATATGCAAGAACTCACTTTCTCCGGCTCCCTAAGGCTCAAGAGAATTCATCACGCTTAAATCCATATTTACTAAATCCTTAAAATAGTGTTTTATATATCTCGAGGGGGTTTTATGAAAAATATATTAATATAGTTTAAAAGTAAACCTCGAGGGTGATTAGTATTGCTTAGGGTTTTCATGAGCATAGGTTTTAAGTATTGGGGAATTTTAGTGATAAATACTTAGATTTGGATAGTTTATGGTATGTTATTGAAAAAATTGCCTTTTTGGTATTTTGATAGTATTTTATTGGCATTTGTTAATCATTCGTTTTTAGAAAAATATATAGGTTCATTATATTTTGAAAATAAGGATTTATAATTTTATATAATTTAAAAATTAGTTTTATTTAGAAATTCGTTTTTCTTTAAAAAAACCGTATTTAAATCCTTTCGAAATCGAATGCTCCGTGAGGAGGTCTGCATCTCGCTCTACTAGCTCAAGGATATGCGATAATCCGCACCATCCGTTAGCGGGTCCCCTAAAGAGGGTTGTAGATGCATAATCGCAATGGAAATGAAATACCGCTTTAAAAGAAATCTGGTTTTAGAATTATATGGTATTTTATTGTAAATACTTTCTTCGAACCAAAAACGCATACAATTAGGTATCGTGCTATGAAACCAAGTGTGCGTATAGGATAGGTCGTTACCCCGTGAAGTTTTCCTAAAATTTTTGTTAAGCAATTTTGTCGAAAAGATGTGATAACAAAGTTCAAGGTATTTTAATGTAAAAGTTCAATTTTGATTGTTTCACGTGAGATTCTTGGTTAAAATTGATTCTAAATATTGGTATTAAGATTACAAGTGAAGTGGTAAAATTGGTTTGACCAAACGATAAAAGAAAATGGAGTTATAGGTTTTAAAAAAGATGATATCGGTAATAACTCCAATTTTACCGATATTTGATTTAAAATGAGTATCAATGAAAAGGAGGAGAATTGGGAGGGACTTGCGGTTTAGAAAACTTAAGAAGATGGTGAGGAAAAGGAATAGGGCCTTCGTGGCATCGCGGGAGCTCCGGAATCGGCTTCGATCTTCGCCGGAACTAACTTGCTCGCTAACTCCACTTTACTCCACTTGCACTTAGGAACTTTTTAGAGAGTTTTGGCTAGAATTTTCAGAATGGTGCTGAGCCAAACTGTGGGGTGGTATTTATAGTGGATAATTAGGATTTGGGAATTAAAATCGTGGATTAAATGTTAGATATGTATGCCTTAAAGGCCATTATTGTATATGTCTACATGTGGATACTTGGACATATGTATGTATAGGACAATTTTGCTCGATATGATAGTATGCTATTTGGTTTGTCTTTATCTTAACATGTGCGTATATTTTACTTGTTATCACATATCATTTATACATGTTGATAAAGCCTGTAGGATCATTGCTTGACTACCTGCATTGTGATGACGATCATACTTGTGGGAGCTGGGTAGTCGATAAGCACATTCTTAAAGTGTCCCTAGTCATGGGAGTATTGAGACTGGGCATCGATATTCTGGAGTAGACTAGTGTATACGTTTCTAGACCCCGACAAGGGGCGACGGTTGGTCCCACGGCCATTGGTCTTTCGCACCTAAGATCATATACAGGTGCTCACTGAGGGTGAGTATACTGGACGGACTCACCGAGAACTTCTAGATGGTACTATACCTATCATCAGATAGCAATTCTCAGGTGACATGAGTACAGGTTAGTCTTCAGACCTGAGATCGTCATTTGTCTCGTGTGAGTTCCCACTGTACTTTGATTACTACCCTATCACGGCTCTACTGAGTCGTGCAAACAGGTTTTAGTTGGGTACAGTCCCGAGCCACATGGAGGCAGTGAGCGATTGTTGGGGATTCGTCTCTCCCAGTATATGGAGTCGATATCGCACTGTGTTCGATTGGCCAGCACCATAAGACCTTGGCCCAGGCAGTTGGGATTTACTGATAGGTTGATCAATAGTTTCCCGGATTGGTCCTGAGCCACATCAGCATGAATTATCGGGTTATTAGGGTCTGACGTTTACCACCCCCTAGACCCGGTATGCGGTACTCACAGACGAAGAGACCGGACTGTACAGAGATTGTCACAGATAGGCTTAGTAGGGATCCGGATTAGTTTGCTCGTCGGCTTTCCTTTTCGACAGGTACCCCGGGTAGCCGTTACGTACAGCTAGTGCCGCTGACGTGCTTGTGGTTATGGATTTATCCAGTAACTCACTGCCGGCGTACGGTCAAGTCTTTAGAGTCCCACACAGAGGGTTTCCCTGGTTCAGGCAAAATGATGTAGTAGCCGTATTGGATACGTGCAGGATTCTGATCGATTGATTGTACTTGTTACCCGGATTTTCGATCGGACGGTTGATAATACTAGCCGGCTCGGGATTGAGCCAGATTATTAAATCAGGTATTGATTTAATAATTTACATATATGTATTTCGATATGTATATTCTAGTATTATGTTCTTTGTGTTATTCTATCTCTTTGGGTATTCGTATTTTGATATAAATATAGGTATGTATATACAGTAGAGTGTAATCCATATTTATACGGAAAACATTCTAGAAAGTGGACACCTCATTTTAGCTTTATTCATTTATTTTTAAATGGAAAATGAGGTGTAAAGGTGGAGAGGGGAGTATGGTGAGAACCATGCTTCTATAGTGTTGACAAATGAATATTCAATTCATTTGTACAAACTAATCAAGCATGATTGGGTTTTAATATTGGAAAAATGATTTTACAAAACCATGGTTGATCTTTTTCTCTCTCATGGATTTCATTCTCACCATTTTTTCTTTGCTTCACTCTCCTCACTACCTTTCTTAAGTTCCTCCACCTTCATCTTCAATCTCCTCTCTACAATCTCATGTGTTGAGAATCAAGAGAGAATGTGAGATAGATACACACATAGATCCACTCACTGCATCCTAGACACTTTATATTGGCAATCTAAAGTCTCTAGTTGCTCCACTAGACTCTTAGTGTGGAGTTAGAGCCATGGACTACATCCCTCTGGTGAATCATCTTCGACGGAGGAAGACCGGCAACCAAACTCGATTCAGGAGATCTCAAGGAGTAACGAAAGGCGATCCAACATGTTCAAGAAGATCCCTAGGAGCAAGAGAAGAAGATAAAAGACCGAAGGACACAGATCCTTTGGTAAGACATTTCTATCATAGTAATTAGATATCTTCTCTTGTTAGCTAGTTTAGGTTTACGGTAGATTCTTGGGCGGGCTTTTCTAACGCCAGTCTTTAAACCCTAAAAAAAATTTGTTCCACAATGGCCACGGTAGATGGTCAGGGTGCTAGGAAATCCCAACATGATATCAGAGCCATCCTATAAACCGTAACTAGCTAGTTTAGACAAGTTTAAAATATCGATCAACAAAAATTTTCAAAATCGCAATTCCATTGTCATGCTCACTGCTGATTTTAAAACTTGTTTAAAAAATTATTTAGAGTACCTTAAAAATACGTGCAGACGATTTTAGAAGGCCTGAAGAAGTTTGGGCACATAATCCTTTCATACGGCCGCGGAACCGCCGGATAACGTGCTTGTTGGCGGCGGTTCCACGGTCAAAGTGGGGCCGTTGTGCACCAAACTTCTTCTGGCACTCTATTATATGGAATGTAATTTTTGGGATGTATGATTTTGGCCCAGATTTGTTTGAGTACTGCTTAGCACTTGGGGCCAATACGGAAAAGTTTTAGTCGATCGAAATTTTAAATAAGTGTTTATCAGTGCATGTGTTAGTATCTGCAACCGTGAATATCATTGAGCGGTATAACCTGACTAATTGCTATATGTTCTATTAGACGGGTTTGCGACCATGATATTCACGTTGATGTTCTGTATTGTGCTGATATTGTGGATGGATTGTCATGGTGGATAGCCTATGGTGCAATGGTAGTAGTACAGTTTAGATTTATTTGTGAATTCATTATTGCAGGGCGGGCGTCCGACATGTGGACAGCCATTTCTGTCGGATTGTATATTATTTTATTGGGGCACGACCGGGTTGAGGTCGATATCACCATTGTACATATATTTTTCTTTTCTGTACTAGGATTACCCCACGGTAGAGTGCTCGAATAGCCGGGTTCTAGAGGGCAACGGGCCCGTATATTATGCTGTTGAGACGGAGGGGGCCTTACTATAGAATTGGCGGGCTATTCACCGCACTCGTAGGAGGTATAGGATAACCCACAGAGGGGTGCTCAAGTTACCGGATTCTGTGAAGTGCTGGGCGGTCCATTCACTTTGTTGATTGGGGTTGCCGCACTTCTGGGATTGGCGGGTAACTTGCCGCGCTCGTTGGGGTCCAGGTTTTCATTGCACGGGCTATTTATATAACCGGGAACGTCGGGTCTCATTTGCGGCTCAAATGATACCGAGGCTGCAAGATTATCCACCATTCTGTGTTACTTGTTGTTGTTCTGTGATGTTACTTATATCATGCCTGGGACGAATGTTATATATATTTATATATACTAGTAGATGTTGTATCTGTTTTGCACCCGCGCTAGTCCAACCCCCGCTCTGCCATTAGTTAAATAACCTAATGGTGCATGACGGGGCCCCGTGGCGAATGTGGATGGCATATACGTACATTGTATTTTCGTTCTTTTCTAGTGTGATAGGGATTAATTGATGGGACCACATTAATTTTGATTAATGCAAGAAAAGAGACCGAAAAGATGTTGTTGGAACAAATTTCGAAAAACTATAGTCATATTCTTTCGCTTTGCATTGTAGTACTCGGTCATGAATATCCAACACCTCATTCTACGAGGCAAGAGCCTAGATCCCTTCGTAGGGAGTGACCTCTTGAGCAAAAGTTTATACTGTAGATTACTCGGTTTTCTTCAAAATCACAAGTTTTCAAAAGCGGAGCATAAACCACTCATTTTCAAAACTACTTGGTTCCTACAACGATATCAAGTTCATTACGTTAAAGGTTTTCCGCCAAAAACCCAGCCATAGCCCTCCGTCATTTCTTACAAGTGTTACTTAGTATTCGTGCTGCGTGTTTTGACCTAGTCAAGACGTGGTGTTCGGTAGCTGAGTGGTGCTTGTTTGTTGCAAGTATTGCGATTATTTAGGACATCTGAATAACCATTTTGACCTAGTCAAGGGTATATGCGGGTGGGTCTAAATTAATCTAGGATAATGACGGGTTGAACTTGACTAACGGTTTATGATATGTTGACCTAGTCAAGGTCATAAGCCGTTAGGGGAAAAAACCACATCGGGAGTTTCAAATATACAGGAAATTTGCTAGTGCTGCATATCTTCTGGAGTATGGTGACTAGAGTGGCTTCCATCTAGTTTATCACGCAATGATAGTTGGATTCCGATCCCACTGATGAGTATGATTACTCTTGGGAGAAATTTTTCACTTCATAATTAGCTGACCTATTAGATGTCTAGAAAGGTGTTAACAGAGCTACGCCTCTGCGGAAACGAGGTTTATTTTAATTTGGTCCGTGCGAGAGCACAGGGAACCTCCCTCGGAGTACCAACACTCACCTGGCTAAAAAGTTAGCGAACTTGTAAGGTGTTAATGATCCCAGCTAGTTCTCCTTTTAAGGTTTGAAGGAGAATTCGAGAAAACAGTGGGAGCCATCCTGATTAGATAAATTAATAACCAATCTGATCTTACAAGAGCGCACGCTGAGTGTTTCTTCTCTCTCTCTCCAGGTAGCAACCAATTCATGCCTTAATCAAGATAATAAAATGTATCGCTTGACCGATCCGAATTCTTATTCGGGGCTGGGGAACGTCATTTCGGCTCTAACTTATGACAACAGTCATGAGAACGAGCAAAAGAAAGAGAATTGCATGAATTCCTTGATAACCCTAACGAAGAAAAAGCATATTATTGCATCTCCTTAAGGTGTTCTTGTTATTGAGAACTGTTTTTCGGTCAGTCCTACCTCCTGGGTACTAGATACCGGATCAGGATCTTATATCTGTTATTTATTGCATGGACTGAGAAAATATAGGATGGTTGGACCTGGTGATATGTCTCTCAGAGTAGAGAACGGAGCACAAGTTGATACTGCTGCCGTCGGTGAATATCACCTAGTATTGCCAAATGGCAATTGTTCCCCTAATATTTAACATAATAAAAGAGCAAAGCTCTGTTGGAATGAGGCAGTGCCTCCTATGCTCTCCACGAGGGCGCCGGCGCCAGAACCAATTTTATAGGATTAAATCCTATGGTGTCGCCTCACGTGCTCCTTACATGGGCACCAATGTGCAAAGAACAGGAGTGCTTCCTGAATAAAGGTTAAATTCTTATATGGCACCGTACGTGCTTCTCATGCAGGTGCCAATGTGCAAAGCACAAGAATACCTATCTTAAGATTTAAATTCTTAAGTGGCGCCCACGTGCACAACATGTGAACGCCAGCTCCCAGGTAGAATTAAAATTCTATAATACTCTCTGTTAAACAGAGCCGTTGGATCAAAGATTCAACGGGGATGATAAATCATCAAAATATAGAATCAAATTCTATCAGGAGAAAATATCTCCCATATCTTTCTAAATAAGAAAAATACTTTCGGTTGGATCAATGATCCAATTTTTGGAATATATTCTCTCAATTTTTCTAAACAAAAAAAATTGTTCACGGTGAAACAGAGAACTCTTGGATTAAAAATCTAATGGTGATTAAAAATCACCATTTTATAGAATAAATTATATATATAGGAGAATATTTCTCCGATCTTGTTAAAAACAAAAACAACATATTCTGTAAAACAGAAGTCCTCGGATCAAAAATCCAACGATGGGTAAAATTCCGCAAATCAATTTTGAATCGAATTAAATCAATTGGAATCTATCAATGAGATTTTTTTCAAAACCAATTAATAATTTGCCTCCACTATATAAAGGACCCCAGACTTCAAGTCTCAAAAAAGGGGACGACCACAGAGAGACACGGAGAGAACATACGGCAAGAGAAAGAGACTACAGATAGAAAGAACAGAGAATTCAATTCTCAAAGAAAAAGTGTTTCCTTCTTAAAACCCTAGGTAAAGAGAAGAGATCAAAATATCTCTATTACCAATAATATCACATCTAAGGGTTTAACCCTTGTAAAAAGAACTCAGTTCTTTCTATAGATCCGAGATCCACAAGACAAATCTCCTACAAGTTGAGAATTTAATTCTCATCGGGAAGATCTTGTTCTTGAGAATCAAAGATTCAGGAAAGAACAAATTTAAAGAAAAAGAAAAGGGAGTCTAGAATATCCAGGAACTCAGTTCCTTCAGATCGAGAACTTGGTTCTTTAAAAACTCAACCTAAAATCCTCAAGTATAGTGATTTTAGCGAGAGTTAATGGCAAAAGCACCATTGATAGAGATTTAACCTCTCTGAAAATATCAATAGAGATTAAATCTCCATATAACAGAAACTAGCGCCTCACGTGCTTCTCACGTGGGCGCCCCTCTTTAACAGCGCATCACATGAAACACACATGGGTGCCATATAAAATGTGCTTAGCACTTCACATACAGCCAAAACGGCTGAGTGCTCGGCACTAATTGGGCAGCGCCCAGCGCCTCACGTGCTCCTCATGTAGGCGCCACAAAAATAATAAGAGTGCTAAGAACTCCATAAATAGCCAAAACGGCTAAGTGCTTAGCACTGATTAGGCAACGCCCAGTGCTTCACGAGCTCCTCATGTGGGCGCCACAAAAATAATAAGAGTGCTTAGCACTCCATAAATAGCCAAAACGGCTAAGTTCTTAGCACTGATTGGGCAGCGCCCAACGCCTCACGTGTTCCTCACATCGGCGCCACAAAAAAACTGAGAGAAAAGTGCTTAACACTCCATAAACAGCCAAAATGACTGAGTGCTCAGCGCACATTAAGTGGCGCCCATAATTAAATGCTTCACATGATACCCATATGAGTGTCAGAGCGTCAAACAAGTGCTTAGCACTTTTGCATAAAAAAGGGGGACTGAACAAACAGAGTCCAAATAAGTGCTCGGCACTTCTGAACAAAAAAATTGAGCATACTAAGTCCAAATTGGCTAAGTCTATAAAACTTTCTTATAGCTGAGCCCAAAATGCTCTGTTGTTTAGATCTTAAATAAAAATGATCCTTAAAATATTTCTAAGTTGATTTTAGTCTCAAATTAGACTAACGTATCCTTAGTTAAAAATAAATTGAGCCCAAATACTTATTAAGTTGATCTTAATCTCAAACTAGATTAACGGTCCTTAAATAAACCAAACCCAAATCTAAAATATACGGATTTGGACTGATTAACACCCTACGGGTGACGACATAAACTAGTCTCCGTATATAATCCATGGGCAAACCAAATAAACAAAAAAATACACACGACACGAAGTGAACTGCTGGAGAAGAAGAAAGTGGTTATCGCAATGCGGTAACGTAATTAACTGCAGGGGCTAGCGCCTGCAGGGAAGAGCATCCCCACAATCAAAAACCCTCATAAAATAAGGGGGAATCTGATAAAGTCTGCTACAACGATCGCGTTTGTCCAAACCTCCGATATACGGTGCCATAAATCTACTTAGTATCTTCGAAGAGGTGGATGGATAAATCCAAATAGCATCTGCTCCCAGATTCTGGCAACACGATCCATCCCGGTTCGTCCCCGTCTTCGGCGGTGAACAAATTCTAGCACGTCCGGTGGGACCTTTTCCTCTTTCCACTCTGATTAGTCTAAAATATTGCACATTTGAATGATTATTTCCCCCACTATTGTTAAGTTCTAAAAGGTGTTTATTTTAATTATAGAACAAATGAAGGTTTATGTGTAAAAAGTTTATTATCATATGTTTCTATAATATATTTAACATAATGAGGGAAAATATATGCATATAATATTTATATGAAATATTATAATTAAAATATACATATCATATCAAATATTTCTAATCAATATTCTTAAAATTTAAATCATATAAAATGGTTAGGATAATATCTCAATAATAACAAATACTACTAACACTATGACGTGAGATATTGTGCAGATATTAGCTCAGGTCTAGAGATCGAGAGATCCGAGATGTCAGAATCAAATCTGCCAAAATATTGAGGGAAAATATAAGATCTAGCAACGGCAAAGACTCAGACTTAGATTCTCAAAATCTAGATATCTATAGGATCTCCACATGTCAACACTAGAGAGAAGAAAAAATCTCAAGACCTGATCACACTATGCTGCCGCGGTTGGGCGGCTAAATTCCATGATTTGCGGTGGATCCGCGACCCCTTTATAGCCGTAGGATTTGAGATTTGGTGTATGAGATCGCATCAGCATATCCTAATATCTGGCAATTAGGGTTCCTACCTTCTGTGACTATTTAAAGGACCGAGAGCTTCATATGAAAAATCATCAACGAAGAGATCAAGAGGTCCAAGACGATCCACGCATCCGAGTTGATCATCAGCTGTTTATCTACTTCCAACAAGATAGATATCGAGAGAAAAAACTAGGGTTCTTGTACTCTATTTTAAAAGGATTTTTACATGATATAGTTGATTAATAAAGGTAGAGTTTTTATTAGTCTTTTTGCAATTAATTTCTGCACTTATTTTCTGCACTTAATTTCTGCATCTTACATTATGATCTCATTCTTCATCCTTTCTTCTCCAACCATGCGTGAGTAATTCCGAGCTTGCTAGGGTTTGTAGGGTAGAGTCGATCAATGGATGATAAAATATTTTAATTTCTTTTATACATTTTAAAACTTATAAACTTTAGCAAAATAAATGTTAATATCCTTATCGGGCACGCTACCAATTTATTGATAGTCTCGACCATGATTTGAGATTAGATTAACACTTGTTTTGGTAAAGGCTAGATATGAATAGAGATCAATTCAAGGACACGGGTTAGTAGTGGGGAAACCCTAGTATTTTCCAAAAGAACCCTAATCTACATTCATCACTATTGATCTAGTTTTAAAACTATTAAAAGATAAAAGGAGTCATTTTTAATTATTCATCTATTACTACTAAGTCATATGAACCCTACAAGCCTCTTCTTTATAAATTTTACATCCGTATTAAAATAGATCTAAAACCAATCACCCTTCTTCAATCAAATCGTCTAAAGCAAGAAAAAGGTTCACGTTTCCCTGCGGACGACCCGAACTCATCGTGGCTAGCTACTAGCGACACCGTCCTGATTGCGGTTATTTACAACACACTTTTTTCAGCATCACATCAATCACACTCCACACTTCATGTGTCATGTTTCGTGAACAAAATCGCGGTTCGCTATGGTTACCCTTGGATTCGAGGTACTAAAACTTAGTGCATTGCTCTTGTGCAGAGAAAATCGATGGCTTCCAGCTGCACCTCTTGCAACAGCAACTCTCGCTCCACCCCAACTTGAAGAGTGACTTACGGGCCTAACGCATCCTCTATCTTTTCAATACCGGTGGGGAAAGTTACACAAGCCACTACTAGATTGTTCTTTGGGACCATGCTCCCACCAGTGAGTTTCGGTGCCTCAGCACCGCTAGAGAAATCTCCCAAGAGGTCGGTCTTCGATCGACTAGCGACCACAACGGACCCTCTCAATGGGTCGTCCAAAGCTAGTGTCTTAGTCTTCAACAGGCTGAGCAAGAATTCGAACAGGCCCGCAAAGAGGCTCGTGATACGTGAAGGAGCTGCCCCAAAACGGATAGCCTTCCCAACTCCTGCTACGAGCGAAGCCGTCAAAAGCGCTTCCTCCATCTGATGATCATTCTTCGAAAGATTGACTGGCCCTCCCCAAACTTCAATCAGGACGTCGGTCTTCAACAATCTGACACAAACAGCAGCCCCTCAGCAAAGCCGGGGGTATGAAGAAGGCGGTCCCTTTTGCAAGACACGCTCGACGTCGTCACTGGCGCTGAGTGAGAAAAGCTGGGGGCAATTCTCCCTCTGGACTTACCCCACCAGCTCCAATGGTGGAAGTTGACGCTGTTGTCCCAACCAAGAACAGCTTTGTTCTGCTCAGGAGGGTACGAACTCTCCAACGGCGGTGCTAAAGGAATCGCCCCCTCCTGCAGAAGCCACAGTGTAGGAAAAGCCGGAGTACCCCCATCAACGACTCTCCTTCCAAATTCAAAGGGTCTGGCGGAAAGTCCAGAGCTCTGTGATCAACAAAGATTACTCTCGTCGACTGAAGAAATCGAAGGCTCGGCAAGAGATAGGCTGTCTCTCCGTCATACAGCGGGGGACTTCTTTATACAGGTGCCTGTTACAACGGCTCCTTCAACCTCGACCTCCCAGAAAAGGATGAGGCCGGAGAAAATCCCACCGCCGGCGGCAAATTCCAAAGGCGATGGACCCAAACGCCCAAGGTTTGGGGGCATGATCGTACATATGGTCCACATGGCTTCCGGGAAAGAAGAAAGTCGTGCTTTCGTAGGTCATTGACTGTAAACTCGTTCGCTGACTAAAGCTCAGGAGCAACAAAAATAGCTCCTGGAAACGCTGACCAAAATGGCAGCACTTACTGGGCAGAAAGAAATCCCGGACACAACAGTCGAGCAGCGCCAGGAGCAGGAGACCGATACAGAGTTCCTGCAAAGGGTGCTTGAAAGAAAGGACAAGGAATCTGCTGAGAAGGCTGCTAACATAAAGTAGATGGCTCTCTTGTTCCAAGACATGGTTGGGATAATGATCCAGCCAGAACCCCCGACCGAGGATCCGCCGATAATCATCGAGGATGACAGAGGGGAAACATTAAATCCTTTTCCGGCCTTATCGGCAGCCAAGGAGGAAATAATCTCCAAGGCTGCTCTTGATGATTATATAGCTCAAAAAGTAAGAGCTCATCAAGCTAATGAAGCGGCTGGCCAAATCGTCAAAACTGGGCGACCGTATCCAAGATAGTATGATCAAATTAAGTATCCACCGAGATTTACGCTCCCTAAGTTCCATGTATACAAAGTGACAGGCAACCCGCACCAACACGTCGCGCAGTTCAGAGCTCTGTGCGGCAACACTGGAAGCGATGACAAACTATTGCTTCGCCGGTTCGTTAGCAGCCAGTCAAAGACGACCTTTGAATGGTACTCGGAGCTCCGAAATGATTCCGTGAGAACATTCACAGAGATGGAACTGTTGTTTACACGGCGATTTGCCAGCGCAGGCGAGCGTACCCAGATCATGACATTAATCAATGCCAGGGAAAAGCCAGGAGAAACCTGGGTCCAATATGCGATCTGGTGGCGAAATGTCAAAATGCGAACAACGCATCAAAGAATCCCCCACCATGGGCATGTTCATCGGGACCCTTAATCCTCAAACGACTGTGTCCCGGTGCATGACGTTCTTCAAACCAACAACCTTTCAGGCTCTGATCGATAAACTTGCCCAAATGGACCAGATGGGCCACAGGCCTTCCTCCTCAAGTAAGGACCCTCAAAACGCTAAGGGTAAAGGGAAAGCGGCCTTCGTTGCCAATGCTAACCACCAACCGAGTGGCCCAAAACCGGCTGCTCGCCAAAACAATGCACGTACACGCCTATCCCTGGAAGAAAGGCTAGGACGCGCTTATTCATTCCCCCGCGATAAGACAAGGAGACTATTTGAGTTGGCAATGCATAAAAACTCATCATATTGCCAGACCCACGACGTCCACCGCAACCCTGCGACGTCAACAACCCCAACTACTGCGCCTATCACAGAATGGTGAGCCACCCAATTGAGGATTGCTACGTGTTCAAGAACTGGGTCGAGGACCGGTATCAACAGGGGAAGTTATTGTTGGAGATAGTATCCTCAGAGTCAATTATTGGATCACAGGCACGTGATTGCAATGATTGATGGAGGACCTATACCAGTAGGACAGTCTTACTCAAGATGATAGTATGCTATCTGGTTTATCTTTATCATCGTATACTGCTTTAGGTGACCTTACAGGTCACTATTACACGTTGATAGAACCCCTAGGATTCTTGCTTGACTGCCAGCAGTATGATGGAGTTCAGATACGTGGGAGCTGGGGTCTATAAGCACATCCTTAAAAGGTTCCTAGTCATAGGAGTTTCGAGACAGGGCATCGATACTCCAGAGTAGACTAGTGTATACAGTCGAGACCCCGACGAGGGGCGGTGGCCGGTCTCACAAGCCACTGGTGTCAGTTGGATCACCTAAGATGTATACAGGTGCTCATTGGGTTATGAGTACACCGGACAGGACTCGCCGGGAACATGCTAGTTGGTCTTATACCTGACGTCAGATAGCAGTTCCCTGGTGACATGTGTACCGGTTAGTTCATCGATCTGAGATCGTCATTTGTCTCGTGTGAGTTCCCACTGTACTTTGATTACTACCCTACCACGCTCAAAGGAGACGTGCAAACAGGTTTTAGTTGGGTACAGTCTCGAGCCACATGGAGGCAGTGAGCGGATCTGCAGGGGTTCGTCTCTCCTGGTGTTGGGGGTGAGGTCGCGCTGTGTCTAGGAGAGCCATTACACGAAGTCCTTGGCCAAGGCAGGAGATTTACTAGTAGGTATTCCAGTAATATCTCAGGGTGTTCTGGGCTACACTCCGACACGACTTGTACCGCTTTTGGGGGTCTGACTTTTACCAACCCCCTAGGCCCGCCATGCGATGCTCATAGACGAACGGACCGGACTGTACGGATATTGTCACTGACAGGCTCAGTAGGGTGTCAGGATGAGTTCGCTCATCGACGTCCCTTTTGGTCAATACCTGGTAGCCCGTTACGTATGGTTAATACTTCTGACGTGCTAGTGGTTAAATCCACAACCAAAGTATTGACGAGTCTTTAGAGTCCCCCACAAACAGTTTCTTCAGTTTCGGGCGAAACGCTGTAGAGGCCGTATGGAGATATGGCAGGGTTCGATCATATACGTGCGGTATTGCACGGATCATGATCGGACGGATAATACTAGCGGGCTTTGGTTTAAGCCGGATCCTAGTATTGTACAGTGTAGATTTTGTCTCATTGCATTTGTATTCGGTCGGAATACAAATGCGGGTATATATATACAGTAGCAGGGTTTCCTGTAATTTATTACAGGATTGTTTTTCTGAAGTTGCCAGTTTGCTTTCCGTTTCAGCCAGTTTTCCTTTCTTCCTTTCGTTGGCTGATAATTGGTGGAGGGGCTAATTTGCATATTTGCAAATTAGCAATTGTGGAGGGGTTTATTTGTAAATGGATGGTCATGATGGTTCCACCATACATTGACTTCTTGGTTCATGATTTTCCATCATTGCTTGACTTTTGTTTTGATGGGTTGGTGATGGGTTTATGAGTGTGGATCTTGTAGTGATGATGATTCCTCATCATCACCTTTTCTCTCTCTTGCATTATCTTGGCTCACTCATTTTCACTCTCCTATTCCACACACATTGGCCGGCCATTCTTCAAGGGGGGCTGTCCCAATTTTTTGTGTGGGGAAATACTCTCATTTGGCTTTGCAAAAATCCCATAGCTCCTCCTCCAAAAGTTCATTTCTTCACCTCCATCAAAAGGGCAACTTCATACAACCCCAAGAGACAAATAGTTCTACACTTCATCTACAGTATTCTTGGACACGTCGACTCGCCAACTTCGTGTCCGAGTTGCCTCGGTCCAGAGGTAGGAGCCCGTAAAAGAACCCGGCGATGTGGTGCCCTTCCGACGAGGAGATGAAGACCGGAGATTCCGCGGGGAGATCGGGACGACGACGAGAAGACCGAAGGACACGGATCGCTCGGTATATCTCTCTACCCCTTCTCTTGTTAGCTAGGATTAGATTAATGGCCCAATCCGGGTTTCTAAGTGCGCGGTAGTGCCGGTTCTAATTTATAGAAAAGTCTTATATTCCGCATTTTGGCCTCGTTCAGACGGCCGGGGTGCCGCCGTGCACTTACACTGATATCAGAGCCACGCCATTAACCCAGTCTAGCTTGCTCTAACTTGTTTACAAGTTCGATCGAACGGATTTTCCGAAAAACCCGATTTCAAAAGCACAGTTTTCTGTCGATTTTTTTTTGGCTCGAAAAAATATTTGGTACATTGCAGAAAATCGTGCAGGCAGTTCTAAGAATTCTGTAGAAATTTGGTCGCATGAAGTCACAGTTCCACCACGGAACCGCGGCCAAACCCATGCATTGGCCGCGGTTCCGCCGCCACTTTGACCCCTCTCTGCACCAAATTTCTACAATGGTTTTATGACATGGAAATAGGGTTTTTGATATGTTCTGTTTAGGCCCAGATTTTCTTTGAGTGCTACAGTTGTGCTTGGGGCCCACTTCGGTAAATTTGATCGATCGAAAATTTTAAACATGTTAGTTCACAGTATTTACATTATATCTGCGACCGTGAATGTCACTTGATCGGTAAATCCTGTCTAACTGCTATAGCCCTTTTAGACGGATTTGCGAACGTGACATTCACGTTGATGTCCTGTGTTGTGCTGTGATGTTGCGGATTGTCGTGGTGGATAGCCTGGATGCAATGTTAGCACAGTTTGGTGTATTATGTACATTTGATATTGCGGGGCGAGCGTCCGACATGTGGACTACCGTCACTGCCTGTTTGTATATTATTCTTTTGGGGCACGACCGGGCTGAGGTCGATGTACCCGTTGTATGTATATTTTACTTTCTGTACTAGGATTACCCTACGGTGGGGTGCACGGATAGCCGGGTTCTAGAGGGCAACAGGCCCGCATCTCATGGCATTGAGACGGAGGGGGCTTCACTCTAGAATTGGCGGGCTATTCGCCATACTCGTAGGGGGTACAGGTTGACCCAAGGAGGGGTGCCCAAGTTACCAGATTCCGTGAAGTGCTGGGTGGTCCATTCACGTTGCTGAAGGGGGCTGCCTCGCTTCAGGTTTTGGCGGGTAACTTGCCGCGCTCGTAGGGGTCTAGGATTTCATTGCACAGGCTATCCACACGACCAGGGGAACGTCGGGTTTCAGTAGCGGCTCTATGAAACCCGGGGATCCCAGATATCTGTATTGTTCTGTGATGCTTATTACATTTTTGTGATAGTGCATTTTATCACGCCTTGAGCGAATATTATATATTGATATATATACTAGTAGATGTTGTATATGTTTTGCATCCGCGCTAGTCCAGTCCCCGCTCTGTCGTTAGTTAAGTAACCTAACGAGTGATGACGGGACCCAGTGGCGAATGCGGATGGCATATACGTACATCATTATTTTCATTCTTTATGGTGTGATAAATTGATGGGACTGCATTGATTCGGATCAATGCAAGCTAAACAAACCTAATTTTGATGTTGTTGGATCATTTTTCAAAAAGCTGTTATTGCAAGGACGTTCTCTTTTGTTTTGTACAGTGGTATTCAGTTGGAATATCCTGCACCTCAGTCGACGAGGCAAAGGCCGAGATCCCTTCACCGGGGTGACCCCTTGGACAGAAGTTTGCGTCAGGGCAATAACTTCACTATAGTCGATTACTTTTGCTTTGCATCGTGGTATTCAGTTGGAATATCCTGCACCTCATTCTACGGTGAAAGAGCCGAGATCCCTTCACCGGGAGTGACCTCTTTAGCAAAGGTTTTCGCCACTATATTTTTATAAAAGCTATCCAGTTCCTTCAACGATATCAAGTTCATTACGTTAAAGGTTTTTCGCCAGAAACCATTCGTAGCCCTCCATCGTTTCAGAAAGGTAGCACTTAGTATTCATGCTATATATGTTGGCCTTCGTCAAGGCATAGTGTATGGTAGCTATTTGTTACTCTTCTGCAGCATAGATAGATGCGTTGGTTTGGGACAGTCGTACTGCCTTGTTGGCCAAAGTCAAGGGTAGGTACGGGTGGGTTCAAATCAACCTGGATAATGACGGGTAGAACTTGACATATGACTTATGATATGTTGGCCTTCGTCAAGGTCATAAGAGCATGGTGTAAAAATCACATCGGGAGTTTCTAAAGAAACTGAAACTTGCCAGATATGCGCATACCTTCTGGAGTGTGATAACGTGAGCGGATTCCGTCACGTTATCATGCGATGATAGTTGGATCCCGATTCCCACTGATGAGTTGGTTTACTCCTCGAGTGATCCCGACTAATTCTCCTTTCAGGTTTGGAGGAGAATTTGACGTTACAGTGGGAGGTTTCCAGATTAGATAAATTGGTAACCATTCTGATCTAGGTTAGAGTGCACGCTGAGTGTTTCTTTCCTCTCTCTCTTTGGCAGCGACCATAACCCGACCCTAGACTATGACTCAATGACCAAGTTGACCGAACCTTCTTATAAGACTGGCTTTTGGATTGTCCGAGTTGCAAACCTCATTGCCACTCCTACTTTTACCCTTTTCTCCAGGACACCCCGTATTACTACGAACGTCAACTTCCATTGGATAAAACCATCGTATGGTTATATACGAACTCGAAGGAACTTGTTCCAGATTCGAGAATGGTTTCCGGTTCTGGAGAAAATGAATAGGACTATTCAGTTGTTTTTTCCTTTTACCTTCTCTCAGGTTGCGAGTGCCCCTTAGATTAGGGGATAGTACACCTATTACGCAAATTAGATAGTCTTCTTCCAAACCATAGGCAGGTGCCGACCGGTAGGGAATGAAGAAAACCAATTAGCCTAACGATGGTGTACAGAAGGTATTATGTAAAGACAAATAAAGGGATTAGAAGGAAGGCAAAGTAAATTGCGACTGCTATTCACAACCAAACCAAGTATTTCATTACCACTCCTACTTCACCTTTGTATTTCTCCAGGACACTCCGTATCACTACGAAGATTCACAGTTATTTGGATACTCCATCGTATGGTTATATACGAACTCGAAAGGAACTTGTTCCAGTTCGGGGATGGATTCTGGTTCAGGAGAAATAGGAATAAGGTTTATTCAGATGTCTTTTATCTTCACCTTCTCTCGCATTGCGAGTGTTCCAAAGATTAGGACAGTACACCCATTATGCTTATTGGATAGTCTTCTTCCAAACCATAGGCTGGTGCCGAACGGTAGGGAAGGAAGAAAACCATTTGGCCTAAAGGGGTGTATAGAAGATAACGACTAAAGACATATATAGGGATTTGGAGAGATGGCAAAGAAATATACGGTTACAGTTGTGAATCTGATAATGGAAGAGGCATTACTAGGAATACCCGGATACCCCATTGAAACATTTACATGTTTCAGTTTCACTGTGTACTGTTAAAAGAAAACTGATTTCCCAATTAGACACTTACTCCAGGGTATGTATTTACCAGGTATGATTCTCACATCTGTATGGTTTTACAGATGATGAGTGGGAGTAAGTTATTGGGAATTGGGTGATTATCCTCATTATATCGGGATTCGTTGTAATTGGTGATATTTGAGAAAATCGCCTGGGTAGTTTGCCGGACGGCAAATATTTGGTTTTGAATATCCGCTGTTATGCACCAATTTCAAATTGATATATCTGTACGTCTATTTTAATATAGAGTGAGATACACCTTTTTGAAATTATGTCTATGACATTTACCTATATCAGTGGATGGTTAGGTAAGGAGCATTAAACAGCGGTATAATTCTTCTTAACCATAAGTACAGTTTTCAACTTACGACACACAGCGAATGAGTTATTGGACTCAGGGGACTTATACAGAGTATTGTATGTTGTCCAGTGTACATTAGGTCAGAGGGGTTGGTCCTCGTACTATATTCGGTTTACTTATGACTTCTCTAGTTTTTAGACAAGTGTTTCGTAGAAACGCAAGGTCCGAATTTTGAGAAGTTATAGGTATATGAATAAAGTAGAGAACCAGGTGTTGCAAGTATTGGGATTCTTCAAGGTGATCGAAAATGTAGATACTTGTGTATGGTATCCAGTTAATAGTAATGATTAAGAGAACTTACTTCTCTTTCAGGTTACGCATAATTGAAAGTACTTCTAAGTTGAGTAATGCCGATCGGCCTCTCTCCATTTAGTTGACATGCACTGGAGACAGCTGCATGATTTGAATCTGGTTCAATTAAATCTGTGCCTCTGTTTCTGTATTGGATATAGAACAGTTCATATCTCGACATTGTCAAGGTACGGGGAGTTGTCCAGTTTATGCTTAAAACCAGACTCTGGACAACTCAAGGCACGCTTCTTTAATGGCTGTTTGTGGGTTGACCCGAGCTTTGACGAGGGTTGATTTTCTACCATCTAGAAGATCAATAGTGATATTGTTCTTAACTCGCCACAGTTTTAAAAGAAATGAATTTTTCAGAAAACAGTAGTGGGAGTACGGTAGAACTGGAAGTGATTCCAGAACCGCAAACGATTACTGAAGATTTGATAAGAACCTAAAGATTCAATCTGGTTTGACATTCCATTGGCCACTCCGCAGATACGGAGGGTAACCTCAGACACCCGATAGGTACTCCAGTAGCCTCAAGGACGGTGACAGGGAGGTTCTTGTTTACCCAGACTTGCCATTGCTGTTGTTTCAAACTGTGAGACCCGGCAGGAGGATAAGTATAGCGTCGTTCTAAACTGGCTTTAGAAACATACGTGTATATTATTCTGCCAGAGGGCTGTCGTAGTCAGTGGGAGCAGTGGAAGCATTGGTGGAAAAGTAGCTAACGTCTATTTATAGACTAAAGAAGATATAGCGGAGATAGATCTATTTCTGATGTGACAGTCATAGGTTTGACTTCATCAGAATAGGGGATGGATCTATTAAGAAAGTAGTAGGGTGTGATGTCCTGGTACTTGGATGACATACACAGAGTAGGAAGTGAAATTCCTATACTACGGTCGGTTATACTTTGGTTGTCACACAGTGGTTTCTCCACATGGGACTTGGATATAATATCATGACATTCTGGTTACTAGATCTATAGATCTAGATTTGGGTGGTTTCCCAATCAGGGTACTTAGATAGCATTCTAAGAGTTTTTAGAATGGACGACTCCTGGCACGGTAGTATGCCTGCAGGTGATGGAGTCACCCTCTCTAAAGGAGTCTTACAGACTAAAGGGGAGAGGGATGTGCATGATTGGCAGATCACTTGCTTAGGCAATTGAGTCAATCATGAGATGTCAAGTACCACACCAGATATTGTTTTTGCAGTGGATGCAATAAATTGATATTGATCCAATCCTGGAGAAACAAACGGAAGCAGTTTTAGAACATAAGTGGATGTTCTAGGGATATGATAACAACAGCCTCTTTTAGGAGACATTATCATTCCAGGCTTCCAAGGTGACATGGATGACAGAGAGGTTGTCAGAGTTATAGTTTCCCTTCTGACAAGGGGCATTGTTTTGGACAGGTGATCCAAGTGGACACTGAGGGAGGCATGACGCAGGATACTGATTAAGTTCAGTTGACGATACAGTCTAAGAAGTTTGGATTTGAAGTTCATTTATGAACTAGGTCCCATCAGACATCCAGACACATTCTAAGACAGGTATTGCTCATTTCGGGAGATGGGTTTTCTCCGCGAACTTGAGATTAAAAGAGAGACATAGAAAGAAACATCATGGCGGATCCACTCACTGAGGCTATTCCTCGAACGCAATAGTTTCGCAAACGGGTTTTGTGAGACTGATTAGTAGAGGAGTTGGGTGTTCGGTATCACACGGGCTGTGAGTATGCGACATTGCAATAATTAGCCTTGAGTGCAAGTGGGAGATTGTTGGAGATAGTGCCCTTAGAGTCAATTATTGGATCACAGGCACGTGATTGCAATGATTGATGGAGGACCTATACCGGTAGGACAGTCTTACTCGAGATGATAGTATGCTATCTGGTTTATCTTTATCATCGTATACTGCTTTAGGTGACCTTACAGGTCACTATTGCACGTTGATAGAGCCCCTAGGATTCTTGCTTGACTGCCAGCAGTATGATGGCGATCATATACGTGGGAGCTGGGGTCTATAAGCACATCCTTAAAAGGTCCCTAGTCGTGTGAGTTTCGAGACAGGGCATCGATACTCCAGAGTAGACTAGTGTATACAGTCGAGACCCCGACGAGGGGCGGTGGCCGGTCTCACAAGCCACTGGTGTCAGTTGGATCACCTAAGATGTATACAGGTGCTCATTGGGTTATGAGTACACCGGACAGGACTTGCCGGGAACATGCTAGTTGGTCTTATACCTGACGTCAGATAGCAGTTCCCTGGTGACATGTGTACAGGTTAGTTCATCGACCTGAGCTCGTCATTTGTCTCGTGTGAGTTCCCACTGTACTTTGATTACTACCCTACCACGCTCAAAGGAGACGTACAAACAGGTTTTAGTTGGGTACAGTCCCGAGCCACATGGAGGCAGTGAGCGGATCTGCAGGGGTTCGTCTCTCCCGGTATTGGGGGTGAGGTCACGCTGTGTCTAGGAGAGCCATTACACGAAGTCCTTGGCCAAGGCAGGAGATTTACTGGTAAGTATTCCAGTAGTATCTCAGGGTGTTCTGGGCTACACTCCGACACGACTTGTACCGTTTTTGGGGGTCTGACTTTTACCAACCCCCTAGGCCCGCCATGCGATGCTCATAGACGAACGGACCGGACTGTACAGATATTGTCACTGACAGGCTCAGTAGGGTGTCAGGATGAGTTCGCTCATCGACGTCCCTTTTGGTCAATACCTGGTAGCCCGTTACGTATGGCTAATACCTCACGTGCTAGTGGTTAAATCCACAACCAAAGTATTGACGAGTCTTTAGAGTCCCCCACAAACAGTTTCTCCAGTTTCGGGCGAAACGCTGTAGAGGCCGTATGGAGATATGGCAGGGTTCGATCATATACGTGCGGTATTGTACGGATCATGATCGGACGGATAATACTAGCGGGCTTTGGTTTAAGCCGGATCCTAGTATTGTACAGTGTAGATTTTGTCTCATTGCATTTGTATTCGGTCGGAATACAAATGCGGGTATGTATATACAGTAGCAGGGTTTCCTGTAATTTATTACGGGATCGTTTTTCTGAAGTTGCCAGTTTGCTTTTCGTTTCAGCCAGTTTTCCTTTCTTCCTTTCGTTGGCTGATAATTGGTGGAGGGGCTAATTTGCATATTGCAAATTAGCAATTGTGGAGGGGTTTATTTGTAAATGGATGATCATGATGGTTCCACCATACATTGACTTCTTGGTTCATGATTTTCCATCATTGCTTGACTTTTGTTTTGATGGGTTGGTGATGGGTTTATGAGTGTGGATCTTGTTGTGATAATGATTCCTCATCATCACCTTTTCTCTCTCTTGCATTATCTTGGCTCACTCATTTTCATTCTCCTATTCCATACACATTGGCTGGCCATTCTTCAAGGGGGGCTGTCCTAATTTTTTGTGTGGGGAAATACTCTCATTTGGCTTTGGAAAAATCCCATAGCTCCTCCTCCAAAAGTTCATTTCTTCACCTCCATCAAAAGGGCAACTTCATACAACCCTAAGAGACAAATAGTTCTACACTTCATCTACAGTATTCTTGGACACGTCGACTCGCCAACTTCGTGCCCGAGTTGCCTCGGTCCAGAGGTGGGAGCCCGTAAAAGAACCCGGCGATGTGGTGCCCTGCCGACGAGGAGATGAAGACCGGAGATTCCGCGGGGAGATCGGGACAACGACGAGAAGACCGAAGGACACGGATCGCTCGGTATATCTCTCTACCCCTTCTCTTGTTAGCTAGGATTAGATTTATGGCCCAATCCGGGTTTCTAAGTGCGCGGTAGTGCCGGTTCTAGTTTATTGAAAAGTCTTATATTCCGCATTTTGGCCTCTTTCAGACGGCCGGGGCGCCGCCATGCACTTACAGTTACCACTGTCTAAGAACTGGAGGGTGAACCCACCACAGAAGCACACTCACAAAAAGGTAGATGCGCCGGGGAAATCATACTCGCTCGTAGAAGAAACTCCATGGGAAGTCGTTCTTTCAGCAAAAACTAAAAGAATACTGAAGGATCTACAAGTATGTCCGGCAGTCAGGTGGAAAAGCCCACTTGAACCTGAAATCATCGAAGGAATGCTGAAACCACGTCCTGTACCGAAGATTGTTGATAAAGGGCAAAATCTCCAAGTCGAGCCTTCAAAGTTTTCGAAGAAAAAGAAGAAGACCAAGAAGCCTGTGCAGCCTGTCGAGTATGACGACAAGCGCGCAGACTTACAAAAGTACATTGAAACGCTGGAGGAGTACAACCAGAAGGTGCGGAAACCGGTCATGCTTGAAGCGTTCCTCAAGCATGTTCTTGAGAACGAAGATAGTGACAATGATGACGAAAATGACTCATCAGAAGAAACCGAAGACCATGTAGCAAGTTGCCACATGGTCTCCTATTCGTTGTTAAATGATGAAGAAACTCCCTCAGCATTAGAAAACAATGCAGAGGAACTAGGGGCAGAATCGGCGCTAAAATCCCCGGAACTGCCAGAAGACCCGATCGATAGGCTGTTAAACGAAGCCTTTCGAAAAAGCAAAACTGACCGAGAACGTGAAACAGCCATATACGAAAAGGCTCAGCGTTAGCGTCAGGATGAAGAAGTAGTGGTAAGGTGGAGTCATAAATTACTCCGACCAAACCATGGCATACCTGCGACAAATAAGAGCAGGATCAAGGCAGAGAAGTGATTCGCCAAAGCCCTGTCAATGGGAATGAAGCTGCCACCTTGGTAGGAAACACTCCCGGGGTCATATGCTTCGATGGAGAGGATTCACATCCAAACTACTGCTTATATCATCGGAGGGTTACCCACCCCACCGAAGAATGCAGTACTTTCAAGAAGTGGTGGCAAGGATATGTTGCTCATCAAAAACACTTCAAGAGGATAAAGTGCGAAGCTCGTCGATGGCAATAGAGTGCGACAGATGCGCATGAAAAAACGACTGGAAACTGTTATATGGTTGGTACCAGTTCAGAAGGGGAAAAACCCTAAGTTCTTAATTTCAGGAGCGATTCTGAGGACGAAATACCCCTCAGCCCTCTCTTCAAAGACTCCCCCTCCGTAAAAGAAAAGGAGGAGAAGAACTGCGAGAATATTAAGCGGCGTAACCGCACGCTGCTTGAAAAGAACCTCGGACCTACAAACAAATGATCGAGCAAAAAAGACAAAGGGAAAGAGAAAATCTCTAAGGAAATTCCCCTCGACGATGGAGTTGTCAAAGAGCTCACAGCAAGGGACCCGTCTAGGAAAAATAAGGTGGATTACAATGTTCTAACACATCTGAGAAAAATATCCTCACAGTTGAGCATATTGGATACTCTCCTCTTGTCCAAAGAGGCACGAGAGTCTCTGATCAAGGCATTACAAGAGCCCGATCAGTTCCAAGCTTTCCTTGTAGAAGAGAAGATGAAGCACCAGCTGGCAGAGGTTCACACAGCTGACATTATATTCAGCGATGAAGATCTCCTCCTTGGTACGTACGAACATAACCGCCCGTTATACATCATCGGGTATTGCCACGACATCAAAATAGGGAAAATGCTTGTCGACAACGGATCCTCCGTCAACCTTCTCAACGTGAAAGTACTGAAAAAGATTAGCATGAACGTTCAGCACTTGGCCCGAGACAAAATTATAATCTCCGGGCTCGACTCACAGTCGTCACGGACGCTTGGATCCATAATGCTGACATTACGCTTCGGATTGCTCGTCACTGACATCAAATATCACGTCATTAACACCAAGACTTTCTATAATGCTTTGCACGGCAGGCCCTGGTTGCATGAGTATAACGTCATCCCTTCTACATAACATCAGTGTATGAAGTATTTCAAGGATGGCTTGGAATGCACCGTCACAGGGGAGCTAAATCCGTTCTCCATAAACGAGGTCCGGAAATATGAAGACGCAAAGTACTTCCTACCAGACTTCGAAGATACAGAAAGGTGTCATAAGCCGGAGGATAAACAGAAGTCCGACGCCACTATCCTGATCTTTAGGAGCAATTCCGAGGAAGATAAAGAAATAGTCTACTCGTGGCAAACCCAGAAAAAAAAAACAGGTCCGGACCATTACGCCTATTCTGGTCTATGGCAGTGACTCTGAAGACGAGGCCAACACAGTGTTCTTCATCAACCCGTCAGTGCAAAACGTCGGCGAAGCAGATCAGAGTGTGCAAATCACAATGGCTCCGCCTCGGCATTATAAGGAACTTGATGCACTCGATACATACAGCGTATAAGAACTACAGACTTTCTATGTCCCTCCCAGGCGAAGAGGTGAAAAGGCGATCCTCTTCTACTAATCTATGGAGACCAAACTAAAAAAGAAGTCTAGCATAGTGCCAATTCTGCACTCGATAGGCATCAACCAATCTGTCAACCAAGATACTACACGGAGGGATTGAAAAGGTTGTTAGGATACCATGGTGTACCTCTCGAACAAAGTGTTCGACAAGTCCAATTATACAAAATGATTTGGGATATTCCTGGGACTCAGCGAAAGATGTCCAATGGGAAGATGGAGACAACCGGGCTCAGATACATTCAGTCCAAGAAACGGGAGAAGTTCCACAGCTGCCGCGTCATAAACAGCCACCGCGAAGGGGAAAACACTCTTCTGAATGGCCGCGACGTTGAAACGGAGCATGAGCTCGCTCTAAGAACGTTAAGTCCATAGCTCGAAGAACAAATAGAAAAGCTAATAAAAGAAGCTTGTCAAAAGAGCCGAGACAATCACGGACACGAAATGGCCATTTATGAAAAGGCCAAGACGCGGCACCTCAATCAGCAATCCGCGGAGAAAGAAGACTATAATGCTCTTCATTCCCGGCCCGCTGTATGTCCTCACGAAAGGGGAAAATCCCGAAATAAATGCAAAAACAGGGCAAAGAACACAAACAACGTTCGAAAACAACGAAGCGGATCCAAGAGGCCATGCAATCGAGAAAAGGTCGATTGGAACCCGTCCTTTATAAAGAAGATGGGTCAGGAATACTCTTTCCCCTAAGACAAGACAAGGAAAATATTTAACCTTGTCATGAAGCATCAAATGATGACGCTCCTGGAGTATCAGCATCCCGAACAAATAGATGAGATCCATCATCCGGATTATTGCTCCTATCACTGAGTAATAGGTCATCTACTTGAAGACCGCTTCACCTTCAAAGACTGGGTAGAAGATCAGTATCAGCAAAGCAGGTTCGTTTTATCCGACAGCTGGAGAGTAACCCCGCCGCAAAAGAATGAGCCAAAGAGGATCTATACCATGAGAATAGGACCAGTTCAACCACAAAAAGGGAAGGGACTCGTACCTGCCATATGATAACACTCTTAAAAGAGGAGGGCACGAGATTGTGGATGACCTCCACATGTGCTTCGCAAATGAAGACGTGGACGAGGTGATCTCAAAGTTTCCACCAGCGCCAAAAGAGCTGGAAGATGGGATACACACTATGGCAGATAACCTGAGAAAATTGACTTAGAGACGGAAAAAGATCCAAGCCCAACGTTCGTCGGTGAGCTACTATCTGAAAAAAAAGGTAGCTACGTTAAAGTACGTGCTCATGCATTATAAAAACTGCTTTGCATGGAACTATTCAGAGATGCCAGATTTAGATCCAAAAGTGGCGGTACAAAAACTGGCCATATCGCCGGACATAAAGCCAGTCAAACAGACGCCAAGAAGAATGCGGCTTAACTTGAGATGAGTATCAATGCTAAAGTCAAGAAACTAATCGACTCCGGCTTCATCCAAGAAGTTCAATATCCCAACTGGATTGCTAACATCATTCTAGTGATGAAGAAGAATGGGATGGTGCGCATCTGCGTGGACTTTCGGGACCTCAACAAAGCTTGCTCGAAGGATGACTTCCCAGTATCTGTTACTGAGCTGATGATTGATAACACGTCTACCCATGAGGTCTTCTCCTTCATGGATGGATCTTCAGGATACAATCAAATAAAAATTCATCCTGAAGACCAAAAACACACCGTCTTCCAGACCCCGCTAGGCATATTCTGCTATAAAGTGATGCCTTTCGATTTAAAGAACGCTGGCGCTACCTACCAAAAGGCCATGACAAAGATCTTCAATGACTTCATCCATGAGATTGTCGAATGTTACATTGACGACCTTGTGATAAAGAGCAGATCTCACGAGGAACATTGTGAACATCTAAAAATAGTGCTCCGACGTCTTCGGAAGTATAATCTGAAGATGAATACTCTAAAATGCGCGTTTGGAGTCTCCTCAGGAAAATTCCTAAGATTCATCATACGGCACCGGGGTATCGAAATCAATCTCTCAAAGATCAAGGCGATTATGGAAATGCCCACGCCAAGAACTCTCAAACAATTGCGATCTTTTCAAGGAAAACTCGTATATATCCGGCGGTTCATAACCAACCTCTCCTGAAAATGCCGTCCCTGCGGTCATTTGATGAAGAAGGGGACCTCGTTCATCTGGGATCAAAAGTGCCAAAATTCACTAGACGAAATCAAGCACTACCTGCAAAATCCGCCGGTATTGACTCTCCGGTTAAGGGAAAACCCCTTATCTTATATACAACAGCCCTTGAGAGTTCTCTAGGCGCGCTATGGGCACAAGAGAAGGATCAAGGAAAGGAGAGAGCTCTATACTATTTGAGTCGTGTTCTCCTGGGGGCAGAAAACAACTACCCCCCCATCGAAAAGAATTGCCTGGCACTGATCTTCGCGATAACGAAGCTCAAACATTACGCCTTGGCACATGAGGTTCTTCTCATATCAAAGGTGGATCCTCTCAAATATCTGATGTCAAGGTCCATACTAACAGGAAGGCTTGCCAAATGGGTCCTCCTCCTGATGGAATTCTCGATAATGTATCGACCCCTCAAAGAAGTGAAAGGCCAGGCTATTGCTGACTTTCTCGCGGAGCATCCGATACCAGCCGACTCTCCCTTAAATTGCGAGTTGTCGGATGAATATGTGTTCGACACAATCGAAGAAGAGAAGGAAGAAAATGATTCCCAATGGGAACTCTACTTCGATGGAGCATCTTCCATGAAAAGGCGAAAGCAAAATGCACCCATAATCAAAATCGGGGTGGGCCTTATTTTCATGACTCCGCAAGGAGGGATATTGCATTATGCCCTTTCCTTAATGGAGCCAATGATTAACAATGAAACTGAATATGAAGCTTTGATAGAAGCTCTTGAGATCACTATCGACATGGGAATCAAAGACCTCCTCATATCTGGAGACTCCCAGCTGATCGTTAGCCAAGTAAATGATGACTATCAGACGTGAAAGCTAGAGCTGATAAAGTATGGTGAAAGAGTGCAGCAACTGCTAACACAAATCCCTTCCTACATCCTGGAGAGTATACCGCGTGCAGAAAACAGCAAGGCGAACGCGTTGGCTAAATTGGCTAAGAAACTTGCTGATGACGACTGATTGATGTGTATTTGAGAAGTGTTTTGTAAAGTAGTAACCGCAATCAATAACGGTGTCGCTCGTAGCTAGCCGAGATGAGTACGGGCCGTCCTCAGGGAAACGTGGAACCTTTATCTTGGTTTAGACGAGTTGATTGAAAATAGAGAGAATTGTTTTTGTTCTAGATCTAAGTTATACGGATGTAGAATTTAAGAAGAAGAGGATTGTAGAGTTCATAGAATTTGGTAGTAATGGATGATTAATTAAAGATGACTCCTTTTATCTTTTAATAGATTTAAAACTAGATCGATAATGATGAATAAAGATTAGGGTTTTTGGAGGGAATAGGGTTCCCACTCTTAACCCTTATCTTTTCATTGACCTCTATTCATATCTAGCCTTCACCAAAACAATTGTTAATCTAATCTCAAATCGCGGTCAAGACTATCAATAAATTGATAGCGCACCCGATTAGGATGTTAACAATTACTTTACTAAAGTTTATAAACTTTATAAGATGTAAAAGAAGTTAAGATATTTTATCATCCATTGATCTACCATAATCCTACGAACCCTATCAAGCGTAAAATTACTCACGCATGGTTGAGATAGAAGAGAAGATAGAGAAGGAGATCATGATGTAAATGCAGAAAGTAATGCAGAATATAAAATGCAAAGAACTAAACTAAAGATCTACCTTTTTATTAATCAACTATCATTTACAAATCCGTCGAATTTAGAGTACAAGAACCCTAGTTTATGCTCCCGATCTCTGTCTCGTAGGAAGTAAATGAACAGTTGATGATCAACCTGGATGTGTGGATCATCTTGGACCTCTTGATCTCTGCGGTTTGATCTATTAGGTGTTAAAAGGTGAGATGATTTCCAAGTATAACTCTAAGTCCTTTAAATAGTAGTACAAGGAGAAACCCTAGATATGATATTTGTTATTATTTTGAGATATTATCATAATCATTTTATATGATATGATATTTTAAGAATATTGATTAGGGATTTTTGATATGATATACATATTTAAATTACTAAAATATTATATAAATATTATATACATATATTTTCCATCATAACGTTAATTATAATGTAGAAACATATGATAAAGAATATTTTACAGATAAACCCACATATGTTCCATAATTATAATAAACACATTTAAGTACTTAACAAAAGTAAGGAAAATGTTCTATCAAATGTGCAATATTTTCGACTGAACAAATACCCCCAAACTTAATTTTGATCGTCCCGAGCAAACTAGTTATTCAAAATAGGGAGGAAAAAAAAGAAAAACCTAGCACACTTTCGTAGGCAATCACGATTGCACTGATCATGTGCAACAAGCCTTTAAACCTCTAGGTGTCCCTAGTAGGAGGAGTGTTGTCTCCTGAGAGTTTACAGTGGATTACACCCATAAAATCCCATATTAAAAGAAAGAAAATGAATGTTACATACAAAGATAAGGATTATATAAAAGAAAGAACTTGAAAATAAGAGTTTAAAACTACACTAGCTTTTCAGTTGCCATGAGCCCTATCTTAATGGTCATGAAAAGATGTCAGAAATCATATCATCCCTCAATAAAACATCGCCTTTAGTCTTCCTCCCCACCTTTCTTCCAAATATCGATCATATACCCCTGTGTGTGTGTAAAAGATATTCCTACACTTAGAGAATTCAATTCAAGCTATCATACTCTTGTCCATCTTTCTCAGTACTTTTTAGTCAGTGAATATTTTCAGATGGAATTGCTCACACATTCTTCATGCGACCGTTAATATTTTTTGAGATACCAATTGACTGATTACTAAATGTGCTCACTCATTTAGGCGTAATTAGCAATTTTCTCGTCTTGCAACACCTAAGGTTTAGCAGTGGCTCCCAAACCAGTTGGTCTAAGGCACTAGGTGATAAAACACCCTCGCTATATTTTTTTTTGCTGCCTTAAGAAATTACAAAACCAGTGTTCATTTTTCTTCATCATTTTTTATTTTATTTTTTTTGTTTATATATTTATTTCCCTTCATACTAAGGCTTTTAGACAAGAGTATTTCAAGGTATCCTCTACTATCTCAAGTTTGAAGATGTGTACAAGTGCGTATAGTAGGGTATCAACGTTCAAATGTTTGTACTCAAGAATAAAGACTGTTTTTTCAAACTTATTTTTATCCTCAGATTAGTAATTTCCTTCATCTTACTAACCCTTAGGACAACATCTCATGACTACGTATTACCAGCTTTGTTTCTAAACATCTAACTTTCTTGCTTTTCTCAAACTATTCTTATCTTTCATATATAAATTTTCACTTTCTAACTTTTATTATCAAAAAAAAAATTATTTTGTGCTTTTATATAGTATAATGCAAAATGATGCGTGAATAAGCACAAACCTCCCCCAAACCAGTTTACAGCAGTATCCTCACTGTTGTCATCTTTTAATCTAAAAAATCCTATAGACTTGGAAGGAAAAGTTATTAACGGGGACAAGAATTAATGATAGTGAAATCCCCCCCCCAACTTATTTTTGTCTCATCATTTTGTAAAAATTTTCTTTTCGTTCAAGAGCCAAAATATCCCCCCCAAACTTGAGTAAAACAGTATTAAGCATTTAAAATCATAAAAGGGGGGGGGGTTTAAAATTATTGGTCAATATAAAGCTTTACAAAGACCAAAAGTCAATACCAACCATTCAAATATTTTATCAATGTAACAATATAGTTGGTGGAAGATTAGACATTTGAAGAAATAGGGAGATAGGAGGCGGAATCGATCGGGTTTACGTCTCAGTTGGTAGAGACGAAACGGTGATGGTGCACTACTCACATTCTCGTTCTTGATAAGAAGAAGGGGTAGCGGTTTGATTTCTTTGGGTGGTTGATTCATCACGACTCCCAATTCTTCTAAGAATGCGAGTTCATCAGGAAAAATGTCTTCAAAACTTCCATCGAGATTCTGAATGATAGTCTCATTGGAAAGGAAGTCATGATACTCGGATAGCTTGACTAAATCATTCGACAAGTCAAAGGGTTCGGACTTAGGTGTGGACTTATCGATAGAAGGGTCTTCACGTGTATAATAAATAGTAGGATCGGTATCGTGAAGGTCCTCGAATTCGCAACTGTCGGAATCTATCTTTTCGACAGAGCACACATGAGCATAGGGTTCTGATGGTTGACTTCCTAGCTTGTAGATGTTAAGCTCAATTATCATCTTCTCGAAGGATAGGTTCATAGAACCGTTACAACAATTGATTATTGCGTTTGACGTTGCTAGGAAAGGTCGACCTAGAATCACCGGAATTTGGTTCTGTGGGTTTGCTACAGGCTGTGTATCTAGAACTATAAAGTCCACAGGGAATATAAATTCCCCGACTTTGATTAACACATTTTCTAGCTCACCCCGAGGTTTGATGATAGATCGATCGGCCATCTAGAGAGTGTAATGAGTAGGTTTCAACTCTTATATCCCAAATTGCTCATAAACAGAATACGGAAGCAAGTTAACACTAGCACCTAAGTCGAGTAGAGCACGATTGATATTTTTACCTCCAATGATTATAGATATTATAGGACAACCGGGGTCCTTACGTTTCATGGGCACCAATTGGGTAAGAGAATTGCTCATATTAGTCGCTAAGAAAACTTTTGTAGGTACTTGAGTTTTCCTCTTTCTAGTCCACAAGTCCTTTAAAATTTTCGGAGAGGACGGAACTTGTTTGATAGTATCGAAGAGAGGGATATTTATGTTAACTTGCTTAAAATGTCCATAATCTTCTCCATTTGGGGACTTGGTTTGTTGGCCCTCAACCTATGTGGAAAAGGGGCTTTATCAATAAGGGTTGGGTCCAAATTTTGAGGAGAAGTTTGTGGGGATGGAATGGATCCCAGAATTGGAGTTGGGATCGTTTTAGGTTGGTTTGAGGAGGTGGGCTGAGGGTTCGAGCCTAGCGGAAAACGAAGAATAGACTCGGAAGAAGGTGGTGGACTAGACGAATTAAGATTAGAAGTAGAAGCCAGGGTTTCAATTGATTCCTCATCATCAACTTGTTCACCGACTTGATTGTTCAGCATTTTTTCCGATCTCAACGTGGTTACGGCACTCACATTATGACTTTGTGTGTAGCCAAGATTGGGTAGAGGTTGAGATGGGAGTTTCCCTTTCTCTCTCTCACTCATCGCGGTATTTAACTGTGTAAGTTGTGCTTCTGTCGATTTTATGCTTTCACCGTGGGAAGTGGTGTGCTGCAGTAACGTTTGGATAGAAGATGTTAAATTAGCCGTCGTTTGCATGGAATGTTTTATAAACGTTTCCAAGCTTCGTTCGAGTGCAGAGGATTTTTCGGTACCGGCCGTTGGAATATTATTATAAGGATCAAAATCGGTGGCCTGGTTTTGAAAAGTTTGCGGTTGAAAGGGGTGCTGACTCAGTTGTGGTGGTTGATGTTGTTTTGGAGGAGGACTTTGATAGTTATGTTGGCTTAGGAACGTATTTTGAGTTTGGTTTTGGTTCCAAGCAAAATTAAGGTGATTCCTCCATTCCTGATTGTATGTGGAAGAATAAGGATCGTTTCTAGGTCGTTGCTGAAAAGTAGCATTAGTTTGTTCTTGACCTTGAAAAGGTGGATTCAAAGGGCGTTCTTCCGTTAAATGTGATGGGTTAGAACATCAACGACACACGGTTTTTAGGAGCATAACTTGGTTTAGGGAGGCTGATGAGACTTTGGTTTCTATAGCTTTGAGTTTCTTTTGGATCGCGACCACTTCGGCTTTTACTGTGATGGAAACATCGATCTGATGGACACCTCCCCTAGACGATGTTGGTCTAATTCTTTCTCACAGTAAGGTTTGTTCGGCGAGATCTTCCAGGAATTGCCAAGCTTCACCATCGTCTTTAGACATGAAATAACATTGACAAATGGTTTCAAGCATCTGTTTTGTGGCAGGATTAACACCCTCGTATATAATTCGACAAAGTTTCCATCTATCAATTCCGTGATGGGGGCATTGTAGAAGAGATCCTTAAACCGCTCAAAGCATTTCCAGAATGGTTCGTTGGGAAGTTGGGTAAACTGGTTGATCTCGCTTCGAACGTGGACGGTCTTATGATTGGGATAAAATTTCTTAAGGAATGCTATAACAAATTCATCCCATTTGGCAATGGAGTGTGCAGCAGTGTTGTAAAACCATTTTTCTGCTAGATCGCACAAGGTAAAAGGGAGAAGACGTAATCTCATAGCATCTACAGAAAGTTATGTAGTGCCCATCATTGCGCATATGTTTTCGAATTTGGTGATGAAAACGTATGCGTTTTCAGATTCAAGCCCGCGAAATTTAGGCAACAGGTTGATAAAGTGGGGTTTAATTTTAAAATTATCCCCATTGGCTTGTGGAATAAATAGTCAAGTAGGAAGGGGACCGCGCATCGGGTAGCATCTTTCTTGAAGAGAGATGCACAGTGGATTCTGCGCACCTACAGGTAGTGGCAGGGGTGTGTTGGTAAAATCTGATAGAGAACCGTCCAAATCAGTCAACGTGGTGGGTGGAGGGGAAATAGAAGATGAAGAAGTACCGGCTTCGGAGTCGATAGCAAAAACGCGGACAAGACGGGCACTAGAATCCCCTGTCCAGCCAATCATGCACTAGGTGGGTTTAGCGCAAGTGGCAGCGTGTGTGAGAACGTCTTTAAAAAGGTTTGTTTTGAAAAAGTGTCGGATGTGAGGCTTGACTCGATAAATCACAAAAATGCACAATCAACCCTAGAACTACGGTCACCTAGGACCCAAAAATGCACAATCAAGGCGTCCGATAGTTAGAAGTTCTATTAATACTTGCATTTATATGCGTAGTACCTAGTTATTCATTTCGTTGTGTCGCATCATCTATTATATATATATGTGTATATATATATATACATATATATATGTGTGTGTGTGTGTGTGTGTGTGTGTGTGTGTGATATCATCTCATAGGACACTTGCACCATTACCATTGGTTCATGCCACGTGCACTATTCAAGCGAACACTCAAGCCTTGGTAATTGCTATGCCACGAACACTATAGAACTTGCTTAGAATCGGTAGCTGTGCATTGCATCATATATGATTTGTAAACCTGTACCTGTATAGTCATTTCATCAGGATGGATACATAGGATTGTTAATCATATATACATGCCTCATTGCATCATGATTCATGCATAGCTTCTGGCCGTACTTCGCATGGTATATACTATCGTATCATATACATCCATTATCACCGACATGTTTACATATTGTGATTCTTCTCGGGGATTTCAGTATTTATGAGATTTATGGATTTTAGAGAAACCGCAAGGATTTTAAGAACGAATTACCATTTTAAAATGTAAGTTGCGGTTTTCTCGTGATATGATGTGAGAGGTTTCCATCATGAGTTTTCTCGGTTCTTGAGCGATATCATACACCCGATTCGAGGAGGAGGATGAACCATCTACGGGTGCATTGTGGACCCGGTGCGATACCCCGGGGCAAGATGGTCGCAGATGATGGCGTTGAGCCCGGCAGGGGAGCACTACCGACCGGTTATTTGTGACGCGGCGGATATCCAGAGGATACCGACGCAGTCTTGAGATTTGATGATATTGGCCAGTCCGGATTGCCGGAGCCCAAGATTTGATGATATGGGCCAGTCCGGATTGCCGGAGCCCGAGATATTGAGATATTGGGATATATACATTTTGTGTCGATACTTGACATGAATTTCTGTTGATTTCATTGATGGTACTACAGTTAAATTACAGAAGTTTTACTAAGATAAGAATACAGATTTTCTCATACTAAACATATTCAGATCTCATGTTGATTATGCATTTATGTTGCATACGTACTAGTGCATAGCATCATATTAGTATATGTAGGCTGTGACGAAATTGCGTGCATGCTTACGATAACCTTATTAGATGTTACTTACTACTCACGAGTTGGCAACTCACCCCCGTTCTGCCACAGTATCTTGCAGGTTCGACCCGTCAGCGTAGTAGCGGAGAGCGTTATTCCTCTTCTGGCTTCATTTGCTTGATTTGCAGCTTGCTTGTAGGTGGGTTGCGAAGATATTTCTTCCATCATGTACAATATATTGTATCTAGTATACTCTATCTACCCTTGTATATTTGAATAGACAGTGAGACTCGTGAGACTTGTATTTGTGGTGTTTGGTGTCAATGCTCACTTGAGCCGACGTGGTATCTTCTTATTTCTTGCTTTCAGATGCTTATTTCGCACTTTTGTTATACATATTGCATGTGGTTGTGATTCCGCCAATGGCAAAGAGCTAGCTCCCGCTTGGGGATGCCTTATTCATTATTTATATGTATTTTCATGTGTTGTACCCGTTTGGGGGCCAGTATTTACAAAGGAGACTCTGCCGAAATTTTTGGAAAAATATGATGTTGCTTTTAAATGTTTAATGTGACTTATTTGGCTTACTTAGATTACGTACGCCTTGAGACATTTCGTAATTTAAGTGCCAGTCATGTTCCGTGCCTTCGGGTCGTGACAAAGTTGGTATCAGAACCAGTCCCTCAAAAGTAGGTCTATGGTTCGAGGACGAACCATTGTTCTAAGTGGGGGTGGAATGTGTAAGTCCACGTTGCCCATCCCGGTGCTTGCGGGGAGGCGGAAAACGGAATAAAAATCGGATTTTTATGAGCTTAGGCAACATGGACTAGAGCTAGAAGGATCTTTGCTAAACAAAAACTTGCTAAAGCTAACTAGTAACTAGCTAAGTGCTAGAAAGGTTATACCTTGGGCTTTAAGTCCTTCTCTCCTTGCTCCTTGGAGTGGTGGAAGGAGGTCACCTTGGTCGTCTTCTCACGTCGAAGAAAGATCCACCCGAAAGCCTCAACCTTTGGCTTCAACTCCAAGCTAGAAGTAACTAGGGTGAAAGAAGTGCTAGTCCTTGAACCCTAGATGAGAGTAAAGATGATCAAGAGAGGATTTTTCTCAAGCTCAAGTGTTTCTCAACACATGAGAGGGAGAGAGCTTGAGGGAGAGGAAGAACAAGAGAGAGAAAAGATCTGATAGAATGAGAATAATGTGAACCATTCTCACTAATATGTGTATATTATTTTAATTAAATAATTAGCTAGATAATTGTCATGACTAATTATGACATGACCATTATCATTTCAATTTGCAAGGATCAAAAAGCATCTTCCAAAAGAAATGATGATGGTCAAAATGTCAACCTAGGTCAACAAGTCAAGGAGGTCAAATGGTCAACAACCATAACCATGCACAATTATTAAACTAATTATCAATTAACTATAACACACACATAAGCATTAGGGTTAATAAAATGACAATAGCCATTAACCCTAATCAAGGTCCTCTCCCTCAATCTCAAGCAACTGTGCATACGCACCCGCATTCGTGATCCGAGGAACACGAATACAATGATAAAAAACAATCCCAAATCATATACTAGGATCCGGCTTAAACCAAAGCCCGCTAGTATAAACTGTCCGGACAGCAAACGTGCACAAGTGCGCGAATGTGAACGAACCCTGTCGCAAAACCATGCGACCTCTACTCATTTTGCCTAAAGGCGAATAGCTCTCTGTGTGGGACTCTAAAGACTCGACACTACGCTGGCAGTGGGTTTAACCACAGACCGCAAGCGGCACTAGCTGTACGTAACGGTCCCCAGGTAGATGTCGATAAGAAGACTGACGAGGTGAACCCCATCCGAACTCCTACTGAGCCTGTATGTGACAATCTCCGTACAGTCCGGTCTGTTCGTCTGATACATCGTATGGCGGGCCTAGGGGGGCGGTGAACGTCAGTCCCCTAATAGCGGTACAAGTCGTGTCGGAGTGTAGCCCAGAACACCCTGAGATAACACTGGAAACCTACCAGTATATCTCGCTTGCCCTGGCCAGGGACTACTCGTGTAATGGCTCTCCTGGACACAGCGCGATGTCAACCCCCAATACCGGGAGAGACGAATCCTGTCTAACCGTCACTGCCTTTAAGTGCTTCGGGACTGCGCCCAAAAACTACCTGTTTGCACGACTCCTTTGAGCCGTGGTAGGGTACCAATCAAAGTGCAGTGGGAACACACTCGAGGCGAAGTGATAGTGTCAAGTCAGCGGACTAAGCTGTACTCATGTCACCTGGGAACTGATAACTGACGATAGGTATAATACCAACTAACTGTCCCCGACGAGTCCTGTCCAGTGTACTCGTAACCTAACGAGCACCCGCATACTATCTCAAGTACGACGTACTGACGGCTATGGGACAGACCGTCTCCCACGCTGGGATGAGAAGCGCATACGCTAGTCTACTCCGGAGTATCGATGCCCTGTCTCGATAGTCCAACGACTAGGGACCTGTATAAGGATATGCTTATAGATCACCCAGCTCCCACGAGTGTGAGCGCCATCACAACGCTGGTAATCAAGCAAAGATCCTAAGGGCTCTACTAATATGTATATCAGCAATATGCTAAAAGAAACACATGCACATATTAAAGCAGAGACAAACCAAGTAGCATACTACCATTTCGAGCAAGATTGTATATACAACTGTGAATATCCCAAGCTTCCATCAAGTAATATACAAACTAGTATGATACCGTAATGGCCTCTAGGCCATATACACTAACAATCTCCCACTTGCACTAAGGCCATGTACTGGCGTATCGAAGACCTATCATCTCTATCAGCCGCTCGAACTGAGTCTGGGGCAAGGCCTTGGTGAATGGATCTGCAGTGTTATCCTCTGATGCAACTCTCCGGACCTCGATCTCCTGGCGATCTACGATCTCCCTGATCAGGTGATACCGCCTTAAGATGTGTCTGGATTTCTGATGGGACCTGGGTTCCTTCGCTAAAGCTATAGCCCCGTTGTTGTCGCAATACAGAGGTATTGGGTCAACAATGGACGGAACCACCTGAAGTTCTCTCAAGAACTTCCTCATCCAGACAGCTTCTTTTGCGACATCAGATGCAGCGATGTATTCCGCTTCCATAGTCGAGTCAGCAACGGTTTCCTGTTTGGAGCTCTTCCAACACACCGCCCCTCCATTGAGGGTAAAGACAAAACCCGACATGGACTTGGAATCATCCTTGTCACTTTGGAAGCTGGAGTCAGCAAAGGCCTCAATCTGCAGGTCTTTTCCGCCATACACCAAGAACATCTCCTTAGTCCTTCTCAGGTACTTGAGAATGTTCTTCACTGCTATCCAATGTTTCTCCCCAGGGTTTGACTGATACCTGCTTACCACACTCAGTGCATAAGCCACATCCGGTCTGGTACACAACATCGCATATATTATAGAGCCTACCGCAGAAGCGTAGGGTATAATAGACATGCGATCCCTCTCCAAATCAGTCTTGGGAGACATCTCTTTGGAGAGAGTGATCTCGTGACAAGCCGGTAGATTACCGCGCTTGGAATCTTCCATACTGAATCTCTTCAGTATGGTGTCGATGTACCTGGACTGCGAAAGTCCTAATATCCTCTTGGATCTGTCACGGTAGATCCGGATACCCAGAATGTATGAGGCATCACCCAGGTCTTTCATGGAGAACCTGTGTGACAAGAACCCCTTGACAGATTGTAGCATAGGAATGTCATTTCCTATTAAGAGAATGTCATCCACGTATAAAACGAGGAATACCACAGTTCTCGCTACAAATCTACAATAGATGCATGGTTCATCTGGATTTTTGATAAAGCCAAATTCCTTGACCGTCTCATCAAAACAGATGTTCCAACTCCGCGATGCCTGCTTTAGTCCATAAATGGACTTAAGCAACTTGCACACCTTTCCGCTGCTCCCACTCTGAATGAAACCCTCTGGCTGATCCATATAGACACACTCCTCTAAATGTCCATTTAGAAAAGCTGTCTTTACGTCCATCTGCTAAATCTCATAATCGTGGAAGGCAGCAATGGCAAGAAGGATCCGAATGGATTTCAGCATAGCTACTGGAGAAAAGGTTTCGTCATAGTCCAAACCAGGTCGCTGACGAAAACCCTTTGCTACCAGTCTAGCTTTATAGGTCTCAACCTGTCCATCTACACCAATCTTCCTTTTGAAGATCCACTTGCATCCTACGGGTTTTACCCCATCTGGAGCAATGTCCAACGTCCATACTTTGTTGGTGTACATGGACTCCATTTCGGTCCGCATTGCATCCAGCCATTTTACCGAGTCGACGCTCTGAATGGCTTGCTGGAAGCTAGTAGACTCATCAAATTCTATGATGTAATCCTCTCTATCCCCGTCAATGAGAAAACCGTAGTATCTCTCGGGCGGATGAGACTTCCTACTACTCCTGCGGAGTGGCGTGGGAATGTCCTGATCTTTCGAACCCTCTGGTTCAACCAAGCTTTCAGTAATAGCTCGTGGTTCTGGAATTTCTTCCAGTTCTATTGCGCTCCCACTTAATTCTTTTTCTATGAACTGGTGTTCTAAAAAGTGGGCATGGCGAGAAACAAGGAATTTTTGTTCCTCTTTGCAATAGAAGTAATATCCCTTGGAGCTCTTTGGATATCCCACAAACTTGCACTGTACTGAGCGTGCCTCGAGCTTGTCCGCATGCTGATTTTTTACAAAAGCTGGACATCCCCATGTCTTAATGTGATTAAGATAGGGTCTCTTCCCACACCACATCTGATATGGTGTAGTAGGCACAGTCTTAGTTGGAACTCGGTTCAAAAGGTATGCAGCTGTTTCTAGAGCATATCCCCAGAACGATCGCAGCAACTCAGCGTTACTCATCATGGACCGTACCATATCCAATAGGGTTCGGTTCCGTCTCTCCGATACACCGTTATGTTGCGGAGTGTATGGAGGAGTAAGCTGAGAGAGAATTCCATTCTCTTTTAAGTAACCCAGGAACTCGGCACTCAAGTATTCACCACCTCGATCAGATCTCAGTACCTTGATACTTTTGCCTGTTTGTTTTTCAACTTCATTCTTATATTCCTGGAATTTTTCAAAAGCCTCGGATTTATGTTTCATTAAGAAGACATAACCGTACCTTGAAAAGTCATCCGTAAAAGTAATGAAGTAAGAATAACCGCTTCGCGCATGTGTAGACATTGGACCGCACACGTCGCTGTGTACGAGTCCTAAGAGCTCGCTCGCTCTTACTCCGTGTCCAGTGAACAGAGTCTTTGTCATCTTTCCCTTGAGACAGGATTGACAAGTTGCATACGATTGATATTCGAACGAATCCAAATATCCTTCTGCATGTAACTTAGTCAACCTTCTCTCATTGATGTGACCCAGTCTACAATGCCATAAGAAAGTTTTATCGATTTCTGGAGACTTTCTTTTGTGTGTATTCTGGACATTGAAAATCTGTGGCTGCTTTAATACGTATATACCGTTGTTCAATGTACCTGACCCTAATCAAAACTTGATTAAGGTGAATGTTCACTACATTACTTACAAATGCAAATTCATAACCTTCTTTAGATAATAAAGATACAGAAATGATATTACAGGTTGCATTTGGTACATAATAACAACTACGCAAAACCAAAAAATTTCCATCCGACAATCCCAGGTGATAGTCCCCCACGGCCTCAGCATCCATGCTAGCACCGTTTGCAACTCTGAGGGTCATGTCACCTGCCTTCAAAACTCTACGCTTTCTCAACGCCTGCAAAGAATTACAGATATGAGATCCTGATCCGATATCCAATACCCAGGATGTAGAGTTTATTGATAGACAGTTTTCAATAACATACACACCTGAAGCTGAAGCTGCAACTCGCTTCAAATCCTGTGTTCTGGCTTTCCAAGCCTTGCAATCCTGTTTCCAGTGACCACTTTTGTGACAATAGAAGCATTCTTCCTTCCCCACCAGCTTTCCCGCTACCTTTGTTGCTTTTCCTTTTCCCTTCGTATCCACTTTACTGACACAGCCTCTTGGTTTGGCCGGGGCTTTCTTCTTCTTGCCCTTGGCTTTCGCCCTGGACCTAGAAGAGGAAGATCCTCCTACAAACAAAGTGGATGTCTCCCTACCCTTCTGTAGGGTGCCCTCAGCACTCCTCAACATGTTCAGAAGTTCGGAAAGTTCAACCTCCTTTCCTTGCATGTTGAAGTTAAGAATAAACTGGGCGTAAGTGGAAGGAAGGGACTGGAGAATCAAATCAGTATAGAGTTCATTCTCCAACGTGGTCCCAAGGTCCGCGAGCTCCTCAATGTAGCCAATCATCTTAAGCACGTGTTCCGCTACCGATGATCCGACGGCCAACCTTGCCGAAAACAACTTCTTCGACACTTCATATCTTGCGATACGAGACTGCTCTCCATACAGTTCTTTTGTATGAAGAAATATGGACTCTAGGTCCATATTCTCGTGCCTCCTCTGATGTTCGTTGTCCATCGAGGCAAGTATGAGGCATCTGGCCTTCACGCAATCTATTTCCCAGGTCTTATAGATTTCCCTATCTACGACACTGGTTTTGGGACCTGGGACAGGGGGAGCTTTGGTGGTAAGGACATACCCCAACTTGTCGTAAGTGATTGCCATCTTGACATTCCTGAGCCAATCTTTGTAGTTTGGCCCTGTCAATATGTTTTTATCTAGTAATAACTTAAGTCCGGTCATGTTGAATGGTCGCTGCAATTAGGAGAGAGAAAAGAAACACTTTAGCATGATGCTCTTGCAAGTTTAGAGTGGTTTTTAGTTTGTCTAAACTGGATGGCTCCCACTGTCTCTCGAATCCCTTCTCAAACCGTAAAGAAAGGATTAGTCAGGATCAATCTCACCGTACAATACTTGCTTAACCGTTCAGCCAGGCCAGTGTCGGTACTTCGAGGGAGGTTTTCCAACGCTTTCGCGAAGTTCCTTAATTAAGTAACCTCTTTTCCCTGGGGGCGTAACCCCGCTAACACCTTTCTAGACACCTACTAAGTTTATAGCATTGATCGTTAAGTGAGAGTTTTCCCGAGGAGTAGCATATACTCACAGTAGGATCGGGATCCAAATATCATCGCGTGATAAAACCGAAGGAATCCTACCAAAATTATCACACTCCAAATGGTATGTAGCGCTAGCAAGTTTCAGTACTTATGAAACTCCCGATGTGGATTTTTGCCCCATGCTCTTATGACCTTGACTTTGGCCAAAATATCATAAGTCACATGTCAAGTTCTACCCGTCATTCTCCTGGTTAATTTGGACCCACCCGTACCTATCCTTGACTTTGGCCAAAATGGCAGCACGACTGTCCCAAACCAACGCATCTATTTATGCTGCACATGAATACCCAATAGCTACCAATCACTATGCCTTGACTTTGGCCAAAATACATAGCTTGAATACTTTTTGACCATTCATGTGGAATGACGGAGGGCTACGGATGGTTTTGGCGAAACCGTGAACGTAGTGAACTTGATCTAATCGATGGAACGAGATAGCTTTTAAAAGGAGTGGTTCAAGCTCCGCGTTTAAAAGTTTAGTTTTGAAAAGAACCGAGTGGTTTTCAAAGTGTTCCAATCGACTTTTACTTGGTTTATTTTCTTGCATTAGTTCTTTTAATGCGTCCCATCATTTAATCCTACCATTGCAGAAAACAACCAAAATATGACGTACGCTTATGCCATTCGCATTCGCCACGGGGCCCCGTCATCACCCGTTAGGTTACTTAACTAACGACAGAGCGGGGGCTGGGCTAGCGCGGCTGTAAAACATAAGCAATTCCTAAATAGTTATCATATATAAATATATAGCAATGATAGACATTACAGATCACAGATGAATATATTGGATATACTAGGAATCCGCAATCCGTTCGAGCCTGCAACGAAAAGCGGATTACACAGTCGCGGTGAATAGCCAATACCCCACCTAAGACCCCTACGGGTGCGGCAAACTACCCGCCAAGTACCCGAAGCGAAGCAACCTCCCTCACCACCGTGAGTAGGCCATTCGGCACTTCGAGATACCCGGTAGTTTGTGCACCCCCTCCATGGGTCTATCCTAGGAGCAAAAACAGTAAAAAGAATTATACAATGACGGCTACAACCCCGACCCGGTTGCGCGGCCATACAAATAATATTATTACATCAATTTACATATTACAATGAATGAAAGAAAAAGCAACACTCATCTCACATCCACCCCGGCTATTCATCCGCGACAATCCAACCCATTCATATACACATATCATCACCAATCACAGATCACAGATATGTATAACCCCGACTAATCGACATATAGCGATTAGCCAACGTTCAATACATGTAAATATCACAGATATAACCTTTTAGTCAAAGTGTATTGAAGTTCGGAAAAAAATACAGATTTATAGGCCCCCAAAAACAAATTTCTATTCTGGAAAATCTGGGCACATATAAACCATCTTAAAAATCCTAAAACCAAGCCAGAGATACACTGCACCAAACTCGACCAAGTGAAGAGCCAAGACGGCCGCGGTTGCGCGGCAATAGCTTGCTATTGCCGCGGAACCGCGGCACATTGGTCGATTCACTTGATCGTTTTTGGTGGTTATCTTTAAAAAACCCTGAGACGATTTTTGGAGTAAAACAAATTTTGTTTTGACCAGAAAAAATTTTAACAGAAAACTAGGGTTTTGATATTTTGGTTTTTCGATTTTTCCGTTTCGAACTTCGACACACTTCACTACCTAGCTAGTTTATGTTTAGTTAGGCTCTGATACCACTGTAAGTCCACGTTGCCCATCCCGGTGCTTGCAGGGAGGCGGAAAACGGAATAAAAATCGGATTTTTATGAGCTTAGGCAACATGGACTAGAGCTAGAAGGATCTTTGCTAAACAAAAACTTGCTAAAGCTAACTAGTAACTAGCTAAGTGCTAGAAAGGTTATACCTTGGGCTTTAAGTCCTTCTCTCCTTGCTCCTTGGAGTGGTGGAAGGAGGTCACCTTGGTCGTCTTCTCACGTCGAAGAAAGATCCACCCGAAAGCCTCAACCTTTGGCTTCAACTCCAAGCTAGAAGTAACTAGGGTGCAAGAAGTGCTAGTCCTTGAACCCTAGATGAGAGTAAAGATGATCAAGAGAGGGTTTTTCTCAAGCTCAAGTGTTTCTCAACACATGAGAGGGAGAGAGCTTGAGGGAGAGGAAGAACAAGAGAGAGAAAAGATATGATAGAATGAGAATAATGTGAACCATTCTCACTAATATGTGTATATTATTTTAATTAAATAATTAGCTAGATAATTGTCATGGCTAATCATGACATGACCATTATCATTTCAATTTGCAAGGATCAAAAAGCATCTTCCAAAAGAAATGATGATGGTCAAAGTGTCAACCTAGGTCAACAAGTCAAGGAGGTCAAATAGTCAACAACCATAACCATGCACAATTATTAAACTAATTATCAATTAACTATAACACACACATAAGCATTAGGGTTAATAAAATGACAATAGCCATTAGCCCTAATCAAGGTCCTCTCCCTCAATCTCAAGCAACTGTGCATACGCACCCACATTCGTGATCCGAGGAACACGAATACAATGAGAAAAACCAATCCCAAATCATATACTAGGATCCGGCTTAAACCAAAGCCCGCCAGTATAAACTGTCCGGACAGCAAACGTGCACAAGTGCGCGAATATGAACGAACCCTGTCGCAAAACCATGCGACCTCTACTCATTTTGCCTAAAGGCGAATAGCTCTCTGTGTGGGACTCTAAAGACTCGACACTATGCTGGCAGTGGGTTTAACCACAGACCGCAAGCGGCACTAGCTGTACGTAACGGTCCCCAGGTAGATGTCGATAAGAAAACTGACGAGGTGAACCCCATCCGAACTCCTACTGAGCCTGTATGTGACAATCTCCGTACAGTCCGGTCTGTTCGTCTGATACATCGCATGGCGGGCCTAGGGGCGGTGAACGTCAGTCCCCTAATAGCGGTACAAGTCATGTCGGAGTGTAGCCCAGAACACCCTGAGATAACACTGGAAACCTACCAGTATATCTCGCTTGCCCTGGCCAGGGACTACTCGTGTAATGGCTTTCCTGGACACAGCGCGATGTCAACCCCCAATACCGGGAGAGACGAATCCTGTCTAACCGTCACTGCCTCCAAGTGCTTCGGGACTGCACCCAAAAACTACCTGTTTGCACGACTCCTTTGAGCCGTGGTAGGGTACCAATCAAAGTGCAGTGGGAACACACTCGAGGCGAAGTGATAGTGTCAAGTCAGCGGACTAAGCTGTACTCATGTCACCTGGGAACTGATAACTGACGATAGGTATAATACCAACCAACAGTCCCCGACGAGTCCTGTCCAGTGTACTCGTAACCTAACGAGCACCCGCATACTATCTCAAGTACGACGTACTGACGGCTGTGGGACAGACCGTCTCCCACGCTGGGATGAGAAGCGCATACGCTAGTCTACTCCGGAGTATCGATGCCCTGTCTCGATAGTCCAACGACTAGGGACCTGTATAAGGATGTGCTTATAGATCACCCAGCTCCCACGAGTGTGAGCGCCATCACAACGCTGGTAATCAAGCAAAGATCCTAAGGGCTCTACTAATATGTATATCAGCAATATGCTAAAAGAAACACATGCACATATTAAAGCAGAGACAAACCAAGTAGCATACTACCATTTCGAGCAAGATTGTATATACAACTGTGAATATCCCAAGCTTCCATCAAGTAATATACATACTAGTATGATACAGTAATGGCCTCTAGGGCATATACACTAACAGAATGTAATACCCCAGGTGGAATTAGGGCTGAATATCACCTACCCCGTGAGAAGTGAGATGTTATCCGGTATCGAAGTGGGGATGTAACAGATACGGATGCATACGTGGACCCACCAGAATAATGGAGAGTATCGAATTCCATTCCGAAAGAGGGCACGATCTGAACTATAAATGGAATGATACCACTCTTATATCACAGAGGTGCCTTTTGGATGAATCGGAACTCTGGAGTTTGAAAAACTCCGTAGTTAAGCATGCTTGAGCTAGAGAAATTCTGGGATGGGTGACCTACTGGGAAGTAGCCCCGGGTTCATTCAAAGGGACAAAACCGTGCGGTTTCGTCCAGAGCGGACAATACCATCTGTGTTTGGGGGTGGGTCGTGACAAAGTTGGTATCATAGCGATAGGTTTTACCTTTCTGAATGTAGGATGACCTTTGGTAGATGGAGTAGGTGACTTAAGCAGAGTGACGTAGCATGTGTATGTTCGACGGCATACTTACGATATTGTACTCTGCCTAAGTGACCTTAGGATATATATTTGCTTGTATTTCCTTTCTTGATTCTGGAAATCCTTTGATTCGATCTCAATGATCCTATCAATCCCGTTTCTTGTTCCAGCCACTATTCCGCCGGAGACTACGAGGGCCAGAGGGCTGCCGCCAGAGATGAGATTAGAGTAGGCTCGTTTGAGATGAGGACCGATCAGAGCGGTATGCCTACCCCTCGGGGACAGAGTGATCCGCCTTCTCTATGACGGATAGCTAGGCTGGAGTCGAATATTTAGGAATTGCGACATATGGTTGGATTGTTAGTTGAGGCTAGCCGAGCACTGAGAGCCGATGATGTCCCTCCTATTTCAGGGACTGTGTTTGTACCTGCTGCTCATGCAGCTATTTCTGTTGTTATCGATATTTTTCCGTATCCTTACAGGGGTTTTGAGGCTGAGGCCTCCGGTTTGTTTTTACCGGCACAGATGCAGTGAAGGATCCGCAGACAATCCTCGACAGGATGGCTAGGATTTGTTGTTCACAGAGATGTTTCGACGAGATATGGATTGAGATTGCGCGTTTTTGTCTAGAGGTCTTGCTCAGACATGGTGCGAGTCAATTGAGAGAGGCCAAGCTGCAGATCTACTTCCTATGACTTGGGATGAGTTCATAGATATATTTCTTGATCGTTTCCTTCCGGAGAGCATTCGAGATGCCGAGATCATAGTTTTGAGTCTTTGCGCAAGACTCCATGGATGACAGTGTCAGAATACTACATTCGGTTTACTTAGTGGTCCGATATGCTCCTTACCTGGTGGACACTGAAGAGAAACGGATAAAGAGGTTTGTGTGGAGATTGGACATGCAGTTATTCTTGCCATCGGCACCCAGCATTTTGAAACTTATGCAGCCGTGATGGATGCATCCTTACTGCTAAAGGAGCGCATTTCTGAGGCTTCAGTCGTTTCTGGACCGAAGCGGATTGTACCGGTATGCCAGCTCATAGGCGATTAGATAGACGCTATTGTGACAGTATTCTTTCGGTGTTTTCTTCCGATGAGTATTTCTTTCTGGTGTTGTTTGAAATGGTATCCACATAAATTGTATCGATCTCTAGCCGATAGTAGCCCTTGCTAAATCCGCCGCTTGTTGTGATTTCTTTCATAGGCTAGTCTTTTGTAGCTCTATGTGTTTCTCATTCGTGTTTGTTTTGTTCATATTAGAGATAGGGATTCTTCTGTCAATTTGATGCTTCTCGATATGTTTGACTTCGAAGTTCTTCTGAGCATGGATTGGTTAGCCGCGTGTTATGCATTCGTGGACGGCCATAAGAGGGCAGTCGGATTTAGTTTTCAGGGTGAGCCAGTTCTTGTTTGTTTTCGGGGAGACCGTAGCGTCGCCTTTCCCAGTTTGATTTCTTCTCTTCGCGCTAGTCATCTTTTGAGAAAAGAATGTTAGGAATTCTTGGCGTATGTTTGTGATGTTAGAGCCGTAGAGGTCCCGTTGGACCAGGTTCCGATTGGGAGAGAGTTTCCAGATGTTTTCCTGACAAGTTGCTTGGTTTGTCGCCAGAGCACGATATTGTGTTCTGCTTTGACTTGATTTCCGGCGGATTGTAAAGAACTGAAGGATCAGTTGCAAGAATTGTTGGATAAAGGGCTTGTTCGTCCGAACGCATCACTTGGGGAGCTCCTATCCTGTTCGTCAAGAAGAAAGACGACAGTTTGTGTTGATGCATTGATTATTGTCAGTTGAATCGAGTTACTGTGCGGAATAGATATCCCCTACCTCGCATCGACGATATATTTGATTAGCTCCAGGGTGAGGGACATTTCTCGAAGATTGACTTGCGATCAGGTTATCATTAGTTGCGGGTTCGAGAGGATGATATTCCGAAGACTGTTTTCACACGTTACGGGCGTTATGAGTCTTGGTGATGTCGTTCGAGCTCACCAATGCCCCAGCAACGTTTATAGATTGGATGAACTATATATTCAGGCCATTACTTGACCAGTTAGTATCGTGTTCGTTGATGACATTTTAGTATACTTTTGGAACCGAGAGGAGCCTAGGCAGTGATTGAAGATTTCATTGTAGATTTTGAGGGAGCCCCAGCTATTCGCTAAATTATCCAAGTGTGTTTTCTGGTTGCGTGATGTTGACTTCTTGGGTCACGTAGTTACGAGAGATGATAAGTATGGAACTGAAAAAGATCGAGGCTGTTCAGCACTGGCCCAGACCTGTATCAGTGACGGAGGTTCGCAGCATTTTGGGTTTGGGTGGATACTATTAATATTTCAAACAGGATTTTTCGCTTTTAGCTGCGGCGTTGACCGGGTTGACCCGGAAGAGAGTTCCTTTTTTTTGGACCGAAGCATTCGAGCAGAGCTTTCAGCAGTTGAAGACTCGTTTGATTACGGCGCCAGTATTATCCTTACCTTTAGGATCAGGCGGTTTTGTTGGTTATTGCGATGCTTCTCGGCAGTTGAAGAAGCACGAGCAGAATTATTCCATGCATGGCTTAGAAATGGCTGCGGTGGTTTTTACACTTAAGATTTGGAGACACTACTTATACAGCGAGTCGTGCCAGATATTCACGGACCACAAGAGTTTAAAGTACATTTTTTCAGCAGCGAGATCTGAATTTGAGACAGCACAGATGGATGGAGCTAGTGAAAGACTATGACTGCGATGATTCTTTATCATCCGGGCAAGGCGAATGTTGTGGCAGATACTTTGAGTCGTAGGCCCGAAGGTAGCTTTTCTTGTTGAGCACAGTTCAGTGACAGTCGACGGCAGATTAGCAGATTCTTTGTGACAACCGAGTACAGTTCGATTTTACATCGACCAGGGGACAACTTGTCAGTTTCCGTACACATCCATAGTTACTTGATCATATCCGTGAGGCATAGTCCGATGACGTTCGTTTATCAGAGATCTTGGATCAGGTTCGACAGGGCAGAGATTCAATGTTTGTGATTGACGATCAGGGAATACTATGAATTGAGACTTGACTATGTATGCCAGATTCCGAAGGATTGAGACGCAAAATCTTAGAGGAGGCGCATCAGTTAGTATATAATGTTCATCTGATATATTATGATTTGAGAGAAGTATACTAGTGTGAAGGGATGAAAAGAGATGTCACAGATTTTATTTCGGGATGCTGACTTGTCAGCAAGTCAAGACCAAGCATCAGAGGCCAGTTGGAGAGTTACAACCTTTGACCATGCTGGAGTAGAAATAGGAGCATATTTCTATGGAATTTATTGTGAGTCTACCTAGGACTGGTTGTGAGTATGGCTCTATTTGAGTGATCGTAGACCGAATGAAGAAAGCAGCCCACCTTCTGCCAGTCAAGACCACCTTCGGATTCGTTCAGTATGCTCTGATATATGTTGATGAGATTATGCGATTACATGGAGTTCCAACTTGTATTGTATCTGATAGAGGCACCCGATTCACCAGCCGACTATTATAGAAACATTAAGAGACTTTGGACACCCGATTGAGTTTCCATACAGCTTTCTATCCGCAGACCGACGGTCAATCAGAGCGGACCATTCAGATTCTTGAGGATATGCTCCGAGCTTGCATTCTAGTTTTCGATGGCAGTTGGGATCGCCGCTTGCCCTTAATAGGGTTCTCCTACAATGACAGCTTCCAGAAGACGATTCAGATGGCACCTTTCGAGATGTTATATAGGATGAAATGTCGATCACCAGGTTGTTGGGATGAGCTCTGTGAGAGCAGTATTTTGGGACCACAGATTGTGTAGGAGACGACCGAAAAGATTCAGTTGATTTGAGATAGGATGAGAGTGGCCCAGAGCAGGAAGAAGTCTTATACAGACCGACGTCAGCGCAGACTTGAGTTCGTTGTTGTAGATCATGTTTTCTTGAAGGTTTCTCGGATGAAGAGCGTGTTAAGATTCTGAAAGAAAGGGAAGCTTAGTCCCAGATATGTAGGTCCCTTAGAGATTCTCCAGCGAGTCGCCACAGTTTCTTATCGTTTGGCTCTTCCACCCAGCTTTCCAGATATTCACCCCGTGTTTTATGTATCAATGCTCCGCAAGTACCTTCATGACCTCTCTCGCATGATACAGCATTAGGCTGGAGAACGATCTTTCTTTCACCAAGCAGCTGAATGCCATTCTAGATCGGCAGGTGAAGGAACTGAGGTCCGAGGTCATACCGTCCGTATAGGTTCTTCGAGGGTACGCGTAGTTGAATTTAAATTCAGGGACCGAATTTCTTTAAGGGGGGAAGATTGTAATGTTCCGAAAATCGTTTAGGAGAATTTCCGATAATCGGCAAAATAACTGGTGTTTTCCGTAAAAAAACAATATATAATTATTTTTCAATATAGACCTAAATATGCCTTTTCTAGCTATGTAATGGCTAGTATTGATATTTAATTAGTCGCTTATAAATTGTTAGTTTACTTAAATATTTTTCCCAAATTAATTATTTTAAATATTATTTTAAGCTTACACTAATACATTTAATTAGTGATTTTTACAAATGAGAATGGGTTAATTACATAATTGTGAACCATGACAACTTCATGACAAGTTTTTTTTATATGTTCCCTTTTCTATACTTGTCTTCAAGGTTCTAGTTAATTCTAAAATGAAAATAATTAAGAAAATAATAAACAATGAAATATGGTGTTTAAGTACTTGTGTTATGGGGTTGTTTTTGACTTAGCAATCCCCCCCCCACACACACACACATACACCCACACACACTGCTGGCCGAGCACAACCCCCTCTCATTCACTCACTTTCTCATCTCATCAAAATGAAGGAAATTGAAAAATAAAAAAATAAATTAATGAGAAAGGATAATGAGCATGGTGTGTGATATTGTGGGGGGTAAGCTTACCCACACTCATTCACCCATACTCCCTGCAATTCCGAGCTCATCCTCCTGCAGCAGCCCCTCATTCTTCATCTCTTTTCTATCTCCAAATCCTCACATTCTTCACCTCAAAAATCCACAAAATTGCATCAAAAATACATAAAAATCCTTATTAATTCCTACTTGAAACTTAACCCATTTTTCCTTGACCTATTTTGCTTGGATCTTGATGCAAAAAAATATTTTGGGAGGCCAAGAAATTTCAAGTTTGATCTCAAACTTGTGAGGTATAATCTCAACATTATGTTTAATTTGTTTATTTGCCGTAATCAAACTTATTTAGTTAGTAATATGGTTTCAATTTCAAGTTTGAAAATGCAAGAAAAGGGTTTGAGTTTAAGTTAGGGTTTTTATTATTTGATTATGGTAATAATGAGTAGTTTAACCTTTTAAGACATGCTAAATCTAGTCTAGTTGTTAATTTGTAAATTGTTACCTTTAAATTGTCTTAATTATATAATTTGCAAACTAGATTTTTAGGATTTATGTTAAGAGGTGAGTTTAAATTTTAGTAAATATTGGTGTGACCTAATTATGATATTAAGTGAGTTATGTGGCCATCAGAATTACTAAACATCAAGATTTGAACTAAAATGGTTAATGATCGCTTACTAGGTCTTTGGTATAAATAGGTTCTAAGTAAGTTTAAGGTTGAATTGAGCTATAGCCTATTTCCTATAATATTTAATGTGTTATGAATGTGCGATTGGGTTCTAGACTTGGTTGTGGTCACGTATTATCGACCCTAGTGGTGGTTTTGGTGTTGTTGCGAGCGTGTTTTGTGCACAAGTGCGTGCGCGTCTAATTAGTGCGCGTTGGTTATCTTGTTTCGTTGTGTCCGCGACCATATATATATATATATATATATATATATATATATATATATATATATATATATATATATATATATATATATATTTCCTTATTTACTTGTGTACATTTCTAGGATCGGGTGCAGAGGTGTCGGATATGGCGCGGAAATGGCAGAGCTGAAATCGGATCAGATTAGCCGAGGTGTCCCGGTGAGTAGATGTACACATCTACGAGGGAATCGTCTAGATGGCGCAAGGCGCCCGATAGTTAGAATTTCTATTAATACTTGCATTTATATGCATAGTACCTAGTTATTCATTTCGTTGCATCGCATCATCTATTATATATATATATGTGATATCATCTCATAGGACACTTGCACCATTACTATTGGTTCATTCCACGTGCACTATTCATGCGAACACTCACGCCTTGGTAATTGCTATGTCACGAACACTATAGAACTTGCTTAGAATCTGTAGCTGTGTATTGCATCATATATGATCTGTAAACCTGTACCTGTAAAGTCATTTCATCAGGATGGATACGTAGGATTGTTAATTATATATACATACCTCATTGCGTCATGATTCATGCATAGCTTCTGGCCGTACTTCGCATGGTATATACTATCGTATCATATACATCCATTATCACCGACATGTTTACATATTGTGATTCTTCTCGGGGATTTCAGTATTTATGAGATTTATGGATTTTGGAGAAACGGCAAGGATTTTAAGAACGTATTACCATTTAAAAATGTAAGTTGCGGTTTTCTCGTGATATGATGTGAGAGGTATCCACCATGAGTTTTATCGGTTCTTGAGCGGTATCATACACCCGATTCAAGGAGGAGGATGAACCATCTGCGGGTGCATGGTGGACCCGGTGCGGTACCCCGGGGCAAGATGGTCGCAGATGATGGCGTTGAGCCCAGCAGGAAGCACTACCGACCAGTTATTTGTGACGCGGCCGATATCCGGAGGATACCGACGCAGTCTTGAGATTTGATGATATGGGCCAGTCCGGATTGCCGGAGCCCGAGATTTGATGATATGGGCCAGTCCGGATTGCCGGAGCCCGAGATATTGAGATATTGAGACATTGAGATATTGGGATATATACATTTTGTGTCGATGCTTGACACGGATTTCTATTCATTTCATTGATGATACTACAGTTAAATTATAGAAGTTTTACTAAGATAAGAATACAGATTTTCTCGTACTAAACATATTCAGATCTCATGTTGATTATGCATTCATGTTGCATACATACTAGTGCATAGCATCACATTAGTATATGTAGGCTATGACAAAATTGCGTGCATGCTTACGATAGCCTTATTAGATATTATTTACTACTCACGAGTTGGCAACTCACCCTTGTTGTGCCACAGTATCTTGCAGGTTTGACCCGTCAGCGCAGTAGCGATGAGCGTTATTCCTCTTCTGGCTTCATTTGCTTGATTTGCAGCTTGCTCGGAGGTGGGTTAAGAAGATATTTCTTCCATCATGTACAATATATTGTATCTAGTATACTCCATCTACCCTTGTATATTTGACTAGACAGTGAGACTCGTGAAACTTGTATTTGTGGTGTTTGGTGTCGATGCTCACTTGAGCCGATGTGGTATCTTCTTATTTCTTGCTTTCAGATGCTTATTTCGCACTTTTGTTATACATATTGCATGTGGTTGTGATTCCGCCAATGGCGAAGAGCTAGCTCCCGCTTGGGGATGCCTTATTCATTATTTATATGTATTTTCATGTGTTGTACCCGTTTGAGGGCCAGTATTTACAAAGGAGACTTTGCCGAAATTTTCGGGAAAATATGATGTTGATTTTAAATGTTTAATGCGACTTATTTGGCTTACTTAGATTACGTACGCCTTGAGACGTTTCGTAATTTAAGTGCCAGTCACGTTGCGTGCCTTCGGGTCGTGACAATTATATACATATAATTTTCTTTATAATGTTAATTATAATGTAGAAACATATGATAAACAATATTTTACAGGTAAACCCACATATGTTCCATAATTACAATAAACATATTTAAGTTCTTAACAAAAGTAAGGAAAATGTTCCATCAAATGTGCAATATTTTCGACTGAACAACGAGCTCGATGACGTAACGATCATTGTGCAAAATCGCAAGGTTCTCACGCCAGTAGATATATCTTCAGAAGATCTGATAAAGCCATCCGAAAGAAAAGAAATGACCGAACAAGCAGCCCTTCAAATAGAGGACGAAGAAAAGGTCAAGGATTGGTGGGAAGTCTTCATAGACTACTTTAAGTTCCGACGAACGCCCGAAAATGCATCGTTTAGACATCAGCTTATGAAACGAGCTTTGTCTTTCGCCTTCGTCAATGATACTCTATATAAGAGATCGTTCAACTGTCCATGGATAAGATGCCTTGGGTCGGAGGAAGCAAAGAAATTCGTTCAAGAAATTCACGACGGACTCTGCGGTTCTCACTAAGCTGGGCCAAAGATGAACCTGAAGATCAAAAGAATGGGTTACTATTGGCCCACAATGATTCAGGACTGCTTCAGATATGCGAAGCGGTGTCACTCATGCCAAACCCACGGGGACTTCATCCACCAACATCCAAATCCGCTACACTCAACAGTGACTAGCTGGTCGTTCGAAATGTGGGGAACCGATATAATTGGCCCCATTGAACCGACGTCGTCCAAAGGACATCGGTTTATATTGGCAACGACCAACTACTTCTCTAAGTGGGCAGAAGCAGTACCACTAAGGGAGGTGAAGACGGAGAATATCCTCCATTTCTTCAGGACACATGTCATTTATCGGTTCGGCACTCCGCGACGAATTATCTCGGATAATGGGCCAGCTTATAGAAGTCATAAAATCATCCGCTTCGCTCAACAGCATAAAATAGATTCGAGATACTCTTCAGTCTATAACTCTAGGGCCAATGGTCTAGCTGAAGCTTTCAACAAGACCTTGATAAAGATTATGAAGAAAACAGTGTCCAGAAACAAAAGAGACTGGCACGAAAAGATGCATGAAGCTCTCTGAGCATACCGAACAACGTTCAAAATGGCCACAAATACAACACCATACGCGTTGGTATTCTGCATAGAAGCAGTGCTTCCCCTAGAAATAGAGCTCTCTTCTCTACGAGTAGCAGTTCGATACGAGCTGGCAGATGGAGAAAATGCCCATCTTCGGTTTGAGGAGCTCGATGCCTTCGACGAAACGCGCCTTATAGCACAGCAAAATCTAGAAGCTTACAAGGCGAGAATGACACGATCATACGAAAAACTGACCAAGCTAAGAACATTCCGCCAAGGCGAACTCATGCTAGACGTTAAAACACCCATGATCCCCAATTATGCAAAACGGGGGAAGTTCGAGCCAAACTATGAAGGCTCGTACATCATAGATAAAGTCTACCAAGGTGGAGCCTACCTGCTCATGGATATGCATGGCGAAAGACCCTTCCGGCCAATAAACGGCCGATTCTTCAAAAAAATACTACGCTTGACAAGTCACGACTTAGTTCAATGATAGATGACGACGCTCGTGTCCGCTCGCTATTTTCCTGAGTCAAAACTAAAATTTCGCCTCTTCCGCTCGCTATCTGACCCTTCCGCTTGCTATCAGACTGAGAAGTCCTTAAACTAAGTATCCGCCTCAAATATGGCGACAACGGACTGAGAAGTCCTTAAATTAAGTATCCGCCTCAAATATGGCGACAATGGACCGAGAAGTCTCTAAACTAACAACGGACCGAGATGTCCCTAAAGTAGAACCTCGCCTCAAATATGGCGACATTGGACTGAAAAGTCCCTAAACTAAAATTTCGCCTCAAACACGGCGATAATGGACCGAGATATCCCTAAACTAAAATTTTGCCTCAAACGTGGCGATAATGGACCAGAATGTCCTTAAACTAGTACATCTCCCCCAAATATGGTGATATGCTCCCTTGAGATCTATATTGCAATCGAAGTCCTAATGGCGAAGGTTGCAACTCAAGTCTCACTGGCTACACAGCTGCTCCAGCGATGAAGCCACCCCCAAATCCTACCGGCAAATAGATGGCGACAATGGACCGAGAAGTCTCTAAACTAACAACGGACCGAGATGTCCCTAAAGTAGAACCTCGCCTCAAATATGGCGACATTGGACTGAAAAGTCCCTAAACTAAAATTTCGCCTCAAACACGGCGATAATGGACCGAGATATCCCTAAACTAAAATTTTGCCTCAAACGTGGCGATAATGGACCAGAATGTCCTTAAACTAGTACATCTCCCCCAAATATGGTGATATGCTCCCTTGAGATCTATATTGCAATCGAAGTCCTAATGGCGAAGGTTGCAACTCAAGTCTCACTGGCTACACAGCTGCTCCAGCGATGAAGCCACCCCCAAATCCTACCGGCAAATAGATGGGTCTCCTGCGACGAAGCTACTTTCGAGAGTTTCGCCATTCTAAAAAAAAATATTTAAAAAAAAATGGGGTATGTCCACAAGCGAAATAGACACGTGTGAAAACCTGAAAGGGCGCCGTGAGTAAAAAACAGCAGGACTACCGGCGAGCTTATGAAAACCCGGAAGGGCGCAATCTCGTGTAAAAAACGGTATATCCACAAGCAAAATGGGTACGGATGAAAATCTGAAAGGGCACCGTGTGTAAAAACAGCAGGACTGCCAGCGAGCTTATGAAAACCCGGAAGGGCACAGTCTCGTAAATAGAAAAGTACACTTGCGAGATCCTCACGACTCGTAAGGAGAATCCCCCTATGAGACCCTCACGGCTCATAGGATTCAAAAGCCTTAAGCTACAGGGATCCGAACCTGTTCTTAAGCTGTCATATCGCCCACGTTGCCCTACAGGAGGTCCAATATTGATCCTTGTATACAATCCATGGGCACGAATAAATATTCACTTACAAATGTCCTCATATGGTGAACGACACTTGTAATTCCTCTCGACTTATAAGGAGAAAACACTCTTGGAAGATCCTTACGACTTACAAGAGAAAATATCACTTAGGAATCCCTATGATTCCAAAGGAGAAAATACACTTACGAGATCCTCTCGACTCGTGGGGAGAAATACCTTTATGAGACCCTTACGGCTCATAAAGTCAAAAACCTTAGCCGACAGGATCTTAACCATGTTTGCTAAGCCACCTTTGTCCAAATTAACAAAGGCAAATGATGATTCGCTCCTGGTAATATTCTAGTTGCAGCGATGCTAATGCCAAGATTGGTATCAGATCTCGAGTTCCTAACTCATAATAAAATTCAGCGAGTCAAAAAAATGCGTATGAAAAAGCCGAAATGATTAGGCAACTCGCAACAAAAAGCAGCGAGTAAAAAAATGGAAATGAAACTTTTCTGCCCTGAAAGTGAGTCCACACTGACCCCTGTATACAATCCATGGGTATAAATTAAAAGGGAACCATATTTTCCCACCAGGCTCTGTCAAAGGGAGAGCCAGATCTTGAAAGCAACATCTATAGCCTAGAGATCAGCTCGACGTACTTCTCATACCAACAGGATGCAGACGCAATGTCAACAAAGGCCCAAGGGTCAAAGCAAAAGTGGAGTAACAGAAAAATCCTAGCTCCAATTCTTGACGGTCCATATACAACCTAGAGACTATCCCGACGTTCCCCTTCATTTCAGCAGGATGCGAACGCAGGTATCAAATGAAATTGGAGCAATGGTATATTCCTAGCTCCGGACTTCAACTGCAATACACGCAACATAGAGGTCCTAAAGATGTCTACCCTACTTCAGCAAAGAATCGGCGTGATATCGCGAAAGCAAAAAAAATGAAGTGACGGCATATTCCCAGCTTCAGGTCTTGACGGCAACTCATATAAAGCCTAAAAGACTATCGGAGATCATCCCACACCAGAGCGGAGTAGTTATGACTCATCGGGGCTCCAAATTGAGCCTAACCTCAAGTAAGAAGCATCGTGGCAAATTCCTAATGCTCTCCCTTCTCACGGTAATATGACCTAAGGAGATTACTTGAAGACGTCTTGTCCAGCCCCCTGAGGGATCAGAGACACGACAATCGCGGGGCTACTCGAACAACAATTTGAAGATTGCATATCGAGGAATATATCAGCCAACGCGATGGTACCATAGACTAAAACCCTAGTACCACAAACCTAACGGACCTCTATCATAAAGAATAGGGGTTATCTGCATATAACGTTAGGACAAGTTTGCCTGTAAACCCAAGGGAGGTAAACTAAAAGCACTCCGAAACGAGTATATAAACTAGTGTCTCCGAAATGAGTGAATAAACAAGAGACTCTGAAATGAGTGAATAAACTACAAACTCCGAAACGAGTGAACAAACTACAAACTCCGAAATGAGTATATAAACTAGAAACTCCGAAACGAGTGAATAAACTACAAATTCTGAAATGAGTACATAAACTAGAAACGAGTGAATAAACTATAGACTCCGAAATGAGTAAATAAACTAGAGACTCCATGACAAGTGAATAAACTAATTGGCGCTAAATTAAGACATCAAGAAACAGAAAGGCGCAACTCATAGACCTCGGGGCTCGGAATTACGTTTCTTAAGGATCAAGACCTGAGTTAATCATAGATGACGACGCTTGTGTCCATCTGCTTTCAAAATTCAAAATGAAATGCCAGCCCGAAACTAACCATATATTATACTTCACTCACGGGTATACCACCGTGAGCAAGGTGGCAGGGTGAAGAATTTGTTCACATCGGTCCAGTACTCACCTATGTCTAGATGCATGCATCAGAAACTTCTAAGGTTAAAATACAAAGTATACGTGCAGAGGCAAGATGCCCATATGGATATGCGATGGGGGCGAAACGTTTAGAGGTCAACAAATTTTTATTTATTTATTCCACAGAAAAAAGATCACCAAATATGGGATCAGGGGTACAAGGATTAGTAAAACAATAAACAAAATTCTCTAACTCCCTCTCTGCCTTCTCTACCATGTCGAAGCGGTGATATTCGCGAGGGGTCGCTCCCTATCGGTCAGCGCCATGCCCACCAGCGAAGGCGAACATGACGGCCCGCCGAGCCCGCATCTGACTTAGCAACTGAACAGAATGGTCCTTCAGAGGCTGGGAAATCAGATATGCCTCATAAAAGCACTCGATCTTGTCCTCTGCTGCGTCGAGCATCGCCGGAGTCATCTCTGCTGGATGAGGGGGGATGTCGGCAAGCATGGACAGGAAGATCATCTGGAGCCAAATGGAGCCGATAGGAAGAGGAGAGCCCCTACTAGCCAAAAGCCCATACATCACCGTGTCACATTGGTCATCAGTGAGAACGGGATCCACTAATTACGCAGCAAAACGGGGAACAATTCCCTCGATAGGTACCTCCCATGGTTGCCGACGGGCATGGGGAAGATTGCAAGCCATAACTCTTGGTCCGTAAAAAAATGGCTTTCTTCTTATGAAGAAGAAGAAGATCATCACTTCAGAATATAAAGAGAAGCATTTAAATTTAGGCATAGAAAACGTTGTGCATGGTGGAACTCTTTCTAAGGCCTGGAAAAAAGGGCATGGGCAAAGAAAGAGCTAACTCATAGGAATCAGAGCAAGAAGGTGAAACGGTTCCCTCAACGGCGCCCCACGTGTCTGACACGTAAGCATCGGCGCTGATTCTTTCTAAGGATTAGAGCAGCGCCTCACGTGCATGACATGTGAGTGCTGGCGCTAGTTCTTTTCGGGATTAAGTCCTACAATAGTGCCTCACGTGCGTGACATGTGGGCGCCGACGTTTTTTGTATATATAATAATACCTCATATGAGCATTGGCGTAAAGAAAAGGAAAGCTTTGTCATTCATACTTCAAAGAAATTTATACATTGGTGATAAGGGTGATAAAAAAAGAGACATCGTCAAAATGTTTACAATGGCAAGACGCTGAATTCCGGACACGGATTCATGAACTTAGAGGCAAGTTTGAGTAAAATGCTTCTGGCTTCATTGACCATCTTCTTATGCATGTTCTCATGAATGCAAGCATCGGGATCCTCGCTGTTGTCATTCATCCTCTGGTACGCGGATATTATCGCCTTCTGTTGGAAGACGCGATGCAAAACAGCGATAGGATCATCTCTCCGCTTCTTTGAAATCAGGCCCATCAGATATACTGAATGCACCTTGTCTTCAGCATCATCAAGTGCCTCGAGCGGCATAGCTTCATCAAGCTCAGAAAGTGCTTCCCAAATCGACCCAACGACAATCTTCAAAAGAGCAGAATGGCGGGGGAGCAATCGACCGTTGTAATCATCAAAGCGACGCATCACCTCAGCGCATTGGGCGTCAGTAAACTCCTGGCCTTGACAGCGGCCTTGGATGCGAATCTCCTCATAAGAGATAATCTCTTCAAGATCATACAAATGAGAAGCCATAATATGTGAAAAGAAAAACCAGTAAAGAGTTAGCAATCAAAATACCAAAATCATTACAATATATAGGAAAAACAGTGGCCCCCACAAAATCAAGATTATGCCTCATCAATGATGAGGTAGGCACCCATTATGAAAATCCAAAAGAATTCTCATTTAATGAAAAATCTCATTGAACAGCGGAGTTCAAGGCTCCCAATGGCCTTGAAGAATGTGTTCTACAGCAGATTCAAATCTGCAAGAAGAACCCTAAAAAGAAAAAAAGAAAAAGGAATAAAATTCCCAAAAGAAATTTCAAAAGAAATTTTCTCAGAAATCCCCACGGGAAATGGAATTAAATTTCAAACAACTCTCAAAGATCAAAGTCACTAACAGGATAAAAACCCTAAGATCTCTAAGACCCATGGTCTACCCAAATAAAAGTTTTTTAAGATCTCTAAGAGATCGTTCCGAGAAAATAGCAAAGCTCGGTTAATGGGTTAAAAACCCCAAAACAAGAAGAGATTCTTTAAGAGTTAAATCGTGGTCATAATTCTTACCAATTTTTGACAGAGTTTAACTCTGAGAAAGTTCTGGGAACAGAGATCTGAGCTCTGAGGAGAGAATTAAATTTTCAAGGAAGAAGAAGACTCAAGAAGATGATAGAACGACAGTCATCTCAAGGACCAAAAGCCCTATTTATAAGACATGAAGGGACGGTTCAACTCCCCAGGAGATCGAATGGTAGAAAAGGTGACACCGTTGCACTCACGTGTGAGCCACGTGAGCACAACGGTGGGGGCATTTGTTCCTCCAATACTTAACCTAATAATAGAGCAAAGCTCTGTTGGAATAAGGCGGCGCCTCACATGCTCTCCACGAGGGCGTCAGCGCCAGAACCAATTTTATAGGATTAAATCCTGTGGTGGTGCCTCACGTGCTCCTCACGTGGGTGCCAATGTGCAAAGCACAGGAGTGCTTCCAGAATAAAGCTTAAATTCTTATATGGTGCTGCACGTGCTCCTCACGCGGGCGCCAATGTGCAAAGCACAGGAATACCTATCTTAAGAATTAAATTCTTAAGTGGCGCCCACGTGCACAACATGTAAGCGCCAGCGCCCAGGTAGAATTAAAATTCTACAATACTCTCTGTTAAACAGATCCGTTGGATCAAAGATCCAACGGGGATGATAAATCATCAAAATATAGAATCAAATTCTATTAGGAGAAAATATCTCCCATATCCTTCTAAATAAGAAAGATACTCTCGGTTGGATCAATAATCCAATTTTTGGAATGTATTTCCTCAATCTTTCTAAACAAAAACGATTGTTCTCTGTGAAATAGAGAACTCTTGGATTAAAAATCCTATGGTGATTAAAAATCACCATTTTACGGAATGAATTCTGTATATGGGATAATATTTCCCTAATCTTGTTAAAAACAAGAACAACATATTCTGTAAAACAGAAGTCCTTGGATGAAAGATCCAACAGTGGGTAAAATTCCCCAAATCAATTTTGAGTCCAATTAAATCAATTGGAATCTCTCAATGAGAGATTTTCTCAAAACCAATTAACAATTTTCCTCCACTATATAAAGGACCCCAGACTTCAAGTCTCAAAAAAAGGACGACCACAGAGAGACACAGAGAGAACATACAGAGAGAGGAAGAGACCACAGATAGAAAGAACAGAGAATTCAATTCTCAAAGATGAAGTGCTTCCTTCTCAAAACCCTAGGTAAAGAGAAGAGATCAAAATATCTCTATAACCTATAATATCACATCTAAGGATTTAACCCTTGTAAAAAGAACTTAGTTCTTTCTCTGGATCCGAGATCCACAAGACAAGTCTCCCACAAGTTGAGAATTTAATTCTCATCAGAAAGGTCTTGTTCTTGAGAATCGAAGATTTAGGGAAGAACAAATTTAAAGAGAAAGAAGAGGGAGTCCAGAATACTCCAGGAACTCAGTTCCTTCAAATCGGGAACTTATTTCTTTAAAAACTCAACATAAAATCCTCAAATATAGTGATTTTAGCGAGCGTTAATGGTCAAAGCACCAGTGATAGAGATTTAACCTCTCTGAAAACATCAACATAAATTAAATCTCCATATAAAAGAAAATAGCGGCTCACGTGCTTCCTACATGGGCGTCCCTCTTTAACAGCGCCTAGTGCCTCATATGAAACACGCGTGGGTGCCATATAAAAAGTGCTTAGCACTTTACATATAGCCAAAACGGCCGAGTGCTCAACACTAATTGGGTAGCTCCCAGCGCCTCACGTGCTCCTCACGTAGGCGCCATAAAAATAATAAGAGTGCTTAGCACTCCATAAATAGCCAAAACGGCTAAGTGTTTAATATTGATTGGGCAACGCCCTGCGCTTCACGTGCTCCTCACGTAGGCGCCCCAAAAATAATAAGAGTGCTTGGCACTCCATAAATAGCCAAAACGGCTAAGTGCTTAGCACTGATTGGGCAGCGTCCAGCGCCTCACGTGGGCGCCACCAAAAAAAAAAAGAGAAAAGTTCTTAATACTCCATAAACAGCCAAAATGGCTGAGTGCTCAGCCCTCATTGGGCGGCGCCCATAACTAAATGCTTAGCACTTTTGCATAAAAAAAGGGGACCGAACCAATAGAGTCCAAATAAGTGCTTAGCACTTCTGAACAAAACAAACCGAGCATACTAAAGTCAAATTGGCTAAGTCTATAAAAAATTCTTATAGCTGAGCCCAAAATGCTCTGTTGTTTGGATATTAAATAAAAATAATTCTTAAAATATTGCTAAGTTGATCTTAGTCTCAAATTAGACTAACGTATCCTTAGTTAAAAATAAATTGAGCCCAAATGCTCATACATTTAAGTTGATCTTAATATCAAACCAGATTAACGGTATTTAAATAAACCAAACCCAAATCTAAAATATACGGATTTGGACTGATCCACGCCCTACGAGCGACGACATAAACTAGTCTCTATATACAATCCATGAGCAAACCAAAACACACACGACACGAAGTGAACTACTGGAGAAGGAGAAAGTGGTTATCGCAATGCGGTAACGTAATTAACTGCAAGGGCTTGCGCCTGTAGTGAAGAGCGTCCCCACAATCAAAAACTCCTCATAAAATGAGGGGGAATCTGATAAAGTCTGCTACAATGGTCGCATCTGTCCAAACCTCCAATATATAGTGCTATAAATCAACTTGGTATTTTCGGAGAGGTGGATGGATAAATCCAAATAGCATCTGCCTCCAGATTCAGGCAAGACGATCCATCCCAGTTCATCCCCGTCTCCGGTGGTGAACAGCAATACTATGATTTTGAACAATTGCTACTATGTACCTTCCATGGTTTGCAACATCATATCAGTTTCTTTACTTGATAAAGATGGATATAGTTTTGTTCTTGATAGAAATATCATGAACATTTACCTTGATAAGGTATTGGTTGCAGAAGGTGCACTGTGTAATGGTATCTATATTCTAAATCTAAACACAGTTTTTAATATACAAAACACACGCAAGAGGAAGAGTTCAGAAGTGAACGAATCTTACTTTTGGTATTGTAGACTTGGTCATATCGCTGAGAAAAGATTAAGTAAGTTGCATAAACATAGATATTTGAATACGTTCGAATTTTCATCTTATAAAACTTGTCAATCTTGTATCAAGGGAAAGATAACCAAATCTCCATTCACCGGACACAGAGAAAGAGCAGCCGAGCTCTTGGGACTCAGACACAGTGATATATGTGGTCCAATGTCTATACATGCAAGGGGTGGGTTCTCATACTTCATCACATTCATTGAAGATCTCTCTAGGTTCGGATATGTATATCTTATGAAACACAAATCTGAAGTTTTTGAGAAATTCAAAGAATACAGAAACGAAGTAGAGAACCAGACTGGCAAAAGTATCAAGATCCTCCGATCTGATAGAGGAGGGGAGTACTTAAGCACGGAATTCCTAGAATAACTAAAAGAGAATGGAATTCTCTCTCAACTTACTCCTCCGTATATACCACAGCACAACGGTGTATCAGAACGGAGAAATCGTACCCTATTGGATATGGTTCGCTCCATGATGTGTAACGCCGAGTTTCCTCATTCATTTTGGGGTTATGCGCTACAGACAGCGGCATATCTATTGAATGATGTTCCATCCAAATCCGTACCTAAGACACCATTCGAGATATGGAATGGTAAAAGGCCATATGTTAAAAGACTTAAGATATGGGGTTGTCCGGCTTACGTTAAAAAGCATAAACCGGATAAACTAGAGACACTGTCAGTTTTATGTAAGTTTGTAGGATATCCAAAGAATGGTTATGGATATCTATTCTACCACACTGAGGAACAGAAGGTGTTTGTTTCTCACCACGCTAAATTTTTAGAATGGCAGTTTCTTACAAAAGAAATTAGTTAGAGTACGGTAGAAATGGAAGAAATTTCTGAACCATAAACTGAAACTGAAGATTTGGTGGAACCGCTAGATTCAGTAGTCCCAGACGAATCTCAGCCACTCCGCAGATCTGGTAGGATTTCTCATCTGCCCGAGAGATACTACGGTTTTCTCATAGACGGGGATCGAGAGGATTGCATCCTGAAAGAAGATGATCCTACTAGTTTCAAGCAGGCCATTATCAGTAGAGACTCTGGTAAATGGCTAGATGCTATGCGATCCGAAATGGAGTCCATGTACACCAATAAAATATGGACCTTGGATATTGCTCCACCTGGGGTAAAACCCGTTGGATGCAAATGGATCTATAAAAGGAAGTTTGGTGTAGATGGACAAGTGGAAACCTATAAGGATAGACTTGTTGCAAAAAGTTTTCGTCAAAGACCAGGTGTGGACTATGATGAAACCTTTTCTCCAGTATCTATGCTCAAATCTATTTGAATCCTACTTGCCATTGCTGCCTTTCATCACTATGAAATCTGGCAGATGGACGTAAAAACGGCTTTTCTAAACGGAAATTTGGAAGAGTGCGTTTATATGGATCAGCCGGAAGGTTTTGTAGACAGTGGGAGCAGCGGGAAGGTGTGCAAGTTGCTTAGATCCATTTATGGATTAAAGCAGGCATTGCAGAGCTGGAACATCTGTTTTGATGAAACAGTCAAGAAATTTGACTTCATCAAAAACGAGGATGAACCTTTTATATATAAGAAGATTGTAGGATAATCTGTCGTATTCCTAGTCTTGTACATGGACGACGTTCTTTTGATAGGAAATGATATTCCTATGCTACAATCGGTCAAGCTGTTCTTGTCACAAAGGTTCTCCATGAAAGACCTGGGTGATGTCTTGTACATTCTGGGGATTAAGATCTACAGAGATAGATCTAAGAGATTATTGGGACTTTTACAGTCCAGATACATAGAGACCGTACTAAAGAGATTTAGTATGGAAGATTCTAAGCGTGGTAACATACCCGCATTGCACGGAATCACCCTCTCCAAAGAGATGTCTCTCAAGACTGAGGAGGAGAGGATCGCATGAGCACTATACCCTACGCTTCGGTGGTAGGATCTATAATGTATGTGATGCTATGTACCAGATCAGATGTAGCTTATGCGCTTAGCATGGTGAGCCGGTATCAATCAAACCAGGTGAGAACCACTGGAGAGCAGTGAAGAACATTCTTAAGTACCTGAGAAGGACTAAAGAATTGTTTCTAGTATTCGATAATGGGGACCTCCAGGTGGATTCTTTTACCGACTCGAGCTTTCAGAGTGACAAGGATGACAGCAAGTCTATCTCGGGTTTTGTGTTTACCCTCAACGGAGGGGTAGTTTGTTGGAAGAGCTCCAAACAGGACACCGTAGCAGACTCGATGATGGAAGTTGAATACATTGCTGCCAACGATGCCATAAAAGAAGCGGTCTGGATTAAGAAGTGCATTACTGAACTTCTGGTGGTTCCATCCATTGTTAATCCAATACTTTTGTATTGCGACAACAATGGAGCTATGGCTTTAGCAAAGGAACCGCGGTCCTATCAGAAATCCAGACACATCTTGAGGCGGTATCACCTGATCAGGGAGATCGTTGATCGCCGGGAGATCGAGATGCGGAGAGTGGACACAAAAGACAACACGGCAGATCTATTCACCAAGGCCCTTCCTCAAGCACAGTTCGAGAGACTATTTGAGATATTGGATATGCGATACGCCAACAACTAGCCCTAGTGCAGACGTTGGGTACTCGATACGCCAATATATAACCTTAGTGCAAGTAGGAGATTGTTGGATATGTATGCCTTAGAGGCCATTATTGTATATGTATACATGTGGATGCTTGGACATATGTATGTACAGGACAATCTTGCTCGATATGATAGTATGCTATTTGGTTTGTCTTTATCTTAACATGTGCGTATGTTTTACTTATTATTACATATCATTTATACATGTTGATAAAGCCCGTAGGATCATTGCTTGACTACCTGCGTTGTGATGGCGATCATACTTGTGGGAGCTGGGTAGTCGATAAACACATCCTTAAAGTGTCCCTAGTCGTAGGAGTATCAAGACTGGGCATCGATATTCCGGAGTAGACTAGTGTATACGTTTCTAGACCCCGATAAGGAGCGATGGTTGGTCCTACGGCCATTGGTCTTTCGCACCTAAGATCGTATATAGGTGCTCACTGGGGGTGAGTATACTGGAAGGACTCACCGAGAACTTCTAGATGGTACTATACCTATCGTCAGATAGCATTTCTTAGGTGAAATGAGTACAGGTTAGTCTTCAGACCTGAGATCATCATTTGTCTCGTGTGAGTTCCCACTGTACTTTGATTACTACCCTACCACGGCTCTATTGAGTCATGCAAACAGGTTTTAGTTGGGTACAGTCCCGAGCCACATGGAAGCAGTGAGCGATTATTGGGGATTCGTCTCTCTCGGTATAGGGAGTCGATATCATACTCTGTTCGATTGGCCAGCACCATAAGACCTTGGCCAAAGCAGTTGGGATTTACTGATAGGTTGATCGGTAGTTTCCTGGATTGGTCCTGAGCCACATCAGCACGAATTATCGGGTTATTAGTGTCTGACGTTTACCACCCCCTAGACCCGATATGCGATACTCACAGACGAAGAGACCGGACTGTACGGAGATTGTCACAGATAGGCTCGGTAGGGATCCGGATGAGTTTGCTCGTCGGCCTTCCTTTTCGACAGGTACCCAAGTAGCCGTTACGTACAGCTAGTACCGCTGACATACTTGTGGTTATGGATTTATCCAGTAACTCACTGCCGGCGTACTGTTGAGTATTTAGAGTCCAACACAGAGGGTTTTCCTGGTTCAGGCGAAATGATGTAGTAGCCGTATTGGATACGTGCAGGATTCCGATCGATTGATTGTACTTGTTACCCGGACTTTCGATCGGACATTTGATAATACTAGCCGACTCGGGATTGAGCCGGATTATTAAATCAGGTATTGATTTAATAATCTACATATATGTATTTCGATATATATATTCTAGTATTATGTTCTTTGTGTTATTCTATCTCTCTGGGTATTCGTATTTTGATACGAATACATGTATGTATATACAGTAGAGTGTAATCTGTATTTATACGGAAAACATTCTAGAAAGTGGACACCTCATTTTATCTTTATCCATTTATTTTTAAATGGAAAATGAGGTGTAAAGGTGGAGAGGGGGGTATGGTGAGAACCATGCTTCTATAGTGTTGACAAATGAATATTCAATTCATTTGTGCAAACTATTCAAGCATGTTTGGGTTTTAATATTGGAAAAATGATTTTACAAAATCATGGTTGATCTTTTTCTCTCTCATGGATTTCATTCTCACCATTTTTTTCTTTGCTTCACTCTCCTCACTACCTTTCTTGAGTTCCTCCACCTTCATCTTCAATCTCCTCTCTACAATCTCATGTGTTAAGAATCAAGAGAGGAGGTGAGATAGATACACACATAACATAGATCCATTCATTACATCCTAGACATTTTAGATTGGCAATATAAAGTCTTTAGTTGCTCCACTAGACTCTTAGTGTGAAGCTAGAGCCATGGACTACATCTCTCAGGTGGATCATCTTCGACGGAGGAAGACCGGCAATCAAGCTCGATCCAGAAGATCTCAATGAGTAAGGAAAGGCGATCAAACGTGTTCAAGGAGATCCGTAGAAGCAAGAGAAGAAGATAGAAGACCGAAGGCCACGGATCCTTTGGTAAGACATTTCTATCATAATAGTTAGATATCTTCTCTTATTAGCTAGTTTAGGTTTATGGTAGATTCTTGGACGGGTTTTTCCAGTGCTTGTTTTTAAACCCTAAAAAAAATTTGTTCCGCAACGGTCACGATGGTCAGGGCGCTGAGAAATCCCAACATTAAAAAGCATTAAAATTGTGTTAAATTGTAAAATGAAATGTCTCTGTTTGATTGCAGGGAAATAAAACGGTGCAGAGGGGTTAGGGATAGCTAAAGAGTCATGTGTGCAGAGCCCGGGCTTCATTGACCTCATCTGAGCCGTCGGTGCCGGTCTTTTTGCTAGTTTGGTCAGCCGATCTTTTAGCATTTGCCTCGAGATTTGTGACATATGATCAACCCTCTGTTTACTCTATTTTCCACTTGTTTGATTTTTCTAAACTTTTCATTTCCCCGTGTATTGCACGTGAAATCTTTTGGGCTTCCAAAAAGTTAAAAAGAAAAATCAGAAAAAATTGTGTCTGATGGGAATCAAACACACAGGCTACGTCACAGCAGTGCAAAGGCTTTACTAGTGAGCTACAAGTGGCTTCTTGCTGTTATTTCACAAAAGTGACTCAAACTAAGGCTGTAAAACTCATTTCTTATATATTAACAAAAAAATTTCTGTACAAAGATTTCAGAGTCGTTACAAGATTTATATCGATAGATCTAGATTTGGGAAGTGTTCCAATTCGGGTACTTGGACACCATTCTAAAGGGGTTTAGAATGGACGACTCCTGACGTGGTAATGTACCTGCATATGATGGAGTCACCCTCTATAAAGAGATGTCTTCTAGAACGATGAGGAGAGGAACTTGCATGAATGACAATTCAATTGCTTTGGCAATTAGGTCAATCATGTGATGTCATGTACCAGACCAGATACTGCTTTTGCGCTTGTTGTTGTAAGCGAATATTAATCCAATCCTGAAGAAACAGAAGGAAGCAGTGAAGAATATATTAGGATGTTCTTGGTGTATAGTATTGGCAGCATCCTAAAGGAGGCGGTTATCGGTTCTAGCTTCTAAGGTGACCTAGATGACAGAGTAGCTGTCAGAGTTATAAGTTTATCCTCCTAAGAGGGGAAGTATGTTGGAAAGGGTTCCAAGCGGGATACTGAGGTAGATATGGCACTGGATGCTGATTATAATCAGCGGATGAGATAGCCCAAGAAGTTTGTTGGATAAATTTTTTCATTTATGAACTTGGTCTCATCATATATCCAGGAAAATTTTAAGGCAGGTATCGCTTATTTCGAGAAATAGTTGATCTCCGCGAAGCTGAGATATAGAGAGATAAAGTAAGGAACATTGCAGCGGATCCACTCACTGAGTCTATTTCTCGAACATGGTTGTTTCTCAAACACGGTTTGCGGAACTGATTAGTAGAGAAGTTGGGTACTCGATAACACATGAGGTATGGGTATGCGATACCGCAATAATTGGTCTTAAGTGCAAGTGGGAGATTGTTGGATATAGTGCCCTCAAGGCAATTATTGTAATTGCAAGTAGGCGATTATGATAATTGAGGAAGGACCTATACAAATATAACAGTCTTGCTCGAGATGATAGTATGCTATCTGGTTTATCTTTATCATTATGTGTGTAGGGTTCCTAGGCACTCCCAAGAGGTCTCACAAGGCATCAACCATGCCAATTTCAAAAATTACGGGTGCCTACAAACCCTAATGCGGATCGTTGACTAGAGATTAGGCGAATCATGCAACTAGTTAACAAATTAACTACAAGAACGGAAATACAACCTTTGTAGATCCGGTTCTCTACCTCCATAGCTCCGCAATGAAGTCTCCTCACTGTCCAAATGGAAACCCGGGCTCTAGCGTCGGCTTCATCGGAGAAATGGGCGGGCAAGGTCGTCGGCTTCGTGCCGAAGATGATCTACGTCGAGGCATCGCAAGATCAAGCTCCCACTTCACCAAGTCATGAAACTTGTGAAGAACTCTACTACTTGGCAAGAGATAGAGGATGAAGAAATAGGAAGTGGGTAGACTTTAGAATTGGATTTCTCACTCTTTTTCATCAATCACCATTGATGAAGCAAGCTTTCTTCTTTGAAGATGAAGAAGAAGAAGAAGATAATGAATATGATAAGTTAATTAAAATAGAATAGAAAATCAAAACTTATCATAAACAAAACCATAGTTAGGTGTAGAGAGTGGACTATGGTTAAATGGAGTGGTTAGGGTTAAGCATGAGACAAAATGGTGACTTAGTCAAATCTTCATGAATCTTCATGAAAGAAACAAATGAAAGCCACCATTTTCTCTTTATGCATTTTATTTTCCAAAAAGAATAAATGAAATAAATAAATGAATAAGTAAAAACAAAACCCTAACCATTACACAACCATGGTTTAATCTTTACACTTAGCCAATTTAGCATGCATCATCAAATATGATACAAACTAGTGCACAAAATTATATCGTATATACAATGTGCACATCCGAGTGAGAAAATCCATCTTAAAGTGAACCGATACTAGTTAATGCAAAGTAATATATCAAATATATAATTATGCATTAAATCATTAAATCAACACTTGATTTAATGATCCGGTCATATCGCATATAACCGACTAATATCTACAGTAACAACTTATCGAATCAACACTTGATCCGATAACCCGGCTATATCGCATATAACCGATCAATGTCACAAATCGCGAGAATCGAATACAGTATCACATACTGGTATCATTCTCGGTCCCGCACATATCTCATATGCGCTCCTATTTCGTTTCGCTTGAGCCAGGAAACTTCTGTGTAGGACTCTAAAGACTCGTCAATACGCCGGCAGCAGATGATGATCATATCAAACACCCACAAGCCGCAAGCGGTCTGCTAAACGTAACGGCCACCCGGGTATTGAGCGATCAGAAGATCGACGAGCAAGCCCGCTCACACTCCAGTGAATCCAACCAGTAACACTACCGTACAGTCCGTTCTGATCGTCTGATATGTCGCATATCTTGCCTAGGGGTGGTAAACGTCAGACCCCAATAGCTCGATAAGTCGTGTCGATATGAGGTCTATAACAATTCGAGAAACTACTGATAACACTTACTAGTAAATCTCAGCAACCCTGGCCAGGGATTTCCTGTTATAGCCAATCGGACACAGCGCAACATCAACCCCCTATACCGGGAGAGACGAATCCCCTCCTATCGCTCATTGCCTCCATGTGACTCAGGACTGTACCCAAAAACCACCGTTTTGCACGCCCTCTTGGACGTGGTAAGATGGAAATCAAAGCACAGTGGGAACCACACAAGACTCTATGACGATCTCGGGTCAACAGACTACTCTGTACCAGTGTCACCAGAGAACTGCCATCTGACGTAAGGTATATTACCATCTGGGAGTTCTCGGCGAGTCCGTCCGGTGTACCCAGTCTCTACTGAGCACCCGTATATCATCTCTGATGTCAAACACCAATGGATATGGGATCATCCATCGCCCATCTGTATGGGTCGAGAAGGTATACGCTAGTCTACTCTGGTATATCGATGCCCCGTCTCGATACACCCACGACTAGGGACTTTGAAGGATGTACTTATGGACTACCATGTCCCCACTAGTATGATCCGCATCATAGTCCAGGTAGTCAAGTACACATCCTAAGGGCTTTACCAACATGTAACAGAGAGACAATCAGTGTACACGTTAAGGTAAAGGGTAACCAGATAGCATACTATCATGTCGAGCAAGAAAGTCCTCCCTATATATGTCCCAGCATCCACTACAATATACATCCTATGTATAGTAATGGCCTCTAGGGCATACATATAACTAACAATGTGTATGCATTTTACTTGCTATTACGTGTCGCTAATACATAATGATAAAGCCTATAGGATTCTTGCTTGACTACCGGCATTATGATGGCGATCATATACGTAGGAGATGGATAGTCCATAAGCACATCCTTAAATGTTCCTAATCGTGGAAGTATTGAGACTGGGCATCGATATTCCTGAGTAGAATAGTGTATCTTCTTCTTCCTCTTTATTTGCTCATGTGTTGAGCTCACTCTCTTGAGTGGAAAAATGAGAGATTAAATGATAGTGGAAAAATCCCTACATCCCCAAGTATCTCAACCTAGTGAATTATGATCTTTAAGTTGCTTCACTAAGATTTCTAGGTGAAGCTGGAGCTTGGATCGATTTCCCTCGGGTGGATTATCTTTGGCAAAGGCGGCCGTCTCTCAAACTCGTTCCTGACGGCCTCCGGAGCTTGGAGGGGTCTTCCACGATTGGATAGACACACAAAAAATGCTGTAATCTCTACAAACTTGTAGTTATGTTAGCTAGTTTAGTGTTTGGTTAAGATTCTAGGGTTTAAGTTGTTAATGCCATCATAAAATTTTTGTTTTGGATTCCACATCGGTCGCAGATCAGTGTCAAGGGAACTAGGTACTTCATCAGGAAACTTTAGTTTTTTCATGCTTTTTAGATATCTAGCGGATAATTATTGGAAGACCCTCATTTTCGAAATTTTGTCATGGTTGCAAGCTTTCGTTAACAAACATTAATAATACACTTTAACTTCGTCATGAAAAATTACATTTTAACTATATCATGGAAAAATTTTAATCTGCGACAACCATTTTACTGCAGCTATGTTGAGAAATTATCGTTTAATGCGGCGTTCATTTTCCTTTCGAATGTACAGATGGAAACTTCGGTTTTTCATGCTCTTTTTGGCATCTGACGAATACTTATATGGAATACCCTTATTTTCAAATTTTATTCATGGATGAAAATTTTCTAAATAAACTCCAATAATACTGTTACGCTCCGCTTCCCAGTAAACGGAAACAGTGACGTAGCAAGCCCGCAACGTATTTACTACGAAAATACGTTAAGCGTAATTAAGCAATATAATAATGTGCAAGAATAATAAGAGTAATAAAATGAAACATCAACTTTATTTACATTCAAATTTACGTACAGCTGTTTGTAATAAAAAAAATACAATGATAAAGCAAATGCCTAAACAATGGCATACTGGAAGTAAATACAAGCATGAGCTAAAAATCAGGCTGAGAAGCGAACTGGTCCAAGTCTTCCGGGCTCGGCTTTATCTCCTCCGAATCTGGTTCTCCTGACGAACATTCCAAAGAAAGAACATAAAGGAATGTCGCCGGCGAACTAGCGCTCGGTAAGTCCCCAAAGAAGTTAAAGAAGATAGTATATAAAGTGAACAAAAACAAGTAAAAGTGAACAGGCACGGTTATATAAAAGAGTATCAAAGCATGTTTATTTACCGGTATAAGATAGTTTTTCTAACGTGGTTATTTGTAGTTTGATAAAGAAGGTACCCATGTATACGAGAGGAGTCCATCTTACCCTATGAACTATGGTAACATGTAGTATAAGGCCCCGTCATAATCCACAGGACAACGACACGTGAATTCATATAAGTGTCTTTTAAAGTGACCTCTCGTGCCACGATATACGTTCCGTACCAATCTACCCATTTATCCCCGCCTATTGTATTGTATAGATTAAGATTATAAGTCTTGGCCGAATCCATGGATATAAAATGTACAGGTTCATGTTTAAGATGTAATTATGTGTTCAGGTATTCATGTCAAGTTCATGTCAAGTTATAACCATGGTTCGGTCAAGTCGAGTCAAGTATACAAGTTTGAGGTTGATATTTGAGTTCGAGTGTTCATGTTCATGATCAAGTATTCAAGTCTGTGTTTGGATTCAGGAAGAAGTCAGAATCTTATGTAAGGATTTGGTTCTTGAAATTTCTTAAGTTCGGAAGTAATCGGCAACTGCTGTACATGGACGGCAGAATTTGTGTCTTTTTCCAAGACAATTGCCATTGATAACTCCGTTAAGTTGTCTAACCTGAATAGGCAAGCGCTCACTTTCTCCGGCTCCCTGGAGCTCAAGAGAAATGATACCGCTTAAACCTATATTAATCTATAGTCCTTAAATATTAGTTAGTTTGTTGTTTACATTGTATTTATATTATTTGCATCTCTCGAGGGGGTTTTATGAAAAATACTTTAATATTGTTTAAAAATATATCTCGAGGGTGATTTATAATATTTAGGGTTTTCATGAACATGTTTTTTAATTGTTGGGGTGTTTTAGTGATAAAAACCTAGTTTTTAAAAGTTTGTGATATTTTTATGAAAACTAGCTCTTTTGGAAACTTGGTGGTATTTATTAAAATTTTAATCTTTCATTTTTAAAAATATAGTCTCATAATATGTCTTTATTTAAAATACGAATTCATAGTTATATATAATTTTCCAAAGTTTTTGTTTTATTTAGAAAAGTCGTATTTCTTAAAAACCGTATTTTTATTTTCTTTCGAGACCGAATACTCCGTAAGGAGTTCTGCATCTCGCTCTACTATCTCAAAGATATACGATAATCTGCACCATCCATTAGTGGATTCCCTAACGAGAGTTGTAGAGGCGTATTTACCAACGATTTAAAATATCGATTTAATAGAAACCCGTTTTGAAAAAATGGGGTATTTTAATGTAAAACCTATTCTTTACATAAACTCTATGTTTAGAACCGTGAGCTATGAAACCATAGTATGCGTGTGGGGTAGGTCATTACCTCGTGAATGATCTAAAGGTTTATACTCTAGTTATTGAAATTACGGTTATATTAAATTTCATGGTATTTTAATGAAAAAGATCGTTATATGAGTATTTCATATGGAAATTTTCATTATATTAAAAAACTAAATGATGTGAATAAGGTTAAAAGTGGTTTTATAGTGTTTTTGTGATTTATTTTGCTTATCAAGTGGGTGAAAAGGTTTGAAAAGAAAGCAATATCGGTTCTAACTCCACTTTACGAATATGTTTTAAGGATGCGATTTTGTTGAAAAGAAAGAGAGGGGGAAGGGAATTATGGCTTTAAAATGTCAAGAAAAGAGTAAAGAAGAGAAAGGGGGCTCTGTGGCGTCGCGGTAACTCCAGGATCGACTCCGATTTTCAACGAAAAAGAACTTGGTTGCTAACTCTACTTGCACTCAGATAATTTTGGGACAAATTGGATAGAAATTTTAGAATTGGGGAGAGCTGGGGAATGGGGTGGTATTTATAGGGTATATATGAGAGAGGGTGTGAAATAAAATGAATTAAAATGGATTTAATGGTGTTAATTAGGGATTTGAAAAGTCTCTGTTTGATTGCAAGGAAATCAAACAGTGCATAAGAGTTGAGGGGAGATGGAAAGACGAGTGTACAAAACACGGAGGCTTTTGGAGCCAATCAGACCGTCGACGGTGACCATTTGCAAGAAACGGGCGGTCGGATCTTGAGGGTTTGTCTCGAGATTCATGCCACGTGTTTAGATGTGTGTTTACACCTTTTTGCGCCTGTTTGATTTTTCTGAAACTTTTCTTTTCTCCATGAATTGCACGTTGCAACTCTTAAGCTTCCGAAAAATTAAAAAGAAAAATCTTTAAAAATAATTGGGACTGATGGGAATCGAACACACAGGCTATGTCACAGCAGTGTAGAGACTTTACCAGTGAGCTACAAGTTACTTCTTACTTTTATTAAACAAAAATAACTTATAACTCCTATACAGGATGAAATATCATTTTCTATATATTTAAACAAATAATTCTGTACATGGATTTTAGAGTCGTTACATTCTACCCTCCATATAAAAATTTCATCCTCGAAATTTATATTTACATAGAGACTAATTTTCAAAAAGGTAAGGGTATCGTGTATGCATATCTTCTTCTCTTTCCCAAGTTGATTCTCCTGGCGAATCCTTTCTCCACATCACTCGGACCAATTTTACCTCCTTGTTCTATAATGTCTTCACCTTTCGGTATAGGATCTCAACTGATTGCGGCTCGCAGGTTAGGTCAGTTTGTACCGTGAACTCTGAGTGATCAAGTATATGGCTGGGGTCGCTCACATATCGTCGTAGCTGGGATATCGAGAACACATTGTGCACTCCTTCCAATGAGGGTGGTAGTGCTAAACGGTACGCCACTTCTCCAACTCGTTCAAGTATGTCGAACGGTCCTATGTATCTTGGACTTAATTTACCCCTCTTTCCATAACGTATCATTCCTCTATTTGGAAAGATCTTCAAGAATACATGCTCTCCGGGTTGAAACTCCAGATGTCTTCGTTTTGCATCTGCCTAATGCTTCTGTCGGTCCTGGGCTATGCACATCCTTTTCCTGATCGTGCGAACTACATCTACAGTTGCCACGATCATCTCTGGCCCAAGGAGTTCACGATCTACAACGTCGTCCCAACTCAGCGGGGAATGACACTTAATTCCGTAGAGTGCTGCGAATGGTGCCATTCCAATACATGCCTGGTAGTTGTTGTTGTATGAAAACTCCACCAAGTGTACGTGATCTTCCCACGAACCTCTGAAGTCTAACATACAGGCTCTCAACATATTTTTTAATATCTGAATTATTCGCTTGGACTGTCCGTCTGTTTGTCGATTGTAGGGTTCTTAGGCACAACCAAAAGGTTCCACAAGGAATCAAACATGCCGTATTTAAAAATTTAGTGTGCCAAACAACCCTAACCAAGGATCTAACTAGAGTTTTAGGAGAAAAACTACAATGTAAGCTACTTTGCTTCTAAGTGATAACGGAATATAACTTTTGTAGACCGGTCATTCACTTCAATAGCTCCTTATAGTGGTCCCTTCACTGCGATCATGGTACTCCCGGACTCTTGCATGGCTTCTCAAGGTGAAAAGAACGATCTTGCTTGAACTCTTCGAAGCCGAAAATGATCTACGTCGAGGAGACACTAACTCAAGCTACTACTTCACTAATTGAGAGATTAGGGAAGCTAACACCCTATACTAAATCGCTAATCTAGTAAAGAATGATGAAGTAGGAAGTGGGCTAACTTTAGTTTATTTTTCTCACAATATTTTCTCACTTTGCAAAAAGCTAGTGAGCTTTTTCTCAAGGATGAAGAAAATGAAGCAAAGAAAATGAGAATGAACTAATGAGGTGAGAGAGTCAACCAAGGGTGGGTTTGTATCATATATCTAACTCATGTAGAGACATAACCATGGCTAAATTATAATGGTTAGGTTAATAAATATCTTAAGCAAAACAAAATGAGTGGACTAAGTCAATGCATCCACAAGCTTCTAAAAGCTTCATGCATATGAGTAATTATCCACTAATTTGGATTTACTTTAAATATTTAAACCCTACATTATAATTAGTATGGTGTAAGTCTCATATACCCATGTAGTGTGTATCAACAACCATGACATAAAATAATGTACATTAATATACAACACATATATATCACATGCACACAAGTAAGAAAAATAAATGCTTAAGTGAGCTTATATTAGTTAATTTAAACTAGTATATCAAATATACAACTATACACTAAATTATCAAATCAACACTTGATTTGATAATCCGGCTATATCACATATAACCGGCTAATAAAATATGTACCAACTTATCGAATCAACACTTGATTCGATAACCCGGCTATATCACATATAACCGAGCGATACAAATATCGCGAAAATAGAATACGGTATCACATACTCGCATTATTCTTGGCCCCGCACATATCATTTATGTGCTCCTACTTCATTTTGCCTGAGCCAGTAAAACCTCTATGTAGGACTCTAAAGACTCGTCAATACGCCGGCAGTAGATGATGATCACATCAAGCACCCACAAGCCGTCGGCGGTACTAGCTGGACGTAACGGCTACCCGGGTATTGAGCGATCAGAAGATCAGCAAGCAAGCCTGCTCTAACTCCTGCAAAAGCCTGACAGTAACACTACCGTACAGTCTGGTCTTTTCATCTAAAATGTTACATATCAAGTCTAGGGGTGGTAAACATCAGACCCCAATAACTCGAGTCATGCCGATACGAGGCCCATATCGGGTCGAGAAACTACTGATAACACTTACCAGTAAATCTCTAAATCAGCCCTGGTCAGGGACTTCCCTGTTATGGCCAATCGAGCACAGCGCAACATCAACCCCCAATACCGGGAGAGACGAAACCCCTCCTATCGCTCATTGCCTCCATGTGATTCGAGACTGTACCCAAAACCACCATTTTGCATGTTCTCATGAATGTGGTAAGGTGGAAATCAAAGCACAGTGGGAATCACACAAGACTCTATGACGATCTCGAGTCGACAGACTAACCTATACCAGTATCACCAGAGAACTGCCATCTGATGTGAGGTATAATACCATCTGGGAGTTCTCGGCGAGTCTGTCCAGTGTACCCAGTCTCCACTGAGCACCCGTATACCATCTCTGATGTCAAACACCAATGGATATGGGATCATCCATCGCCCATCTACATGGGTCGAAAAGCTACATGCTAGTCTACTCTGGTATATCGATGCCCCATCTCGATACATCCACGACTAGGGACATTAAAGGATGTACTCACAGACTACCTTTGTCCCACTAGTATGATCTCCATCATAATCTAGGTAGTCAAGTACACATCCAAAAGGCTTTACTAACATGTAATAGAGAGACAATCAGTGTACATTTTAAGATAAAGAGTAACTAGATTGCATACTATCATGTCGAGCAAGAAAGTCCTCCCTATATATGTCCAAGCATCCACTACAATATACATCTCATGTATAGTAATGGCCTCTAGGGCATACATATAACTAACAATCTCCCACTTGCACTAAGGCCATCATATAGCAGTGGTTGAAGTATCTCATACTCAACCATCCCATAAAAGTCTCTCTCTGGGAAAAGGCCTTTGTGAGTGGATCCGCCGTGTTGTCCTCTGAGTCTACTCTCCTAACCTCGATCTCCCTGGAGATCAACTATCTCCATGATCAGGTGATACTGCCTTAGAATATGTCTGGATCACTGATGGGATCTGGGTTCCTTGGACAAAGCCACCGCTCCATTGTTATCACAATATAAAGGTATTGGATACTCAATGGATGGAACCACTCCAAGTTCAGTTATAAACTTCTTCATCCAGACAGCCTCTTTGGCAGCATCGTTGGCAGCGATGTATTCAGCCTCCATCATCGAGTCTGCCACAATTTCCTGCTTGGAACTCTTCCAGCATACCGCCCCTCCATTGAGGGTAAAGACAAATCCCGAGTGCGACTTAGAGTCGTCATTATCACTCTTGAAGCTCGAATCGGTAAAGGACTCCACTTGGAGTTCTCCGTTACCATACACCAAGAGCATCTCTTTAGTCCTTCTCAAGTACTTGAAAATGCTCTTCACAGCTGTCCAGAGACTCTCTCCAGGATCTGCTTGATACTTACTTACTACACTTAGTGAGTGTGCTATATCGGGTCTGGTACACAGCATCGCGTATATGATAGAGCCTACTGCCGAAGCATAGGGTATCCCTTGCATGCGAGCTCTCTCCAAATCAGTCTTGGGAGACATCTCTTTGGAGAGAGTGAGTTCTGAGATCGTGGGTAAAAACCCACGCTTGGATTCTTCCATACTAAACCTCTTTAGTATGTTGTCAATGTACCTGGATTGGGACAATCTCAGTATCCATTTAGATCTATCTCTATAGATCTTAATCCCCAAGATGTAGGAGGCATCCCCTAGATCTTTCATTGAGAATCTTTGTGATAAGAAGAGCTTGACCAATTGCAGCATAGGAATGTCGTTTCCTATCAAGAGTATGTCATCCACGTACTATACGAGGAAGACAACCTTACTCTCTGCTACCTTCTTGTATATACAAGGTTCATCTACGTTTTTGACGAAATCAAACTCTTTGATAACGACATCAAAACAGATGTTCCAACTCCGCGATGCTTGCTTTAACCCGTAGATGGATTTAAGCAGCTTGCACACCTTTCCGCTGCTCCCATTGTCTATGAAGCCCTCTGGTTGAGTCATGTACATGCACTCTTCCAAATCACCATTTAGAAAGGCGGTCTTAACATCTATTTGCCAGATTTCGTAGTCATGGTATGCAGTAATAGCAAGTAGGATCCGGATAGACTTAAGCATAGCCACTGGAGAAAAGGTTTCGTCATAATCCACACCTGGTCTTTGACGAAAACCCTTTGCAACAAGTCTAGCTTTGAAAGTCTCAACTTTTCCATCTACACCAAGTTTCTTTTTAAAGATCCATTTGCTCCCAATGGGTTTTACCCCTTCAGGAGCAACTTCCAAAGTCCATACTTTGTTGGTGTACATGGATTCCATCTCAGATCGCATTGCATCCAGCCATTTCACAGAGTCCCCACTCGTGATGGCCTGCTCAAAACTAGTTGGGTCATCATCCTCCATGATGCAATTCTCGCTTCCACCATCAATGAGAAAACCGTAGTATCTTTCATGTGGATGAGGAACCCTACTAGATCGGCGAAGAGGCTAGGATTCGTTGGGAACTATCGAATCCTCGGGTTCCACTAAATCTTCAGTTTCAGTTTGTGTAGCCGGAATTTCTTCCAGTTCTACCTCGTTGCCACTAATTTCCTTTGCAAGAAATTCCTTTTCTAAAATGGTAGCATGTCGAGAAACAAACACTTTTTGTTCCTATCTATGGTAGAAAAGATATCCATGTAAATGTTTGGGATATCCCACAAACTTTCATAGAACTGACCGTGCCTCGAGTTTGTCCGGATTTTGCTTTTTGACATAGGCCGGACAACCCCATATCCTAACTCGTTTAAGACATGCTCTCTTCCCACTCCATATCTCATATGGTGTGGTAGGTACAGATTTATATGGAACTTGATTCAATAGGTATGCTGTTGTTTCAAGCGCATAACCCCAAAAGGAAATAGGTAACTCAGCGGTGCACATCATAGAGCGCACCATATCTAATAGGGTGCGATTCCTCCGCTCCGATACACCGTTGTGCTGTGGTGTATACGGAGGAGTAAGCTGAGAGAGAATCACATTCTCTTTTAGATAATCCAAGAACTCATTGCTCAAGTATTCTTCTCCTCGATCAGATCGAAGAATTTTAATACTTTTACCCGTTTGGTTCTTAACTTCGGATTTATATTCCTTGAATTTCTCAAAAGCTTCAGACTTGTGCTTCAACAGGAACACATGTCCAAATCTTGAGAGATCGTCAGTGAATGTAATGAAGTATGAGGAACCATTCCTGGTATGTATAGACATGGGACCACATATATCACTATGTATCAGTCCCAAGAGTTCCATAACTCTTTCTCCGTGTCCTGTAAACGGAGTTTTGGTCATCTTGCCTTTGAGACATGACTGGCAAGTGTCATAAGATGAAAATTCGAACGGATTCAAATATCCATCCTTATGCAACTTAGCTAGCCGTGTCGCATTGATATGACCCAGTCTATAATGCCACAAGAAGGATTCATTCATTTCTGAACCCTTCCTCTTGTGTGTGTTTTGTATGTTGAGAACTGTGGTTTGATTTAGAACGTATATGCCATTATTTAACGAGCCTGATCCAATCAACTTTTGATTCAGGAAGATATTCATAACATTATCCTGTACTACAAAATTATATCCTTCTTTACATAATAAAGAAACTGATATAAGATTGCATATCAGGGTCGGAATGTAATAGCATTCGTTCAGAATCAATGTATTACTATTTTGTAATACAAGGTGATATTCACCAACCGCTTTGGCTGCAACATTTGCACCATTCCCTACTCTTACAGAATGATCACCCATTTCCATTTCTCTATCTTTTCTTAGCCCATGTAACATATTAAATATGTGGGATCCCGATCCGGTATCTAATACCCAGGATGTAAAGTGAACTGAGAAACAGTTCTCGATGACTAACACACCCGAAGAAGATATATCAACATGTTTCTTCTTCATTTGGGCGGCATGGGAATCCGGACATTCCCCAATTTCCTGTTCAGTCTTATAACAATTATAAGAAAGAACGGAACTGTTCCCTGATAAAAATCAGGAAATACCTCAATGAGGTATCACGTGCTCACACGTGACCCTTCACGTGATAGATTCCTGTGATCTCTACTTTATAGAATTAAATTCTAATCAAACAAAAATGTAACAAAACAGCTAAGGAAAGACCCAATGGGGCATCACATGCTCACACGTGACCAAGGGTCACGTGCTGACACGTGATGATTCCTTAGCTCTGTTAAAAGGCAAAATTAAATTCTGAGTAAAGGAGGGTCACGTGTCAACACGTGACAGGTCCTTTAGCTCTTTAAATGATAGAATTAAATTCTATTTCAATGATCAAACATTGGGATCACGTGCCAACACGTGATGGGCTTTAAAGGCCTTCTAAATTAATAGAATTAAATTCTAATTAAGGGAAATCAAAGACCCTAACTAGGAAAGTATTTCTTTAAATCTTTCCAAACAAAAGAGGATAATGCTCTGTAAAGTGGAGCACCGTTGGATTAAAAATCCAATGGTGATTAAAAATCACCAATTTATGGAAAGATTTTATACAAGGAAAGATTTCCCTAAAATTCACCAAGAATAACAAACAAAATATCTTCTGGATTAAAAATACAATGGTGAATAAAATTCACTGAGTGATCTAAAAGATCATGTTGGTTACAAAAACAAACAAAATGTTTCAATGAAAGATTCACTAAACAAATTGATTCTTTTCCTTCTCCTATAAATAGGAGCCAAGAAGAGAAGAGGGGGGAGGATTGATTTTTGGGTCTTGGAATTTTCTGAAGAAAATAGCAGAGAGAAAAAAAGGAGAATTTAATTCTCAAGAAAAGAAACCCTAGGTGAAAGGGGAAAGGGATCAAAGCTCCATAAAACAAAAGGAGAAATTAATTCTCAATCTAAGAGTTTAACTCTTCTGCAAAAGAACTTAGTTCTTCTTCTGGTTGAAGATCTGCAGAAGAAAATCTCCCCACAAGTTGAGAATTTAATTCTCATCGGGGAGATTCTGCCATGCAGATCCAAAACTTAGAGGAAGAATTGAGTTTAGAGAATTTAATTCTCCCAAATTCATAGGAATTTAATTCCTCCAAAATAAAACTAGGATTTAACCCTATATGAGAATTTAATTCTCCCAAATTCACAGGAATTTAATTCCTCCAAGATAAAACTAGGGTTTAACCCTATATGAGAATTTAATTCTCCTAAATTCACAGGAATTTAATTCCTCCAAGATAAAACTAGGGTTTAACCCTATATGAGAATTTAATTCTCCCAATTTCATAGGAATTTAATTCCTCCAAGACAGAACTAGGGTTTAACCCTATATAAGAATTTAATTCTTCCACATAAATAGGAATTTAATTCCTCTAAAACATAATTAGGGTTTTACCCTACAGAGAATTTAATTCTTAAAATAAAGGGACTTGAAAGATCTCCATGCACGTAAAGAACTTGGTCACGTGATGACACGTGACTCCAATCCCCAGTGATCAAAAAAGAAAGAATAAAACTAAGTCACGTGCCCTTACGTGACCCCTAAAAAGATCCTCCAAAAATAAGAAGAAATTAGCTCAGAGGCAATGCCTCACGTGCTCCCACGTGACCTCCAAAACAAAGAGATTAAAGGCAAAGGCAGATTCTAATTTGGGCGCCCTCACGTGTCCTCACGTGACCCCTAATAAACACCTTAATAAATCAGTGCAAGAGTGCCTATCACGTGCCCACACGTGATGGCCGTGAAAACTAAAAGTGTTTAACACTTATTTGCAGATTTGAGAATAAAACAAAGGAAGACTGGTCCCAACCTTCAGAGGTCTCACACGGCCCCACACGACCAATCCCATTCTAGTGTTTAACACTATTTTTGAGCATTTTGTTCTTGGTGTTTAACACCATTTTTCAGCGCATCACGTGGGAACACATGACCATAAAATATATGTTAGTGTTTAACACTATATTCAAATCAATTCTAGCCTAAATTGGCTAAGTCCTTCTGAGGCAGGACTTTTCTTTTTACCGAGTCTCAAATACATCCTTGCCTTCCAAAATTGAACATCCTATATGGAATATGAGTGCTCAGCACTCAACAAAAGATAAAATGTTATCAGAACCCCTGTTTAGCAGTGCCAAATAATGGGGGGTTGAACTCAAACAAATGTTTAATGATCCAACAAAGGGCCAACATTTCTAATCTAATTGGACTTAGCCCAAGTTGGCCACAAGTCCTCAATTTAGATTTAACTGATCCAATGTGCTCATAATCTAATTAATTGATCTTAGTTCCAAAATTGGACTATAGATCTCCCAATCAACTTTGGTTCAAGGGTACATCTCTTCACTCCTTTGATATTTGTCATTGTAATCCTTCAACGTCTTCAGAGAGGTGACGGGTCCCGACAACCACACATTTCACGGACTATGATGTCCTTAACCTTGACTGTGAGGTCTTTAAACTCACGGACTATGACGTCCTTAACCTTGACTGTGATATCTTTAAACTCACGGACTATGATGTCCTTAACCCTGGACCGAGATGTCCTTAAACTAACAATGGACCGTAATGTCCTTAAACTAACAATTGACCGCAATGTCCCTAAACTAAACAACAGAGCCCGAATGCTCTTTTGTTGGACCTAAACGATCCCGTTAAGTTTATCTTAGTCTCAAATGAGACTAACGTATCCTTAACAAACGTTTAAGTTGATCTTAGTCTCAAATGAGACTAACGTATCCTTAAACCCAGCCCCCAAACCCAAATATAAGAAGATACGGATTTGGACTAATCCACGGCCTACGGGCGACAACATAAATTAGTCTCCGTATACAATCCACGGGCAACCAAAAATAAAACAAACACACACGACACGAAGTGACCATCTGGAGAAGGAGAAAGTTGTTACCGCGATGCGGTAGAGTAATTAACTGCAGGGGCTTGTGCCTGCAGGGAAGAGCGTCCTCACAATCAAAAACCCTCAAATGAGGGGGAATCTGACGAAGTCTGCTACATCGGCCGCATCCGTTTAAACCTTCGATACGTGGTGCCATAAATCAACTTTGCATCTTCGGAGAGGTGGACGGATAGCACCAATTAGCATCTGCCCCGAAATTCAGGCAAGACGTTTATCGCGTCTCCGTGTTTCTGCGGGGAACAGGAACCAACGTTCCCCTGCTCAGTATAACAAGCGGGTTCAGTCAATACATCCATATTATTATCTTGATTAAGGCCTGACATGGTCGCTACCTGGAGAGAGAGAGAGAGAAGAAAACACTTTAGCGTATGCGCTTGCAAGATCAGATTGGTTATTATTTTATCTAATCAGGATGGCTCCCACTGTTTTTATCAAATCTTCCTTCAAACCCTAAAAGGAAAGACTAGCCGGGATTAATTACACTCTACAATTTCGCCAATCTTTCAGCCAGGCCAGTGTTGGTACTTTGAGGGAGGTTCCCCGTGCTTTCGCACGCACCTAATTAAAATAAACCTCGTTTTCCCAGAGGCATAACCTCGTTGACACCTTTCTAGACACCTACTTGATCGGCTAATTGTCCTGTGTAAAACTCTTCCAGGAGTAACACTTACTCGCAGTGGGTATCGGGATCCAACTATCTCATAGAAGGTATGCAATTTTATCGGGAATTTCAACACTTGAAATTCCCGATAATCTTTTGCCTCTAACCCCCTATGACCTTGACAAAGGCCAAAAAATTATAGGATGCTAGTCAAGTTCAACCCGTCATTTCCTGATTGAATTAAACCCACCCGCACGACCCTTGACAAAGGCCAAAAAGTTCGTACGACTACCCTAATCCAATCTGCATCATATGCATAAGCAGATAAGCACTATTCAGCTACCGCACACTACGCCTTGACAAAGGCCAACAAACACAGCACAAATACTAAGTAGGACTTATCTGAAATGACAGAGGGCTACGACAGGTTCTTCAGAGACCTTTTGCGTAATGAACTTGATATCGTTGTAGAATCGAGTGAATTTTGAAAAGGAGTGTTTTTAGGCTTTTACTAGTTTCGCTAAAGAGGTCACTCCCGGTGAAGGGATCTCGGCTCTTTCCTTATCGAATAAGGTGCAGGATATTTCATAAATACCGCTATGCAAAGCAAAAACTATAAAAACAATCAAAAGACAAACCGAGTGTTGTAGCATCTACTAGCTTTTGCTAAAGAGGTCACTCCCGGTGAAGGGATCTCAGCTCTTTCCTTATGGAATAAGGTGCTGGATATTCTACAAGGAATACCACTATGCAAAGCAAAAACTAGAGCTACCCTTTTTGAAAATTTGATTCTACAACATCTTTTAGGTTTCTTTTCTTTCATTAATCTCATTAATGAAGTCCCGTCATTTATTCTTCCTAAGCATCACAGAAGAAACGAAAATATAACGTACGCTTATGCCATCCGCATTGGCCACGGTGTCCCGTTATGCACCGTTAGGTTACTTAACTAACGGTATAGCGGGACGGGACTAGCACGGGTGCAAAACATAAGTAACATCTACTATATATCTCATATACAATGTATATCCATTCGTCTCAGAATCCACAAGTGATCACATCACAGAGCAGCAGAAGAAACATATGAAATATTGGATATACTAGGAGGTCCGTGTTTTATTTGAGCCTGTATAAAACACGGATTCCACGGTCGCGATGAATAGCCAAACCCACATCCCTAGACCCCTATGAGAGCAGTAAGCAACCCTACCAATTTTAGAGTTAGGAGACCCGGACTCGACTCCTCGAGTTGGTCTCCCACTGGACTCTAGAACCCGGTTACTTGTGATCCCCTCCTTGAGTCTATCCTAATGCGGAAAAGTAAATAATATACAACAATAGTGACATCATCCTCAACCCGGAAGTGCCCCAATAAAAGAATATTACATACAATGAATTTTACATGAATGAAGATAAAAACTCTCATCTCACATAAAACCCCCGGCTATTCAAAACGCGACGATCCAATATAACATATCACAGCAATATATAACATCACATGTCATCTACGTAAGTAAATATGAGTATCCCAATTGTCTTTGATATATAGCAACGAAACCGGTGATTCACCACATATTACACTTACGGTCGTAGAAAAGAAAATGTCAAACTACAACATTTGGAATCCATAATAACCTTAGACATCATAAACCCAAAATATCACATACTTTGGATTTCATGCCTAACTATATGAATTCCACAAATTGTATCACATTACAGAAAGCTAGACGATGTTAAACAATTCAATCGAATCAACGAATTCCCAAAATTCCCAGAGAGCTCAACACTTAAGCAGAATTAAAAATTCCTAGAAGCATGCCCCAGTACCTGCGGACCAACAGCTGAAGGGCCCAACCCAAGCCTCTCAAGTGGCGCCACGGATCTGCGGTCACTTAGATGAGTTAGGGTTTCGTTCTTCAGGTGTGTCCATAGAATTACCTGCATGATTTTCTGAATATTTTTAATGCGAAAAATTCCAACATTTTGAAAAATTTCCAGAAAGTGAGCAATATCGGGTTTTCGGAGTTCGTTCGAACTTCTAACTTCGCCTAGACAACTCCTAATGCTCTAGCAAGGCTCTGATACCACTGTTGTCAGGCAGCCATCCCATCCAATGGGTCACCGTGGCACCAACGGGTCCCTCAGCAGCTACTTTTTACGCATGCCCTCTCGCGAGGACTACAACCCACCGGAACACCTTCCGGTCTCGGGACACCCTGAGAGTAAGAGCCTATGCTTCGCCACACTGTCATACAGTGAGAACCCCCCATAGTTCGACATCCAATACCTAGTAGCTCTGATACCACTGTAAGGTTCTTAAGCACAACCACAAGGTTCTACAAGGTATCAAACATGCCGTATTTAAAAATTTAGTGTGCCAAACAACCCTAACCTAGAATCTAAGTAGAGTTTTAGGAGAAAAACTATAATGTAAGCTATTTTACTTCTAAGTGATAACGGAATACAACCTTTGGAGACCGGTCCTTCACTTCAATAGCTCCTTATAGTAGTCCCTTCGCTGCGATCATGGTACTCCCGGACTCTTGCATGACTTCTCAAGGTGAAAAGAACGATCTTTCTTGAAGTCTTCGAGGCCGAAAATGATCTACATCGAGGAGACACTAACTCAAGCTACTACTTCACTAATTAAGAGATTAGTTAAGCTAACACCCTATACTAAATTGCTAATCTAGTAGAAGATGATGAAGTAGGAAGTGGGCTCAGTTTAGTTTTATTTTTCTCACAATATTTTCTCACTTTGCAAAAAGCTAGTGAGCTTTTTCTCAAGGATGAAGAAGATGAAGCAAAGAAAATCAGAATGAACTAATGAGGTGAGAGAGTCAACTATGGGTGGGTTTGTATCATATATCTAACTCATGTAGAGACATAATCATGGCTAAATTATAATAGTTAGGTTAATAAATATCTTAAGTAAAACAAAATGAGTGGACTAAGTCAATGCATCCACAAACTTCTAAAAGCATCATGCATATGAGTAATTATCCACTAATTTGGATTTACTTTAAATATTTAAACCCTACATTATAATTAGTATGGTGTAAGTCTGATACACCCATGTAGTGTGTATCAACAACCATGACACAAAATAATGTACATTAATATACAGCACATATATATCACATGTACACAAGTGAGAAAAATAAATGTTTAAGTGAGCTTATATTAGTTAATGTAAACTAGTATATCAAATATACAATTATACACTAAATTATCAAATCAACACTTGATTTGATAATCCGGCTATATCATATATAACCGGCTAATAAAATATGTACCAACTTATCGAATCAACACTTGATTCGATAACCCGGCTATATCACATATAACCGAGCGATACAAATATCGTGAGAATAGAATACGGTATCACATACTCGCATTATTCTCGGTCCCGCACATATCACATATGTGCTCCTACTTCGTTTTGCCTGAGCCAGTAAAACCTCTATGTAGGACTCTAAAGACTCGTCAATACGCCGGTAGTAGGTAATGATCACATCAAACACCCACAAGCCGTCAGCGGTACTAGCTGGACGTAACGACTATCCGGGTATTGAGCGATCAGAAGATCAGCAAGTAAGCTCGCTCTAAATCCTGCAAAAGCCTAACAGTAACACTACCGTACAGTCCGGTCTCTTCGTCTAAGATGTCGCATATCAAGTCTAGGGGTGGTAAACGTCAGACCCCAATAACTCGATAAGTCATGCCGATACGAGGCTCATATCGGGTCGAGAAACTACTGATAACACTTACCAGTAAATCTCTAAATCAGCCCTGGTCAGGGACTTCCCTGTTATGGCCAATCGAGCACAGCGCAATATCAACCCCCAATACCGGGATAGATGAAACCTCTCCTATCGCTCATTGCCTCCATGTGACTCGGGACTGTACCCAAAAACCACCATTTTGAACATTCTCATGAACATGGAAAGGTGGAAATCAAAACACAGTAAGAATCACACAAGACTCTATGACGATCTCGGGTCGACAGACTAACCTGTAACAGTGTCACCAGAGAACTGCCATCTGACGTGAGGTATAATACCATCTGGGAGTTCTCGGCGAGTCCGTCCAGTGTATCCAGTCTTCACTGAGCACCCGTATACCATCTCTGATGTCAAACACCAATGGATATGGGATCATTCATCGCCCATCTACATGGGTCGAGAAGCTACACACTAATCTACTCTGGTATATCGATGCCCTGTCTCGATACACCCACGACTAGGAACATTAAAGGATGTACTCACAGACTACCTTTGTCCAACTAGTATGATCTCCATCATAATCTAGGTAGTCAAGTACGCATCCTAAGGGCTTTACAAACATGTAATAGAGAGACACTCAGTGTACATGTTAAGATAAAGAGTAACTAGATAGCATACTATCATGTCGAGAAAGAAAGTCCTCCCTATATATGTCCAAGCATCCACTACAATATATATCACATGTATAGTAATGGCCTCTAAGGCATACATATAACTAACAATGGATGATACGCCGTGCTGAAATTCAGACTCATCCCTAGGCTAGCTTGCAGACTCTGCCAAAACTGTGATCGGAATCTTGTATCATGATCGGAGACGATACAGACAAGTACCCCATATAATCTCACGATCTCCTCTATATACTTTCTTGCTAACGTCTCGGTTGACTGGCCAACTCTGAATTGAATAAAGTGAGCCGACTTGGTGAGTCGATCCACAATAACCCAAATTGCGTCATTACCCTTCGTGCGGCAAGGGAGAGCAGTCACGAAGTCCATGGTAATGTGCTACCATTTCCATTCCGGGATTAGTAACGGCTGAAGTAGACCAGTAGTTCTGTGATGTTCAGCCTTCACTTGCTGACACACCAAACACTTGGCTACGCTCCTTGCTACTTTTCTATTCATTTCATGATACCAGTAGTGTTGCCGTAGATCCTTGTATATCTTCATACCACCGGGGTGTGCCGAATACGGAGAGCTGTGAGCTTCTTTCATCAACTCTTCTCAAACAGAGCAGACTAGTATACATAAACGGCTTCCATATCGCAAGGATCCATCTTCGTGGATGATGAAGTCGGTTCATAGTCCACTTTCTATTTGTTCTCAGATCTTTTGTAGCTTGGCATCATTTGCTTAAGCTGTCTTGATCTGATTTACAAGAGTGGACTGGACTTGTAAGTTCATCAAAGATGAAGCGTTACCTGGTACAACTACTTCAATCACCAATCCATGCAGTTCTTGTTGTAGTCTCCACTGAGCAGTGAGGTTCATTGTTAATGGCTGGTAACTAAGTGCATCTGGAACTACGTTCACCTTTCCAGGATGATACTGTAGATTGATGTCGAAATCCGCCATGAGTTCTAGTCATCTTCTCTACCGCATGTTGAGTTCCTTCTGAGTAAATACATACTTCAGACTCTTATGGTCAGTGTATATATCCACTCTCTCTCCCAATAAATAGTGATGCCAAATCTTGAGGGTAAAGATGACGGCTGCCAATTTCAGATCATGTGTTGATAGTTGCCTTCATGAACTTTTAACAGCCTTGATGCAAAAGCCACAACTTTTCCATGCTGGTGTAGAACACATCCTAATCCTTTACCTGGTGTAGAACACATCCTAAACATTCTTGGACAGATTGATCCAGTATTATAAGAATAGGTGCAGAGCTTAACCTCGACTTGATAACTACAAAAGCCTTCTCACATGCTTCTGACCACACGAATGTTTCGTCTTTTTACGTGTGAGCTTAGTCAGGAGTGATGTGATCTTTGAGAATCCTTCGATGAAGCGTCGGTAGTATCCTGCTAGCCTAAGAAACTTCTTATATCTTTCACCGTCTTTGGTGTCGGCCACTCGCTGACAGCTGACACCTTAGCTGGATCCACCGAGATTCCTTCTCCTGAAACGATGTGTCCAAGAAATCCGACTTGATCTAGCCAAAACTCACACTTGTTGTGCTTGTCATAGAGTTGGTGTTGTCATAATGTCTCCAGGACAATGCGTAAGTGTTCGGCATGTTCTTTCCGATTCTTTGAATACATCAGGATGTCGTTGATAAAAAAAACAACAAATATGTCTAAGTACTCTCGGAAAACTTGGTCATCAGGTTCATAAAGATGGCAGGTGCATTGGTCACTCCAAATGGCATTACAAGATATTCATAATGGCTATAACGAGTCCTAAATGTCATCTTCAGAATGTCGGACTCTTTGACTTTTACCTGATGGTAACCCGAACGAAGATCCAGCTTTGGAAAGACACAAGATCCACTTAACTGATCGAAAAGGTCATCGATGCGCGGTAGTGAATACTTGTTCTTAATTGTTACTTCATTCAGAGATCGATAATTCACACACATCCTGTAGGAACTTTCCTTCTTCTTCACTAGTAACACCGGAGATCCCAAACATGAAGTACTGGGTCGGATCCAACCTTTCTTCAGTAGTTCGTCCAACTGAATATGGATCTCCTTCAATCTCTCTAGACTTAACCGGTATGGAGCTTTGATTACAGGTTGTGCACCAGTTTATAAATCAATACTAAATTCAAAAGCTCGATCGGGAGGCAAACCTGATATGTCTTCAAGGAACACATTCTCGAACTCTCGAACTACCTCAGGTTTTTCTTCTTCAGCTGATAGAGAGAACACTTCTGCATTCTTCGGGCTCTTGAATTGTCCCAGATTTTTGGTCTTGTTTGATTTTTCCCAGATTTCACTTAGTGTTATCTTTGCTTTGGGTCATCTCGAAAAGTTTAGAACTTGAACCTTTTGCATCGTTGATTTCTGTGATGTGGTGTATGTGTTTTCAAATACCGTCTATTTGCTATGTCATTTAGATGGAGTTGCACATACTTGCTTATGCTGCTGTGATGTTTATATCTGTGATGGTTTGTTCGGATTATTGTCACGACCCAAAGTTCGGCCCGTGACCGGCACTTAACCACGTAACGTCTATAGGCGTAACACGACTAAGTAAGCCGAAACCCAGAAATCAAAACCATTTAAATTTAAAGTGTTAAAACATTTTTGTAAAAACAGTTATAAATGTTTTAAAAAAATCTTTAATTAATTTAGTAGAAATCCTTTTTAAGTTCAAGTGTTGTTTGATAATTTTTGGCAACATTTCCTTTATAAAAATTTGTCCCGGAGGAGCGGGTAAAAGACAAGATGTAAGTAAAATGATATGTGGAATAAACAGAGCATCACAATGATAATGTACGACTGAGTAAAAATGAAATGAAGATAGCAAGAAATATAAGACTGCATAAATAAAGCCAGCTCACAATGAGCTCGACACCAGAGTACAAAATAACATATGTCGTCCTCACAACTGTCTCTAAGTCAATACATGAAGGTATACTAGATACATCAATATACAACTAAAAGTAAACAGATACCGTACAAAACCCACCTAATAGCAAAAGGGCTAACACGCCTCAGCAATGGTATCTGTGTCAAAAGATGCGGTAAACAACCAGCCGCGACTACTCCAAAGGGCAACCTGCAAGCACTGTGGCACAACGGGGGTGAGTTGCCAACTCGTGAGTAGTAGATAACATATAAAGGTAATCGCGAGTATGCACGTGCTGCGATACTCTAGCCTATGCCAACAGGTAACATCTATATGATGAACTGGATGCTCAATATCATGCAACAAGTGCGATCTAATAACATCTCTATGTAATGAGCAAGATATGTGATAATCAGGCATAGCAATGCAATCTAATAACCCTATATATGATGAGCAGGATACGCAATGATATGCAGCATGTGTACTCTATCAGGTATGCTAGCTACAGGATGAGATGTCAAGTACTGAATGCTGAGTATGGGAAGAAATAATGTCTACACGGAATATCAACGTGGAAAAATAACTGGTGTCTATCAATACACCCAAATCCCAGTACAACTCAAGCGCCGTCATCCACATCGGCCCTTAAATCCTGTAATCTCATAAAATCGTGAGTGCCCAACATCGGCACCCAAATATCAAGAAAACTCGTGTCCAGCATCGACACGCAAAACCTCATATCTCGGGCATCCGTCAGTCCGGGTCAGCCCACGGGCTCTGTCTGCGGTATCGGCCCTCGGCCCCGGCAGTACGAGTCATCCCGTATCCATCTCTCGACTCTGGTCAGTATCCTCCGGATAACCGCCAGGTCCAACTAATCACCGGTAGGTAGTAGTCCCTCTGCCAGGCTCACCGTCTACTGCACAGCGATCCATTCTCGCCCCGGGGTACCATACCGGGTCCACCATGTACCCGCAATCGGCCTCGTCCATCTCCTCGACTCGGGTTCACATGTATCGCTTTAGCACCGAGAAAACACATGGTGGACGCACTGAAATATCATATCAAGGGAAACCAGGTTTTTAAACAGTGCGTATTTTCTTAAAATAGTACTCCGGTTCCCAAATCCAGAAATCACATAAATCAATCTAATGCGTAAATCCATGCCATGCGTCGTATGACACTAAGAGTAAAAGAAAGGGAAAACCGCCCTTTTTGAAAGATCCAGTTTGGAAAATACCATATGCGGTCCCTTAGTTTTTAAATCAAGTCAATATCATCCATGTATGTAACATATGAATATGAGTATAGGTATGGATGTGCGAAAGGATAAGTATGCTAAGTAAATGTAGCAATGTACATGTGCACTAATGTGGACATATGATGTATATGTGTCCAAGTACGAATAGATGATATATGTGGCACGAGCATGAATATGTGATGTATCTGTGCCAAGTATGAATATATGTGACATATAGGGCACAAGTATGAACATGTGATGTATCCGTGCCAAGTGTGAATATATGTGATGTATAGGGCACAAGTATGAACATGTGATGTATGTGTGCCTAAGTCTGAATATATGATGTGTGGGGGCATAAGGGTAAACATATCAAGATATATATATATATGCACTATGACGAAATATAAGGGTACATGTGCACAGGTAGCAATATATCAATGAAGGTATGCACAACCGTAAGTATATAGTGTACATGGTATGAATATAACATATGCTGATATGTGGCAAATCATGACAACGTCAGTAAACGGAATCAATATAATATATGATTTCTAGCAATCCTATACTGTGAGTGTCATGGCAACACTAACGGCGTGAGTGTAGCATATAAATCGTGCTCGTGCAACTTGTACCGTTAGTGACAGTGCAGTGTTCTATACTACCAGTTCTATATATAACAAAAGGTATGCTACTCTACTATGTCTACGTGAACACATAAAACTAAATATCCTATTACGCCGTGACGCTTAATGCCATACGGGCGATTTCCCGGTAGATGTTAAATCTACTCACCTGGTCGCGTGCTAAGTATAGCCGACCACCTGCTTCCCTTTCCTGGCGGCGTCTGACGTACCCGCCTGCGAACCTGGAATTTACACAAGAATCCAAATATAATCAAAAATCTCGCAAAACGCGATATCAAACAAAGCGAGAAACTCGCATCGCGAATTAACGCGCGTGTGTGCGATACGCTGAAACGTGCGTGTATGTGCCTAACGCTTAACCCAACACGCCGCGATACGCTGAATCACAGAACCCACTTGCGTATCGCGCGTATCGCGCAAACTAAAAACACCAGAAAACGATATACTGCCCCAGATTTTACCCAGATCAAAATATTACAAAACTATATATACCAGAGACCTACAAAATGTAGCAGACACCTACCCTGAAAACCCTGGGACCTATCTCCCTAGTCTGGCCGCAATTTGCAGCCAGAATGAATATTTTGGTGGCCTGGGTTTGGGTTGGTAGGGTCGGGCTCTGGTGGTGTGGTCAGGACATCTCTATTAGGCCACAGTCCACTCAAATTCATTCTGAACTCACTGGGTCTAAAGCAGATTTTAAAAAGCTAAGATTTGCTCAAAAATGTCAAGTTTTGCACCAATTTGAAAACTCGAGGTATTTTGTGTAATCTGGGGTTTTCCTAGGTTAACTTGGCCCTAACAATACCTAATTAGGATAGTCTAACTAACACTAATATCGCTTTAACACAAATTCACACAAATCACCAAAATCGTATAATTATCGCTAAAAGGATACGCGTGCATGAAACTAAACGCGCGTGCACACGACACGTCGCGACGCGCGCGAACTCACCAGAACCAACCTTGACGCGCTGTGTCGCACAGCGCGCCACAGAACCACGCAGATCACGCGCGTGTCGTACAAGTTCAAAAAAACATCGATAACTCGCTTATAGCTCCAGATTTTGCCTCTGGGCTAAACCTAAAAAGTTACAGATACCAAAACCCTAGGCTACCCAGAAGAACCCCACAGCCAAAAACCCAACACCCCAACACCAGATCTGGCCGCAATTTGCGGCCAAATGGAATAAACCGGCGGCCTCAACTTGGAGGTGGGTCCCCGTGCTTTGTGTGTGCGAAAAAAAACACAAAATAGACAGATTAACCTTACTAGCCACCACCCATAAAGACGTTTCCTATCTGTACTGCTTGGCCAAAAGAAGCAAAGCACTTTTTTTTTAAAGTAACCAAAGAAATTCGTTATAGTTTTGCAGGATCCGCTTTGTCTGCTAATCTCACCATGCTACAGTTTCACCAATTTTATTCTGGCAGGTTCGGATCAACAGCAGATCTAACAGAGGCTGAAAAGTCGCTAAAACGCTAAATTACGCCAACTCGAACAAATCGGGTATTTTTAAGGAATCTGGGACCAAACTTGGGTGATCTAGTCTCAACAGCACCTAATTAGGTTATACTAACCATTAAAACCATCACTTTGCAATATCTCACTCAAAATTACTAAAACTAGCACTAAACTACATATTATGACCACTAACTACACTACAACCATAACTTAGCAAATAGGAGTCGAGATAAGGGGTTATACCTCTAGAGACCCTAGGTGAAGGAGAAAAGAACAAGGAGGAGGGGAAAGGAGGGATGTTGCTACTGCTGAACTGCTGCTTTGGTTGCTGTTGGTACTGTTGCATTTGCTGCTGCTGAAGCCTGCTGTAGCAGCCGCTGCTGTTTTTGCTGAAGTTTTGGTGTGTGAGTTGCTGTTGTAGCAGCTGGGGAAATGGTTGTGTGTGTGTTTTTGTGTAGGGTGAATTGTAGGTATATGATGAGGGTGGGTGTATGAGTGAGAGATGTGAAAGAGAGGGTTTGAAAGATGGCAAAAAGTTTTGAAATGAGATGGATTGTGACTCAACCTTAAAGCCACCCATCTCTCACTTCATCATAAATGCTTGCATGTGCCCAAGCCACCATGCATTCTCTCTCTCATTCCCTCAAGTCAACCAAAAGAATTCAAAATTTTAAAACCAAAACAAAAACCCTAATCATTCTTAACTAAAGCTAAGACTTTAACTAAAACTAATTAGTTTAACAAGAAGGGGTTAGACCAGCATGGTTGCCTAACATGGTTCACCCTAAATTTAACCCTAGTTTACATGCACATGTGTGTGCGGTCGAGATAAAATTCTAGAAAAATCTTTATTAATTTTGATAAAATATTTGAAAAGCAATTTGTTAAACTTTTTATTAAAAATCACATATTAAGATATAATTAGTCACTAACATATTCCCAGTTGTTACAATTATCGTGTTGGATAGCCCCAAGTGCAATGGTAGTTGTACAGTTTAGATTCATTTGTATATTCATTATTGCAGGGCGAGCGTCCGACATGTAGACTGTCGTCTCTGCCAGTTTGTATATTCTTTTATTGGGGCACGGCCGGGTTGAGGTCGATGTCACCATTTGTATATGTATTTTTTCTTTTCTGTGGTAGGATTACACCGTGGAGGAGTGCTCGAATAGCCGGATTCTAGAGGGCAACGGACCCGCATATCATGGCGTTGAGACGAAGGGGGCCTTACTCTAGAATTGGCGGGCTATTCGCCGCACTCGTAGGGGGTATAGGATGATCCACAGAGGGGTGCTTAAGTTACAGTATTCCGTGAAGTGCTGGGTGTCCCATTCACTTTATTGATTGGGGTTGCCTCACTTCCGGGATCGGCGGGTAACTTGCCTCGCCCATAAGGGTCTAGGTTTTTTCATTGCATGGGCTATCACCACGACCGGGGAACGTCGGGTTTCATTTTCGGCTCCAATGAAACCCAGGGCTCCTAGATTAACTTCTATTCCATGTTGCTTGTTGATGTTCTGTGATGTTGCTTTTATCATGCCTGAGACGAATGATTATATATATATATATATATATATATATATATATACTAGTAGATGTTGTATATGTTTTGCATCCGCGCTACTCCAGCCCCCGCTCTGCCGGTAGTTAAGTAACCTAACGGTGCATGATGGGGCCCCGTGGCAAATGCGGATGGCATATGCGTACATTTTTCATTCTTTTCTGGTGTGATAGGATTTAATTGATAGGACCGCGTTAATTTTAATTAATGCAAGAAAAGAAACCTAAAAGATGTTGTTGGAACAAATTTCGAAAAACTATAGTCATATTCTCTCACTTTGCATAGTGGTATTCGAGTAGGAATATCCAGCACCCCGTTCGAGAAGGCAAGAACCTAGATCCTTTCACAGAGAGTGACCTCTTAAGAAAAAGTTTATATTACTGTAGATTACTCGGTTTTCTTCAAAACCACCAGTTTTCAAAAGCGGAACCTAAACCACTCCTTTTCAAAACTGCTCCGTTCCTTCAACGATATCAAGTTCATTATGTTAAAAGGTTTTTCGCTAAAAACCTAGTCGTAGCCCTCCGTCATTTCAGATTATTATTGCTTAGTATTCGTGCTATGTGTTTTGACCTTGTTAAGGCGTAGTGATCGGTAGCCATGTAATATTTTTCTATTGCATTATGATGCGATTATCTAGGACAGTCGCACAGTCATTTTGACCTTGTCAAGGGCTCGTGAAGGTGGGTTTAGATTAATCTAGGAAAATGACGGGTTGAACTTGACTGCTGGTTTATGGTTGGTTGACCTAGTCAAGGTCATAAACCGTTAAGGGCAAAAACCACATCAGGAGTTTCAATATAGAAAACTTGCTAGTGTTGCATACCTTCTGAAGTGTGGTAACTAGAGTGGCTTCCATCTATATTATCATGCAATGATAATTGGATCCCGAGCCCACTGATGAGTAGGATTACTCTTGGGAGATATTTTTCACTCCACAATTAGCTAACCTAGTATGTGTCTAGAAAAGTGTTAACGGGGCTACGCCTCTGCAGAAACAAGATTTATTTTACTTAGGTCCGTGCGAAAGAACGATGAACCTCCCTCGGAGTACCAACACTCACCTGGATGAACGGTTAGCGAACTTATAAGATGCGAATGATCCCAATTAGTTTTCCTTTTAAGGTTTGAAGGAAAATTCGAGGAAACAGTGGGAGCCATCCTGATTAAATAAACTAATAACCAATCTAATCTTACAAGAGTGCACGCTGAGTGTTTCTTTTTCTCTTTCCAGGTAGCAACCATGTCACGCCCTAATCAAGATAATAAAATGTTTGACTTGACCTAACCAGCTTATTACAGTGGGCTGGAGAACGTCGGTTCGGCTCTAACCTGTGACAACTGTCATGAGTATGAGCAAAGGAAAGAGGACCGTAAAGAATTCCAGATGACCTTAATGAAGAAGAAGCATTCTAATGCATTTTCTTCGGGTGTATTTGTTATTGAAAACTATTTTTGGGTCAACCCTACCTCCTGGGTACTAGATATCGGATCACAATCTCATATCTGTAATTTATTAAAAGAACTAAGAAAAAGTAGAATGGTTGGACTGGGTGATATGTCCCTCAAAGTAGAGAATGGCACAAGTTGATACTGCAGCCGGCGTGAATATCACCTAGTATTGCCAAGCGCTGATATTATGATTTTGAACAACTGCTGCTATGTACCTTCCATGCTTTGCAACATCATATCAGTTTCTTTACTTGATAAAGATGGATATAATTTTGTTCTATATAGAAATATAAAGAACATTTATCTTAATCAGATATTGGTTGCAGAAAGTACACTTTGTAATGGTATCTATGTTCTTAATCAAAACACAGTCTTCAATATACAAAATGCACGCAAGTAGAAGAGTTCAGATACGAACCATACCTACTTACGGCATTGTAGACTTGGTCGGTGAGAAAAGACTAAGTAAGTTGTATAAGGATGGATATCTGAATCCGTTCGAATTTTCATCCTATAAAACTTGTCAGTCTTGTCTCAAAAGAAAGATGACCAAAACTCCGTTCACCGGACACGGAGAAAGAGCTACAAATCTCTTAGGACTCATACACAGTGATGTATGTGGTCCGATGTCTATATGTAACATTTCAGAAAATATAAAATATTATTTTTGGAATTTAACATTAAAATAATATATATCGCAAAAACTACCCGATTTGCGAAATTGGGGTTTTCGTAAAATGGTATAAATATATACCAATAATTGTGAAAAAATTGGAGATTAAAATATTTATTCATTTAAATATATATTTATTGGATTTGGCATTTTTATAATTAATTATACGCAAGTTTAAAATTAAACCTGATTAGTGCACTACTAATCGCGATTAAGCCAAATCCGTGTTCCTACAGTTTTCCATGGTTAGTGTATCATGTCATGTTGCATTTTTATTGCATGCTGTTTCATTAGTATGTGTTGATATTTGGTTTTAAGAAAAGAAAAAGAAAAGGAAAGCTAAAAGAAAAAAGAGGATAATTAGGAGGTGAGCATAAGAAAGAGAGAGAGTGAGGGTAAGAGAGTGAGGTTAAGAGAAAGAGAGAGGGGGGGCAGCCATAATTACTCCCCCATTTGTTTTCTTCATCTTCTTCATCCTCACATTCCCTCCACCTCCACCTTTATATATCATCTCAAAATCTTCATCAAAACCCTAAACTCCTTTCATTAAAGTTGATCCCCACCTCATCCTCAACATTTTGGACCAATCAAAGTTGGATTTTGAAGACTTTGGAAAGCTAAGGTTTTTCTTGAGTTGACCAAATGAGGTATATCTTCTTTCATTTAGTTTAGTTTTAGTTTCTTGCACCCTAGTTTAGTTTAGAAGGTGATTTGGTTATGATGTGTGATGTTTGGAAAATTCAAGAGAAGGGTTTAGGTGTTTGTGTGGAATCATGAGGTGTAGTGAATGTTTTAAGACCTTAGGGATTTACTTCAAGACCTGGAAATGAATATAGAACCCAAAATACGAACAAATCTGGAGCGACCTGGGGAGTTTCTGAGAAAAACTAGCAACTCCAGAGACCTACTTAGACCAATAGGAGACCGCCCTGAGAAGACGAACCCCAACGGAGCACCTTTGGCCGAGCAGGCCGGTTTTGAGGTGAATGTGGCCGGCCAAATTTGGTTGTTTGGTGTCTAGGTTGGTTCAGTAGCTTGCATACCCCCTATATAACTCCCTATACTTGCTAGTTTTGTTCCAATTGATCTGAGTCAAAATCTGGGAGCATATTGAGGTGTTTTTGGCTATGTTTTTCGGATTTTGAATGCTTGGTTTTGATGTTTGGATTTGTATTTGGTTATTGGGCATTTGTACGTCAACAACAAGGGTTGTTTGATTGTTTTGCATGCGTAGGCTATAGGTTCAAACCTATGAGCGCACCGTGTGCCATATTGGTTTTCCGGACTTGATTTTAATGGTATTGCAACTGTGTGTATATTGTAGGTACCTTCGCGTGGATTCCGAGACGACGGAGCACATCGACTACGGCTGAACAAGGAGTTCCGCAGGTGAGTAGATTTGTATCTACGGGGGAAGTCGGGTGGATGGCGTATAGCACTGATTGGATCTCAAAAACTATCTATTACCGCAATCAAGAACGGCGTCGCTTTGCAGCTAGCTGGTGAGCACGGGTCGGTCCAAAGGGATGTTGTGAATTTCCTAATCGCTCAAACGAGCTAATTCCGATTGTGGTCGGATTGATTATTAAATCTAAAAACTAAATCTATCTAAAAACTAAATTAATCTAGATCTAAATCTTGCTAGGGTTAGGTTTAGGAATGGTTTGGAAATGTAAATAAATCTCAACGCTTTCTATACCCAAATTAGGATCTAAGAGGAGTTATGGTAATTATCAATAAAGGGGATTAGATCCATTCGGGAAGGTGTTCCTTCCTCTAGGTTCTTATCCTTCCTTTAGAGATCCTTATCCTAACCTCCATGGAAAACACGCGCAACCGGGCTTTTATACTACGGTATCACTGCTACCTCGAGGGATAGGGTGCCGTAGGGCGCGGTGTGTGCGTGTATGCATGGAGTCCTATTGATTGTATGTGATGGGTAAGAAAGGGATGAGAGATCTCATCTCTCAAAAGCCTTTCCCAAAGCTAACTCTAAACAATTATCTAGGGCAAGGAATTAAATCTACCTAAGGCAAAGAATGAAAAATTACCTACTTAACAGATAGCTCTCTCCAAACATCAACACAGGGTTGTCAGATCTGAATTCATGAAATGAAAAGAGGCACCGATGCACTCCAAAAGAATTCTGAAATTTATTAATGAAGGGAGGCATAGGGAGGCATAAGAAAGATACAATGATTTGGGTTCTATTTATAGGAGATACAAACCCTAGGTTTACAATTGATTCTCACGTCTGCAATTACAAATTTGCCCTTAGGTTGACCGGTCAAAGCTTCTACACAAATTGGTAAATTTTTCTGCCCGTAAATCCTTATACCCACCGCGGAACCGCGGCCCCAGCCAGGTTTTGGCCGCGGTTCCGCGGCCAACCTGATGGTTTGGGCTGTGCAAAATTCTGGTCTGGCTTCTCTTGACCTTTACTTCCTGTTTATGTATGTCTTTTCTCAATTTGGCTTCTATGTTATTCCAAATCTCCCAGTGAACATTATAGCGGACTTTTACTGTTTCTTCGTGTCGTTGCCTTTGTACTCGGTGAACTGTTGTTCATTGTTCCTTAAAATGTAGGCGCGATCATGATTTCACCATTTATCATTCGTAGTCTCACTTTTGCATTGTCTTTTCATTATTTTCACTGTTTTTGATCCAAGAACCTGTAACCTGAAATATGTAGCAGACATGCGTCAAAAGCACCTGTTTATTTATAAAACGAATAAGAATGGGGAATATAATAATGCAATATTATGGTATGAACAAATACCCCCAAACTTATCTTTTGCTCGTCCTCGAGCAAACTTATTTTTTATTCTCTACAAAAACCTAACCTCACTTTCGCAGGGAAACGCGATTGCACTGAGCACGTGCAACAAGCCGTTAAACCTCTAGGTGTCCCTAGTAGGAGGAGTGTTGTCTCCTGAAGGTTTTCAGCGGATGCTACCCACAAAATCCTATCAATTCGGCCCATTAACTTTAATTCTCCAATTAGGTTTTCTAACAAGGAATTCTATTATCTTCGACTCATAAATTATCCACCCATATTCTTCACACTTCCTCATAATTTAACTTAAGATTATATACGTTCTGTAGACTTACTTAGTTTTTGGCATCTCTTAAGTTTTCCTTCTAGGGTTCCATCTTCACTTAGGAATTTTTATCAACTCTATTAAAGATACAAGTTCTATTCTTCACTCCTTTCTTTCATCTAAACTCCAATCACATACCCCTACGTGTGTGTATAAATCACCCTTACACTTGGAAATTCAAGTCAAGCAATCATACTCTTGTCCGTTGTCCAAAGTACTTATTAATTGGTGAATTTTTAAATGAATTTTGCTTACACATCCTTCATGCGACCGTTAATACTTCTTGAGGTACAGACGACCGACTACAAAATGCGTTTGCACTTCTAAAGCGTAATTCCTAGTCTGGCAACACCTAAGGCTTTAGCAGTGACTCCCAAACCAGTTGGTCTAAGGCAATAGGTGATGAAGCACCCTCACTAAATATTTTTCTATTTTTGCAGCCTTAGGTATTTACAAAAACCAGTGTTCATTTTTTTTTATTCTTTATTCACACTTGTATTTTTTATTTCTTCGTACTAAGGACTTTAGACAAGAGCATTTCAAGGTCTCCTCTACTATTCCAAATTTCAAAGTGCGTGTTAGTGCAATTTGTAGGGTATACATTTTCAGAATCTAGACTTAAACTAGGAATTATTTTTCAAACTTATACTCTTATAAAAATATCAATACTTTTCCTTCGTTTCGACTTAGCCCAAGAAGTGAACCTAAAATTTGCCTCTTTCTAAATAAACTACAAAGACATATACTTTCTACTGTTAAACTTTAAGAAAGGTTATTTTTAGGGTTTTTAATTTACTAAATCTATGATCTAATTGTTCCTAGCCAGTTAACCTATTTGTCAAACTTAAGTCAAATAAGGCCAAAATTGAATACATTAATTTTTATAATTTTTGAAATTTTTCAATTTTTATGGATTTTAAAATAAGTATGCAAATGCAAAAATATACACATGAATGCGAAGGAAGAAGACTTACCGAGCACACCCCCAAACTTAAACTTGACAGTGTCCTCACTGTCATGCTACACCAAGAGGGTTGAAATGTCGGCACTCCCCTGTTTATTTATTTATAAAAAAATTTATATTTTTTTAATGTTTTGAAATTTTTTTTATTTTTTATAGAAAAAGAAAACAAAAAATATATGTACATATATACAACAAGGTTCCCCCCAAACTTAAGCTTGGCCTTACACAAGCCAAAGGTTAGCACCAACCATTCAAAGATCTTATCGTGGTAATGGTAGGGTTGGTGAAAGAATGGGGTGTAAAGGAAAGAAATGAGAAACACACGAGACCGTGTGGAGAGAAAGGGAGAATATGGTCTCGGTGGAGGAGAAGAAGGGCGGAAAAGAGAAAGAAGGGTAGCACGATCTTGAGGGTGTAAATCGAGTGAATAAATTAGCACAATTTGTAATGACCGATATGTTAAAAGCGATTATGCTAACCTATCAACCCGTCGAGAAATGGGATCAAATCCCTCAAGATTCGCAAGAAAGCATGGGTATACCGAACTTGGTATTGGAGATGAAAGCGTAACGGTCTTTTGTACGGTCGGAACGATAGGAAGGACGAAAGGGGGTGAATTAGGGATAGTCTCATTCTCACCGAAGTAAACTGTCTCGAACTTAAAAGATTCCATCAATGGTTCGAAACTACTGTAAGCAACCGAGTCTAATGGTTCAACTAACTCATATGAAAATTCAAAAGACTCAAACTCGGGCGATGAGTCATCAATATCGTCTGAAAAAATGAAACACTCATAAGTGTTATCGGCTGGGAGAACTGTGTCAGATTCAAAGGAAAATTTTTCAAGCTCACAGTCTTCAAGCATGATATTAGGCGTGGTCGGAACGATGGAAAGGACGGAGGGTGATTTAGGTAAAGGTTCAAGAGGATGAATTGGAAAATCCGACACATCAAACAAAAATGGTTCAACCCCAATATTATCCTCAATACTCTCCTCAATACTATCCTCATAATTCTCCTCAATATTTAACTCATCCATGCCATTATCATCAAAATCAAGACGCATATGAGGTTCGGGAGAAACATCTAATGACTCGGGATGATGAGTTGAACATAAAATTTCAATCAAATCGACAGGTTCATCATCCGAAATATTCCCGGCGTCTATATCCTCAATCAAGTGAAAATCAATTTTTTCTGACACCTCATCAAAAGCATGGATATTTATCAATTCAGGTTCTAGAGTGGAGGTGTATAGGTCAAACGGATTAGGTGTGGTTTCACTCGAAAGGGGTTCTTCACAATCTGGCAAATCATGTAGGGTTCCTAGGCACACTCATGAGGTTCTACAACTGATCAACCTTGCCAAAATTAAATGTTTACATGTGCCGAGAAACCCTAATGCAAGATCTTTACTAGAGGTAAGGCAAAATACAAGCAAGTTAACAACTTTAACTACAAGTGAAAGGGATTACAACCTTTGTAGATCCGGTCCTCCACTTTTTTAGCTCCGTGTTGACGTCCCTCCGCTGCGATCATCGGGATCCCGGACTCTAGCGTTGGTTTCATCGGAGAAATGAGCGAGCTAGGTCGTTGACTTCGATACCGAAGATGATCTACGTCGAGGCGACTCAAACTCAAGCTCCATCTTCACTAGGTCATGAAACTTGTGAAGATAGCACACTCTACTACATGGCAAGTTGTAGAGGATGAAGAAATAGGAAGTGGGTTCACTTTGGGTTTGGATTTCTCACTTGATTTCTTCACTTGAAATTTTCTAGCAAGGTTTTCTTCACTTGAAGAAGATAAAGAAGAAGAAGAAAGAAAATGAATTATATGAAAAAGAAGATTCAAGTGAAGACTTATCATTTAGCAACCATGGGTGAGTAAACTCATGTAGAGAGCAAACCATAGTTTAGGTAATGGTTAGGTTTAAGAACAAAACAAAAATGGTTTAGACTTTTCAAAGATGCTTGAAAACAACATGAAGCTTCTAGCAAATAACAAAGAAAGCCACCATTTTGTTTTTACAAAATAAATAAAGAAAATAAAACCCTAACCATTAACTGAACATGGTGTAAATCATACACATACCCAAGTTTGCATGTATCATCAATCATGATACAAACTAGTGCACAAACATATATCACATATATAACTTGTGCATATCAGGTGAAAAAACCAATCTTAAGTGAACAATACTAGTCAATGTAAAATAATATATCAAATATATATAATTATATATTAAATCATTAAATCAACACTTGATTTAATGATCCGGTCATATTGCATACAATCGACTAATATCAAGTGTATCAATATATCGAATCAACATTTGATTCGGTAACCCGGCTATATCTTATATAACCGTCCGATGATACAAATCGCGAGAATAGAATTCAGTATCACATACTGGTATTATTCTCGGTCCTGCACATATCTCATATGCGCTCCTATTTCGTTTCGCTTGAGCCAGGAAACCTCTGTGTAGGACTCTAAAGACTCGTCAATACACCGGCAGTAGGTGATGATCATATCAAACACCCACAAGCCGCAAGCGGTCTGCTAAACGTAACGGCCATCCGGGTATTGAGCGATCAGAAGATCAACGAGCAAGCCCGCTCACACTCCTATGAATCCAACCAGTAACACTTACCGTACGGTCCGGTCTGTTCGTCTGATATGTCGCATATCTCGCCTAGGGGTGGTAAACGTCAGACCCCAGTAGCTTGATAAGTCATGCCGATGTAAAGTCCATAACAAGCATGAAACTACTGATAACACTTACCAGTAAATCAGTGCAACCCTGGCCAGGGATTTCCAGTTATGGCCAGTCGAGCATAGCGCAACATCAACCCCCAATACCGGGAGAGACGAATCCCCTCCTATCGCTCGTTGTCTCCATGTGAATCGGGATTGTACCCAAAAACCACCTGTTTGCACGACTCAGTAGAGCCGTGGTAGGGTGGAAATCAAAGCACAGTGGGAGACACACAAGACTCTATGACGATCTCGGGTCAACAGACTAAGCTGTACCAGCGTCACCAGAGAACTGCCATCTGACGTGAGGTATAATACCATCTGGGAGTTCTCGGCGAGTCCGTTCAGTGTACCCAGTCACCACTGAGCACCCGCATACTATCTCTGATGTCAAACACCAATGGATATGGGATCATCCATCACCCATCATATGGGTCGAGAAGATATACGCTAGTCTACTCTGGAATATCGATGCCCCGTCTCGATATTCCCACGACTAGGAACATTGAAGGATGTACTCATGGACTATCCAGGCGCCACTAGTATGATCTACATCACAGTCCTGGAAGTCAAGCATATATCCTAAGGGCTTTATCAACATGTAACAGAGAGAAAGAAAGTATACATGTTAAGATAAAGAGCAACCAGATAGCGTACTATCATGTCGAGCAAGAAAGTCCTACCTATATATGTCCCAGCATCCACTACAATATACATCCTATGTACAGTAATGGCCTCTAGGGCATACATATAACTAACAAATCAAGCACTACAAAGTCACACAACTCGTTTCTATTTTCAACTGGTGAATCATTTGGGACAATCGATGGAAAACCAGAGTTGTGGGTTTCAATTGGGTAAGGGTAGGTTTGATTTGGAAATCCTCTCACATTCTCACTCTGTCCAACCGCCTTCTTATACATTGAAAAATTTGGAGTTAGCGGGAAACTAGCTACCGGTTCACTAGGTTGCATAAGGACGGCCACGGACGCTTCCACATTCCTAGTCATTTTGTTTGTTGCTAAGATATAAGCCTCCAACGACTCTTCCAAACTAGACTTGGGTGGTAAGGGGGTTTCGTTAAAAGATTCGAAATTGTTTCGATATGTGAAACTCCCAAAAGGCTATGTAGAAACAGTGTCTAGTGACGGTGGGAAAGTCGGGTAGGACTGGTAGGAAGTGGGTGGTTGGATAGGGATAGGGTCAACATGTGGATAAAAAGGTGAATGGACTTGTTGGTCCCTAAAACTAGATGTGTGAAGAGGGGTGAAAGATCGACTACGAGATTGAGCAATATGCTCAGCAATGGACATCGGTTTAGGAGTGACAGCAGGACTTGAAAAAGTGGTATCAACATATGAAGGTGGTAAAGGTTGACTTGGTTGACACAAAGTGGGTTGTAAAGTCAAACTATTTCTCCTAGACGCTTCTATTTGATCTTTCAAAGATATTTTAGGCATGGAAGGATCGTCTTTAAATCGACCGAAACAATTGACGTATGAAGCAAAGTTAGGTTCGGGATACCAAAGTTCGGCTAGTGATTTATGATTTGGGGTACCCATGTTAGAAGAAAGAGGGAAAGAAACAGGTTGGGTGGTGCAAGGATTTATTTGCGGAAAAAATTTGCAAGTTGTTAAAAAAAAATTCCTTTTTCCTTTTTCTTTTTATTTGAAAAAATTGTTGCAAAAAGATTTTCGAGAAAAGATATGCAACAGAAAAATATTACTTGCAATCAATTTCTATTTCAAGCGAGGCGCAAAAATCCTGCACAAGATTTGTTATTTGGAAGGAAAAATATTTTTATAGCGCACGGAATCCTGCAGGAATTTTTCCGAAAAGATATATCTAGATTTCCAGAGAAAGAACAGAGGAGCTTACAGAGAAAATTCCACGAGATGATATCACAGTCCCGCCGAGTTTCCGCGGTCTAAGAGCCTTAATGCCGTGTTTTCGCGGTCAACAAGCAGGCACGGTTCCCAAGATTTTTTTCGACGTTCTGAAATTCCAAGACCGCGGCGGATCCACGGTATAAGGATGGTTTCCGCGGCGGTTTAGCGGCGAGACGGGGGGTTCAGAACTCCAAATTCTTTCTGCTCCTTGTTTGTTGTAATTTTCTTTTGTCAGGATCGTCTCTTTGCTGTTTTGTTTTCTGTAAATTTTCAGATCCGAATTTGTGTAGATCCTGCAAAATTCAAACAACAAAATACCCTTTCCAAAATAACAGATGATATATTTTTATATTTTTTTTTTGTGATTTTTCAGATTTTTACGATTTTTTTAATTTTAGTTAACCCGAAATTGCAAAAAGGAAATAACACGCCATCCCCGGCAGCGGCGCCATTTGATTGGATCTCAAAAACTATCTATTACCGCAATCAAGAACGGCGTCGCTTTACAGCTAGCCGGTGAGTACGGGTCGGTCCACAGGGATGTGAATTTCCTAATCGCTCAAACGAGCTAATTCCGATTGTGGTCGGATTGATTATTAAATCTAAAAACTAAATTAATCTAGATCTAAATCTTGCTAGGGTTAGGTTTAGGAATGGTTTGGAAATGTAAATAAATCTCAACGCTTTCTATACCCAAATTAGGATCTAAGAGGAGTTATGGTAATTATCAATAAAGGGGATTAGATCCATTCGGGAAGGTGTTCCTTCCTCTAGGTTCTTGTCCTTCCTTTAGAGATCCTTATCCTAACCTCCATGGAAAACACGTGCAACCGGGCTTTTATACTATGGTATCACTGCTACCTCGAGGGATAGGGTGCCGTAGGGCGCGGTGTGTGCGTGTATGCATGGAGTCCTATTGATTGTATGTGATGGGTAAGAAAGGGATGAGAGATCTCATCTCTCAAAAGCCTTCCCCAAAGCTAACTCTAAACAATTATCTAGGACAAGGAATTAAATCTACCTAGGGCAAAGAATGAAAAATTACCTACTTAACAGATAGCTCTCTCCAAACATCAACACAGGGTTGTCAGATCTGAATTCATGAAATGAAAAGAGGCACCGATGCACTCCAAAAGAATTCTGAAATTTATTAATGAAGGGAGGCATAGGGAGGCATAAGAAAAATACAATGATTTGGGTTCTATTTATAGGAGATAGAAACCCTAGGTTTACAATTGATTTGCACGTCTGCAATTACAAATTTGCCCTTAGGTTGACCGGTCAAAGCTTCTACACAAATTGGTAAATTTTTATGCCCGTAAATCCTTATACCCACCGCGGAACCGCGGCCCCAGCCAGGTTTTGGCCGCGGTTCCGCGGCCAACCTGATGGTTTGGGCTGTGCAAAATTCTGGTCTGGCTTCTCTTGACCTTTACTTCCTGTTTATGTATGTCTTTTCTCAATTTGGCTTCTATGTTATTCCAGATCTCCCAGTGAATATTATAGAGGACTTTTACTGTTTCTTCGTGTCGTTGCCTTTGTACTCGATGAACTGTTGTTCATTGTTCCTCAAAATGTAGGCGCGATCATGATTTCACCATTTATCATTCGTAGTCTCACTTTTGCATTGTCTTTTCATTGTTTTCACTGTTTTTGATCCAAGAACCTGTAACCTGAAATATGTAGCAGACATGCGTCAAAAGCACCTGTTTATTTATAAAACGAATAAGAATGGGGAATATAATAATGTAATATTATGGTATGAACAAGCACCCTCGCAAATTTTGATGGAAACCGATATATAGGATATGGTTAAGGAAACCTATATTAGGAAACTAGGGATATGGTTAAAAGGTTAATTAAAATTGTTATGATATGATCAATACGTGATGACGAGATTTGAGATATGAATATGATGAGATAAGATGATACGAGCGGATACGATTGATATAAGATTTATAGTGGCATGTTGTGAGAACGTTATATACAATAAGATATGACATTTATGCAAATTAACAGGATATGAGATTTGATACAAATGTGGCTCGAGATATATCCATAGTTACGATAATAATGAGTGATAATGCCATACGAGACTTGAGATCCGTACCCTCATTGTCGTATAGGTCGATAGATCCCTATTTTTGTTAAATGTCACTATACGAAGGATTACCGTATGCGATGTGAGTTACCGAATGGATGATCCGCGCTCGTGATTTGAGGATGATATTCGATGATATTGCCGTATCGAATACTATAAGACTAAATAGCCGACGTAAATGTGTCATCCGAACCATACATATTTCCAAACTGAAGAATCGTATGCATCTCTTAAATAGATATCTTGAGAGACGTTACGGATTTTCAAACGATATTTTTTTTCTTAAAAACACCGTAGCCCCTACTTTCAAAACTATGATTCGCATCTTTTAAAAACTGATCGTGTCGTTCCGGTGTTGATGTTAGATTAGATGTGTATGCTTATAGCATTTCGTTTACGATGTACCTTATGCTACGTTCATGTTATTCTTATTACATTACATATACTTGTGCTAGTACACCAACACCATTATCGATGATGCGTATGTTACACTTACACAGATTGCCGGCTCACACACTTCATCATCGATAATTGTTATGTCACTCACACGGTAGAATTTCTACATCATGCGATTATATTGCGATGCTCACATTATGATGATATGCCCATGCTCACACCACTGTTCCATATTGCATGATATACGGATATACTTACATTCTGTTATATGTCGCATACATCATGCTTTACGATTATACGCATTGAGATATCATGAGATTTCTGGATTTGAGAACCGTGGTTATTTCAAAAGAATGTATGTATTGTTTTAAAAATCCGGTTTCTCTTGATATGATATTTATATATGTCCACCATGCGTTTTCTCGGTTCTAAGACGTGTGATATGTGAAACCCGATTCGAGGAGTTGGATGATCCGTTTGCGGGTTCATGGTGGACCCGGTATGGTATCCCGAGGCGAGAATGGAAGGTGTGCAGTAGACAATGAGCCTGGCAGAGAGACTTCTACCTACCGGTGATTGGTTGGACCTGGCGGTTATCCGGAGGATATCGATCGGAGTCGGGAGATGGATATGGGCTGATCCGTTCTGCCAGAGCTCGAAGGCCGATCCGGACAAACGGAGCCCGTGGGCCGATCCGGACTGACGAGTCCGATATATGAGGATTTACGTGTCGATGCTGGACACTGGTTTCATGATATTTCGAGTGTCGATGTTGGACACTCAGGTTCCATGATTTGATGTTTCATTGATGGACACACGTTGATTTATATCCTCATATTCTCATGCATATGCTTTCATGATTTTACATGCACGATGTTGTTGTGCCATTGACGGACACGTTGATGTTAGCCTCATGCAGATAGGTATTGATTATATTGTTGGCACATATGCAGATACAGTCACCCTGGATATCATAGTATTACCTTTATGATATAATTGACCTAGGAATCGTTGTTTATTCGATTTCTACCTGATGATGTTTTCTACTCACAAGTTGGCAACTCACCCCCGTTGTGCCACAGTTCTTGCAGGTTGACCGCATGGATCAGTAGCGGTATCGTTGGCACACAGCTTGCATTCAGGTGACTTGCTTTGGTAGGTGGTACATGTTGGATCGTACCACTATTGTATTTATTATTCATATTATATCTAGTTAACTCTATCAATCAGAAACTAGTATTTGTATAAGTAGTAAGACTTAGTGAGTCTTGTAGTTGCGGGACTTGAGCGATGAGTTATATGTTCGCTTGGTGGGTTGATGTCTTGCTTTATTCATTATCCTTTATGTTGATCTCCGCTGTTGGGCGTCGTATATACGTTTTATGACTTGCGTGGTTGTGATTCCGCCATTTGGCGAAGAGCTAGCTCCCTCTTAGGGATGCCTTTTATATTATCATGTATTTGTGGTTTTGGATCAAAATATACAAAGGAGGTGCTGCCCAAATTTTTAAAAGACAAAACATATTTTTCAATTAGTGAATCCACTTGCATTTTTCATGTTCCTTTATCTATGCATTTAAGAAAACTTTTGATTTCATCATACATTTATTTCAAAACTTCACCTCTTTTATTTTCTTAAAAAAGTTTAGATTTCTGGGCTTCGGCTTACTTGATTTACGTTGCGCCTTTAGACGTTGCGTGAATTAAGTGCCGGTCATGAACAATATTTTCGGGTCATGATAAAGTTGGTATCAGAGCACTAGGTTCAACCTTGGTTCGAGTCTAGGTTTGACTATGTGGAGTCTAGGGCGTATACATTTCGGAACCTAGGCTTGACCTTACAGAACTTAGACTTGAACAAGGGGGTATTAGACCAGAACTTTCGTTTCATAGGTTGACCCTGATTGATGGAGTAGGTAGCTTGAGTAGAGTGACGTACAGTACATATGTTCCGCGGCATATTTACGATACGATACTCCACTTAAGAAATCTTAGGATGTACATATTTTGAGATCTGTGATTCTCTTCGTCCCCATGATTTTACATCCATTTAAGATCCTTAATTCTATTCATTTCCATGATCATACTCTCATTGATTTCGTTCCTCCTTATGATCATGTAACCATTCTGGATCTGTTGATTCCTTTCATTCCTTTGATCTGTTTTCATCGATACATACTTGAGGTTCCTGTCACCATGGTTTGAGCACAGATTGAGCTGCTGCTAGTGTTGCGGTCAGGGCGAGCTCATCATGGACGAGGACTGGCCATCGTGTTTTCTGGTGACATGGGAACGTCTCGATTTTGTATTTGTGTTGTGACCTCTTATTTGAGGCGAGTGTTCGGTTTTGCACCGATGATCGGGCCACTGATAGAGGCTGCCGAATTGAGAGAGGACTGTTGATGTACAGCCTACCTCAGAGTTTGTGATGTCGTCTACCTTGCAGATAGATGACCCATCGATTGCTGAGATCGATTGGATGTCGCTTCCAGAGCTTACAAGCTGAGATCGCTGGAGCTTTTAGGCAGAGATGCGACAGATGATAGCTAGTCTATCTTGAGTTGAGAGACGAAGGTGATTCATAAGATTGGATGCGCCGACGCAGGCCCAGTTGAGTTGAAGATTTCCAGTATGGAGAATCTTACTCAGATATAGAGTAGATCGATCCAGAGATGACGTTGTTCGTTGGATGATCCGATAGGAGATCAGCAAGTTGACCAGTTTCGGATAGAGGACCACAGCCAGATGCATTGTGAGTTGATCGAGAACAGACGAGTATTGAGTATTCCTCCGATGGTTGGGACGAGTTCCCGAGGACGTGTTCAGCTAGAGATCTTCTACAGAGTGATGAAGATACCGAGTTCGCGATTTCGAGTCCGTGTGAGAGATTCTGGATTGACTGTAGCTAAGAACAATTGCAGTACGCAGATAGCATGACGTGACGTCGATAATAAAGACAAGTGGAGCAAGAGGTTCGTACGAGATGTTAACGAGCTGTTGTTACTCCCCGTTGAGATTAGAGATCGGATATGTATACAGAGGCGTTGGGATACGGCCAGTTCCCGAGGAAATGTTATGCTGAGAACACAGATGTCCAGAAAACGAGAAGATGATTATGTAATAGTGCCGGCCTCCATATAGTTCGGCATAGGCAAGATCGGAAGAGACCTTGAGCAGGTTCCTTCCAGGACGCTGCTGCGATAAGATTTGCACCGAGGATCAGTTGTCTCATGTGTATTCAGAGGGACAGAGGCCGACGCCAGTGACGTGCTGCTTTACAAGTGGTCATGTAAATTGGCTGAAAGATGACCAGAGGAGTGTCAGAGCGGAATAGTTTCCGTTAGTATACCGGACCGGGCCGATGAACCGATGGATTGCGAGATTAGTAATCCATAGAGAAAATGAGGACCCAGAAACAGAGGACGCCAGACCATGAGCAGGAGGCAGGCGGATGTTCTCGCTCTGCCAGTTATGGGCGCAACGATATTTTTCGACATTGTAGGAGGTGTGCCTCAATATCATTTGTTGTGATTTGCATTGTGATCCGAGTATCACGCTTATATCACTTGGATTTTAGTTTTGATGATTGAGTTTCATGATATTGCTTTCGTGCACCATGGCTGCACCTACTGGGTATTTACATTTTGAGCATAGTTATTGCACTTGATATATATTTATATACCGTTGTGTTGATTTGCGATTTGTGCATATCTATTGCACTTGATATCGATTTTGTGCCTTGGTAGCACGTATTTATAATTTCATGGATTTCAAACGGTTGATTTGATTTTGTGCATGTGGTACGCACTCGATTTGATTGATGCACTCGGTATAGCTCATATGTGCTTGCAGTTCATCGATACGGACTTTGTGCACATAGTTGTACACGTTTTTGGATTTTATACACCTTGGTACACTCGGTGTTGCTTTTTATACGCTTTTGAGTTATTGATGTATTTCGTGCACTGGATGTATCGGATTTGTGTTTCGTGTATACGTTGCAGTAGATTTTCATTTCGTGCATTTGTCGCACCAGATTTATATTTCATGCACTGGATGCACTGTATTCGTATTTCATGCACTGGATGCACCGTATTTGTATTTCGTGCACTGGATGCACCGTATTTGTATTTCATGCACTAGATGCACTGGATTAGTATTTCGTGCACTGGATGCACTAGATTTGCATTTCGTACATTTGTTGCACCAGATAGGTATTTCGTGCGTTGGTTGCACTAGATTTATACTCCGTACCTTGGTTGCACTCAATTTATGTCTTGAGTATTTGTGCTACCAGATTTGTGTTTTTATGCGCGTTTGCACTTGGCGGTCGTTTTCGTGCATGCTACTGCACTAGATACTTTTGACGGGCCTGACGCGCTTGGGTTGGATTTTGCGCATATTAGACGCTTGGTATTGGATTCTGTGCGCATCGGATGCCCTTGATTTAGATTTTATTCATGCATGTTGGATGCACTTGACTTGGATTTTATTCGTGCATGTTGGATGCACTTGATTTAGATTTCATTCGTGCATGACGGATGCACTTGACTTGGATTTTCGCGCATATTGGGCGCGTGATATGAGATATGATTTTGTGCACACATGATGCACTCGATTGGGATTTTCATTCGTGTATGTTAGTTGCACTTGATTGAGATTTTTGTGCACTATAGATGCACTAGATGTTGTTGTCGTGCACACCCGTTGCATTGGACAGATGCTTTCGTGCACACCCATTGCTCTTAGTTTTGCTTTTGTGCACATTCGTAGCACTTGTATTTGGCTTGGTTTCCGTGCGCACCAGACGCACGTGATTATTGGATACACCTTTTGGGGCTGATTTGGCTCTTGAGCACTTTGTTTTCATGATGGATACTATATTATATAGTAGCCGAACAGGACTGATCTGAGGACAGTACCTGAGTATTTTGCATGCATAAAAAGTTTACCAAGAGGTTTTCGAAAAGGAGCTATAGTCTCGCTATTTCTTACGTGTCCGTGAGCGACACGAACGTTTATAAAGGAAAACGTTTTGGGACATTTTAGAAATGGCGGAACGAATATTTTAGCAAAACATATATGAACGTATATTTTAGCAAAACATATATGAATGCATATTTATTACTTTACAAATAAGCGTCTATCACTTGCGCCGTGAGTTACGCATCACGTGGCTATTCAGAAAAGATTTTGCATATGTTTTATTCTGTTTTAGGAGATTTTTCCAAGGATGCGTACTATACACGTATTATAGTATTTGACTAGTGCATATTGGATTTTAGTAGTGGATTTCGAGATTTGTATCTCCACTGTAACTCCGATGATATGCGTGCAAATCCGATAATTTGTGTGACGCTTGACGGAGTTCGATTTTGAGTTTCATACTCGTTTTCAGGCGCACATGATGCCCTGTGGTATTTCTGTATCTTCCGTGATTTCGGAGCCCTGTTGATTTGAGTTAATTATTAAAATGTTTTAACATTTGGAGGTTTAAATTTAAATTCGGGGACCGAATTTATTTAAGGGGGGAAGATTGTAACATTTACGAAAATATAAAATATTATTTTTGGAATTTAATATTAAAATAATATATTTCGCGAAAACTACCCGATTTGCGAAATTGGGGTTTTCGTAAAATGGTATAAATATATACCAATAATTGTGAAAAAATTGGAGATTAAAATGATTTATTCATTTAAATATATATTTATAGGATTTGGCATTTTTATAATTAATTATACGCAAGTTTAAAATTAAACCCGATTAGTGCACTACTAATCGCGATTAAACCAAATCCGTATTTCTACAGTTTTTCATGGTTAGTGCACCATGTCATGTTGTATTTTTGTTGCATGTTGTTTCATTAGTATGTGTTGATATTTGGTTTTAAGAAAAGAAAAGGGAAACTAAAAGACAAAAGAGGATAATTGGGAAGTGAGCATAAGAAAGAGAGAGAGTGAGGGTAAGGGAGTGAGGTTAAGAGAAAGAGAGAGAGAAGGGGCATCCATAATTCCTCCCCCATTTGTTTTCTTCATCTTCTTCCTCCTCAAATTCTCTCCACCTCCACCTCCATATATCATCTTAAAATCTTCATCAAAACCCTAAACTCCTTTCATTAAAATTGATCCCCACCTCATCCTCAACACTTTTGACCAATCAAAGATGGATTTTGAAGACTTTGGAAAGCTAGGGTTTTTCTTGAGTTGCCCAAATGAGGTATATCTTCTTTCATTTAGTTTAGTTTTAGTTTCTTGCACCCTAGTTTAGTTTAGAATGTGATTTGGTTAGGGTATGTGATGTTTAGAAAATTCAAGAGAAGGGTTTGGGTGTTTGTGTGGAATCATGAGGTGTAGTGAATGTTTTAAAGCCTTAGGGATTTACTTCAAGACCTTAAAATGAATATAGAAACCAAAATACGAACTTAGAAATGGTCCCATGTCGGTTTTGTGATATTTTAGTGGCCTACAGGGAATCTAAAACAACCCGGGGAGTTTCTGAGAAAAACTAGCAACTCCAGAGACCTAGTTAGACCAATAGGAGACCACCCTGAGAAGACGAACCCCAACGGAGCACCTTTGGCCGAGCAGGCCGGTTTTGAGGTGAATGTGGCCGGCCAAATTTGGTTATTTGGGGTCTAGGTTGGTTTAATAGCTCACATACCCCCTATATAACTCCCTATACTTGCTAGTTTTGTTCCAATTGACCTGAACCAAAATCTGGGAGCATATTGGAGTGTTTTTGGCTATGTTTGCCGAGTTTTGAATGCTTGGTTTTGATGTTTGGATTTGTATTTGGTTATTAGGCGTTTGTCCATCAACAATAAGGATTGTTTGATTGGTTTGCATGCGTAGACTATAGATTCTAACTTATGAGCGCACCATGTGCCGTATTGGTTTTCCGAACTTGATTTTAATGGTATTGCGACTGTGTGTATATTGTAGATACCTTCGCGTGGATTCCAAGACGACGGAGCACATCGACTACGGCTGGACAAGGAGTTCCGCAGGTGAGTAGATTTGTATCTACGGGGGAAGTCGGGTGGATGGCGTATAGCACCCCCGCAAATTTTGATGGAAACCGATATATAGGATATGGTTAAGGAAACCTATATTATGAAACTAGGGATATGGTTAAAAGGATAGTTAGAAGTGTTTTGATATGATCAATACGTGATGACGAGATTTGAGATATGAATATGATGAGATAAGATGATACGAGCGGATACGATTGATATAAGATTTATAGTGGCATGCTGTGAGAACGTTATATACAATAAGATATGACATTTATGCAAATTAACAGGATATGAGATTTGATACAGATGTGGCTCGAGATATATCCATAGTTACGATAATAATGAATAATATGTCGTACGAGACTTGAGATCCGTACCCTCATTGTCGTATAGGTCGATAGATCCCTATTTTTGTTAAATGTCACCGTACAAAAGATTACCGTACGCGATGTGAGTTACCGGGTAGATGATCCGCGCTCGTGATTTAAGAATGATGTTCGATGATATTGCCGTATCGGATACTATAAGACTAAATAGCCGACGTAAATGTGTCATCCGAACCATACATATTTCCAAACTGAAGAATCGTATGCATCTCTTAAATAGATATCTTGAGGGACGTTACGGTTTTTCAAATGATGTCTTTTTCTTAAAAACACCGCAGCCCCTACTTTCAAAACTATGATTCGCATCTTTTAAAAACTGATCGTATGGTTCCGGTGTAGATGTTAGATTAGATGTGTATGCTTATAGCATTTCGTTTACGATGTACCTTATGTTATGTTCATATTATTCTCATTACATTACATATACTTATGCTAGTACACCTACACCATTATCGATGATGCGTATGTTACACTTACACAGATTGCCGGCTCACACACTTCATCATCGATAATTGTTATGTCACCCACACGGTAGAATTTCTACATCATGCTATTATATTGCTATGCTCACATTATGATGATATGCCCATGCTTACATCACTGTTCCATATTGCATGATATACAGATATGCTTACATTCTGTTATATGTCGCATACATCATGCTTTATGATTATACGCATTGAGATATGCTGTTTTCATGAGATTTTTGGATTTGAGAACCGTGGTTATTTCAAAAGAAAGTATGTATTGTTTTAAAAACCCGGTTTCTCTTGATATGATATTTAGAGATATCCGCCATGCGTTTTCTCGGTTCTGAGACGTGTGATATGTGAAACCCGATTCGAGGAGTTGGATGATCCATTTGCGGGTTCATGGTGGACCCGGTATGGTATCCCGGGGCGAGAATGGAAGGTTTTGCAGTAGACGATGAGCCTGTCAGAGGGACTACTACCTACCGGTGATTGGTTGGACGTGGCGGTTATCCGGTGGATACCGACCGGAGTCGAAAGATGGATATGAGCTGATCCGTTCTGCCAGAGCCCGAGGGCCGATCCGGACAGACGGAGCCCGTGGGCCGATCTGTACTGACGGAGCCCAATATATGAGTATTTACGTGTCGATGTGGGACACGGGTTTCATGATGTTTCGAGTGTCGATGTTGGACACTCAGGTTCCATGATTTGATGTGTCATTGATGGGCACACGTTTATTTATATCCTCATATTCTCATGCATATGCTTTCATGATTTTACATGCATGATGTTGTTGTGCCATTGACGGACACGTAGATGTTAGACTCATGCAGATAGGCATTGATTATATTGTTGGCACATATGCAGACAGTCACCCTAGATATTATAACATTACATTTATGATATAGTTAACCTAGGAATCACTGTTTATTCGATTTCTACCTGATGATGTTTTCTACTCACGAGTTGGCAACTCACTCCCGTTGTGCCACAGTTCTTGCAGGTTGACCGCATGGATCGGTAGCGGTATCGTTGGCATACGGCTTGCATTCGAGTAACTTGCTTTGGTAGGTGGTACATGTTGAATCGTACCACTATTGTATTTATTATTCATGTTGTATCTAGTTAACTCCATCAATCAGAAACTAGTATTTGTATACGTAAGAAGACTTAGTGAGACTTGTAGTTGCGAGACTTGAGCGATGGGTTATATGTTCGCTTGGTGGGTTGATGTCTTGCTTTATTCATTATCCTTTGTGTTGAACTTCGCCATTGGGCATCGTATATACGTTTTATGACTTGCGTGGTTGTGATTCCTCCATTTGGCGAAGAGCTAGCTCCCGCTTAGGGATGGCTTTTATATTATCATGTATTTGTGGTTTTGGATCAAAATATACAAAGGAGGTGCTGCCCAAATTTTTAAAAGACGAAACATGTTTTTCAATTAGTGAATCCACTTGCATTTTTCATGTTCCTTTATTTATGCATTTAAGAAAACTTTTGATTTTATCATACCTTTATTTCAAAACTTCACCTCTTTTATTTTCTGAAAAAGGTTTAGATTTCTGGGCTTCGGCTTACTTGATTTACGTTGCGCCTTTAGACGTTGCGTGAATTAAGTGCCGGTCACGAACAATATTTTCGGGTCATGACACTATACATGCAAGGGGTAGGTTCTCATACTTCATTACGTTCTATGACGATCTCTCTAGGTTCGTATATGTGTATCTTTTGAAACAAAAATCTGAAACTTTCGAGAAATTCAAAGAATATAAGAACGAAGTAGAAAATCAGACTGGCAAAAGTATCAAAATCCTCAGACCTGATAGAGGAGGGGAATACTTAAGCACGGAATTCCAAGGATACCTAAAAGAGAATGGAATTCTCTCTCAACTCACTCCTCCGTACACACCACAGCACAACGGTGTATCGGAGCGGAGGAACCGTATCCTTTTAGACATGATTCGCTCCATGATGAGTAATGCTGAACTACATCTTTCATTCTGGGGATATGCGCTTCAAACAGTGGCTTATCTATTGAATGATGTTCCATCCAAATCCATACCTAAGACACCATTCGAAATATGGAATGGTAAAAGACCGTATCTAAAAAGATTTAAGATATGGGGTTGTCCGGCTTACGTTAAAAAGCATAATCCGAACAAACTAGAGGCACGGTCAGTTTTATGTAACTTTATTGGATATCCAAATAATGGTTATTGATATATGTTCTACCACACCGAGGAACAGAAGGTGTTTGTTGCTCAGCACGCCGTTTTCTTAGAAATGGAATTCTTGCAAAACAAATTAGTGGGAGCATGGTAGAATTAAAAAAAATTCGGGAACCACAAACTGAAACTGAAGATTTGGTGGAACCAGAGAATTCAATAATCACGGACTAACCTTTTATCGTCCGCCTTAGAGATACTACGGTTATCTCATAGATAGGGATTGAGAGGATTGCATCTTGGAAGAAGATGATCCTACTAGTTTCGAACAAGCCATTAACGGTAGGGACTCTGTAAAATGGCTTAATGCTATGCAATCCAAAATGGAGTCCATGTACACCAATAAAGTTTGGACTTTAGATGTTGCTCCTCCTGGGGTAAAACCTGTTGGATGCAAGTAGGTCTTCAAAAAGAAGATTGGTGCATATGGACAGGTGGTAAGGCTAGACTTGTTGCAAAGGGTTTTCGTCAAAGATCAGGAGTGGACTATGATAAAACCTTTTCTCCAGTGGCTATGCTGAAATCCATTCGGATCCTACTTGCTATTGCTGCCTACCATGACTAGGATATCTGGCAGATGGACATAAAAACGGCCTTTCTAAATGGAAGTTTAGAAGAGTACATTTATATGGATCAGCCAGAGGGATTCGTAGACAGTGGGAGCAGCGGGAAAGTGTGCAAGTTGCTTAAATCTATTTATGGATTAAAGCAAGCGTCATGAAGCTGGAACATCTATTTTGATGAGACAATCAAGCAATTTGAATTCATCAAAAACGAAGATGAACCATGTATCTACAAGAAGATTGTAGGGAGAACTGTTGTATTCCTTGTCCTGTGAGTGGATGGCATTCTTTTAATAAGAAATGACATTCCTATGCTGCAATCGGTCAAACTGTTCTTGTCATAAAAGTTCTCCATTCTAGGTGATGCCTTCTACATTCTTAGGATTAAGATCTACAGAAATAGATCCAAGATATTGTTTGGACTTTCACAGTCCAAGTATATAGAAACCATACTAAAGAGATTTAGCATGGAAGATTCCAAGCGTGGTAATATACCCGCATTGCACGGAATCACCATTTCCAAAGAAATATCTCCCAAGACTGATGAGGAGAGGGTTCACATGAGCACTATACCCTATGCTTCGGCGGTAGGATCTATAATGTATGCAATGCTATGTACCAGACCAGATGTAGCATACGTGCTTAGCGTGATGAGCCGGTGTCAGTCGAACCTGGATGAGAATCATTGGACAGTTGTGAAGAACATTCTCAAGTACCTGAGAAAGACTAAGGAGATGTTCTTGATATACGGTAATGGAGACCTTCAGGTTGAGTCCTTTACCGACTCAAGCTTCCAGAGTGATAAGGATGACAGCAAGTCTGTCTCGGGCTTTTTGTTTACCCTCAATTGGGCGATGTGTTGAAAGAGCTCCAAACAGGACACCGTCGCAGAATCGACGATTGAGGCTGTATACATTGCTACCAATGATGCCACAAAAGAAGCGGTCTGGATGAAGAAGTTCATTACTGAACTTGAGGTGGTTCTGTCCATTGTTAATCCAATACCATTGTATTGCGATAACAATGGGGCTATAGCTTTAGCGAAGGAACCACGGTCCCGTCAGAAGTCCAGACACATCTTAAGACGGTATCACCTGATCAGGGAGATCATAGATCGCTGGGAGATCGAGATCAGGAAAGTAGATGTGAAAAACAACACGGCGGATCCATTTACCAAGGCCCTCCCTCAAGCGCAGTTCAAGCGACTTTTTGAGATGTTGGGTATGTTGTACGCCAACAACTGGCCTTAGAGCAGACGTTGGGTATTCGGTACGCCAATTACCGGCCTTAGTGCAAGTGGGAGATTGTTGGATATACATGCCTTAGAGGCCTGTATTGTATAGGATACTAGGGATATGTATGTACAGGAAAATCTTGGTCAGTTGTATATAATATATTGTTTGAGTTGTCTTTATTTTAATATGTGTATTTCTTTCTTTTGTTGGTTTATATTGCTTACACATATTGATAAAGACTTGATACAGTAGTATACTATTATGGTTTTACTTTATCTTAACATGTGCATATGTTATACTCGATATCACATATGGCGGATACATGTTGATAAAGCCCATAGGATTTTGCTTGACTACCAGCGTTATGATGGCGACCATACCTTGTGGAAGCTGAGTAGTCAATAAGCACATCCTTAAAAGTCCTAAGTCGCGGGAATATCGAGACCGGGCATCGATATTCCAGAGTAGACTTGTGTATACGTTTCTAGACCCCGACGAGGGGCGGTGGTTGGTCCCACAGCCATTGGTGTGATCACATATGATTGTATACAGGTGCTCACTGAGGTGAGTACACTGGACGGACTCGCCGAGAACCTCTAGATGGTATTATACGTATCGTCAGATAGCGGTTCTCAGATGACATGAGTACAGATTAGTCTTTAGACCTGAAATCATCATTTGTCTCATGTGAGTTCCCACTGTACTTTGATCATTACCCTACCACGGCTCTACTGAGTCATGCAAATAGGTTTTAGTTGGGTACAGTCCCGAGCCACATGGAGGCAGTGAGTGATTGTCAGGGATTTGTCTCTCCCGGTATTGAGAGGCGATATCGCACTGTGTCCGGTTGGCCAGAACCATAAGACCTTGGCCAAGACAGTTGAGATTTACTAATGGTTAAATCAGTATTCTCATATTGGTCTTGAGCCAAATCGACAGGACTTATCAGGTCAGTAGGGGTTTGGCATTTACCACCCCCTTAGACCCGGTATGCGATACTCTTAGACGAAGAGACCGGACTATACGGAGATTGTCACGGATAGGCTCAGTAGGGGTGCGGATGATCTTGCTCCTCGGCCTTCTTTTCCACAGGTACCTGGGTAGCCGTTACGTATAGCTAGTGCCGCTAACGTTCTTGTGGTTAAACCCACTGCCAATTTACAAAGGATGTGCTGCCCAATTTTTAAACGCCAAAAATGCTTTCAAATATATTTTAAAACAAACCTTACATACACTTTTAAAATAAACCGACTTTTAAAACAAATTTGATTTCATTTTATAAACCTTTTTACAGAACTTCATCTCCATTATTTTCTTATAAATGGTTTAGATTCCTGATTTTTGGCTTATTTGGGTTACGTTTGGGTCCAGTAGATTTCACGTGATTCAAATGCCGGTCACGTGCAATTTCTAGATCGTGCCATGTTCCTTTCTTTGTTTCAAAAACCTTCTTGAGTAATTTCGAGAACGAAATTATTTTTAAGGAAGGTAGAATGTAACGACCCCAAAATTCATATACTCTTGTATATCTTTCTTTGATAAAATACCGTTCTTTTTGTTCGAGTACTGAGTTATAATTATTTATTGATAACTAATTTACAAGAACAAGCTTGTAGCACATTGATTAAATCCTTACACTACTGTCTCATAGTTCGTGTGTTCGAATTCTTGCAGCCCAATTCTTTTATTCCATTTTATTTTTGACGTTTTCGCGCTCCGAAACATTCACGAGCGATGCACGGAATTAAGAAGCTTTATAGAAGAAGTGATATACATTTTTGGACTGTCTACATCGATCTGAGCCTGGAGTTCAAAGCTCGAACCCATCGAGCGTGGTGGACCGACTCTTTTTATGACGCACGGAGTTTTTTTTCCTTTTTTCCTTCTTTTCTTGGACATGGAACATCTTCAGATCTTCAGAGATACGAATGGAAACAAGGGGAAAAAATAAAGAGTTTCTTTCACAAAAGAACATTCAAAAAAACTGCTATCGATTTCCGACCTCAGAAGGCAAGGATCCAAAAATCTCAAGCTATTTTGTTTAGTTGTCGACATTGGGAAGGCAAGGATCAAGAAAACTGTTGTTGATTTTCTATTTAGGTAAGTGTAACAGCTGCGATTCTGTAACATTTCAGAAAAATATAAAATATTATTTTTGGAATTTAAATAATAAATTCCACGAATATTATACGAATATAGATATGAGTTTTAGTAGAATGGTATAATTATATATCTATATTTTGGAAAATAATTGGAATTTAAAATAAATTATTAATTATGAAAACATTTATTTAATTTAGGCTTTTTATAAATTAATATATAATTATTTCCATACAAGATTAATGCTAAACTTAATTAGTATTTCACCAATTATGCAATAAACCAAATTTTTTTTGTTAAATATGTTTCTTTTTGTGCATGACATGTAACATGCTATTTATGCAATGTATTATGGTTTCTTGTCTCTTTCTAAAAGAAACGAAAAGTTTATTTTAAAAAAAGAAAAGAAATAGAAGACATGGGAGTATGGGCAAGTATGGGTGAGAGAGAGAGAAAAGCCATGGCAACCATTCTTTTTTTGCTTTCTTCTTCTTTTTCATCCCTCATTCTTTCTTCACCTCCTTCTTCCTCTTCTCTTTCATCTCTACCATCTCACTACCACCTTGAAAACACCCTCAAATTCAACTCAAAATATCACAAACACTTCACAAAAATTGTTTCTCATCTCATCCTACACCCCATGGTAGGATCAAGTTCTTGTTTTGAGCACTTTGGACCATCTAAGAATTTTCTTGAGTTGCTCCTTTGAGATAAAACACTCACTTTTCTTCAAGTATTTAGTTGTCTAACCTCATTTTATAGTTTAGAGTTAAATAAGTTATGTTAAGTGAACTTAGAATTTCCTAGAGTGACCTTTAGTAGATAAAACTTATAGTGGAGGTATAGTAGAGGATATAGAGAGTGACTAGTAGCCTAGTAGTGATGGTAGCCTTGATTAAAATGAGTACTGTTCAAAGTCGAACTTAGAATTTTCCGACATCGGTTTTTCATTGACTTTTGATATTCAAATGGAATCTGGGTTGACTCTAGAACTCTGAAAATTTATTAGCAGATACAGTAAGATGTGCAGACACATAGGAAGCCACCTTAGAAACCCGAGCCCAAACCCCCATGTTGAGGCCGCCGTTTTATTCAATTTGGCCGCAATTTTCCGCCCAATTTTGGAGTTTGGGTCTGAAACTTGGTCTGTAACTCACTCGTTAGATAACTAGACCAACCCTATATGCAAAAAGTTTAATTTCACTTTAGGTAGAATCTGGAGTCATTTTACTTGTTTTCTGTCGATATTTTTCGACTTTTGAAAACTTGGTTTTTGATATTTGAGTTTTGACTCGGTCGTTTGACGTTCGTACGTCAATGTCGGAGGTTGTTTTGTTGTTCTTGTATGCGTGGACCATAGGTTCTAACCTGTGTGCGCTTCGCTTGCCGTATCGGTTTTCAGATTTGATTTTGATTTCGATACGATATGGTTTGATTTGTAGGTACATTTGCGTGAACTTTCAGGGCGACGAAGGAGAGCAAGGCGTTCATCTACTTCAGCTGGAGCGAGAATAGTAGGTGAGTAGATGTATATCTACGGGGGAAGTCGGGTGGATGGCGTATAGCACCCCCGCAACCGTAGTACTAGGATACTAGATTTATATATATATATATATATATATATATATATATATAGCTAATAGGGTTCTACTGTACTATAAGAAATGGTGGCATACTTGTAGGAAGGTATGTCCTTAGTTCTAGTTTTCTTAGGCTTGACCTATACGTATATACGCTAACACACACACACAACGATTCGTATTATTTTAAACTATAATCGTATGGCTCATATGTAGTTACGTATTTTATACTGTTCGCGTTTATATTTTTCTTATTTTGTTTACGCTCGCGCTTTGATTTCTTATTTCTGCATACACTCGTATTATTTTTATTTGCAACACACATACTATGTTCCTTGTCTTTATCTTTGTATGACTTCGTTTACTAGGATACACGCACCATTACCGATGATGCGCATGTTGTACGTACACATACTCGCCGACTCACACACTCATTATCGGTAATTGCCATGCCATATACACTTTAGAAATCGCTACGTCACCGTATCACCTTATAACCTATAGCATTTTAGTTATTGTTTAGTACCCCGTACCACACTTGCTACTTCAGTTATTGCATTTCCTTATCTAGTTAAACTCCACGCTCATATAAATACACTTGTTATACATTACAGATTTGTTCTATGCCTGTACATATTGTTTCATTATTGCTACATGCTTATGAGATTTTGTTTTCAAGAGATTTCTGGATTTGAGAAACCGCAGATATATTTTAAAAACTTGTGATTTATTTAAAAATACGCGATTTTCACATGATATGATGTTTGGCATCCACCATGAGTTTTCTCGGTTCTGAGTTATGAGTATACCCGATTCACGGAGACAGGAGGCACCGTCTGCGGGTACATGGTGGACCCGGTACGGTACCCCGGGACAAGAAGATCGTATAGAGAGACGTTGAGCCTGGCAGAGAAACACTACCTACCGTGACAGTATTGGACTCGGAGGATACTGACCAGAATAATATGAGACAGATGGATATGAGGGCCAATCCGATGAGACGGCGCCTGGGATATGAGGATTTACGTGTCGATGCTTGTCACGCCCCGCTTCCCGGTGTACGGGGAGAGGACGCGACGTATTTACTCAGAAGTAAACACTCTAAGCGTAACTAAGTAATATAAAGTAAAAGGTACACAAGAGACATGAATATAATGAACATCAACTTTATTTATTAAACATTATTTTACAGGTACAACTGGAAATGTAAATACAAGGATGGAAAACAATGCCTAAATAATGGCATATCTAAAATGAAAAGTATGTACAAGTGCCTACAGCTCGGGGTCTTCAGTGTACTGATCAAGGGTCTGCTCCAAGTGCTCCTGGCTAGTATCGAACTCTTCAGAGTCCGGTCATCCTGACAACATTCCAAAGAAGAAGAGAAATAGGAATGTCGTCAGCGAACAATCGCTCGGTAAGTCCCAAAGAAAGAGAGAAGTAAAATAGACAGAAAAGAGAGTATATCTAGTATAATGTTTGATTGTTATGTTAATATAGTGTTTGTAGCTTGGTACAGAATATGCCAGTGTATACGAGAGGAGTCCAACTTACACCGTAGACTTTGATAACCCATAGTACAAGTCTCCGTCGAAAATACCACGGAACAACGGCATGTATGTAATTACGTCTTTTAGCGACCACCTCGTGTCACCTTCATGTTCCGTACCAGTCTACCCCTTTATAAACCCCGTAATGTTTATTGTATTGATTGTAATGATTGTACTGATTGTCTTGTCTTGTCTTGTAGTAAATGGAAGACTTGCCGAAACTATGATATCAATAAACGGAATGGATATAAATGGATAGTCATGTAAACATGGTATATCCATGGTTCGGTTCAGTCATGTTCATGTTGATATAACTTTTATTCTGGCATTCATGGATTCATGTTGAAAATGGAGTTATACTTGAAAAGAATTCAAGTCATATTATATTCAGATTTGACCATGACTCGAACTGAGTCAGACTTTTAAACAAAATTGAAGTCCTGATTGTTTTGATATTATCGGCAACTGCTACACATAGACAACAGGATTTGTGTCTTTTTCCAAGACAATTACCGTGTCGATAACACCGTTGTTAGATTGTCTACCTTAGATAGGCAAGCACCCACATTCTTCGACTCTCTGAGGCTCAAGAGAATTGGTCCCGCTTAAATCTATATTTACTAGGGTCTTTATTGTAAATTGATATAACTTGAGGGGTTTTATCTAAAAATAGTTTTGATATATTTTCAAAATACTTCTCAAGTATTTAATTATCGTCTTTAGGGTTTTCATAGATGTATATTTTATAAAAGTGAAATTTTCTAGTGAGTAGAACCAAGTTTTCAATGTATATGGTATTTTAATGAAAAATTGGAATTTGTACTGTATTGAAATGGTAATTTCATGTAATAGTGATTTCTTTGATTTAGAAAACATGGAATATTTGTATAATATATTTAAAATAAATCTTTTGATAATATTCACATATATATTTATATATTTAATAAAAATAAATTTTTTTTATTTTGTAGAAATCTCATTTTCTTAAAAATTGCATTAAAAATTCCATCGAGATCGAATACTCCTTGCGGAGGTCAGCATCTCAATCTACTAGGCCCGAGAATGTGCGATAACCCGCACCATCCCGATCGGGGTTCCCCAAAATGGGCTGTAGAGGCACAATTGTAAGGAATTTAATTAATATACTTTTTAAAGAAAACTATTTTGTAAGTTTAGGGTATTTAAATGTAATGTCGTATTTTGCCCCAAAAGAATGTTTTACAAACCATCGTGCTATATCAAGGATGAGTGTTGTGATGAGCTAGGTCATTACCTCGTGAGTTATCTAAAGGTAATACAAGAAATATGTTGAATTATGTCGAAAGTAAAGTATATGGTATTTTAACGTAAAAATGCGATAAAAGTTGCATAATACATTATTTTGATATGAAACTTATTCTAATGTGTTTTTTTATCATTTCTAAACAATATATTAAAAATTGGTAGGTTTATTATTAAAAAAGAGTTGGATTTTTAAAGAAAAGCGAATCGAAAGTCGGAACAACTCCGCTTCCGACGATTTTTGAAAAAAGAAGTTTTAGAATAGAGATTGAGAAGGGAAGAGAGGACTTACAATATACAAAGAAAGAAGGGAGGTAGGGAAAAATTTTGGAACCTTCGGGGTGTCGTTTCGTCGCCGGAATCTCCTCGAAATGTCATCGGAACTTCGCCCTTTACTAACTCCACTTGCACAACTTGGGACTTGGAAATTTTATAGAGTTTTTGTAATGGAATTCTGAATGAGGAGAGGTGAAATGGGGTGTAGTATTTATAGGAAAAATTATGGTTTAAGGTAATGAATTGGAGAATTAAAAATTCATTTAAAATTTGGTTTAATGTCACTTTTTAATTCTCTGTTTATTATTAATAAAAACAAACAGTATAGGGGTTAAGGGGGGAGGCCAAGGGGTGTGGAGTTAAATTTTGGAAGCATTTGGCATAGGGGGGCCCGGCAGCATCGGCCCCATTGTCAATCTCGCCGGCCATCTCTATGGGGTGGGGGCTTGGAAGCTTTCCACGTGTCCCCGTCGTTTCGACTAGCCTATTGCACATGTTTGATTAATCTGTGACTCTTCGTTTTACGTGTAATGCACGTGTAAACGTTTGGGCTTCTAAAAGATTAAAAGAAAAAACAATAAAAATAATATGTAGCTGGGGGGATTCTAACACAGTGGCTATGTCACAGCAGTGCAATACTTTACCAATGAGCTACAAGTGCTTTCTTGCTGTTCAAAAGCAAATCAAATTTATAACTTGTACTCAGGCTCATGTGTTTCTTTCTGTATTTTGGAAAAAATTTGTACAGAAATTTTAGGGTTGTTACAATGCTGGACACGGGTTTTATGATGATTTCGAGTGTCGATATTTGGCACTCAGGTTTTATGATTATTTGGTATGCCGTTGATGGACACACGTTGGATGATACATATAAATACTTATATATGACACAGATGACATAGTATCATATATTACCACATGCACGATATTATTATTATTATTATTATTATTATTATTATTATTATTATTGTACTTATGTATACACAATCACCCTTGTTATCGCACGGTATTATATTATTATATTACTGTATGACCTAGGAGATCGTCATACATTCAATTTCTACCTGATAATATTTTCTACACACTAGTTGGCAACTCACCCCCATTGTGCCACAGTTTTCTTGCAGGATCGACCGCTCGGATTCAATAGCGGCTTGCGGGCACATTGCTCCTTTCTGGGTGATTTGTATTGGTATGTGGGTTACAGTACAGAGCGTAACCCCCGTTGTATATTCATTATTCATTTGTATCTAGTTAAAAGCTCCATCAACCAGACTATGTATATTTGGTAGATCTAGAGACCAGTTTGTATATTCTTTGTATTTCGAGTCAAAACTTGTATATATTCTTATATTGGATTTGATAATGTTTTGGTTTTCTTTATTTTCTTTCTGTGTTGATCTTCGCCTTAGGTGTCATATATTTATATTTGCATGGTTGTTTCCGCCAATTGGCGAAGAGCTAGCTCCCGCTTGGAGATGCCTATATTATTATTGTTATGTATTGGTTTTGGATCAAAAAATTTAAAAAGGAGGTGCCGCCCAAATTTCAAATGACGAAAATGTTTTCAACTATAGTATACAACCCACTTGTATTTTCATATAATATTACTTATATTTTTAAAGGAAGAACTTGATTACATTTTACCTTCATTTCAAAACTTCACCTCCATTATTTTCCTAAAAAGGTTTAGATTTCTGGTCTTTCGGCTTACTTAGGTTATGGTGGGATCCTATAGGCTTCACATGATCCAAGTGCCGGTCACGTGCCAATTCCAGGTTATGGAAAATTTGGTATCAGAGCATTAAGTTTAAGCTTTGTTCGAGTCTAGGTTTGACTATGCGGAGTTTAGGGCGTATATATTTCGGAACCAAAGCTTGACCTTACGAAACTTAAACTTGACTGAGAGGGTATTAGACCCGAACTTTTGTTACATAGGTTGATCTTGGTTGATGAAGTAGGTAACTCAAGTAGAGTGATATATCATGTGTATGTTCCACGACATACTTACAATGCGCTGCTCCTCTTAAGTAACCTTACGATTTACATTTCTTGAGATCCGTTATTCTATTCGTTCTTATGATCTATTCTCATCGATATTTGTTTGTGGTTCCTGTCACCATGGCTACGAGAGCTGAAAGAGCTGCGGCTAGTGATGCAGTCAGAGCAAGCTCGTCAGGGATGAGGACTAACCAGGATGTATTCCGGTGACGTGGGGACGTATTGATTTATTGTGTATGGTAGGATTTATCATTTGAGACGAGCGTTCGGGATCTGCATTGGATGATCGGGCCATGTTTGAGGCCAGCCAAATTGAGAGGACCGTTGACGTACAGTATACTCCAGAAATCAATGTGTTTTCTACCGTGCAGACAGATGAACCAGCTGTTGCTGAAATTGACGAGATGTCGCCTCCAGAATTTATGAAGCTAAAGCCACATGAGTTTACAGGTAGGGATGTGACAGAAGATTGCTAATCATTCTTGGATAAAGTGACTAAGATGATTCGTTTGTTTGGGTACCACGACGCAAAATCAGTTAAGTTGAATAATTCTAGTTCAAAGGGTCTTGCCTAGACCTAGTGTAATTCAATCAAGAGAGTATGAGCAAAGCCTATTCCTCCAATGACTTGAATGAGTTCCAGAGGACATAATTGTCCAACTGTCTTCCACAGAGTGTTGAAGATACTGAATTCGTAACTTCGAGTCCTTACAAGAGACTCCGGATTAACTGTAACTGGGGATGAATTACAGTACGCGGCCATCAAGATATGATTCCGATTAGGACGATAATGAAGAAGAGTGGAGTAAAGGATTCGTGCGAAATCTTAACGAGTTGTTGTTCCTCTCCGTTGATGTCAGAGATTTGCTATGTATGCAGAGGCGTTGGATGCAGCCACATTTCCAGAGGAAAGTCGTGATAAGAATGCAGCTGTCTCGGAATGAGAAACGGTTTAAGTAAAGAGTGCCAATTTCCGGGCAGTCCGGCAGAGATGATATTGGAAGAGACTATGGCAGGTACTTTCCGTAGTACTTCAGCGGTAAAGATTTAGACTTAGGATCGGTTGTACGGCATGCACTCAGAAGGCCAGAGGCCGCCATCATTAACGTGCTACATTATGAGTGGCCATATTAATTGGCCAGGAGATGTTCAGAGAAGCATCAGAGAAGGACTGTTTCCGTCATTACTCCTAACCGGGCCGTCAAGCCAAGAGATTGTGGAATTGGTGATCTATAGAGAAAACAAGGATCCAGGGATAGAGGACGCCAGACCGTGGGAAGAAGGTAAGTAGATATTCTTGCTCTTCCAGTTTTAGGTGCACCGGCACCTTTCAACATTAAAGAAGGTACCTCAATGTCATTTGTTTGCGATTTGCGTTTTGGTGATTCGGATATCACGTTTTCATCTTTTTGAGTTTGCTATTTTAATGATTGAGTTTCGTGATTGATATTCGCGTGCACCATAGCTGCACCAGAAGGATATTTTCCCTTGTGCACAACAGTTGCACTTAATTCACATTTTTATACACCCGTTATACTTGATTTTTGTTTTTGTGCATATCCATTGCACTCGATTTTATTTTGTGCATGCAATTGCACATACTTATGATTTTGTACATTTCGGTATACTCAATTTTGATCTCGTGCATATTGTATACCGCGGATTTTGATTCATACACTCGATATTGTTCCTATGCGCTTTCGATGCATTGATGAGTTTCCGTGCACCTAGCGCACTTGATATTCATTTTCGTGCACCCTAGGGTGCTAGATTTATGTTTTCGTGCACCTTGTGCACTTGATATTCTTTTTCGTGCACCTTATACACTTGATATTCGTTTTCGTGCACCCTAGTGCACTAGATTTATGTTTTTGTGCACCTTGTGCACTTGATATTATTTTTCGTACATCCTAATACACTAGATTTATGTTTTTGTGCACTTGATATTCGTTCTCGTGCACCCTACTGCACTAGATGCTTTTATGCGGATCTGACACGCTTGATTTAGATTTTCACGCACACTTGGCGCACTTGATGTGATTTTATGCACACCAGATGCACTTAATCGAGATTTTTCGTACATATTAGTTGCACTCGGTTGAGATTTTCGTGCACTCTAGATGCACTTGGTGTCGTTGTCATGCACACCCGTTGCACTTGACAGATGTTTTCGTACACACCCGTTGCATTTAGTTTTTGTTTTCGTGGCACTTGGATTTGTCTTTGATTTCCATGCGCACCAGATGCACATGGTATTTCCATATGCACCTATTGAGGTTGGTTTCTTCTTTCGAGTATCATGTTTTTATGATATATACTATATTATATAGTAGCCGAGCAGGACTGGTATGAGAACAGTACCTGATTATTTTTGGTATGCATCGACATTTACCGAAGAGATTTTCAAAAAGGAACTATAGTCTCACTATTTTCCTATGTGTCCATGAGTGACACGAACTTTTATAAAGAAAACCCTTCTAAATCCTTTTCAAAAGGGGCAAGACGTATATTTTAAGCAAAACGTATATAGATATGTATCTATTTCTTCACAAATGAACGTCCACTACTTATGCCGTGATATACACATCATACGGGGATTTGAAAAGAATTTTGCATGCATTTTTATTCAATTATTTAGACAATTTCACAAGGATGCGTATTATATACGTATTATACTCTTGAGTATATGATACTTGAAATAAACAGTAAGTTTTGAAACTTACATATGTATCATAACTTCTATGATTTGCAAAACTTGACGGAGTTTTAATTATTGAGTTTTGCACCGTTTTCATGCGCACACGTTGCGCTGTGTTATTTCTTCCGTATTCGTGATTTCGGAGCCCTGTTGATTTAATTGATTTACCGAAATATTTTAAAAATTAGGAGGTTTAAATTTAAATTCGGAGACCGAATTTATTTAAGGGGGAAGACTGTAACATTTCAGAAAAATATAAAATATTATTTTTGGAATTTAAATAATAAAGTAATAAATTCCACGAATATTATATGAATATAGATATGAGTTTTAGTAGAATAGTATAATTATATATCTATATTTTGGAAAATAATTGGAATTTAAAATAAATTATTGATTATGAAAGCATTTATTTAATTTGGGCTTTTTATAAATTAATATATAATTATTTCCATATAAGATTAATGCTAAACTTAATTAGTATTTCACTAATTATACAATAAACCAAAATTTTTTTGTTAAACATGTTTCTTTTTGTGCATGACATGTAACATATTATTTATGTAATATATTATGGTGTAACAACCCTAATTTTCATATACATTTTTCTGTACAAAATTTTTTAAATTTTTTTTTTAAATTCATAAAGGAGTATTTTACTCTGAGCACAAGATATATATAATTAATTATTTTGTTTTTAAATAATTTCATTTTTAGTGTACATTAAATTGTTTTAAAATTTAAAGTGTACTTTGATATTTAATGCTGCTGATATCATTTTAAGTATCTATTTTTCTACAATAATTACAAGAAGGAGCTTGTAGCTTATTGGTAATACCTTGCACTGCTGAACCAAGCCACCAGAGTTCGAATCCCATACCCCACATAATTTTTATATCCTTTTGTTTTAATTTTCTTTAGAAGTCAAACGGTCAATCAGCCATAACTCACAATTTATTGCGAATCAAGAAAATTAAAGTATGCCAAAATTCCCCCCAGACTGAGCCCGACCCAACGGCACCCGACTCGGCCACGACTCGGCCGAATCGGCCGCGACTCGGCCGAACTCGGCCAACGCCGCCGGCCGGACTCGGCCGGTCGGCCGAGTCGTCAACACGAAAAATTTTCGTGCTGACTGGGTCTATTCAACTGCATACTCTAATTTTTTTGTACTGTTACCCATTTCTCAATAAATCCCTTTTAAGACCAAATTTAATGAAATTTTAATGATTTTTATATTTATTTTTAATATTTTGTAACCCTAACCCTAACCCTAGCCTAGCCCTATATAAAGACCCCTACACTCTACCTTTTCCCTTCACAACTCTAAGTCCACTCTCCCAAATTCTCGAGAACTCGGTACGAAGAGCGAGAAGCGAAGCGCTGCCGAAATCGACGATGGATTCCGGCGACCGGATCAGGACCTTCGCGACATTTTCAACGAATCGACAACCACCACGACCTCTAGCTTCCTTAGCTTGTCCAAATCGTAAGTCCCACCTTCTTCTATATCTCTTTTCTTTAAGATAAAAATACGACTTTTTGGAACCCGACGGAAATCGGACAAACCGATTTCCGATTCGGTTTTTCTCTAAATTTCCACTTGTCACCTAATACATATTATCTACCCATATGCTTGTTGACTATTAATCACCCATAAACCAATTTAATCAAACTTTTTCACATGAAATGATAAGTTCTTTGCAAAACCGTACTCTTTTCATAAAAATACCATGAAGTTCATTTTTCTTAGTTTAATTATTTCCCTCACTCCTAAATAGGTTTATCTTGATCACTAAACTTGTAGAACCCAATTTGAATGAAATTTCACACATAAAATGATAACGTTTTCGAATACCGTATTCTTGCGCTATAATACCTTTAAGTTTAACATAGCATGTTTTCCCTTTAAACTTCACCAAAACTTAATATAAGTCACGGTGTAATGACCTACCCCTACACACACTCAATATAACCCTAATTGATAAATATCAAAAAAATACAGAATACGAAATTACAGGACTTTTCACTAAAATACCCTAATCTTTATAACCTTTATTGAAAACTTTAAGTTATAAACATTTCTAAGTAAAATCTTTTAATAAAATGAAAGCACGATTGGTCATGGACATCGATCGTTTATCTAAACTGACTTTGTGGTGTCTAGGCTAGGCAAGTGAGCTTGGGTAACTTTAAAAGGCCCGTCTCACGATTCGTGAACGGATCCCTCCCTCCTCACTTGTACTTACCTGGCCACAATTGGCGGTGAAGAGACGATTTGAGGCTTCTAATGACTTATCGTTTAGACCTTAGAAATAGGCTAGTTGGCTTAGGAAACCGTAACAACTAAAATACGGAAAACTATACTCTTTTGCAAATAAATACCTTATATTTATAAAACCGTTTTCCTAAATGAAAAGTATTGTTAAACCTAAGCAAAGCGCCGCTACAACCCACTTTTAGGGAATCTGTTAGGGATAGTACGGTTCATCGTGCACCCGCAGGCTAGTAGTGCGAGATTCATACCTCCGCAAGGAGTATTCAGTCTCGAAGATTTAAAATACAGTATTAAGGGAAAATGAGATTTTTTTTCTAAATAAAATATTTATATTAAATTATTCATGTGTTAATATATATATATATATTTATCATTTAAACACATATTTTATCATAATATAAAGTTTCCACTTCTACCTAAAAATTCCAAGATTAAAAGTTACGTTAAAATACCATGAATTTCAAATAAAACAATTAATACTTTTATTAGGATATATTCACTAGAATAACACAAATAAAATACACATTCATTATAACAAATAAGACGATTATTAAATACTTGAGGTGTATTTTGAAAACTATACTTTTTACAGAAAACCCCCTCAAGTTTTACAAATTACAAAAAGGCCCCTAGCTAATATTGAACTTCAAATTATCTTTCTTTTAGTCTGACCCGGGTTAGAGTCTGACTATTTCTGACTTGAATACGATGCAAGTCAATCTATATTCTTTAATATTCCAACACAATTTTGAATACATGAAACCCTGAATCCAGTTAACAATATATTCCTTTTGACTGAATCAAACCATGGATATTCATCCATTATCCTGATATTCCATTTACCTGATTATACAGTTACAACAATGCTTACTGATATCATGGTTTTGGTCAGTCACTCAATTTACATATTCCAATACTACAATACTGTTAAAATACTACGGGGTTTAAGGGGTAGATTGGTACGGAAGGTGTTAAAGGTGGCACGAGGTGGTCAGATTAAGACACCTAACCTGAATCCTATTGCTGTTGTACCGTGGCATAACGGTTCCTTGTACTTTCCTTTTGCCCTGATCTCTAGCATATAGAGATCCCCCTCGTATACACTGGCATCTTTCTGTACCAAGCTACAAACAACAGCGTTACACAATGTTTCATAATATCCAACAATATAACACTTTAGAAAATATATACTGTTACTCTGTCATTCTCATTCTCCTTATTCTTTGGGACTTACCGAGCGATCTGTTCGCTGACGACATTCTATTCTTTCTTCTTTGAATGTCGTCAGGTGCGTTGGACCAAGCTGAGATCGAGCCCACCGATGAAGATTTGGAGCAGTTCCAGAAAGACCCAGAGCTCTAGATATTGTACCTTGTTCTTCTCAGTTTATTTCATTTTCTGCTATGCCACTGTTTAGGCATTGCTTTTCATTCCAGTTGTATTTTCTTTTCATGCATTGTACAAAGAATGTTATTAATAAAAGTTGTTGTTATTTCAATATCATTTGTCTCTTGTGATTATTTTATATTGCTTAGCTACGCTTAGCGTATGTACTTCTGAGTACATACGTAGAGGACCTCGTCGCGTCCACTTCGCCGTACACTGGGAAGCGGGGCGTGACATATGGTTTCATGTCTCTTTTTAAAAGAAAAGAAAAGATTTTTTTTAAATAAAAAAAGAAAAGAAATAGAAGACATGCGAGCATGGGCAAGTATGGGTGAGAGAGAGAGAGAGAGAGAGAGAAAAGCCATGGTAACCATTCCTTTTTTGCCTACTTTATTTTTTTTCCATCTCTCATTCTTTCTTCACCTCTTTCTTCTTCTTCTCTTTCACCTCCACCGCCTCACTACCATCTTGAAAACACCCTCAAAATCAACTCAAAATATCACAAACACTTCACAAAAATTATTCCTCACCTCATCCTACACCCCATAGCGGGATCAAGTTCTTGTTTTGAGCACATTGAACCATTTAGGAATTTTCTTGAGTTTCTCCTTTGAGATAAAACACTCACCTTTTTTCAAGTATTTAGTTTCCTAACCTCATTTTATAGTTTAGAGTTAAATAAGTTATGTTAGATGAACTTAGAATTTTCTAGGATGACCTTTAGTGGATAAAACTTGTAGTGGAGGTGTAGTAGAGAATATAGAAAGTGACTAGTGGTCTAGTAGCGATGGTAGCGTTGATTAAAATGAGATTAGAATGTTCAAAGTCAAACTTAGAATTTTCCGACATCGGTTTTTCATTGACTTTTGATGTTCAAATGGAATCTGGGATGATTCTAGAACTCTGAAAATTTATTGGTAAATACAGTGAGATGTGCAGACATATAGGAAGCCACCTTAGAAATCCGAGCCCAAACCCCCATATTGAGGCCCACCGTTTTATTCGATTTGGCCACAATTTTCCGCCTAATTTTGGAGTTAGGTCTGAAACTTGGTCTGTAACTCACTCATTAGATAACTAGACCTACCATATATGCAAAAAAGTTTAATTTCACCTTAGGTAGAATATGGAGTCATTTTATTTGTTTTCTATTGATATTTTCCGACTTTGGAAAACTTGGTTTTTGATATTTGAGTTTTGACTCGGTCGTTTGACGTTCGTACGTCAACGTCGGGGGTTGTTTTGTTGTTCTTGCATGTGTGGAACATAGGTTCTAACCTACGTGTGCTTCGCTTGCCATGTCGGTTTTCGGATTTGATTTTGATTTCGATACGATATGCTTTGATTTGTAGGTACATTTACATGAACTTTCGGGGTGACGAAAGAGAGTAAGGCGCTCACCGATTTCGGCTGGAGCGAGAATAGTAGGTGAGTAGATGTATATCTATGGGGGAAGTCGTATGGATGGCGTATAGTACCCCCGCAACCGTAGTACTAGGATACTAGATTTATAGTTATATATATAGGTATTAGGTATGTATATCTAGCTAATAGGATTCTACTGTACTATAAGAAATAGTGGCATACTTGTAGGAAGGTATGTCCTTAATTCTAGTTTTCTTAGGCTTGACCTATATGTATATACGCTTACACACACGCGCGTGCATATATTTAAATTTGAGGATATTACGATACAACATAACGAGATGAGGATATGATATGTTTTGATAAGACGAGTCGATATGATTGGATATAATGACATGAGGCGATGTTATATGATATGATATGAAATGTCATGACATGATATGATATGACACATGATGATATGAGATGATGATATACGCGACTATAAATCCGTACTATTGATTTGATGATATCCTACGATGAATTATAACGTACATGATATGATGAGCATGGATTGCCGACTTATATATATATATATATATATATATATATATATATATATATATATATATATTGTTTTTAAATCACTTAAGTACATATTAGGATATATTTAGAGCCATATCTATTTTCAAAACTAACGAATCGTTATGCACTTTTAAATGACGCTACGGATTTTCAAGTGGTATCTTTTTCTCAAAAATATCGTAACCCTCATGTTCAAAAACAACGATTCATACTATTTTAAACTATAACTGTATGGCTCATATGTAATTACGTATTTTATACTATTCGTGTTTATGTTTTCCTTATTCTGTTTACGCTCACACTACGATTTCTTATTTCTACATACGCTCGTATTATTTTTATTTGCGACACACATATATACTACGTTCCTTATCTTTATCTTTATATGATTTCGTCTATTAGGACACACGCACCATTACCGATCATGCGCATGTTGCACATACACATACTCGCCGGCTCACACACTCATTATCGGTAATTACCATGCCACGTACACTTTAGAAATCGCTACGTCACCGTATCACCTTATAATCTGTAGCATTTTAATTATTGTTTAGTAACCCGTACAACACTTACTAGTTCAGTTATTGCATTTCCTTACCTAGTTAAACGCCATGCTCATATAAACACACTTTTTATGCATTACAAATTTGTTCTGTGCATGTACATATTGTTTCATTATTTGCTACATGCTTGTGAGATTCTGTTTTCATAAGATTTCTGGATGTGAGAAATTATAGATATATTTTAAAAACTTATGATTTATTTTAAAATACGCGGTTTTCTATTGATATGATATTTGGCATCCACCATGAGTTTTCTTGGTTCTGAGTTATGAGTATACCCGATTCGAGGAGAGAGAAGGCACCGTCTGCGGGTACATGGTGGACCCGGTACGGTACCTCGGGACAAGAAGATCGTATAGAGAGACATTGAGCCTGGCATGGGAACACTACCTACCGGTGACAATACTGGACTCGGCGGATATCCGGAGGATACCGACCAGAGTGATATAAGACATATAGATATGAGGGCCGATCCGATGAGACGGTGTCTGAGATATGAGGATTTACATGTCGATACTGGACACGGGTTTTATGATGATTTCGAGTGTCGATATTTGGCACTCAGGTTTTATAATGATTTGGTGTGACGTTGATGGACATACGTTGGATGATACATATATATACTTATATATGACATAGTATCATATATTACTACAGGCACGATATTATTTTTATTATTATTGTACTTATGTATACACAATCATCCTTGTTATCACACGGTATTATATTATTATATTACTGTATGACCTAGGATATCTTCATACATTCAATTTCTACCTGATAATGTCTTCTACTCACGAGTTGGCAACTCACTCCCGTTGTGCCACAGTTTTCTTGCAAGATCAACCGCTCGGATTCATTAGCGGCTTACTAGCACAGTACTCCTTTATGGATGATTTGCATTGGTAGATGGGTTACAGTACAAAGCGTAACTCCCGTTGTATATTCATTATTCATTTGTATGTAGTTAAAAACTCCATCAACCAGACTATATATATTTGGTAGACCTAGAGATCAGTTTGTATATTCTTTGTATTTTGAGTCGAGACTTGTATATATTCTTATATTGAATTTTATAATGTTTTGGTTTTCTTTATTTTCTTTCTTTTTTGATCTTCGTCTTGGACGTCGTATGTTTGTATTTGCGTGGTTGTTTCCGCCAATTGGCGAAAAACTAACTCCCGTTTAGGATGCCTATATTATTGTTGTTATGTATTGGTTTTGGATCAAAAATTTACAAAGGATGTACCACCCAAATTTCAAATGACGAAAATGGTTTCAACTATAGTATACAACCCACTTGTATTTTCATATAACATTATTTATATTTTTAAAGGAAGAGCTCGATTTCATTATACCTTCATTTCAAAATTTTACCTCCATTATTTTCCTAAAAAGTTTTAGATTTCTGGGTTTTCGGCTTACTTGGGTTACGGTGGGATCTTATAAACTTCACGTGATCCAAATGCCGGTCACGTACCAATTCCGGGTCGTAACAGTTTTCTATATAATAATAAAAGTTTTTTTTATCTATTTTTGGAGTCAATAAATATTTTTTAAAAATATGGTTGTTGATTGAAAAGTTTGGAAAAGATTGTTTTGACTTTAAAGATATTTAATATAATTTTGGGGAGGAAAAAAAGGATTTTAAATACTATTTTTAGTATTTCCTAAGATTATTTAGAAAAGGGAATTTTGGAGAAAAAGAATCATTTTGAGAAGAAAATGGTTGAAAATGATAAAATATTTATTTAGAATTATCCAAGATATTTTTCATAATATTCCGATAATTAAAAATATTTTTAATTAATGTTTAGAAAGCAAATTTATTTTAAAAACAGTTTTAAAAAGCTTTTTTTTAAAAATAAATAAAATAAAAACCGGCCCGCCACAGCCGCGACGGCAGCTGCTGCCGCGTTGACCCGGCTCGCGCAGGTGTATGTGTGCACGTGGGCGGCTCATGCTCACGTGGCCGGATCTGGGTCACTTATCCAAGCGATCCAACAGCTGAGGACGATAGGCACCGGCATTGGGGACGGCTGTAATTTAGGGTTTTAAAACCTTATAAATAATCCCTCACCGTTTCTCTCATTTCTCACATTTCTGGCGTCCAAATAATTCCAGAAAAATTCTTGTGCGATCGTCTCTCGTCGATTTACTCATAAGTACTGGTGAAGAGTACTAGAAAAATCCGTGGCGGGAGTACGATTCGTTGCGAATCATTGGTTCGTGTCAGCGAAATCTTCACGAGGTACGATCTCTCTCCCCTCTTGCACCCGTCGAAACTTTTCTTTAGATTTTCCTATACTTTAGTTAATACTCTTGCTAAACTTTTAATACGGAAAACCCACGTGCTTTTAGTTATTTTATATGTTAAATTAGATATCGAAATGATGCACAGTCAGGTAACTTTCTAATATTTAGTTTTAAGTTGAAAAATCATGCTCCCTAAACGTCGTGGTAATGACCTACCACGATTTGTAACCATGTAAGGCCCTTGCATGCTGAACACGCTGTTAGGCCACCCTTTTATATATTGATAAAATGTCAATTATAAACCGGAATGCTACCGAAATTCCAAATAACTTTTAACGCTTAAATACCCTAACTTTCTCGATGAATATATTTTAACACCATGGTTTCTAAATCTCGTACTTTTTATTTAAATACCCTAAGCTTGTAAAAAGGTATATTTCCATTAAAACACCTCAAGTTTTCTTGTACTTGTATTTTTAAATAAATATCCTAAAGTTTTCAAAACCCGTATTTGTACTTAAATACCTTGAAGTTTTGAAAACCCGTATTTGCTTTAAAATACTCTCAAGTTTAAAAAATCTCGTGTTTCACTTAAATATCTCGAACTATTCTAAAATTATTATTTCACTAAAATACCTTGAACTTTTATTAAACCCCTCCTACATTAAAATACCTCGACTTCCCCAAATTTCATATTTTGCAGTAAAATACCTTATACCTTCCCTTTTAACTATACTTTGCAAAACCCCTTTACACTTAATGTGACTTACATAACCAAACTTGTCTCGAACTATCATAACTTGTTTTACCTGAACAGTTATGCATCAGCACATGGTCGCTATACATGGGACGAATGATGAATGACCCAATTTGGAAAGAGAACATGTTTTCTATGTCTTGTTGGCTCCGTGTGCTAACTGATAACGGATAACTCAACTTAAACACACATTGATATAGGATTTAAGGTAGGTTGGAGAAGGAAATCGAGATCGCTTTTATCGGGAGTGTCTTCATATTGACTTGTCAACTTTTCGTGTTTAATGATCGTATTCAATGACCGTGTTTAATGATCGTGTGTCGTTGTTCCGTCGGCTGTTAAAACGGAATACTCTCCGATGCACAAAACTCTCTTTTGTTACCTGAACTCTTAAACCAAAACATTATAAAATATCTTAAATGATATGAAACCGTGATTCCGGACGTTTACGGAATACTCCCGAAATGCGTGTACCCTTACGAAACCAAACTAAAATGAGCTAAAATACGGGATGTAGTTATTTGTTGTCCTCTTATCTACCTTTTGACTCATATACTTAGTACACTAGTTTTATCTACCCTTTTACCTGCACATCGTAATGCTAGTTCATATACATGTTTCACTTTCTTGCACATAACCCCGTTGAAAATGCTACTCGAGTTTATTTCGCTGACGGGCATTTCTTTTCTCTCTTTCTCTCTTCCGAAATATCCGTTAGGGCTAGAAGAAGGCTTGGCAGAGGTCAAAGCAATAGAGGAAGGCAACGCTTAACTCTCGATTTACGATTAGGACTTTTGTTTTCTGGTTTCCTTTTCTTTCGCCCATCTGTTTAGGTCTTGCTTTATTGATATAATAAAATTTTGATGTTGGTCTCAGCTTGTAATAAATATAGGTTAATAAAATAAAGAATGTTTTTCTTTTACATGCTTTTGTATACTCATGTATACTTTACGTTTAGCGTAACTGTATCGGGTAGAGTATCTACCGGATATAGTTACGTTGCGAGCCTCGTCACGACTCCGCACTCGTATCTTGGAAAGCGGGCCGTGACAGCAAGTTATTATGCAAAGCTATGTATTTTGCCCATTTACCGTTGGACTTTTGGGGAAAGACTTCAAAAAAAAAAATCAGCCTCCAAAATGCATCACGAATTTAGCAAGTGTTTCAAGCCGAATTTGAGAAGGGCTTTGAAAAATCGATTTTTGATTTTAAGGATTGGAAGTTTTGCGACTTTCATATTTGGAAAGAGCTTGAATGATTGAAGGACCTAAAAACTGCAGCTGTTATCGATTTTGCATGGATAACTTATTATAGAAAGTTCTAACTTTTTCCCATTTAGTTTTAGAATACTCTCCATGTTCTCAATATTTCTCTCTTAGTTAACTGGTTTTGAAAATTTTGGAAAGGGTTTCAGAAATTCGAAATTCTACGGCTTTCGAATTTGGAAAGGACTTGAATAATCCAAATATCGGAATATGTTTTCCTCATTTAATTTTAAAAATAATGCAATTCCTTAACATTAAATATTTGAAGCATATTAATATAGATAATAAAAACTATTGAAAACGGGGATTTAGTGCTTTCCAATTTGCATAATTGGCATATTCTAAATGAGAATATGATTCGAATAAAGAAAACTTTCATAGCATCCCTTTGTTTTCGTTCGCATGAATGTGTGTTGTATATATGCACACACATCTGCTTTCTTTAATTGTCGAAACACTTGCACACGATGTTCATATTATTGATAGAGATGATTAGAGAAAAATGTTTACAATACTTCAGTTGCATACATTTTTATCTTATTAACGGCTCATGCGAAATAAGATAGCAAATTAATTTTCTTTTCATCACCATCTTGAAATAACTTTCAAACTCTACTTCCGTGCAAGCAAACAACCGAAGTATTCGAAGTAGTCTCACTTCTCGTACTTGCATGTTATTTCCATGCAAACAAACATAACATGAAGGTGAAGCGCTCCGAAATGAAAAGACTAAAAATGGAAAGTTCATCCTTCGAGGAAAGCGTTGATAATGAAGTATGAAGTTAATTATGAATCAAGTGGATGATTTAAAGCAAGAACCAAGAAGCAGTTGCTGTGAGATTCGAATACGTTCGAGGGTACATTTAAATAGTTGAATTATATGTGTATTTGAGTAAATATTTTGCATATAAATATTTGTTTCAAACTTCAAAGAGTTTGTTAGATATAGTTATATGATGAATGCTTTGGTTGTATGTAAATTTTCTTATGAATTTTAAAGCTCTTATGGTATGTATATTTAGCATGTGTTTAATGTTTGATTGTATTAACATATGCGGTCACTTTGATATTGTATTTTTGTTTGCCTAAAAATTTATAGCTATATTTTTTAATGAAACCCTGCAATATGCATGCCTTCATATGTTTCTTTTGCATTGAAATATGGCGTTTTACTAATTTTAAAATATGGCGTTTTACTAATTTAACTTTGAAAAGATAGGGGAAAAGTATGGTAATTTAATACCCAATATTTTAGCAATATAATATTTAAGAGCTTTTTACTGAAATGACTCTTCATATTTCGAAAATTACTAAAAAGTCCTTATATATTTCATATTTACTTAAAAGAACCACGTGCATTTAAATTACCCTCATTGGTTTTCTATCAAAAGTTAGTGTCCCGTTAAGAAAATTGAGTTGGAACTTTTGTTTGGACTATCCCTTTAACTTCTAGGTATTTAGGTAGGTCTTTCTCATAAAAAAAAAAGCAACATGCTCGCATAGTTGAAGATAGAGAATTAGCGCAACTAAAGAATCACTCTCTTTTCAAATGAGCTTGCCCATGAACTTGAAACTTGCAATTGAAGAGACAAGACACTCGACAAGCACGTTGCTGGAAAAGGTTGAGAAAGATAAGCCGATTTCCATGATCAATTTCGGAGATCTTTGATCGAATTCCTCATCCTAAAGCCAACTTGGCAGGAAATTTAGGAATTTTGGAAAAAGAAGAGATGTTGTGAAAGTTTTAAAACTCTAACTCGATACTAACCGGTAGCCTCCTAACAAAGTAATGAAAGATACCAAAATATCTCTTTTTGGCATGTTAAGGAGCCTTTTAGTGCAATTTAAAGTATGGTTTTTTTTAAAAGTTAATAAGAATTATGAAAAGCATTTTTAGTAATTAGTGAAGCATGAGAAGAGGTTTTAGAAAAAGAACAATATTTAAATACCTAAATTTTAAAATCTGGGCATTTTATTATCCATAGTGTTATTTTATGACATTTTAATACCTACCATTATTCCAAAAACGTGTATTCTCTCTTCTAAATTTTTATCTACTACTAATATTTTAATATTTTCTCTTGCCGGAAGGGAATATACACGATCTTTCTTTGAGAATTTGAAACAGACCGAAGACCGATTAATGAAATTATTGCAATAATCAGTGTAGTCAAAAGAAGATCCAGGACAGCACTAGTAACCCTCCATCCGAGAGCCTCAGGTTTTCTTTAGTTAGTGGAACCAAGTGCTTCTTTTAAAGAAGAACTAGTGTCACAGATGTCGTGTTCGACTAGTTAATGAAAACAGCCTTAGAAGGGGATGAATAAGGCTATATGGCAAACTCAGAGTATTTAAAATTATTTAAAAATAAATGTAACGGAATAAAGGAAATTACAAATACTAATTAATCACAATCACCAGAAATGCAGAAAAAGCAAAATGACATAGAGGATTTTTAACGAAGTTCACCACTTCTGTGGCTAATCCTCGTCTGAGACTACTGCTCAAAATTCACCAACTCCTTCGCTGGTGGAGAAACCCAGGCCTTTTTTCAGGTCAAGTCCAAACCTTTACACTTGCAGACAGTCAACGCCTAAACTTTTTACAACAGGCTCAAGTCTTAAACCTTTACGATTTGTGAAGGACTTAAATAACCCCACTTCACTAAGTTTTACAATTCACGATCATAACAATCTCAATTTACACCAATTTTGACAATTCTAACGATCTCAAAAGAATAATCAAAAACATAGAATCAAGGAGATGGTGGATTGTACTTTGGAGAATAGAAAAGTCTAAAATCAAATTGAAGAGGTTTTTCAAAAGATTAACACAAGTTAAAAATCGGTACCTTCTTCGATGATTTAACAATGATTATTTTCTAAAGTATTTAGAAAAGCCTAAAAGCATAGAAATATTGTCTCTCTCTGAAAAAAGGATAGCAAAGACTTAAGGAGCGTTAAGAGAAAAAGTATATATTTAATCATAATCAAAATTAAATTAATTATAATTTTATGTAGCATAATATCAAATAGAATCTTTACTGGTTTGATTGATAAAATATATAAATATCCTAAAATTTCATGCATTTAAAATAAAATATTAACTAGAAGCTTAGAAACCTATCTAAGTCTTATTTAGCAAATGGTTGAACTTAAGTATTTGTTCAAACCCAAATGAGGATTATACAATATTATGTAACCATGTGAAGGCTTTCATTTGTATACCATTCATATAGTCATGGTTTTAATAAGATAGTAAGTTAATCGAGTATATCCCAAAGCTAAAGAAATGATGGCTTTAAACATAAGCATTATTGACCAGATGTGTAGATAACATATTAAAATCCAATACTAGTATGGACAATTAATCAATTTCCTTGATGTTAAATTTTAATTCATGTTCAAAATTTATTTGCATGGCAGACACTGATTCAACTTGGATATCAATAGCATCACATAATCTATTAATAATTTGTGCATAAGTGGCACATATAGAAACTAAACAGAATCAATAAAAATTTAAACCATAATAGAGAGAATGTAAATTCTCTTATTTTATTTAAATGCTGCCGGGCAAAAGGATAGAAGACAACGGTATAGAAATTGAGTTAATATTTATTCAATCGTCCCTGGAATAAATTAATTCTCTTTATAATGGCATACTTAAAAGATCGATTCGAAAGAAAATTTTCTTCTCTACAAGATCGAAGAGATGAATCCACGGCGATTAACTTAAGATCGAGATCGAGATCAAGCTTCGCTTTGATGCCATATTTTAGAGAGAGAAAAATTAAGACGGACTTACTACTTTACAACTTGATCACTAAATCAAATTGCTAACTGGGTAAAATTAGCCTCGAACTTGTTTTTGAGACCACAGTCGACGGATTGAGAAAAAATATACAGTAGTGAAAAAGAAATGAATATTTATTAGAGAAGTAGGAAAATATTTTCGGTTTACTCTTAACAAAAAAATAACAACAGTGGAATAAAAATCTTATCATAATAAGCTGAGATAATTAATTATTTTAATAGCAGTAAAATAAAATAAAGGTAAATAAATATCTTTAAAAAAATATCATGTCTGGAATTTAAATTTAGCTTATGGGGTTTGTGTGGCTTGAACATGATGCTAAAAATCTAAAAAGAATTTAGAAACGAAAATAAATCAAGATATTGCAAATACCAGGAATCAAACTCGTAATCTACAAGATGGCAAAATAAGAGCAGATAACCAGTAAGTACTATTAATAATCTTGCATATAAATCGCAAGAAATTTCATATATACCTACTTGATTCAAAAAAAAATATTTTATTAAAGAAAGAAGGTTATAAAAAGTATTTGGATTTTGCGATTGTTACAGCTTTTAAGGGTTTTGGTCAATAAAAAGAGGGATGTTTGCACAAATAAATAACTCCATGGGAGCTAAAGAGGTCTTTTATTTGTGTGTGTGTGTAAATTTTTTATAAATGAAAGGCTTGAAAAATGCATGCTCTAATTCCCAAAATGTCACCTTTGGATGTCATCTCTTATGCTCATTATAGTATATCATCCCTTACTGTCTAGTCTGATAGACAGAAAGCAAAAGCGAACGAGACCCACAACGTATCTATACCGATATGCACACCTCCCCTGATATATACAGGCTAAGCGTGTAGATAAGCAGCTTATTAAAATATTACAAGAATTTAATCAATAACATCTAGTGACATTTATTACAATTTTTCAAATACAAGTTCGACAACCGAGTACAACTGAACCAAAGCTGAAAGGAAAGCCTCAAATAATAAGCACAAAAAGATAACAAGCTTAGGGCAACTAATACTCCGCTTAAGAAGATAGTTGGTCGAAGTCCTCTTCTATAGGCTCCGTCTCGTGTGGTATCCGTGGATCAGTCCTGAAGTGTGAGTCCAAGGTGTCCCCGATGATACTTTCTTGAAGCTTAATGAAGTGCCTGAAACCTATCCCTTTTGTTCGGGTTAAAGTATGTGATCGCCACCACGTTCCTGAATTGGACCGCTAGCCACCCTTTTATTGATCGTCGTTTTGCCTAAGAGATTGTTACGATTCCCTTGCCTCGTGAGTTGGCGCCAGACCAACTACAAACTTCCTTCGGTATGAATCTCCTGCAATGAAAATGGTTTCCTTTTTTAGAGAACGTGCGTGTAGTAATCAATTCAAGAAAAGAACATAATAAGAAAAGAGAGAACTCACCAGCCTTTTGGCCTTGGAAAATCTATCCCCACCCCTTTATGTTATAAAATTGTTGATTTTTGAAAATAATTTCATGATTTTTATAGTTTTTTTAAGATTATTTTATAAATGCAAAAAGAAAATAAAGAGAGAGATTGGGTTAGAAGAACTCTGGTTATGCTTCGTGTTGCTGCCTACGAAAAGCTCTAAAGCTTCTACGATACCCGCAATCAAAACACCAGAAATTTAGAAAGAGAGAATTATGCCTTGAAAGCTCTATGAGAGTGGGGATTAAGAATTTTGTAGGAAGGGGTTGCTTTTATAGCCTTTCCATCGAATTATGGTGAATTTTCGAAATTTGGAAAAATCTGAATCGGTTACACATATGCGGACGATCTTCATTCGCATGCATGCCAAATTAGTCATTTTTGGCAATTCTGCACGCTTAATTTTAGGGAAAATCTTTCGAAAATCGTCGAGGCGGCGGAATTTTACTATCTTTAAAAATATTTTATTTGCCTTCGGGGCACGCATGAGGACAATCTCCGTTCGCATGTGCGTCACCGACTGCAAGTTTGAAAATCTGTGGTCTTTTAAATCTTTCTTTCAGAAAATTATATTTTATATGAAGATTGTTTCTAAAAACTCGAAATTCTTTCCGACGTACAGACCCCATGAACTAATTTTTCCAAATCTCTAAATATTAGTTTTGGATATAAATGATTTTAAAATCAAATAATACTAAAAAAAGGGCTCATTTTCCACCCATGACATGCATGGCGTCAGCATGTGTGCCATGGTGCCTAAAAAATTTTGGAAAAATATTTTTGAATTTTGTAAAATTATTTTGAGGCTAGTGACACAACTCGGTAGTATTTTGAGTTATTTTTGCATGTTATATAGTAGTATAAAAAACTAACATGAATCGGTCAAAATGGCATATTAACAGTATCTCCTCTCCTACAGCACCTGACGGACATTTCCAAAAAGACAATAAACGAAAATGCCCATCGGCGAACTTGCATTCGGTAAGTCCCACAGTTAAAACTTATATTTAAACAAGTATAAAGTAAAGCATGTAAGCATGGTAACTAAAAGACATGAAGACGAGCAACGAGCATGAATAAGGAAACATGTAATAATAATATGCGGTTCTGGGATACATGTCAATGTCATAATATGATTCTAGTAACGGTAACATGCATTCTATAGTCACAGCAAGGTATTAACATGTCATTGAATGTTCTAATTTAGTAAAGGGCGATGCACATGTGATACAATGCAAGAATACAGCATGTGAAACAAATAATCATAGCCTGCGTTCCTATCATGTATTAACTCATTAGGATATCTATTTTCCACTGGCCAGTGGTCGACAAGTCAAGTTATCTTTCAGGTCATGCTTGTGTGATACCTACGGACGTCTCCCGGTGGATCCCACGTCGTATGCGGATTCAAGAGGCGGGCCCCATGAATTTAAGAGGTGGCTTCTACGGATTCAAGAGGCATCATCGTCATAGCGTGCACTTTACTCCATATGGCACTTTGTTCCACATACAACCCATGTTCCATTTCATGCTTGTGCATGGATTCTAGAGGTGGCCACTGCAGATTCAAGAGGCGGCCCCATCTGACCATGGCGTGATACTTTATTCCACATAGCACTTAGTTCCATACCCGATACCATGTCAATCAAATTCAAGCTCATGTCATTTTCATGGTTGGGACAGATCTGAGCTCAAGAATTTTGTTTGGATTTATTTTGTGTAAAAGAGAGGAAGGAGAAAGAGCGGTAGTGTGAGAATAACAAAAGGAATGGAAAAAACGGTGTAATTACTTAAGAGTTAAACAAGGATAAATAGTCGGAAAAACAAATGAGGATTTTATTCAACAGCCGAAAAAAGAAGAAAATAGAATTTTACGGCCGTTACACCGCAAACAAGAGTAGCACTAATCTTGGAGCAACTTGGATTAGAATTTGATGCTCTTTGGTTCTTTTGGGGGGACAACCTCAAGTTTGGTGAGAATTATATAAAACTGATGCTCTAGTTTATGCAATAGATAAATAATCATGTGCTTGGTGTGTGTGAATGTTGCAATAGTCTATGTAATTATGTTTGCTATAAAATCATGGCCCCAAACTTTGCTTGATGACAAATGTAGTTCTTATTCTTTTCCCGTTGGAATTACTCAAGAATATCTATATGCTTGTGATGTACAAGTGATTAATTCTCGAGCATTATTTTAAGCTTGCTATCACTTCAATGAGTAACAAAGACTTTAAATGGCAAGTAATGTTGCAAACATGGGCCATAAAAATATTGAGACAAGTGATTAAAATATGGGAATACAACTGTCACTTTTGAAATCGGATATCCGTTAGCTTAGCTACATGAGATTGAAAATATCGGATTTTATATCATTTTGACACAGATAATAAAATTATGATACACTTTTTAAATAAATAGTAATAGCAGTGACAAACAATTTACCAAATTCTTTGACAATTAATAATGCCTCAAATGGTTTGTTTATAACGATGCATTTGACATGTTGAAAAATGAAAGTCTTATTTAAGCATAATGATTTATCCGACCTGTCCAAAACACACTAGCCTTAAAACACATCACAACACCAGACCGCTAATTTCCGTCAGAAAAAGACCCTCTTGCCTGATAGTGTTTATACTTTTCGGTCTCTTTTATCATCATATTACCATTCTTTCAGCCGCTTTGAGAATTCAAGGATGGCTGGATCAATTCATGTAAAATTAACGGTCATGGAAGCATTGTTTAACGAAAGATGACCTCGGAGGATTTTGGTAATAGATTTTAACTCCAGGGGTTTCGGAAAAACTAAAGTATTCCATTGATGGTTTTGATGAAATAAGCCAAATAAAATAAAACCGGATCTCCCGCTATACTTTGATTATCAAATATGTTCTGGACTTTGATTAATTTTAAAACAACTCGAAAATTAAAGAAAAACTCGACAATTTATAGATATTATTTCATAATAATGTGTCGAGGATCTTGAGATGACCCACCAAAAACTAGGAAGTCTTCAAATAGAATCGATCATCAAAACTCTCACAACTTGAACAATTTCCACCATTAAAATATCCCAAATGAGCATTGTTATAAGATTGAGGCTCACATGGAACCCATCCCTTGAAAATATGTAAGAAATAATCAAGACAGCTGTGCTACCTAAGCTCATGGCCCATGTTGGTGAAAGGAGAAACCAAATCATGTGGGCTTTGTCTCATTTTATCTTGTTCGTTGAAATTTTGTTATCAAGTATAGTATTGAGAAGGGCATATTCTTTGCTTTCTTTTCTAGTAATAATTTACCTGATTTAAATCCTACCATAATATATCCAAGAAACAAAATGGAGAGACCCACAGCACCTGGATACTCTGTCAAACAAGTGGGTCCATGGTGTTTGTTTCTTGAGCATATTATGGTACGATTCCAAGCCCGGTAGGTTAAGCATTTTCCTTGTTGTTTCGTTTGCATCTAGTTTTATGAAAGGGTAAATCACACTAAAATACCCTCAACCGTCACGTTTTTCACTAAAATACCTTAAAGCTCTTTACTACAGTAAAACACCATAAGTGCTACTTTGAGGGTATTTTAGTGACAAAAATCCCTTAAAACCCATAGTTTAAGGTATTTTACTATAATAAAAAGACTTTAAGGTATTTTAGTGAAATATGTGATAGTTGAGGGTATTTTAGTGTCTAATCTAAATCTATTCTATTCTTTTGGGGCTAGAATGAAAAAACAGTTGTTGTTTTTTTGGCATCAGATTGTAGGGAGGCTTTGTTGCTCATTAGTTTAGAATAATTATGTGAATTGGCTCATTTTTGTCATTTTTCCTTTTATTGCTTGAGACTATAGCTAAAGGAAGAAGGTGTTGAACAATGTTTTTTTTTTCTTTTTTAAATCACAATATTTTATTAAATATAAATATATGGAACCGGATACAAGTTTTACATTATTGACATTTAAAAAAAAAAGGATAATTACTAATCAACTGACTGCATTAAACCAAACATGCTTCTTGTAGAATAAACTTTATTCTGCAATCATAGATAGATAGCGTAATCCGTCGACATTCAAGTGTCCTGAATGCCAAGTCTGAGCACCGCCTCCTATCATGAAAGGCGGATGGTGGCCGAATGCAGTAACTCATTCACCGAATTTTACACGACCTTTGTTGTCGGAAACAAAGGTGGTGGTCCTTCGACAATCAGCATCCGAGGCACTCAATTATAGTTAGGGTTGGCGTTGTAAAATAGAATGCATCTAGAGAGATCCCCTGAACGTCGCACAATTGCATCAATCCAATCAGGTACCATCGGTAGATCATTATCCGTATTTTGGAAAACGGCCTCCACAAATTATCAAGGGTTTGAACGAATCGAGCTGACCAACAGACCATCACAATCATAATGAGCAATGCTTCGGCTCTATACTCGACATCCGGGGAGTTAGAAGCAAGATCCTTTGCGGCCCTAAGAAGCTTCCCTTGTTTAAGAGAGATTTCTCGCGGACCATTCAAGCGACGATCGGCTCGTAATATGTCTTTGCAGTTTTCACCATAGCCGAGGCTCGGAATTTTTGTTAATTAGGTGTTGGCCGTCTTTCTTTACAAGTTCAAACTACTCATTAGCATCATTAACTCAGAACCCTTGCAAATAAAGCTCGTCTTGTCGACATCTCATTCCGATCGCAGTTTGTTGTTTCTTATCATCCGCGCAAGTCGGTATCATGTCAAACCATTCGATATCCTTAGGTTTGACATCCTTATATTCCAGAGGAAATACAACTCGATTGTGTGTGTAACTATTGGTCAATTTTGTTTGTAGGTGCTCAATTTTGTCCACAAATTTTTTGGCATCAATTAGTTCTTTGTCATTAGGGACCGCAAAGACTCTGATTTCATTTTCATTCATCTCAATTTCCTTGGCTCTATGCTGCTTGCTTCCTGCTGATGAACAATGTTTTTTTAATGAGCAGAAGATGACTGGGATTTTTATTTATTTATTTTTGGCGGAAAAAGCAAGACAAGACGTACTACTCAATAAAATAAATTAAACAAACAAACTATTTACAGGGCAAAGCGGTGTACATAGTTTACGGAACACTGATTTGAGAATGCATGAAAGTAAAGTTGTCGCTCCATATACAATTAGAATTCTAGAATTTATGGGGTGGTAAGTTTTTTGAATTATGAAGGGATCAAGGTTAATGACGAAATTTACAAGACCTTTTTTCTTTTGCTTTAATAATTTGTGACGTTTTAGACTCACCCTCTCAAGTTTTAGTTAGCGCGCTCTAAGAAATGAGGAAACTTTTTCTTAATTTTGTGTTTTTGTTTCGTGTGCAAGGTTAGGCAAAAAAGATTTGTTGCAATTTCCAATTAATGTATATTTAATCGTATTTGTGTTCTTCGATACATTTAGTAAAATATATCGGTATTTTATATGTCCATCCCCAGTTATTTTAATCTCACTCTTTTGATGTTAATTATATTATTTTTATGCTTGTAATAGCGGAATTAGGAAAAAGAGAGTGATATTAGTAAAAGTATTTATTGAATTTATCTCTCTTATTATCTAATGTAAAGTATCAATCTATTTGCTTTTTGTGTTTACTCTAAGTATCTAGATGTAACATTAATACAAACCCAGGAAAATTGAATGGGCTTGTTGGTTTAGTAAGTATTAAGTCAAGTAAAGATTGAAAGTTGATTTAGATTAAATGGAAGGGAAAAAATCGCTTATACTACATGACTTTACGTGCTTTCGTTTATCGTAAGACCGGCTGAAGTGGAGGGGCTACATTCGAGGGCGTGCGTAAGAGAGCGAGAGTACACATTCGGGAGAGGACGGTCGCTGCAGGGGTTACACGGCCAAGGGAACAGGCTCGAGGAGAGAGCGGTCAGCAGCAAGATGGGGAGCTGTAGCCACAATGACTTTGTTGGGCATGATTTTGGTTTGGCTCGTGTCATACGGGTTTACATGCCCTAGTACTTTCTGTTTTCTTGGACTGGGTATTTGTTTTGTATGAGGTTTGTTCCTCGGAGCTTGGCACTGAGTTGTAGAGATGCGTTCCCCTGATGACGGTTGTGATCTCCCTCAGATGTTGTACCCCGACGATCTGGTGCGAGCGGTTTTGTGCGGCTGAGATTTACTTTAAGGGTTGAGTGTGTGGATCTCAATAGATTGATATTGACGCCGAGCTATCTGCAAAGGAAGCCTCGGGGTGGATGGCCACCGTAGGACCCTCCGACGATCAAATTATTACCGTGAAATAAGAGCAAAGTAGCGGCGTATTAGAATGAATTCGAGTTACCTGAGTCGTCTGAAAAAAGAGTTTATATAGTGGTCGCGTGGAGCGAGCCGGCGTGAGATCCTTGCCGTCGGTTACGCCCCCTCGTTACGCCCGCGTTGATGGCGGGATCCGCTCGTTAATGAGGGAACGAGCCCACATGAGACACGGAGCATGAGGAGGCGGATATCTCGCTTTAGCGAGAGACGAGTCGTTGCAGGGGCGCTTAGGCCCCGCGTTTTTGGTTGATCGAGGAAGCCAAGGAAGCTCGGCCTGTGGGATGGCTCGGAGACGAACCGGGAGGCCGAGGAAACTCGCTGGACTGCTCGGAGGCGAGCTGTTGGCTGTTTGCTAGGTAAATATGGAAGGTACTCAGGGAGGTCTCCGAAAGGTCGGATACGTCCTCGGAGACGAGGTCCCGAGGAACGTCCCCAATGCATCATACTTACTCCAGCTCCGTAGCCCCGGAACACGTCATCTACTACGTGTCGTGATCTGGGGAATTCCCACTTGTGAGCATCATCATTAGACCCCCACTTTCGTTTCGACCTATGGGTCGGGTCGAGAGTGGTCTGCTCGGTACTCTCTCCATAGTTCGGCGCCGAGATTTCTTCGTGGAGGATTGTCCGGGAACGATGGGACGTTTGATAGTTGTGTCTATTCGATTTTTGAATCCACGCGGCGTATCATCGTGCGTCTAAATTTTCGTGCGTATCCCCGATGGCGTCAATGGATTGGTGAAATGATTGCGTTTTAAATAGGGAGCGTTGTTTCACTCGATCGTCAGTTGGGCTACGGGCTACGTGTCTGACGTTGGTTAGCGGGTGCGACAGGCTATCTCTGACTCCTGCAACGAAGAGACGTCCCCAACGGCCGATCGTCACGTGGAGCCTCAACGGCCGCTAGGCGTGACGCTTCGTTTTGACGGGATTCGATCTGGGCCGTAGGGTGTTCTTTTTGGAGTGTATATATAGAAGGGGACCATCCTAAGGCCGACACTTTGCTTTAATTCTCTTTCGTTATTTAAAGATTGCTCGGCGCACCTCCGCTTAGGTCGGATCTTTTGTTGAATTTTCCTCGGCAAACCTTTCCTTTGAATCAGGTTAGATGTCTTCCTCCGAAGTGTCTGTAGATGTAGTAGGGGTAGAGTCGGGCGATGAGGCTCCAGTTTCTGGGGCCGAGTCTAGCGGGTCTTCCTCCTCCTCGTCTTCAGATAGCCGAGAGGGTTCTTCTTCTACTGCGTCTTCTGTGTCGGGCTCGCCCCCCAGAGTCAAGGCCGTCCTTGTCACTTGCCGTCGGGCGGCGACAAGGACTCCCAAGGTGTGCATCAGGAATACCCGTGATGCGCCCTCCGTCTTGAATCGTATGGTCGAGCATTCCGACATCCGGACTCGATTCCATATCCCCTCTGGCTATTCACTTCGTCTGGCCAGAGAAGGTGAGCGGGCAGACCAGGTGCGGGGGGCAAGAAGATTGCCCTGTATCTGGAAGCATTCCGGGCAGGGATACGTCTGCCCTTCTCATCCGAGATTTGTGCAGTGTTCCATTGTTTTCGTCTTGCCCCAGGCCAGCTAGCGCCAAACTCGAGGAGGATCCTCCTCGGGTTTCTAGTCCGGTTGAAATCTGATCGGATCCCCTTCGATTTGAACCTTCTCCTGTCTTTTCTCTGTTATAAAAATCACCCCGAGACTAGTAAGGAAGAGCCGAACTGGGTGTATCCGTCGTTTAAAAAACGTAAGGGTAGGACGGCCGGGTCCGAGGTAGTGGTCATCCCTTCTTCCATCCATGAGTGGAAAACGAAGTTCGTTTTCGTCGGTCCTACGGAGGGTGAGGATTGGCCTGTGCCCACCCTGTGGCACATGGCTGATTGCCCGAGGGTGAGGCAGTCGAACACCCCCGAGGCGAAGGTGGTGTCCCAGTAGGAACCAATCCAGCATGCTGATGTCCTGCTTTTCGAGCAGGTACTGCGCTGGGCTGGGCTCAGTCCTGCGCGATTTTTAGTAAGTTAGGGTTTTTGACAATCTGTTTAGACTTCGCCAAATTTCCTTTGCCGCTTCAGTGTCGCTGCTCTTTTTCTCCTGCGTGTCCTTTCTTGCAGAGCCCATGGATCAATCAAAGATTATGGCTGCCAAGGTCCAAGGAAGAAACACCGGTGGCGCAAACTCGTCCCGACCAGGTTCGAGCGCAACTCCCAAGCAAACTCCTTCGGCCAAGACTCCCGCAGCGCCCCCCGTCCCGAAGGAACACCGCGGGAGGGAAGGGGGCAGAAACAAGCGTAGGACCCGGCGGCTCGGGTTAGGGCGGAGGTGACACCCCCCGCCGACCCCCCTTAAGAGACATAAGCGGGTAGTTTCTCGGCCACCCCCTACCGGGATTCAAGTGCAGGAAGGTGACTTCTGCATCGAGGTGCACTCGGGGCTATCCGTAGCCGACAGCTTGCTGGTGGACATGGAGAAGGCGGCTGGGGCCAAGATTCCTCAGGGCACCATAAAAGCCCAAGTTGCTGCAATTGCTTAGGAAGCAGTTCAGGTCGGTTGCTCTCTTTAAAAAATTTCTTAAGTTTTATTTCCTCGGTTTCAGTTTTTTAACACTTTTGCCGTTTTCCTCAGGTCCTTCAGCACTGTGCCTTCCTTGTTTCCATGGCGTCCGAAGAGATAGCCCCGGCAATGAAGAAGGCGAGCGAATCCTCCTCGCGAAAATAAGAGCTTCTCCTTCAACTGCAGCAAGCGGAAGAGAAGGCGGCCCTCCTCGACTCGAGATTGGTCGCCGAGGGGCTGGTGGTATCCAAGCTAAAGGAGTCCCATCAGGTTCTAAATGAATCTAACTGGGCTATACAAGCCCAGATGGAGGAGATGAACAGCTTTTTCAACGCCATGAAACGATCGAGAGACACCTTCAAAAAGGATGCTCGAACGGTTTCAGACGCGGCGAAGTTTGCTGAGAGCAGGGCGATGAAGGCCGTGGAGGAGTACAAGGCGTCCGATCAGTTTTACCTTGATCTCGCCGACTCCGCGGCCGTCGGGTGGCACAACGCCCTCGACGCCGTCAAAGAGGCCATGCCCGAGTACGTTGACCGCAAGTTCCGCGCAAAGTACCCTCTCACCGAGGAAGCGCCACAAGAGGGCAGTGCCGAGCCAGTCATCGTAGGCGAGGCGGTTGGCGGAAGCGTCGAGCCCGAGGTCGCCGTTGTGGTCCCCGATGGCGGCACAGAGCCAGGAGAGGTGGCGGCCGAGCGGGCAGCCTGAGCTATTCCCCCTTCTTCTTTTTCTCTTTTTAGAATTTTTGTAAGCCTCCGGGCATTTTTGTAAGGCTGAGGAGCCCACAATACCTTGTATATAATTTTGATCGTAAATAAAATATATACATTTTTCTTTGCTCAAGTGTCTTCATTTTGCTAGTGCTTTTTAGCTTTTTTAGCTCGCAAGTCTTTTTATCTTGCTAGTGTTAGACCGGTGTCCACCCTTTTTAGGTGACGGTCACGCCTCGAGTACGAGTTGAACGATAGCCAAGTGTAGGAAGGTCGGTATCCTCCCTTTTCTCGGAATCAAGGTGACGATCGCGCCTTGAGTACGAGTCGAACGATAGCCAAGCATAGGAAGGTCGGTATCCTCCCTTTCCTCGGAGTCGAGGTGACGATCGCGCATCTAGAATGAATCGACCGATGGCCAAGTGTGAATAGATTAGCGCTCCTCGATTCTGTCTTGGAAGAGCCGAGCATGAATCTGTTTGGCGGGTCTTCGATCCATGTCTTTGTAGGGCAGAAATCTACCCATTGTGGATGAGACGAGCATGAAGCTACCCGGTCGCCTCGTGATGAAGGCTTTGGATCCACAGCATTGTAGGACAGGAAGCTACTCGTTGTGGATGAACCGAGCAGGAAACTACTCGGTGGCCTCACGATGAGGGCTTTAAATCCACACCTTTGTTGGGCAGGAAGCTACCCATTGTGGATGAACCAAGCGATAAGCTACCCGGTCGCCTCGTGATGAGGGCTTTGGATCCACAGTGTTGTTGGGAAGGAAGCTACCCATTGTGGATGAGCCGAGCAGAAAGCTACCCGGTCGTCTCGTGATGAGGGCTTTGGATCCACACCGTTGTAGGGAAGGAAGCTACCTGATATGGATGGACCGAGCAGGAATCTGGTCGGTGGCCTCGCGATGAGGGCTTTGGATCCACAGCGTTGTTGGGCAGGAAGCTACCCGCTATGGATGGACCGAGCAGGAATCTGCTAGGTGGCCTCACGATGAAGGCTTTGGATCCACCCCTTTGTAAGGCAGGAAGCTACCCGTTGTGGATGGACCGAACAGGAAACTACTCGGTGGCCTCGCGATGAGGGCTTTAGATCCACACCTTTGTAGGACAGGAAGCTACCCGTCATGGATGGAATGAGCAAGAATCTGCTCGGTGCCTCGTGATGAGGGCTTTTCGTCTCCCTAGTATCTCCTTGGGGCGTCGTTCAACCTTCCATGACCCATATAGGTAGGAATGGTGACCGTCGCGGATGGCACGTGGCAGTACTATATCGGGAAAGTGCGATATTCCGTGATTTGCGGCGCTGCGCGAGTAAATCTCGGTGGTTGCAAGATATTTGTTGAGGCTATAAATACCGAAGGTGTATAGGTTCATTCCTAGTTTTGCATTCTCCGAAGATGACCGGTCGCGTGTATACCAGCAGGGAGATCATTTCTCATGACGATGTGTACTTTTATAACCTTGATCGTTCTGAGAAGACATACGAGACGATGATAGGCCGCTTGGAGGGCCACTGTGGACGCTTACTTCCTCGGCGATCTCATCTCCTCCAAATGTTAATTTATGCAATATGGAGGACTTTCCCGGGTCTGTACAACACCCTATCTCCGCCGTTGATGGACGATGCGTTTGACAAGATGCATATGGTCCACGATCTTGGTCTAATCTCGAAGAGCAGGCGGGATCGCTCGGTGGACCTTCTTCTTGAAAGTTTTCAGCAAAGATTGGTCGTCGCATCTTTCTCGGCGGACGGGATCCCCGGCGAGTCTATGGCTTCTAGGGTCCACGGGTACCGTCAAAAGGAGCAGGCGGAGGCTGCTTGGGCTCGGCTTGACGAGATCTCTTCTGAGTATCACCGGCAATGTTTTCTTAACCCTCGCCCTCCTCTGTTGTAATCATTGTAAGGCTGGGGAGCCCCTAATACCTCTGAAATGAATAAATTTGTCTTTGGTTGCCGTGTACTGTCTCTTTTCCTCCCCCAGACATATTTTATATTTGCTTTTAAACAAAAAAGAAACAAAAACCTCGGAGTACCGGAACCGAGAAAAGTAACAAAGGGCTGGAAGCAAAAGTCTCTTCAATGAGAGGACCTTGCATTGGAAGACTTAGTTTAATGCTGAAAGGAATTACATTATTTAAGAGACGGTACATGTTTATGTGTACAACTTAAGCTTTTCGGCGTTATAAGGCCGAAGAAAATTACGGCCCCCGGCGTTCTGCAGGCGGTATGCTCCACCGGGCAACGCTTCTATTACGAAAAATGGTCCGTCCCACTTCGGGGAGAACTTATGCAGTCTCCCTTGATCAATGAACTCGTTTCTTCATAAGACGAAGGCTCGATATTTAACTCGGGCATTGTAGTAGCGAGCGATTTGTTGCTGATAGGTGGCCGCTCTGATTTGCGCTCGATCCCGTTTTTCCAACAAGGTATCCAAGTTGCTTCGGAAGGCCGAGGTGTTGGCTTCGTCGTCAAAATGTTCGACCCTATAACTGGGCATGCCAATTTCCGCGGGGACCATTGCCTCGGTACCGTAGCAAAGGCTGAATGGAGTTTCTCTCGTGGGTTATTTTTAACGTCCGCAACGCCCATAGCACCTGTGGTAATTCCTCGACCTAGCTGCCTTGCCTTCCTTCCAAACGGGCTCTGAGACGGCGGATGACGCCTCGATTCGCTACCTCGGCCTGCCCGTTGCATTGTGGATGTGAGACTGCGGCAAATTTCATCAGTATGTGGTAGTCGCTGCAAAACTCTTTGACTTTATCATTTTCGAAGTTGGTCCCATGGTCGGTAACTATGTACCTCGAGATTCCAAATTGAGAAATTATGTCGTTCTGCAGTAACTTTATCGTAGAGGTGGCGTCAAGTTTCCTGATAGGCACGGCCTCTATCCATTTTGTGAAGTAGTCCACAGAGGCAAGGATGTATCTACGTCCGCCCGTGCCGGTGGGGAGCTGACCCACCATATCCATCCCCCATTGTGCGAACGGCCATAGGGAACTGAGTGGCGTTAGTTCTATAGCGGGAAGACGAAGTATGGTGCCGAAGAGTTGGCAGTTCTTGCATCTTCTGACCAGCTTCTCGGCATCCTGATGTATTCTCGGCCAATAGTACCCTTGGAGTAGTGCTTTTTGGACCAGGGTTCGGGCCCCTTGATGTGCTCCCCCGACCCCTTCGTGTACTTCTCGCAGAATGTAGTCTGCCTTGTGGGGGTCGATGCACCGGAGCAGAGGCTGAGTGTATTTCTTCTTGTACAGGTTTCTGTTGCTCTAGACGAAATGGCATGCTTTGGCCCGAAGCCGGCGAGCATCTCCTTGGTCTTCGAGAAGTACACCGTCCTTTAGGAATCTACGAGAGGCTTCTTCCAATCCCGGCCTTCTTCTTGAGTTGTGTAGATTTTTAGCGTTACCTCTCCGTCTTCCATACTGGGCCGTGGCAAGACTTCGAAGAGAATGTTTTTTTTATGGTTGGCCGAATAGAAAGAGGCGAGTTTACTTAAGGCATCGGCTTGGGTGATCTAGTTCCTGGGAATCTGCTCCACTTGGACCTCGTCGAAATTTTTCCGAAGCCTTTTTACTTTGGCCAGGTATTTTATCATGAGTGGCTCCCGGGCCTCGAAACGCCCGGTCACTTGGTCGACGACTAGTACGGAGTCGCTGAGAACTCCGATGGTTTTCAGCCCTACCCCGGAGGCGATTCATAGTCCTGCCAACAAAGCTTTGTATTCTGCGGCGTTGTTTAACGCTCTGACCCGAGCTTTAAAGAGTATTCCATTTCCGCTTCATCCGGGCCGTGTATGATCAAGCCAGCCCCGCTCCCCTCCTCAGTAGAAGATCCGTCCACGTAGAGCACCCGATCCGGGATAGGGTCGGGCACCTCCTCGACCGAGGGACGTGGTTCGGGGCCCATGCCGTCGTTTCTTCTTTAGTAGGGATGGTGCATTCGACAACAAAATCCGCTAAAACCTGCGCTTTGATGGCTTGTCGGGGGTGGTATTTGATATCGAATTAAGACAATTCCCACCTCCATTTCTCCAGATGACCTGACGGCTCGGGGGAGGCAAGAATGGACCCTAAAGGTCGCTCGGTGAGGACGAGGATTGTGCGCGCTTGGAAATAGTGTCGAAGTTTTTTGGAGGCGATGACAAGCGCCAGGACTATTTTCTCTATAGCCGGGTATCTCGTTTCCGCGTCCGTGAAAACATGGCTCACATAGTAGGCTGGTCTCTATATGCCTTCGAATTCTCCGACGAGCACCGAGCTTGCAGCTTGGTCGAAGATGGCCAAATATAGCAATAGCTCGTCATCATTGACCGGTCGGGTGAGCGACGGTGGGGTCTCTAGGTGCACCTTGAGTTGTTCGAAAGCGTTCTGGCACTCCCCAGACCATTCAAACTTAGGAATTTTCCTTAGGGCTCTGAAAAACGGAAGGCATTTCTCTCCAAATCTGGACATAAAACGACTCAGGGCAGCGACCCTCCCCGTGAGTCGCATGATGTCGACATTGCTCTTGGGTGTTGCCATATTGAGGATAGCGCTGATTTTTTCAGGGTTCGCTTCGATTCCTCGGTGGGTAACCATGAACCCGAAGAACTTCCCACTGGTGACTCCGAACGCACACTTAGCTGGATTCAGCTTCATTTTGTACTTGCACAGGACGTCGAATGTCTCGCCGAGGTTTTTGGTGTGCCCAGCTGACGAGGTGGATTTTACGAACATGTCGTCGACACAGACTTCCATGTTTCTACCAATCTGCGGTTTGAACAGCTTATTGACAAGCCGCTGGTACGTGGCCCCGACGTTCTTGAGTTCGAAGGGCATCACTTTGTAGCAGTAGACCCCCCGATCAGTGGTGAAGGCGGTAAGTTTTTCGTCGGCCGGGTACATCCGGATCTGATTGTAATCGGAGAAAGCATCCATAAAGTCAGGAGTTCATTGCCGGCCGAACTGTCCACTAGCTGGTCTATCCGAGAAAGTGGATAGTTGTATTTGGGGCAAACTTTGTTCAAGTATGTGAAATCGACGCACATACGTCATTTCCCGTTTGTCTTATTGACCATGACCACGTTTGCCAACCAATCCGAGTAGTCCAGGTTTCTGATGAAGTTGACGGCGAGCAATCGATCCACCCCGTCTTCTATCGTCTTTTGTTTAACCGGCGCAAAACTTCTCTTCTTCTGTCGGATGGGCCGGGCTTTCGGGTCGACCCCGAGCTTATGGGACATCATATCAGGGTCGATCCCGGGCATGTCCGCTGATGCCCAAGTGAATACGTCCGAGTTATCTCGGAGAAACCAAATCAGACCTTCGCGGTGGTCCCCTGTCAAGAGAGAGCCGATCTTGACTGTCCGGCTGTCGACTTCCTCAGCAAGGGGGACTTCCGTCGGCGCTTTCTGCGGGGCAACTCGAACTTCCTTTTGGTCGTCGCGGGTATATAAAGACCCCTGAAAGTCCTGCGTGTCTTCAAAATTGTTGTCCTGCTCTCCGGCGGGGGACATTGAGGTAAAGCAAATCTTAGCAGTTTGCTGATCCCCATAAGCCCGGCATATCCCCTCTTGATCTAAAGGGAATTTGATCGCAAGGTCGAGATCTGAACCCAGAGGGCGTTTAAGTGTAAGCCGATGTCGCGCACCCCGCGGGTTCGCGGGGAGGCGGAATTTTCAAAAAATGATTTTAACGAATTTCGCAACACCGGCTAACTCCAGAATCTATACTAAAACCTTAACTAACTAAACTAACTAGGAGGTCGATAGTTGGCTATACCTCCGTGACCAAGTCCTTTGGGTCTTTTTTGCCTCCTCTCCATGGCTCCTTGAAGAAAGGATCAAGCTTGCGATGTCGGCCTTCTTGCGTCAAAGATGATCCATCCGAGAGTATGTGCTTTGAGCTCTAACCTCTACACCGAAGTAACTAAGGTAAATGGTTCGCTAATCCAAATAGCCTAAGGTGATGTAGAGAAGCTATTAGATTGTTTTGTCTCACTAAACCCTATTGCTCACAAAACATGTGAAAATTAGGATTTTTGAGGAGGAAGAAGGAGATGAAAATCAAGAGAGAGAATGAGGAGAAGCAAATTAACTAAGGTTGCAAAGTGAGAAGAATGGCTCATATCTCATACACTCATTGAAGCATGGAATAAATCACAATATTAAATCCTCATCATACTTCAATAGTAATGCCTAACAAATAAAATAATCCTTGAGCCATCCCTCACACCATGCTACAAATATCTCTCTTTTCCAATTTTCCACCTCACTAATCTATTTTGCAAAAAATAGATAATACCAAATAATGAGGTGTCTCCTTCTAGAAGCATTCTTGAGAAAATTAAAAGAATAACCCTCACCGTATATACATACCCGTATCCGTATTCCGAAAAATACGAATACACTGAGACGATAACAATCCAATAATACAATACTAGGATCCGGCTTAAACCAAAATCCACTAGTATTGTCCGCCCGAACATCATCCGTGTACAAGTACACCTATGTGATCGTAGCCCTGCCGTAAAACCATACGGCCTCTACATCTTTTGCCCGAAGCAGGGAAACCCTCTGTGTGGGACTCTAAAAACTCGACAGTACGCTGGCAGTGGGTTTAACCACAAGCATGTCAATGGTACTAGCTGCACGTAACAGCTACCCAGGTATCTGTTGATAAGAAGGTCGATGAGCAAACTCATCCGAACTTCTACTGAGCCTATCTGTGACAATCTCTGTACAGTCTGGTCTGTTCGTCTAATATACTCGCAAATCGGGCCTAGGGGATGGTAAACGTCAGACCCCTAACAGCCCAATAAGTCGTGCCAGAGGAAAGCCCAATACACCCTGAGAAACTACTGGAGTGCCTACCAGTATTTCTCGACAGCCCTGGCTAGGGACTTTGTGTAATGGCTTTCCGAACACTGCGCGATATCAACCCCCAATACCGGGAGAGACGAATCCTATCTGACCGCTACTGCCTTAAGTGCTTCGGGACTACACCCAAGTACTACCTGTTTGCACGACTCCTTTGAGTCGTGATAGGGTAGTAATCAAAGTGCAGTGGAAACACACTCAATATGAAGTAGCGATGGCAAGTCAATGGACTAACATGTACTCATGTCACTTGGGAACTACTTCCTGACGATAGGTATAATACCAACCAGCAGTTCCCGACGAGTCCTGTCCAGTGTAACTCATAACCTAATGAGCACATGCATACTATCTCCAGTACGTCGTACTAATGGCTATGGGACAAACCATATCCCCTACTGGGATGAGAAGCGTATACACCAGTCTACTCCGGAGTATCGATACCCCGTCTCGATAATCCTGCGACTAGGGATCTGTATAAGGATGTGCTTATAGACTACCCAGCCCCCACTAATGTGACTGTCATCACAACGCTGGTAGTCAAGCAAAAATCCTAAGGGCTCTACCAATATTTATAAGCGATATGCTAAAAGAAACACATGCACATATTGAGGTAGAATCAAACCAGATAGCATACTACCATTTTGAGCAAGACTGTTATCACAACTGTGAATATCCCAAGCTTCCAATATATAATATACAATCCAGTATGATACAATAATGGCCTCTAGGGCATATATCACTAACAATCTCCCACTTGCACTAAGGCCATGTATTGGCATATCGCAGACCTATCGTCTCGATTAGCCTCTCAAACTAAGTCTGAGGGATGACCTTTGTGAGTGGATCTGCAGTGTTGTTCTCTGTCTGTACTCTCCGCACCTCGATCTCCCGGCGTCAATAATCTCCCTGATCTGGTGGAACCACCTCAAGATGTGTCTGGACTTCTGATAGGGCCTTGGTTCCTTCGCCAAAACTATAGTGTCGTTGTTGTCACAATACAGCGATATTGGATCAACAATGGACGGAACCACTTAAAGTTCTGCTATGAACTTCCTGATCCAGACTGCTTCTTTCGCGGCGTCACCACCAGCGATATACTCCGCTTCCATGGTCGAGTCAGCAACTGTGTCCTGCTTGGGGCTCTTCCAACAGACCGCCCCTCTATTGAGGGTAAAGACATAACCCGACATGAACTTGGAGTCATCCTTGTCACTCTGGAAGCTGGAGTCGGCGAAGGCCTCGATCTGGAGGACTTCTCTGCCGTACACCAAGAACATCTTTTTAGTCCTTCTTAAGTACTTGAGAATGTTCTTCACTGCTGTCCAGTGCTTCTCCCCTGGGTTCGACTGATACCTGCTTACAACGCTCATGGCGTAAGTTACATCTGGTCTGGTATACAATATCGCATACATTATAGAGCCTACCGCAGAAGCATAGGGTATAATAAACATGTGATCCCTTTCCAAATCAGTCTTGGGAGACATCTCTTTGGAGAGGGTGATTCCGTAACAAGCCAGTAGATTATCCCGCTTTGAATCTTCCATACTGAATCTTCTCAGTATGGTGTCGATGTACCTTAACTGTGAAAGTCCAAATATCCGTTTAGATCTATCACGATAGATCTGAATCCCAAGAATGTAGGAGGTATCACCCAGGTCCTTTATGGAGAACTTTTGTGACAAGAATCCTTTGACTAATTGTAGTATAGGAATGTCATTTCCTATCAAGAGAATGACATCCACGTACAAGACTTGGAATACCACAGTTCTCGCTACAATTTTACTATAGATGTATGGTTCATTTGGATTTTTGATAAAGTCAAAATTCTTGACCGTCTCATTAAAACAGATGTTCCAACTCCGCGATGCATGCTTTAATCCATAAATGGACTTAAGCAACTTGCATACCTTTCCGCTACTCCGACTCTGAATGAAACCCTTCGGCTGATCAATATAGACGCACTCTTCCAAATTTCCATTTAGAAAAGCGGTCTTTACGTCCATCTGCCAAATCTCACGATCGTGGAAGACAACAATGGCAAGAAGGATCCGAATGGATTTGAGCATAGCCACTGGAGAAAAGGTTTCATCATTAGTCCAAACCAGGTCTTTGACGAAAACCTTTTGCAACAAGTCTAGTTTTATCGGTTTCAACCTGTCCATCTACACCAATTTTCTTTCTGAAGATCCATTTGCAGCCTATGGGTTTTATCCCTTCTAGAGCAATGTCCAAAATCCATACTTTATTGGTGTACATGAACTCCATTTCAGTCCATATTTCATCCAGCCATTTTACCGAGTATCTCCTCTGAATGGCTTGCTGGAAACTAGTTGGCTCATCATCGTCGATGATGCAATCCTCTCTATCCCCGTCTATAAGAAAATCGTAGCATCTCTCAGGTGGATGGGATTGCCTACTAGTCCTGCAAAGTGGCGTGAGGATATCCGGTTCTTTCGAAACTTCTGGTTCCACCATGTTTCATAATAGCTTGTAATTTTGGAATTTCTTCCAGTTTTATTGCGCTCCCACTTATCTCTTTTTCTAAAAACCGGGTTTCCAAAAGTGGGCACGCCGAGAAACAAAGACCTTTTGTTTCTCTGCGTAATAGAAAAGATACCCCCTAGAGTTCTTTGGGTATCCCACAAACTTACACAGTAATGAGCGTGCCTCGAGCTTGTCCGCATGCTGCTTTTTTACAAAAGTTGGACATCCTCATATCTTCAAATACTGAAGAGAGCGTTTCTTCCCACTCCACATCTGATATGGTGTGGTAGGCATAGTCTTGGTAGGAACCTTGTTCAAAAGATATGCAATCGATTCTAGTGCATAGCCCCAGAAGGATCGCGGCAACTCAGCGTTACTCATCATGGAACGTATCATATCCAATAAGGTTCTGTTCCGTCTTTCCGATACACCGTTGTGCTGAGGTGTGCATGGAGGAGTAAGCTGAGAAAGAATTCCATTCTCTTTTATGTAGTCCAGGAACTCGGCACTTAAGTATTCACCACCACGATTAGATCTTAGTGTCTTAATACTTTTGCCGGTTTGTTTTTTCACTTCATTCTTATATTCCCAAAATTTCTCAAAGGCCTCGGATTTATATTTCATCAAGAATACATGTCCATACCTTGAGAAATCGTCCGTAAAAGTAATGAAATAAGAATAACCACTTCTTGCATATGTAGACATTGGACAACACACATCGCTGTGTATGGGTCTCAAGAGCTCGCTCGCTCTTTCTCCGTGTCCGGTGAACGGAGTCTTTGTCATCTTTCCTTTGAGACATGATTGACAAGTTGCATAGGACTTATATTCGAACGGATCCAAATATCTCTCTTTATATAATTTCGTCAACTGTATTTCATTGATGTGACCTACTCTACAATGCCATAAGAAAGCCTGATTTAATTCTGGAGACTTTCTTTTAAGTGTGTTTTGGACGCTGAAAACCTGAGTTTGATTTAATACGTATATACCGTTATCTAATATACCTGACCCAATCAAATTTTGATTAAGGTGAATGTGTACCACATCGCTTACAAATGTAAAATCATATCCTTATTTAGAAAGTAAAGATACAGATATGATATTATAAGCCAGACTAGATACATACAAACAGTTACGCAAAATCAATATCTGCCCACTTGTCAATCCTAGGTGATATTCCCCAACAGATACAGCGTCCACGCTCATTCCGTTAGCAACCCTGAGAGTCATATCACCTGTCTTGATAACTCTACGGTTTCTCAAAGCCTGTAATGAATTACAGATATGAGATCCTGATCCGGTATCTAGTACCCAGGAAGTAGAGTTAATTGATATACGGTTTTCAATCATTAACACAGCCGAAGCCGAAGCCACAACTTGACCTGAATCCTGGTTTCTGGCTTTCCAAGCCCTGCAGTCCTTCTGACAATGCGCTTTCCCGTGACAACAGAAACATCCCCCTTTCCCTACTGTTAGCCCCGAAACTTTTGCCTTGCCCTTTCCCTCTACCTCACCAACACCGCTTATCAACTTGGTGGAGGCCTTCTTCTTCTCTCCCTTGGTTTTCACCTTGATCTAGAAGAGAGATTCCACAATAAGCAGAGTGGGTGTCTCCATGGATTCCTGCAGGATGCCCTCTGAGCTCCTCAATATGTTGAGGAGTTGTGGAGTGTAACTTCCTTCTCTTGAATATTGTAATTCAAGATAAACTGGGCGTTGGTGGAGGGGAGCGACTGTAGAATCAAGTCAGTAAATAACTCGTTCTCCAACGTGGTCCCATTGTCCGTGAGCTGTTCAATATAGCTAATCATCATAAAGACGTGGTCCCCTACAGATGACCCGACAGTCAACCTCGCCTGAAGCAATATCTTCGAGATCTTATATTTTGCGATACGAGATTGCTCTCCATATAAAACTTTGGTATGGAGGAAGATGGAAGCTGTCCATCTTCTCATGCTGCCTCTGGTGTTCATAATCTATTGAGGCTAACACGAGACACTTGGCTCTCGCACAATCCTTTTCTCATGTCTGAAGGATATAAAGATCCGCGACGAAGGATCTGGACCTGGGACGGCGGGGGCTTTGGTAGTAAGGAGGTAATCCAGCTTGTCATAGGTAAGTGTTATCTGGACTTTCCTTAGCCAATCAATATAGTTTGGCCCAGTCAATTTATTATCTAATAACCTAAGTCCGGTCATTGTGGTCGCTTCAATCAGGAGAGAAAGAAAAAACATTCAGCATGATGCTCTTGCAAGTTTAGATTGGTTATTAATTTTTATCTAAACAGGATGGCTCCCACTGTTCCTCGAATCCTTCCTCAAACCATAAAAAAAGAATTAATCAGGATTAATCTCACTCTTACAATTCTTGATTAACCTGTCAGCCAGGCTGGTGTCGGTACTTCGAGGGAGGTTTTCCAACGCTTTCGCGAAGTTCCTTAATTACATAAACTCTTTTCCCTGAAGGCGTAGCCCCGCGAACACCGTTCTAGACACCTACTTGGTTTATAGCATTGATTGTTTAGTGAAAAAATCTCCCGAAAAGTAGCGGATATTCAGAGTAAGATCGGAATCCAAATATCGTGTAACAACTTTAAAGGAATCCTACCAAAATCATCACACTCCAAATGGTATGCAACACTAGCAAATTTCAATTTCCTTAGAAACTCCCGAGGTGGATTTTTGCCCTATGCTCTTAAGACCTTGACGAAGGCCAACATATCATAAGTCACATGTCAAGTTCTACCCATCATTGTCCAAGTTAATTTGAACCCACCCGTACATACCTTTGACGAAGGCCAACATAGTAGTACGACTGTCCCAAACCAACACATCTATCTATGCTACATATGAATACCCAGTAGCTATCAATCACTATACATTGGCGAATGTCAAAATACATAACTTGAATACTACTAAATACCCATATGAAATGACGGAGGGCTACGAATGGTTTTGGCGAAACCGTGAACGTAATGAACTTGATATAGTCGAAGGAACCATGATAGTTTTTTAAAAGGAGTGGTTTAGGCTCCGCATTTAAAATTTGCTTTGAAGAAAACCGAGTGGTTTTGAAACTGTTCCAACGATTAAACTTTGGTTTGTTTTTCCTTGCATTAATCAATGTTAATGTGGTCCCATCATTTAATCCTACCATTACAGAAAAGAAACGAAAATACAACGTACGCTTATGCCATCCGCATTCGCCACGGGGCCCCGTCATGCACCGTTAGGTTACTTAACTACAGGCAGAGCGGAGGCTGGACTAGCGCGGGTGCAAAACATAAGTAACGCCTACTATATATATATATATATATATATATATATATATATATATATATATATATATTCTTCTCGCGCAATAATAGGCATTTCAGATCACAGATGAATATATTGGATATACCAGTAATTCCGTGTTTCGTTTAAGTCTATAACTAAAAATGGATTCCACGATCGTGATGAATAGCCAAACCCCACCTAGACCCCTACGGGTGCAGCAAACTACCCGCCAAATTCCCGAGTGAAGCAACCTCTCTCAATAAAATGAGTAGGTCACTCGGCACTTCAAGAACCCGGTAGTTTGTGCACCCCACCTTGGGTCTATTCTAGGAGCAAAAACGGTAAAAGAAATAATACAACGGTGGCTACAACCTCAACCCGGATGTGCCCCGCAAAATAATATTACATCACTTTTACAAATTACATCAATGAAACAAAAGAAGACACTCTTCTCACACCCCCGGCTATTCATCCACGACGATCCAATACTCTATATACACAAACCACAATAGCATCACAGATATGTACAACCCCCATTAATCGACATATAGCGATTAGCAGACATTCAGCATCATATATCAAACACAGAAAACCCGATTAGCCAAGTAATCTTAGAATTTCGATCGATTAACTAATGCACAATCTAGTACACAAACAATCTGGGTAAAAACCAAATATTCCCAAAATCACAATTCCAGAAAATAGACCCACAGAAGAAATTTGGACTGAATCAGCCTTGACTCGGCCACAGAACGGCGGCAAAACACACAATTCTGCCGCGGTTCCGCGGCGGTCTTGATGACTCATGAAATCAAATTTCTCCTGTGTTCATTAAAAACCCTGCTTGTATTTTTAAGGCCTTTGAAAAGATTTTTAGACCAGTTTTGAAAATCGACAGAAAACAAGCATTTGGATCGTGATTTTGGGAATTTTCCGACGATCGAATTTCTAACTACTTGCTAACTAGCTAGTTAAGGTTTTGTAGGCTCTGATACCACTGTAAGCCGATGCCGCGCACTCCGCAGGGTCGCGAGGAGGCGGAATTTTCAAAAAACGATTTTAACGAACTACGCAACACCGGCTAATTCCAGGATCTATACTAAAACCTTAACTAACTAAACTAACTAGGAGGTTTAACTACTATGATAGTTGGTTATACCTCCGTGACCAAGTCCTTCGGGTCTTCTTTTCCTCCTCTCCATGGCTCCTTGAAAAAAGGATCGAGCTTGCGACGTCGGCCTCCTCGTGTCAAAGATGATCCATCCGAGAGTATGTGTTTTGAGCTCCAACCTCTAAATCGAGATAACTAAGGTAAATGGTTCGCTAATCCAAGTAGCCTAGGTGATGTAAAGAAGCTATAAGATTGTTTTCTCTCACTAAATCCTATAGCTCACAACACATGTGAAGGTTAGGGTTTTTGAGGAGGAGAAAGAAGGAGATGAAAATCAAAAATGAGGAGAAGCAAATGAACTAAGGTTGCAAAGTGAGAAGAATGGCTCATATTTCATACACTCATTGAAGCATGGAATAAATCACAATATTAAATCCTCACCATACTTCAATAGTAATGCCAAACAAATAAAATAATCCTTGAGTCATCCCTCACACCATGCTACAAATATCTCTCTTTTCCAATTTTCCACCTCACTAATCTATTTTGCAAAAAATAGATAATACCTCCTTCTAGAAGCATTTTTGAGAAAAATACAAGAATATCCCTCACTGTATATACATACCCGTATCCGTATTCCGAAAAATACGAATACACTGAGACGATAACAATCCAATAATACAATATTAGGATCCGGCTTAAACCAAAGCCCACTAGTATTGTCCGCCCGAACATCATCCGTGTATAAATACACCTATATGATCGTAGCCCTGCCGTAAAACCATACGGCCTCTACATCTTTTGCCCGAAGCAGGAAAACCCTCTGTGTGGGACTCTAAAAACTCGACAGTACGCTGGCAGTGGGTTTAACCACAAGCATGTCAACGGTACTAGCTGCACGTAACAGCTACCCAGGTATCTGTCGATAAGAAGGTCGATGAGCAAACTCATCCGAACTCCTACTGAGCCTATATGTGACAATCTCTGTACAGTCTGATCTGTTCGTCTAATATACTCGTATATCGGGCCTAGAGGGATGGTAAACGTCAGACCCCTAACAGCCCAATAAGTCGTGACAGAGGAAAGCCCAATACATCCTGAGAAACTACTGGAGTGCCTACCAGTATTTCTCGACTGCCCTGGCCAGGGACTGTAATGGCTTTCCGAACACTATGCGATATCAACCCCCAATACCGGGAGAGACGAATCATATCTGACCGCTACTGCCTCCAAGTGCTTCGGGACTACACCCAACTACTAGCTGTTTACACGACACTTTTGAGCCGTGGTGTCACGACCCGCAAGGTACGGAACGCGACCGGCACTTAAGTTACGAAACGTCTCAAGACGTCCGTAAAATAAGTAAGCCGAAGCCCAGAATACAAAACCCAATTAAGAATTAGAGTGAAGGAAACCAATTTATTTAAAGCATTTTACTCCATTAAACTACATCAAGCTCCCTTTTTTAAAACAACTTTCCCTTTTTCCAAAAATTTCGGCAGAATCCCCTTTGTAAAAAAAGCCCCAAACGGGTACAAAACAGGAATATAAATGAATAACATGAATATGGCATCCCCAAGCGGGAGCTAGCTCTTCGCCTCAAGGCGGTCACAAATCCCAGGCAATGTAAAATACAATGTGCATAAGTAAGCATGAAAGCACAAGTAAAAATAATATGTCGACTCAGGTGAGCTCGACCCCAAGCATAACATATAATCCACAAGTCTCACAACCTCGTCTCTAGGTCAATAAACAGTAATCCAAATAAACTGGTACAGCTGAAATAGTAGTAGTAGATGAAGTACTCTAGGTACAATGAACATATATAAGGGGGGTACAAAATGATAACAACCCACCTATGAGCAAAGCCTCGAGTCCAGGCAAAAAGAGCAAAGGAGGCAAAAGTGTCCGCCGCTACAGTGCTGACGGAACGGACCTGCAGAAAAGCTGTGGCACAACGGGGGTGAGTTGCCAGCTCGTGAGTAATAAATAACATCTACAAAGGCTATCGCATGCATGCACACAAGTATCCTAGCATCCCTAAAACAGGTATGGCTATATGTACTAGCAGGTATGTATGCATCATCAGTGTACTAACAAGTATGTATGTCGCATGGATGTACTAACAGGCATGTATGCCACATGAATATACTAACATGTATGTATGCTATATGAGTCAACTCAAGATCTCAACATGTAAGTATAAAAACTATTCTTTTTTTGTTTTTGAAACTCTTTTCAAATATCAGCATAATATCCATGAAATCAACAAAAAACCGTGCCCAACAACGACACCTCGAAACTATCTCATATATCCATATCAAGTATCTCTGGCCTCAGCCGTCCAGCTGATCCATATCAAATATCCATATCTCAATCTAGCGGCCACGGTCGGTATCCTCTGGATATCCGCCGTGCCAAATGAAGTCACCGGTAGGTAATCCGTCCCCTGCCAGGCTCAACGCCATCTCCTGTGATCTTCTTGTCCCGGGGTACCGTACCGGGCCCACCATGTACCCGAGACGGTTCATCCACCTCCTCGAAACGGATCTCGAAAATCACAGCAAACTCATGCTGGACGACACGTTACATCACTAGAAAACCGCAACTTTTATATTTTAGAAGGTTATAAATTTGAAATCTTGCGGCTTTCCCCGAAATCCAGAAATATCATGAAATCATCATGGATGCATATGTCAATGATAATAGATGCCTATGGTATCAATTTACAATGTATGATTTATACTAGGCATGAGCAAATGATATAATAATACATATGCACGAGAATAGCAATTTTTATGATTTCATTTTAAATATTTATTGCAATAGCACAGGTTTAAGCAATTAACATGTTTCAGATTTATAGTTATCTAGTGTCGTGACATAGCAATTACCAGGGGTGTGTGTCCACATGAATAGTGCTCGTGCTGCATATAAAAACCTGGTAATGGTGCATGTGTCCTACAAATGAGTTTGCGTATATGGGTATAACATATGGGTCTAACTGCAGCAAATATCATGCAAGTATTATTATTATAATATCACAAGTAATATCAAGTTTACTATTTACAAGTTTAATAAATCTAACGGGCGACTCGCGCCATCCAAACGATCGTCCCCCGTAGATGTTAAATCTACTCACCCGTGATCCCGTACTAGGTGTGTCCGACCACCTGCTTTCCCTTCTCCGCTGCGCTCGAAGTCTCCGCCGGCGAACCTAGAATTTACAAAAGTCACCATATAAGGAAAAATCCTGCAAAACACGATATATCGATAAAAAGGGTACGCGTGCGTGAAACTAAACGCGCGTGCACACGACACGTCGCGACGCGCATAAACCTACCAGAACCTACTCCGACGCGCTGTGTCGCGCAGCGCGCCACAGAACCACGCGTATCATGCGCGTGTCGCACAAGACTTAAAACATCGAAAACACGTTTATAGCTCCAGATTTTTCCTCTGAGCCTAACTTAAAAAGTTGCAGGTACCAACAGACTAAGCTACCCAGCATAACCCTACACCCAAAAATCCAACACCCTACCCCCTACTCTGGCCGCAATTGCGGCCATAACGATTATACCGGCGGCCTCAAAGGTGAGGTGGATCCCCGTACTCTGTGTGTGTGTCCCTAGTAGTCTCACCATGCTACAGTCTTCACAATTTTATTCTTAAGGGCTCAGGTCAACAGCAGAATCTACAGAGGCTAAAAAGTCGCTAAAACTGCTAAATTACGCCAAGTCGGATAAATCGGATGTCTTTGTGAAATCTGGGACCAAACTTGGGTGTTCTAGTCTCAACAGCACCTACTAGGGCTACTCTAACCATCACAACCATTTCTTAGCCAAAATTCTCTTAATTCACCCAAAATTACCACTAAAGCATGCAATAAACACCAACTAAGCTAGATAACCATAATTTTAGCAATTTAATGTTATCTATCTAATTTTAACGACACTACTAGGCTAAAACAGACTAACTAACACCTAAAAGGGTTCATTAAGCTACAAGCACTCTAATATAACTAGATCTAATATCACGACATAATTCTAGCACTAAAACTCTATTAAAACACTAAACTGGCTAAATAAACACATAATCTAAGCAACATGGAGAGAGTTTAGGAATTATATCCCTAAGGAACCTCTCAAACGAGGAGAAGGAGAAGAAGAGGAAGGAGAGTGCTGCAGTGCTGAAATGGTGCTGCTGCAGTTCCAAAGCTGATGCTGCAGCTGCTGATGCTGAAGCAGGTTTGGGGTGTTTGTGTTGATGTTTTGTTGGGCTGAGGTGGTGTAGTGTTGGGCTGAAGTTGTGTAGCTGGTGTGTGTGGTTGATGGCTGAGGCTACTGCTGCATTCAGGGTGTTAGTTGCTGTTGCTGCTGTTGTTGTTGGGGTTGTGTTGGTGTTGTGGTGCTGGTGGCATGTAGCTGGTGTGTATTGGCTGTTGTTTTACTTCTTCTCTTTTTTTTGATGCAGTAGCAGCAGCAGGAGTTGTGTTTGTGGCTGTTTGGGGTGGTGAAGTGTTGTGTGTTTGTATGGAAGGGTTATGTAAAGAGTTGGGGCTGTTGTAGCAGCTGCTGCTGCTGATGTTTTGAAGAAGGCTGAAGCTGATGTAACAGCTTATGTACAGGCTGGTATACAGGGGCTGATGTGCTGTTCTTGGTGGCTAAGCTGATGTTTATTTTGTTGATATGGTGAGGTGTTGCTGCTGTGGGTGTAGTAGCTGCTGAGCTAAGGGGTTAGGTAGCTGATATTGATGATGTTGTTGGGAGCTGATGTGCTGCTGCTGATACTGATGCATGGCTGAAGTTTAGGCTGAAGAAGTTGTTTTGGTGGCTGAAAATCTAATTTTTGGGCTGATGTGAGCTTGAGTGAGAGGGTGATGGGTATACTAAAAGTTGTGAAATGAAAATGGAGGTGACACATCCTTAAAGTCATCATTCTTCCTCTTACAAACAAAAAAAACTATCATGACACACATCACATCTCTCTCTCTCTCTCAAGCAAGTCAACCTACACCCTAAACACCCTTGGTCAAAACCAAAAACCTTTAATTAACCTAATTAGCTCAAAACAACTCAATTATCTTAACCAAGGGCCTAACCCACCATGGTTAACTTAAACATGGTTAACCCATAAGCTCAAATATATGGCAACCCTAGTCTTAACCCCAGTTAACGTGCATAAGTGTGTGCGGTCGAGATAAAATTCTACAAAAATAACCATAAAACCAGATAAATTGCTAGAAGCCCGTTTTGGTAAACTTTTTACCAAAAAACCCCCACATTAACACACAATTACCATTAACCCTAAACTCAGGTGTTACACGTGGTAGAGTAGTAATCAAAGTGCAGCGGGAACATACTCGAGACGAAGTAGCGATAGCAAGTCAACGGACTAACCTGCACTCATGTCACCTCGGAACTGCTTCCTGACGATATGTATAATACCAACAAGCAGTTCCCGACGAGTCCTGTGCAGTGTAACTCATAACCTAATGAGCACCTGCATACTATCTCCAGTACGTCATACTAATGGATATGGGACAGACCATTTCCCCTGTTGCGATGAGAAGCGTATACACTAGTATACTCCGGAGTATCGATACCCCGTCTCGATAATCCTGCGACTAGGGACCTATATAAGGATATACTTATAGACTTACCCAGCCCCCACTAGTGTGATTGCCATCACAACGCTGGTAGTTAAGCAAAGATCCTAAGGGCTCTACCAATATATATAAGTATGCTAAAAGAAACACATGCACATATTGAGTTAGAATCAAACCAGGTAGCATACTACCATTTTGAGCAAGGCTGTTATCACAACTGTGAATATCCAAAGCTTCCAATATGTAATATACAATCCAGTATGATACAATAATGGACCCAAAACCCTCATCACGACACGAGGCCGCCGAGCAGATTCCTGCTCGGCTTATCCGCAGCAGGTAGATTCCTGCCCTACAACGCTGTGGATCCAAAGCCATCATCACGAAGCGACCGGGTAGCTTCCTGCCCACCAACGCTGTGGATCCAAAGCCCTCATCACGACGCGACCGGGTAGCTTCCTGCTCGGCTTATCCACAGCGGGTAGATTCCTGCCCTACAACATTATGGATCCAAAGCCCTCATCACGAGGCGACCGGGTAGCTTTCTGCTCGGCTCATCCATAATGGGTAGCTTCCTGCCTAACAACGATGTGGATCCAAAGCTCTCATCACGAGGCGACCGGGTAGGTTCATGCTCGGTTCATCCACAATAGGTAGATTCCTGCCCCACAAAGACATGGATCCAAGACTCGCCAAAAAAACTCATGCTCGGCTCTTCCAAAAGGGAATCGAGGAGCGCTGATCTATTCACACTTGGCTATCGGTCGATTCATTCTAGATGCGCGATCGTCATCTCGACTCCAGGGAAAGGGAGGATGTCGTCCTTCCTACACTTGGCTATCGTTCGACTCGTACTCGAAGCGCGATCGTCTTCTCGATTCCGAGGAAAAGGAGATACCGACCTTGCTACACTTGGCTATCGTTCGACTCATACTCGAGGCGCGACCGTCACCTAAAAAAGGTGGACACCGGCCTAACACTAGCAAGAAAAAAAGACTTGCAAGCTAAAAAGTTAAAAAGCACTTGCAGAATGAAGACACTTGAGCAAAGAAAAGTATATGCTGAGCTAAAATTACTTGCAAGATGAAAAGACCGACGAGCTAAAAGCACTTGCAGAATGAAAACACTTGAGCAAAGAAAAATGTATGTACTTTATTTACAATCAAAATTATATACAAGGTATTGTAGGCTCCTCAGCCTTACAAAAATGCCCGGAGGCTTACAAAAATTCTAAAAAGAGAAAAAGAAGAAGGGGGAATAGCTCAGGCTACCCATTCGGCCACCACCTCTCCGGGCTCTACGCCTCCATCGAGGGCAACAACGGCGACCTCGGGCTTGGCGCTTCCGCCGGCCACTACGGCTTCCACGACCTGCTCGGGGCCGCCCTGTGGCGCTTCCTCGGCGAGAGGAAATCCGGCTTGGAGCTCGTGGTCAACGAACTCGGGTATAACCTCTTTGACGAGTCGAGAGCATTATGCCACCCGACAGCCGCGGAGTCGGCGAGATCGAAGTAAAACTGATCGGTTGCCTTATACTCCTCCACGGCCCTTTCTGCCCTGCTCTCAGCGAGCTTCGCCGCATCTAAAGCCGGGCGGGCATCCTTCTTGATGGCGTCCCTCGACCTTTTCATGGCGTTGAAAAGGTCGTTCGACTCCTCCATCTGGGCCTGGATAGCCCGGTTGGATTCGGTTAAGAGCTGATGGGACTCCTTCAGCTTGGAGATCGTCAGGCCCTCGGCGACAAATCTCGAGTCAAGAAGGGCCGCCTTCTCTTCAGCTTACAGCAATTGAAGAAGAAGCTCTTCCTCTCGCGAGGAGAATTCGCCCGCCTTCTTCATTGTCGAGGCTATCTTCTCGGACTCCATGGCGACAAGGAGAGCGCAGTGTTGAAGGACCCAAGGAAAACAGCAAACGTGTTAAAAAAAACCGAAACCGAGAAAGTAAAACTTAAGAAATTTTCAAAGAAAGCTACCGACCTGAACCGCCTCCTGAGCTATGGCGGCCACTTGGGCCTTCATGGTGCCCCGGGGAATCCTGGCCCCAGCCGCCTTCTCCATATCCTCCAGCAAGCTGTCGGCCACGGTTAGCCCCGAGGGCACCTCGGTGCAAAAGTCACCCTCTTGCACTTGAATCCCGGTGAGGGGTGGCCGAGAAACCACCCGCTTCTGTCTCTTATGGGGGGATTCGGCGGGGGGAGTTATCTCCGCCCTGACCCGAGGCGTCGGGTCCCGCGCTTGTTTCTGCCCCCCCCCCCACGGTGTTCCTCCGGAACGGGGGGCTCTGCAGGAGTCTTGGCCGGAGGTGCAACACTCGAGCCTGGTCGGGACGAGCTGGCGCCACCGATCTTTCTTCGCTGGGCCTTGGCGGCCATGGCGACCATGATTTTTGATCGATCGATGGGCTCTGCAAAAATGAGAAAAATGTCAGCAACACTGAAACGGCAAAAGAATTTTTGGCGAAGTCTAAACAGGTCATCAAGAATCCTAACTTACCCAAAAAACGCGCAGGACTAAGTCCGGCCAAGCTCAGTACCTGCTCGGAGAGCAGGACATCAACCCGCTGAATCGGTTCCCACTGGGACACCACTTTTGCCTCGGGGGCGCTCGACTGCCTCACCCTCGGGCAATCGGCCCTGTGCCACTGGGTGGGCACAGGCCGATCCACACCTTCCGGAGGACCTACGAAAATGAACTTCTCCTTCCACTTATGGATGGAAGAAGGGACGACCACTACCTCAGACCTCGCCGTTCTACCCTTGCGTTTTTTAAACGACAGATACACCCAACTCGGCTCTCCCTTCCTAGTCCCGGGATGATTTTTGTAACAAAGAAAAGACGGGAGGAGGCTCAAATCGAAGCGGATCCGATCAAATTTTAACCGGATTAGGAACCCGAAGAGGATACTCCACGAGTTCGACGCTAGCTGGCTCGGGGCAAGACGGAAACAATGGAGCACCGCACAAACCTTGGATGAGAAGGGAAGACGCATCCCTGCCCGAAATGCTTCCAAATACAGGGCAATTTCCTTACCCCGCACCTGGTCTTCCCGCTCACCCTCTCTGGCCAAATGAAGTGAATAGCCAGAGGGGATATGGAATTGAGTCCAGATGTTGGAAAGCTTGTCTAGACGATTCAAGACGGAGGGCGCATCGTGGGTATTCCCAATGCGTTCCTTGGAAGCCCTTGTTGCCACCCGACGGCGAGTGATAAGGGCAGCCCTGACTCTGGGAGGCGAGCCCGACACAGAAGACGCAGTAGAATAAGAACCCTCTCGGCTATCTAAAGACGAGAAGGAGGAAGACCCGCTAGACTTGGCCCCATAAACTGGAGCCTCATCGCCCGACTCTACCCCTACTACATCTACAGACACCTCGGAGGAATACATCTAATCTGATTCAAAGAAAGGGTTTGCTAAGGAAAAGTCAGTAGAAGATCCGACCTAAGCAGAGGTGCGCCGGGCAATCTTCAAACGTTGAAAGACAACTACGGCGAAGTGTCGGCCCAAAGATGGTCCCCTACTATTTATACACTCCAAAGAGAACATCCTACGGCCCATATCAATTCCCGCCAAAACAAAGCGTCGCACCTAGCAGATGTCGAGGCTCCACGTGGCGATCGACTATTAGGGACGTCTCTTCATAGAAAGGGTTAGACACAGCCAGTCGCGCCCGCCAACCAACGTCGGACACGTGCTCGTAGCCTAACTGACGATCGAATGAAACAGCGCCCCCTCTTTAAATCGCAATCATTTTACCAATCCGCTGACGTCATCAGGGATACGCAAGAAATTTTAGGCGCACAGGAAGACGCCACGTGGACTCCAAAATCGAAATGTCGCGACTGCCAAAAGCCATGTCGTTCCCGGACAATCCACCACGAAGGAATCTCGGCACCGAGCTAAGCAGAGAAAACCAAGCAGGCCATTCTCGACCCGACCCATAAATAGGTCGAAACGAGAGTGGGAGGCTAATAATGATGCTAACAAGTGGGAATTCCCCAGATCACGACACGTAGCGGATAACGTGTCCCGGGGGCTACGGAGCTGGAATGAGCCTGGTGCATTGGAGACGTTCCTCGGTATCTCGCCTCCGAGGTTGCATCCGGCCTTTCGGAGACCTCCCCGAAATACCTTCCATATTCGCCTAGCAATGAGTCATCAGCTCACCTTCGAGCAATCCTACAACCGAACTTCCTCGACCTCCTTGCTCGTCTCCGAGCTGTTGCAAGGTCTGAGCTTCCTCGGCCTCCCGGCCAGTCTCCGAGCCATCAGACAGGCCGAGCTTCCTCGGCTTCCCCGATCTATCGAGAACGCAGAGCCCAAACGGCTCCGCATATCTCGCCAAAGCGAGATTTCCGCCGCCCTACGTTCCGCGTCCCACTCGGGCGCGTTTCCCCATTAATGAGCGGATCCCACCATCAACGCGGGCGTAACGAGGGGGCGTAACTGACGGCGAGAATCTCGCGCCGGCTCGCTCCACGCGACCACTGTATAAACTCTTCTTTCAGACGACTTAGGTAACTCAAATTAATTCCAATACGCCGCTACTCTGCTCTTATTTCACGGTACTAACTTGATCGTCGGAGGGTCCTACGGTGGTCATCCACCCCGAGACTTCCTTTGTAGATAGCTAGACGTCAATACCAACCCATTGAGATCCACACACTTAACCCTCAAAGTAAATATCAGCCGCACAAAACCGCTCGCACCAGATTTGCTGGTACTCGTGGACCCTAGAAGCCACGGACTCGCCGGGGATCCCGTCCGCCAAGCAAGATGCGGTGACCAACTTTTGCTGAAAACTCTCAAAAAGAAGGTTCACCGAGCGATCCCGCCTACTCTTCAAGATCAAACCAAGATCGTGGACCATATGCATCTTGTCAAACGTCTCGTCCATCAACTGCGAAAATAGGGTGTTGTACAGACCCGGGAAAGTCCTCCATATCGCATAAATTAACACTTGGAGGAGAGAAGATTGCCGAGGAAGTAAACGTCCACAGTTGCCTTCCAAGCGACCTATTACCGCCTCGTACGTCTTCTCGAAACGATCAAGGTTATAAAAGTACACATCGTCACGAGAAATGATCTCCCTGATGGTATACATGTGACCGGCCATCTTCAAAGAATGCAAGACTAGGAAGGAACCTATACACCTTCGGTATTTATAGCCTCAACAAATATCTTCCAACGACCGAGATCTACTCGCGCAGCGCCGCAAATCACGGAATATCGCACTTTCCCGATATAGTAATGCCATGTGTCGTCCATGACGGTCATCATTCCCGTCTAAATGGACCACGGAAGGTTGAACGACGCCCCACGAAGGCACTAGGGAGTTCAGAAAGCCATCATCATCCACAATGGGTAGCTTCCTACCCAACAACGCTGTGGATTCAAAACTCTTATCACGATGGTCGCCGAGCATATTTCTGCTCGGCTTATCCGCGACGTGTAGATTTCTGCCCTACAACGCTGTGGATCAAAAGTCCTCATCACGAGGTGACCGGGTAGCTTCCTGCTCGGCTCATCCACAATGGGTAGCTTCCTGCCCAACAACGTTGTGGTTCCAAAGCTCTCATCACGATGCGACGGGATAGTTTCCTGCTCGGTTCATCCAGAATGGGTAGATTCCTACGCTACAAAGACAAAGATCCAAGACCCACCAAACAGACTCATGTTGGGCTCTTCCAAGAAGGAATCGAGGAGTGTTGATTTATTCACACTTGGCTATCGATCGAATCATTCTAGATGCACGATCGTCATCTCGACTCCGGGGAAAAGGAGGATACCGTCCTTTCTACACTTGGTTATCGTTCGACTCGTACTCGAGGCGCGAACGATAGCTCATTCCGACTCTGTAGCCCCGGAAACACGCCATCTGCTACGTGTCGTGATCTGAGGAATTTCCACTTGTGAGCATCACCACTTGTGAGCATCATCACCCCCAATATTGTACCTTTGTTCTTCTTTTTCAGTTTAGTTAAAATTCCTTAAATGAAAAGCGGGGCTTGTTTAAGCTTTCTGTTTACCTCAAAAAAAATTACTATTTTCTACTTAATCCTTTAAAGTATTGTATTATTTGCATGGGAAGTAATTAGACATTTCTATTTCTCATTTGTCACGTTTTCCAATTTTTTCACATAGAAGATTGAAGTTATGGTAGTAAATATTCCGGCGGAAAAATAAATTTCCATGTCAAAAGAGGGACAAAATTTAAACCGACATTGTTCTTTTATGATCTTTGCTTAGGTTGTGAAAGGCACAGATGATGAGTATAGAACTGTATTTCTTTTCAATCTTGAGAAAACAGAGATAGCACCGGATCGATTCAGTTTATCACAAAATTTTGGGTTACGAACTAGCGATAAGCTAAATCTTTATCAAAATTTGCTAAAGATGCAGCTCTTGTACCATATCAATAATTTTTATGTAATGTAAATGATTTCTTGCATGCTACCATTTGTGATTTTTATGTACTGTAAAAATTTCCTAAAGTGTTGAACTATACACGTGCGTGCGTGCGTGGTTTGTTTATAAAACTAGTACTTGTATATAAGAATTTGAAGTGAGCCTTGATCTTGTTTATTATGTTCATGCGTCTGACTTTAGCATCACCATCGCAAGTTCGAACAGGATAAATTTATGATGTGTTTCACTTTAGTTGGTACATTCACATGAAAATTGTAGAAGAACGTTATCGATAGTAGAGTTCCTTAAAAATACAGAAAAAATTTAGCTGTGTCGCATAAAACCACCTCGATTATAAAATATGCTCTTTAACTCCCGACTTCAACAAATGACCAACATTCTGCTCTGCCTTTTTTTCCAAATAAAGTATCCATTATGATTTGCCATATTTTTTTGCAAACATGCATGTTTAGTGCTTTAATCAAGAGAGTTTTCTATTCTTTTATTTCTCGGAAAAGATGGAAAAGGTAAACCTCATAAGCAAGCTTCAATTGGACAAAGCATACAAGGTAAGGTCAGCTGCAAATTATAATTCCAACTTGCAATTTGAGTTTTCATCAATCACCAAAGCACAAGGAAATTTTGGAAGAGAGATATGAATCATCCACATTGTTTGAGGATTTTGAACAAGTGAGATTTGGATGCCAAAGTATTGAACAGTGAGTATACATAATTATGAGCAAAAAAGAAAAAAAAACCGTAAAGGACCAAAGTAGGCTGAAAGAGATCATGTAACAATCGAACACTCTAAGGTAGCTGAAACAGAAACCAACTCCAAAAGAGCACAAACAGATTCCAAGTCGCCGACGTTTTTTCCCCCCTTACAGGAAACGACATGACCGTATCAACATCGTATAAAGATATCAAGTTAGTTCAAGCCTATACATCATCAGCACCGTGGTAGGATGACGATATAATGACCGATCAATGACCGATATATAACGCTAACCCTCAACTCTCTTGATTACTGCAAGATTAATGACCGAGGAAACTATGAAGAAGTCAAAGATTTGCAGTAGATTAAGTCCTCCATATTCTTTATGGAGGGGGAAATGAAATATTTGATATGGGAAATCAATTTCAAAATATGAGAGAGATAAAGCCCGAACCCATCTCAACAAGGCTTCTAGGAATAATTTTGGATTTAGGTTCTCTTCTTAATAAATTGACTTTTGAGTATTATTCCGTGTTGATATACCCATGGAAAATACATGTTAACCCCAAATGAGCTATCGGAATACAAATAGCAATATGTTTCTGAACCATGAAAACGAAAGGAAAAGGTAAAAGGGAACACACATACCAAAGGGTTAGATCTTTGACGATAACCAAGCATTGTGCGCTTCTTATGACGACACCGAGATTATTTTGTTTCACGTCTCCTGCCATTACCAGATCTGCTCATCCACTCTCGCCGTTGCCAAGCCCCTCTCCTGTAATTGAAGGGATTAATTAGAGAGAGAATATTAAGCATCTCATTAACTAATTGGGTAATTCCATGCCAACACACAAGAATAATAGGATGTTGATTACCATTCTGCGACTAATCGAGTGTACAGCATGAGGCAATACAGCAAAACATTCAAGATTATTTATAGCATCAGGTTCTAGGACTCGGACAATAATCATGTACTACAAATACGAGTACTGGCGTCATGATGAAGGCCTAAACATAATAAATTCGTCGAACATTTCTTTCATCTCTAATGTACCAGCCTCAACCACTGCAATTTTGATAGGACTAGGGTCCAGATCAACCTTATCTTGGAGAATAACAAGGATCTTTGGATCATTTCACAGCAACAAATGAGATTTTCCCACTCATTGAATTAAGCGAAGATGCTTATAGTTAACAAAAGTTTAAAAAAAATTCAACCTATGCTAAATAATTATCTGGAGAGGTTGATAATTTACTCAGAAATTTCCATACTCCAATATGGTAGCTGCATCATCGAAATATCAGACTAAAACAATTGCTCGCTCCAAGAGCAAACTGCATAAAGCCAAATCACTTCGACATATAAAATTGTCTGTAACAACACTTTTCATGAAGCTGTCTCTTCAAGAACTATGATGGCAGCTTGATTAAGTACACTCTTGAGAACAGAAAAGGTATTTTTAATAGCAGAAACTTGCCATTTAACATGAAAAGTCTCATGAAATTATGAAAGCACGCAACCAAAAAAAGAAAATTCTTGCAGTTATTTGTCAAGAGAATTTAAACAGTATAATTTTCACCTGATCTCCAAGGCATTTTTTAAAAAAAAAGCTTGTGCCCAATATCGTCAGCCTGAATTCTGGCCTTCTCTGCAGCCTCTCTAGCAGCTTTCCGTGCAGCAACGTCATTACAAGAAGCCAAGAACTTCTTAAGCTCTTCAGTGATATGCAATCACCCATATGATGTGCTTTCTTCTCAGTAGCTGCGAAAGACCAGGACAGAATATATCGAGACTCCTTTTAGTTTGAAGTTAGTTCTCCTAAAACTCATCACTTCTGGTAATGAATGTTAAATTTATGATACACGCATGCAACAATGATTTTCATCGGTAATATTTGGTTTTTATTTTGAAGTTAGTAGACCTAATACAATAAAAGATAACATTAGATGGGTCTGTAATCTACTCGCTGATATTCGTTGCCTGCAGAATCTTAACATGTGCAAGAGCCCTCTCATCTACAAGAAGCCGATACTCATAGTATTTGTAGTCTGAACACTGAACAGGTCGAATCAAACAAAATAATGGAAAAGGATGACAAAATATAATTATATAAAATTCATACAACTATGCGCAAACAACTTTCAGTGATGCAGCATCAACACCAATCCCAATCCCAATCACCAAAGCATGAAATGGAGCAAGGTTCACATAACTAAAGGATGAAATGAGATGAATCGTTAGCAGCTCTTAGCAGTCAATACCGGATAGATATTATTAAATATTTAGTGCTAGCTTTTCATCCAGGTCTGGCCATGCAACACCAATAACGCTGTTGCAAAGTGCATCATTAGTTAGACTTATTGCACCTAGGAGGGCAGAACTTGCCAAATTATAGTTTTAAAAAATCCTTTTACAATACCTTGTGAATCTATTTAAATGAAAGAGATATATAAATAATAACAACTGCTCGCAACTATCAACTCTCATTTCTCTAGTTGAAAGTAAAGAGAGTTGCTAGCGGTAAGTAGTTTTTTTAACAAGATTTAGTCTTCACGGGGGCTATAGTGAGAACAAGGTAGTGAGCTATGTATTTAAAACCACCGGGGGGAAATCAAAGAAAGCTAAAGATTTTGGCAAACGGTTCTTTACGCAACGCACTTAAGTTATTGGATTTGAGGTTTGGGTGCCGGGACCAATACCAAAAGTTATTTGCTTTACATGAAGAGGAGGAAGGGGAGGGGGAGAGCAATTGCTTTGCCTGCTTTGCACATGCTTTAGGCTTGTGTTATTTGTTCTGCATGCACAAAAGCACCACTCCCTTGAATCCTATTAAATTATCATTATATTCGCTAAATATACATTGTTAACCCACAACCTAATAACTTAAGCTTTTGGGTAAAATGGTTCTTAATATGGTATCAAAGCACACTATGTTCAAGAGTGTTGGATATAGCTGCCCTCAAGGCAATTATTGTAATTAAAAAAGGACATATACAGAGAACAATCTTACTCGAGATGATAGTATGCTATCTGGTTTGACTTTATTTGTCGTGTATACACGTTTTACTCGGTATCACGTATTGATAATACATGAGATAAAGCCCTTAGGATTTTGCTTGATAATCAGGACTATGATGGAGATCATACTAGTATGGCCTAGTAGTCCATAAGCACATCATTAAAAATCCCTAGTCGTAGGAGAGTATCGAGACTGTATATCGATATTCCAGTTTAGACTAGTGTATACGTTTCATGACCCTGTATAAGACGATGGCTGATCCCATAGCCGTTGATGTCTTACACCGATAATTGTATACAGGTGCTTATTGGATGAGTACACTGGACGGACTCACCTGAGAACTCCCTAGTGGTATTGTACTAAAGTCAGACAGCAGTTCTACAGAGTAGTCTGTAGACCTGAAATCGTCATAGTGCCTTGTGTGGTTTCCGCTGTACTTAGATTACTACTCTACCACGGCTCAACTGAGTCGTGCAAACAGCTTTTACTTGGGTGCAGTCCCGAACCATATGGAGGGAGTGAGCGATCAGAAGGGACTCGTCTCTCCCGGTATAGGGAGTAGATGTCGCAATGTGCAGGACATGACTATCACCAGGAGCATATAGCCACAGTGAGATAAACTGATAAGTGTTATCAGTTGTATCTCTAAAAGTTATCAGTCATATGTCAGCACAACTTATCTGGTTATTAGAGGTCTGACGGTTTCCACCACCAAACCCGATATATGATATCCTAGATGAAGATACCGGACTGTACGGAGACTGTCACTGATAGACTCATTAGGAGTTCGGACAGGTTTGCTTGTTGATTTTCTTTTCGTTCAATACCTAGGTAGCAGTTACATGCAGCTAGTACCGCTGACGATTTATGGGTCGAACCCGTGAGTGGATTGATCTGAAATTGTTTCAGATCAATCAGATTTGATCTAGACCTACTGCCATCGTATTGTCAAGTCTTTAGAGTCGCACACAGAGGTTTTCGAAGGTTGGGCAAAATATTGTAGTGGCGGTATATGATACTCGCAGGAGTTCGATTCAAATAGTGTATTTGATGCACCATTTTAAATTGGGCATTTATTAATACTAGACGACTTTATGAAAGCCGGTATATTAAATCAATAGTTGATTTAATATATTAATATTATATATATATATTACTAGTATTATTTTATTCTAATTTATTCTTTCATGTTTGCATGTTTTATAATAATGCAAAATGATTAATTATGTTAGCATAATTAATAGTTGTTCTCTTTAATGTGTCATAGGATGAGCCACTCTCATTTGATGACAAGTGTAGGAGAGATGAGAGCATAGACACTTGGCTTGATGGATGGTGAAGATTTATTTAGGTTATGTTGAAGTGAATAGTTAATTGATTTATCCATTCTAATTCATTTTTGAAAAAAAACTTCACTCTCATCCTCTCTCTCAAGAGCTCTCTTCTCACCAAAATAAAGAGAACATATAAGTGGAATAAAATAGGGAATAATTACTACAATTCTCTAATCTATTTCCTAATAAGAATGAAATTGAAGTTTGTTTCAATTGTTGAAGTATGGAGCTCAAGTGGATCATCTTTGGCCTTAGAGATCAAGATGCAAGCTAGTTCCCACATCTTCCATGGAGTCTACAAGGAGTCCAACACAAACATGGAGCCCTTGAAAATGCTACAAAAATTGTAGTTCCTATGAACTTTCAGATTAAGTTCCATGTTTTTGCAATTTGTAATGAATGTCGTGATCTTGGTAGGATTTGTGTACTAAGTTTTTGTAAATTTTGATTCTACAATTTCACCATGGCCACAAACGTTGTGGCCTTAGCGTCTGAAACCCTTCATGGTATCAAAGCCAAGCAATCACTTTAAATTGCTTTCCGATGGCAAATTGAACTCCTAATTCCTCTACTAAAAACTGGTTTTAATAGTTGTTAAAAAACCATTTCTTTTAAGCGTTTTTCATTGTGTTTGGGCTTCAATTTAGTGTTCAAATTGGTGTTAACTCGATAAGGAAGAGGTTAGGAGGGGGCTAACCTCACCCGGGAGCACCGAGAGTGCTCTCGGGGGAGATTGGTGACCCGAAAGCACCCATAGGGTGATTTTGGGTCTGGCAGGCCCATAGGGCACCGTAAAGGTGCCCTAAGGTCGTGCCAACCCCCTAATCTCCTCTCATGTATTGTTAATTCTTGGCCAGAGGTTCAAGCAAAATTTGGATGCGTTTCGAGTCTGTTTCGACACGTTTCGACGCTTAAATGTGATGATTTTTGTGTCGAGATGAATAGTGTTTTCAATTGTTGAAATTGACGTTTCGTCTTCGATAATTTTTTCATTCGTTGACCGATGGCGACGATATAAATAGAATAAAATGTTTAATGGAGTTATATCGTCGATGTATGCAATACGCACGGCTTAACAAATTATTGTTTCGAGGTGAATAGTGTTTTTAAGTGTTGAAATTAACTTTTCGGCTTCGATGGTTTTGGGATTCATTGGTCTTTAGCGACAAATTAAATAGAATAAAAGTATTTAATAAATATAACTCGTCGGCGTATGCGATATGCGGAGTTTAACTTCGATGAATTGACAGTTGATCAATTCGACGAGATTGCACAAGTGAGTCTGTAATTGGTGTGTATGGAATGTGTTTGGATTGTCGCAAAATAAATTGGCCCCGTGCGAAAGTATGATGTTGTGATAAGTGTTATTTCCATTCATGCTTGTAACCATTATATATATTCCTTTGTTCGGGACGAGCTCCAACTTGTGGTTGCCGTTTCCGCTTTATGTATATTTTTTATATTTTTTTCCAGGACTTAACGGTTCATATGTGGCCGTAATCACCACCTATTGTATTATTTATTTGTAGGGGCTCGACTTGGTTGCGGTCGATATCATCGTTGTATTAATACAGCTTTAGGGATACCCCCGGAAAAGCACACGAGTAACCGGATTCTAGATTACTGCGAGTGGGTCATCTCAAGGAGTTGAGACCGAGTCACTCGATTCTAAAATTGACGGGCTGTTTGCCCCGCTTGTAGGGATATAGGATAGACCCATGAGGGAGTGCTCGATCACCAGATTCGAGATAGTGCTGGGTGGCCCCCTCATATGATGATACTGGGTTTCCTCGTTTATCGGATTCACGGGTGGCTTGCCGCACTCGTAGAGGTCTGCTTTTAGCTGGGCACAGGCTATTCACGTGATCGGGGAATCCTGATTTTCGTTTGTGGCTCGAATAAAATACGGGATTCCCAGGTAATTCGACCATTCCATTTTTGTGATGTTCATTACATGCCTGTGATATGATTACCTTCCTGTGACGTTTTATTTTTCCACGCTGTAGTGTGATTATATGTGTGAGATGATATATTGATATATAGGATATAAAGAATATATATATATATATATATATATATATATATATATATATATATATATGTTTTGCATCCACGCTACTCCTGTCCCCGCCCTGCCGTAAGTTAAGTAATCTTATGGTGAAGACTCGGGACCCTGTGGCGAATGCGGATGGCATATACGTGCATTCTATTTTCTTTTCGTGTTTTCATGTGATGATTGTGTGAAAAGATGCTAGATAATACGATTATTTAAATGATGGGAATGCGTTGATGTCACGCCCCGCTTCCCAAGATACGTAACTACGGCACGTGACAGAGCCAACCATGCTACCTGTGGTTAGGAATCATCCCTCCACAGTCACATTACGGCTGTCAATCGGATATCAAGAACAGTAAAATATATAATCTAGCTAACATATGTGTATCTGCCACGGTAAATAAAATCAAGAAATGTATATAGCGGAAACGAATTAAGATCCAATAAACAATAGTATCTGAATCACGTCCCAATATGAACTCACGTCAATAAAAATAAAACTGTTGAAATAAATAAACTAAGATTCTCTAAACTAAATAGCTAGCTCCTCATTGCTCGGCTTGATTGCTAAAGTACTTTTAAACTGCCTGCGATAAAAGTAGAGGAACTGGGCCATGCAAAACCCAAACGTCGGTGCGTCATAATATCAGAATAATAGTAATAACCAGGATATGATGGTATGATTAAACATGAATTGTAAATATATAATACAGGTATACAACAGTGAGATATAGGTATGCGATGTGTATCCTAAAGTCTGTGCTTCTGGATTATCTATTCTAGAAGTCTTTGAAATCAATTAATATAATTCTCATCGTAACTCAACGGTATATATTCCGTTCATGCCCCACGAAACCACGGTATAATATATCATGTTTATTCCCCACGGGACCACGGTACAATAAACAATGATTTATTCTGTAACGCCCGGAATCACGACAAACAATAATTTATTCCGCAACGCTCGGAATCACGGCAAACAATAATAATATTCTCTTGAGTTACGTTTCGATTACATTCTTGATTTCCCCTTTTCCCCCAAGGTTCTATGTTCAAGTCAGGTATTGACGATATAAATCTAATGCCAACACAGGATCAAGCAGGTACAGGTCGTGTCTATATAGACAACAAGTCAGGTCTTTCAGGATAATAAATCAGGATTGACGGCATTAGCAATAAGATCCAAGTAACGAGTCTGGTAGTAGGCCATGAACTTGTCATTTACTATATATTAACCAAAACATATACCAATGTAAAACTGTAATCAATATCGAACCACAATTAATACCAGGATGCATATGTATCTATCTGTAATAACCGTTATACATCCATTACCATATATGATGCAATCTAGATAACATATTGAACTAATATGGTAGTGTAATAATATCGTGATGATCTGGCATGCAACTGGATAACCCATTATCGGTACGGATACAAACGGATACTATAAAACTGTAACTTGGTACTAGCTGAATATTAAAACATATGCACTATAGTCACGCATATAAATATCGATATATTCAAAATAACATGTTGCAAGTTTAGAACTTGCCCGATCGAATCTCACGTCGAGATACGGATGTCACGTTCCGACGTCGAAATAAAGTTACAGCGCAAAATTACGCACGCAGGGCTGGACCTGGCTGAACAGCTGCATGACGTGGTGACTGGGCTAGATGACGACGGTGGCTAGGTCGTCTAGATCGTCGGCGACGTGCGCAACTCCGGCGAGACGGCCGGAAATCAAGAAAGAAAAGAATAAGAAAGAAAAGAAAGAAGAAGAAAGGAGATGGCTCTTAAGGTTCTGGGGGGTGTGACGGCAGAGGAGAGATGGCAACGAGGTGAGGGTGACGAGGTCGACGGTGAGGTGGCGAGGTTGTCGTGGATGAAGGTTTGGTGTGCTCGGGGATATACAGAGGAGGTCGGTGATAATGGTCTGGTGTTCTTGGGTGCTGGGGAGATGAGGAGGGTGAAGAGGTGGTCGGTGGTAACGAGTTTTCCGGCGACGAGGATAGGGTTCTGGTGATGGGGTGTTGGGTTTGCGTCGGAAAAAGTTGGTTGGGTCATCGGAAAGAGGAGAAGGAGGTGAGGTAAGGAGGCGAGGTCGAGAGGGGGACGGTGGTGGTGAAGGGGCAGCGACGACGGGAGCATGGGCTAAGGCTTGAGTTCGCGGATGAGGACGTGCAGAAGAAGAACAAAGGAGAGAGAGAGTAGGTTTAGTTTATAATAATTAATATATTATAATATATATATATATATATATATATATAATATAAAAAGAGGGGGTGGGGACGAGCAATGAAAGAGACAGAGAGAGAGGCGAGAGAAAGAGAGAGAAAGGTTATAATTAGTTATTTAAGTTATTTAATATATTATATATATTATATAACAGTATATATATATTGTATATAATATATATATAGTTAGATTCTACGAATAATACCGGATCTCTCCGAGTATTACCCGTAACCATTCAAAAATCTAGTTTTTCAATATGGAGAATATACGTAAAAATTTAAACCATACCACAGATGTTTTTCCCGCTCAAGCAAAACGATGTAGTGTGCGTATGGGGATACGTGTAGGAGTTCGATTATATACGATGATCGGATGTTCGATAAGACTCGACGGTTTAGCTTTAAACCGGATTATTAAATCATGTGATGATTTAATAATATATATATATATATATATATATATATATATATATTAGATATATATTATTCTAGTATTATGTCCACATTATATTTCTCTCCCATTTGATATTTGTATTTGATACAAATACGGGTATATGTATTGGATACATATATTTTGTGTATAATAGATTTAAGTTATTTATATGATAAATAATTCAAACATCTAAATAAATACACCTCATTTCTAATTATGGAAAAAGAAAAAGAAAGAGAATAGGTGGCATAATAGAAGAGCATGGTTGTTAATTTTATATAAAAATGTTTTAACATAAAAGAAAATACAACCATTCTCTACACAATTCTGGGATGACGCATCTCTCTTCTTCTCTTCTTCATCTTTTTCCATGCTCTCTTGAGTTGTGATAATGGTGAAATAAATGAGAGAAAATCACAAGTGAGATTATTACATCCTTAATCAAGTGGATTAGCAACTCACTTGATTGAGTTTCTTCACTAGTTCACTTGCAAGATGAAAATGAAGCTTGAAGATGGAGCTACCTCAATGTGAATCATCTTCGGCAAGGAGACCGGCTTGCAAGCGGGTCACGGATAGCGTAGAAGCATAGATGGGTCTTCTGTAAAGAGGCGAACACGCTACAAAAGTTGTAGCTCCCCAAAACCCCTCTAGTGTTTTCTTTTTTGCAATTAGAAATGTAAATGAAAGATCTTGTGTGTTTAATTGGTTCTATATTATTAAAAATTGTTGTTTTTAAATTCCTTCGTAGCCATGAATGTCGCAACCCCAGAACCGACTAACATATACATAAGATGTGTATGGTTCGTTGTCTTTCGGGACAAGGGGTTGGTTCTCTTATTTCATTCTATTTACTTTTTAAGTGCTCTAATTTTGGACGCGCGTTCTTGTTGAAACGCAAAATCCAAAGTTGTGAGAACTTCAAAGAGTGTAAAGACAAAGTTGAGAACCAGACATTGGATGTATCAAGAATTTTTGAAGAGTTCGAAGATGTAGATAATTACATATTTCGTAATGAGAATGCGATTCTCTCATATTGCTCATCCGAAGGTACGCTCCATGATGAGTGATGCTGAGAAGCCTCTATTGGTTTTGACAAATCTTAGCAACTCCGCAGATTTAGTAGGTGGCCTCGACCATCTAAGAGATACTTCGGTTTGCTCGTAAACGGTGATAAGTAGATTTGCGTCATGAGATGATGACCCTACTAGTTATGAACAGGCCATAAAAAGTATGACTTCCGACTGATGGCTGGATGCCAAGTTATCTAAATTGGACTCCACGCACTACAACAAAATATGGACTTTGTTGGATGCTCCTGAAAGGGGGAAAACCCATAAAGAGCAAGCAGATCTTTTGAGATCGGTGCAGATGGAAAGATAGTAACCTAATAAAGTCAAACTTGTAGTAAACGGTATTCATCAAATGCCCTATGTGGGTAGTGATGATACTGTTACTTCAGTTTCTGTGCTGAAGTCCATACAGATAAAACTTGTAACTGTTGTTTTCATCACTATGATATCTGGCAGGTGGATGAATATAACATCTTTCTAAATTTGATTTAGAAGTGTACGGGTATATGACTGCCAGAGAGTTATCCTAGTCACTAGAAGCAACGGAAAGTGTGCGAGATACTTGTCTATTTATAGACTAAAGCAGGCATTACGGAGATGGATCATCTGTTTTGATGTTACAGTCAAATTGTTTGATTTCATCATAATGATAGATGAACAAGGGATCAGTAAGAAAGTGATAGAGTCGAATGTCAAAGACAGCATATTGGATATGGATCACATCCTTCTGATAGGAAGTGATATTCCTATACTAGAATTGGTTAAAATACGATTGTCAAAAACGTTACTCCACATAAGATTAGGACCACAAGTCTAGTAAAAGTTTTGGAATTGTCCCAATTCAGGTACTCGGACGCCATTTTAAAAGAATTTAGAATGGACGACTCATACCATGGTAGTGTACCGGCAAATAGAGGAGTCACCCTCTCCAAAAAGATATAATTTGGATTGATGAGAAGAGGGACTCGCATGAATGATATTCCACCTGCTTCGGCATATGGGTCAGTCATGTGATGTCATGTACCACACCGGATAATTCTTTTGCACTAGGTGTAGTAAACTGATATTAGTCTAATCCTGGAGAAATATAAGAAGCAATGAAGAATATATATGATATTTTAATGTATAGCAATAGCAGCCTCCTTCTAGAGGCGATTACCGACTCCAGTTTCCAAGATGACAAGAATGACAGAACGTCTGTCATAAGTTATAAAGTTTATCCTGAGCAGTATATTGGAAAGAGTTCCAAGAAAGATACTGAGGTAGTCAAGGTGCTTGGATACTGATTGTGAATAAGTAAAGGATACAAGTTGGATAAAATTGTTCATTTACGAAAATTATCCTACTATCCAGAAAATTTTTAAGGCGGGTATCGCTCAATTCGGGAGACAATTGATCTCCGCGAAGTTGAGAATCAGAAAGACACAGAGAGAAACATTGTGGCGGGTCCACTCCCTGAGGTAGTTTCTCGAACACGATTTGCGAAACTGCTAGTAAAGAAGTTGGGTATGCGATACCGCAATAATTGGCCTTAAGTGCAAGTGGGAGATTGTTGGATATAGGTGCCATCAAGACAATTATTGTAATTGGAGGACGTATACAGAGAACAATCTTACTCGAGATGATAGTATGCTATCTGGTTTAACTTTATTTGTCGTGTATATATTTTTTACTCGGTATCACGTATTGATAATACATGAGATAAAGCCCCTAAGATTTTGCTTAATTACCAGGACTATGATGGAGATCATACTAGTGGGGCCTGGTAGTCCATAAGCACATCCTTAAAAGTCTCTAGTCGTAGGAATATCGAAACTGGGTATCGATATAGTTTAGACTAGTGTATACGTTTTATGACCCTGTATGGGACGATGGCGGGCGATGGCGGATCCTATAGCCATTGGTGTTTGACCCCAATGATTGTATACTGAAGCTCATTGGATGAGTACATTGGACAGACATACCTGAGAACTTCTGAATGATATTGTACCAATGTCAGATAGCAGTTCTCTGGTGACATGAGTACAAAGTAATATGTAGACCTGAGATCGTCATAGTGTCGTGTATGGTTCTCACTATACTTAGATTACTACCCTATTACGACTCTACTGAGTCGTACAAACAGGTTTTAATTGGGTGTAGTCTCGAGCCATATGAAGGCATAGAGCGATCGATAGGAATCGTCTCTCCTGGTATATGGAATAGATGTCGCGATGTACAGGACATTACTATAACCAGAAGTCTGTGGACACAGCAAGTGAGATAAACTGATAAGTGTTATCAGTTGTATCTCTAAAAGTTAGAGATCATATGTCAGCACGACTTATCGGGTTATTAGGGATTTGACGGTTTCTATCCCTAGACCCGATATGCGATATTCTAGACGAAGAGACCGGACTGTATGGATACTCACTGATAGGTTCATTAGGGGTTCGGACAGGCTTGCTTGTTGATCTTCTTTTCGTTCAATACTTGGGTAACCATTACGTGCGGCTAGTACCGTCGACAGTTTGTGAGTCGAACCCGTAAGAGAATTGATCTGAAATTGTTTCAAATCAATCGGATTTGATCTAGACCTGCTGCCAGCGTATTGTCGAGTCTTTAGAGCCACACAGAGGTTTTCGAAGCTTGAGCAAAATATTGTAATGACGGTATATGATACTCGCGGGAGATCGGTTCAAATAGTGTATTTGATGCACCATTTTAAATCGGGCATTTATTACTACTAGACGACTTTATGAAAGTCGGTATATTAAATCATTCGTTAATTAAATATATTAATATTATATATATGTATGTATATATTACTAGTATTATCTTATTCTAATTTATTCTCTTTCATGTTTGCATTTTTTATAATAACGCAAAATGATTGATTATGTTAGCATGATTAATAGTCGTTCTCTTTAACATTATGTTGTGCCATGAGATGAGCACAACATAAGACCACTCTCATTTGATGACAAATGTAGGAGAGATGAGAGAATGGACACTTGGCTTGATGGATGGTGAAGATTTATTTAGATTATGTTGAAGTGAATGGTTAATTGATTTATCCATTCTAATTTATTTTTGAATAAAACTTGGCTCTCATCCTCTCTCTCAAGAGCTCTCTTCTCACTAAAATAAAGAGAACATATGAGGAGAATAAAATAGAGAATAATTACAAAAAATTTCTAATCTATTTCCTAGCAAGAATGAAATTGGAGTTTGTTTTATTATTGATGTATGGAGCTCAAGTGGAGAAACCATATCATCTTTGGCCTTGGAGATTAAGATGCAAGCTAGTTCACTCATCTTTCATGAAGCCTACAAGGAGTCCAACACAAACATGGAGCAGTTGAAGATGCTACAAAGGTTGTAGTTCCTATTAACTTTTAGATTAAGTTCTGTGTGTTTTTACAATTTGTAGTGAATGTCATGATCTTGGTAGGATTTGTATGCTAAGTTTTTGTAAAATTTTGATTCTACAATTCCGCCGTGGCCGCAAACGTTGTGGCCCTAGCGCCCGAAACCCTTCAAAGAGGTCATGGGTTCAAACCTCGTAATTCTCAATTTAATTAATGTGTGTTTCCACCATTTATTCCGCCTATATTAGCGAGAATTTCAGCTAGAGGTCTTCCACATGACCCGAATTTCAAAAGCCCATGTGAGGGGTATTAAAATATCATTCTATTCACTAGATATATATTGTTAACCCACAACCTAACAGCTTAAGCTTTTGGGTAAAGTCGTTCTTGACAAATCCCAAACTGCGGCGTTGTATACAACAATGTGAAAGAGAAATGCTAGTAATTGGAAAGCCAAAAAAAAAATATAAGAACACAATAGATTGCATACAACATGAATGGCTAGCTCATTAAATAAAAAATCCATACTTGAAAGGGGTATCTCCTGGATTATTTTTTTGCATGACATGCTCAAAGTGCCTCCTATTTTTTGCAACAAAACTAGCTAGTTTGTCTACAGTATTCCTGACTGCAGGATCACTTGGGAGAGATGGAGGAGGAGCAGCTTCAAGAACTGATTAAGTTGAGCAAAAAAATTGTTATTTCAAGTTTCGGCCAAAACCTGATTGTATGGTTGGTTTCGTATAGGTCTCTACTGAAACCTATACGAAACGATCATGTATCGGTGGACGAAACCTCGAACCATGGACCAAACAATCAGTTGTTCCTACTAATCAACAATCACGAATCTTCGGAATACACCCATGCCCTTAATCAGGTTTTCAACTTATCATGACAAAGAATCAATATTAATCAATATTAATCGTATATAGAATGTCTATTTGTGTAGATCAGGATCACCGTGCACACAAATAGAAAGAAATATGTGCATTCTGTGTAAATCAGACCAAACAATCAGTTGTTCCTACTAATCAACAATCACTAATCTTCGAAATACACCCGTACCCTAATCAAGTTTTCAACTTATCATGACAAAGAATCAATATTAATCAATTTTTTGGTACAGGCTGCAGAATTCACACAGTCATCCTCCAACCATGTCAAGTTAGACATGTAATCATGTATCGAAAGCTGAAAGTTCTGTTCAAAGTCACAAATCGAGGGCCCCAAGAAGATCATAAATTACCGCATGGCAGCCGATGCAAACATTTACAAAATAATGAAATCCACAACGTATACAGATTATGGACAACCAATTATCTAGTCGAATATATCGATGCCATAGCTCATTGAGCTCACGGGAAATTTATAACGAAAAGAATTAGTAGGAAAAATTGTCAAAAAGAATTCAGTAAATGTTCATTTCCTGAACGTGGCTGTTCAAACTTTTCCATGAACGAACCGTCAGATAGCAAAAAGGCCCCCTTTTGCCGAGCTCCAATGTAAATCAAATGTCGCATGACTGCATATCCTTTAAAAGCCCGGATCAGCTAATTGAGCCATGTAGATACATAGACATTGATGGAGGTCCTTTTCGGGTCTCCGTCAGATGTTGTCTTCCGCTGATCTCCCGATGGACTGAGGTGGTTACCTTCTGTTGCGTGTGGGTCTCAATGGGTTTTTAATGGGAGAGGTGATATGAGGAGTTTGGTGTCGAGTACGTGCAAAGAAGTCCCGGGGTGGTTTGATACCACCAAGGACCCTCCGACGATCAAGTTAGTGGTGAGGTCCGAGCAGAGTAACGGCTAAGTGGGTGAAAAAAGGCTTACTTGACCCCTCTGTGATGGGGTTTATATAGCGGTGGTGGCACGCAGCGGCAGGTGCGAGAATCTCGCCGGCAATTATGCTCCCGACGTCACGCCCGCGTAGAGAGCGGATCGCCCATTAATGGGGATCGTGATGTCGTGGAACGTGGGATGTTGCTGGTGTAGAATCTGCGCGTGGCAAGATTTGCGGAGCAACGGTTACGCCTGTGAGTGGTGGAGTTGGTCGGAGGGCCGAGGAAGACGGCCTTGGCCGGGAGCTCGGGGACGAGCGAGGAGGCCGAGGAGTCTTGGTCCTGTGGCAGCTCGGAGCGAGCTGAGGGGCCGAGGAGGCTAATTTGCTGTGGGCCCCGAGAAGGGCTAGCTTGTGCTTGCAGGTCGGGCGTAGGGTGGCCTGGTCGGCCCCTGTGGGCCCTTTCTTCTGAGTCCTAGGACATGTCATCTGCCACGTGTCCTGATCTAGGAGATCGCCAGTATTGAGCATCATCATTAGCCCCCCACTCTTGACCCGACCAGCTAACGGGTCGGGTCAGGAGTGGATCACCAGGCCTCCCAAGGCGAGCTCCTTTCCAGGGTCCCGTCAGGATGAGTCCTCGGGCCGTCGGTTGTCTTTCCTGCCAGCGAATCAAGGCGAGATATCCGCATTTAAAGAAGGTGCGCCGGTTCGTGCACTCTGCAACTGAAGCGACGGTCCACGTGTCGAGCGTCGATTGCCTGATGCGACGTACGTAGGCCTGCGGCATCTGATGAGACGCGGCCCAGCACAAAACTGACACGTGGAGCGATCAGGGCCGCTGGGCGCGAAGAGCCGTTTTAGAGGGAGACGAAGGGCGCCGTCGGATGAGGCCGTGTGCAACAATAAACAGGGATGGGGCCCGCTCTGGGGCCCTTACTCCTCCATATTTCCCTTTCTCAAGTCTTGGCTGCTCGGCACTCGTTTCCCTTCTCTCGTTTTCAGCCTTTGAAGACTTTCTTTTCCAAGATTAGATGTCTTCTTCTGTAGAATCAGTAGACATTGTAGGAGTAGGCACTAGGGTTCCTTTAGCTGTGTCTGAGTTCCCTCGGGGAGCAGGGGTTGGATCCTCTCCCCGGGATCGTGAGGCGGAGGCCGCCTCCATGGAGGAGGAGGCAGATGTGGCCCCTAGCACCTCGTGCTGGGTGAGGCATGAGGACGAGCTCGCCAACGCTCGGGCTCGCTTCCACATCCCCTCGCGCTACACGCTTCGACTGGCCAAAGAGGGAGAGAGGGCAGATCAGGTACGGGGCAGGGAGATTGCCCTATATTTAGAAGCTTTTTGAGGCGGATTGCGCCTGCCCTTCTCTCCTGAGGTCGTCGCCGCGCTGAATTTCTTCGGTTTGGCCCCCGGCCAGTTGGTGCTGAACTCGTGGAGGATCCTCCTTGGGTTTTTGATCCGCCTGAAGTTGCAGGCGGTCCCCTTCAGCCTTTCCCTTCTCGATTCTTCCCTTGTCTTCAAAAGTCACCCTGGTGGTCGAGCGGGCGACCCGAGATGGGTTTATTTCACCTTCAGGAAGCGGCCGGGGGCGCCGCCGGGACCGGGGTCGTTACCTTGCCCTCCTCCATTCATGATTGGAAAAAGAAATTTTTCTTCGTTTCCCCTCCCGAGGGCGAGGACTGGCCCGTGGTTACCAAGTGCTCGAGGGAGAAGTGTCTGCCAGGGAACCAGTCCGATGACCCCGCCGCGGTGAGAGTGGCGTCGTGGGAGCCTATCCCTCGACCCGACGTGCTGCTGTCCGAGAGGGTCTTGAGCTGGGCCGGGCTTAGCCCCGTCGAGTTCGTCGGTAAGTTAGGCTTTCTTTTTTTGGGTTTCTGTTTTACTCGTGTCGCTGATTTGTTGGGTATTTGTTTTGTGCAGGATCCATGGACTTCGCCTCGCTCCGAGCTTCCATGCGCCAGCCGAGGCAGCCTACGAGGGTTGAGGGCACCAGTTCTTCCCGTGCGAAGCCCGCCCTGGCCCCCACAGCTCCAGTGGAAGTGCCTCGCGAGCGCTCGATGGCGGACCCCGCCCCGGGTCCCAGCAGAGCATCGGGCCGAAAGCGGGCCCTGATTCTAGAGGACTCGGCCTCGGAAGAGGAGATCGGCTCTCCCTCGGAGCCGCTCAAGAGGAGCTCCAAGAGTCCCTCTCGGGGCCGGTCCTCGCCGACCATGGTGGAGGAAGGGGGCTTCCGGTTTGCGGTGCCATCGGGACTGTCCGTGGCGGACAGTCTCCTGCACGAGATAGAGACCTCGGCAGGGGGCAGAGTCCCCGGGGGGACCCTCAGGGCTCAGCTGGCGTCCATCGCCCAGGAGTCCGTGCAGGTAAGTTTTTGTTTGTTCATGGTGAGATTCAGTGCTCCTCTCATCTTTCTGATCTTTCCCGCGTTCTCCAGGTTCTCCAGCACGTAGCCCTCGCCCTGCCCATGGAGGCCGAGGTAGTAGCCCCGGCGCTGGAGGTCGCGGGTCATTTCGCCTCGCTGCAAGAGAGATCCAAGCAGGAGCTGGAGGCGATGTCGGTGAAGGTCGCCGCCTTGGAAGGCGAGGTGGAGGCCGGGAAACGGGAGGTGGCCTGGCACCGCGAGGCTGCGGTGGTCGTTGAGGGCAAGCTTGAGGACGTCCAGGTGCTTGCCGGCAACCTGAAGAGGACGGCGAAGGCCCTCCGGAAGGAGCTGGGGGCGGCGGCCGAGGCGGCCAAGTCGGCCGAGTCGAGGGCGGTGGACGGCTATAAGAAGTCGAAAGACTTCTATGACGACTTGGCCATGGCCACGACCCGCATTTGGTACGACGCCCTCGATGCTGTGAAGTCCCGGATGCCGGAGTTCGCCGACGCAGATCTTCGGGCCGAGTTCCCTCTCGTCGGCGCCGACGAGCAGGGTGAAGAGGTTCCTGGCGAGGGGGTTGCCGAGGACCCAGCGAGCCACGTAGTGGAGGTCGAGGACCTTGAGGTCGTACCCGGCCCCGAAGCGTAGAGCCCCCGCCCTCCCCCCTTTTATTTTGTTTTCTTGAATTTTGTAAGGCTGGGGAGCCCAGAAAATACCCTTTGTAAAACTTCATCTTTGGCAGTAATAAAGTTTTTCTTCGGCTCCATAGAATTTCACTCTGCTATCTGTTTGCAAGATATTTTTGTCTGTGCCTTGTGCTTTCATGTCAGGTTGGCCGTCTGCCTGGCGATTGCCCGTCGAGTTGACTTCAATCACTGGCCGACGTGCATGCCAAGCGCTGTCGAGGAGGTATCCCCATGGGCCCCGAAGTCGAGGGGGGATCGTTTAGGCTTGGACAGACCTGACGCCCCTCACTGGGGTCTCGGATCCTCCGCGGGCCACAGGGCATCTCCGATTTCGAATGTTGACCACCATCCGGGAGTGACTGGGCAGGGCAGCTGCACAGTCGCCTCTTGCAAGGGCTTTCTGGTCCCTGGCACTGCGGCAGGGGAGCTACCCGCCAGGGAATGCCGAGCAAGAGCAAGGGGCTGTAAGAAGCCCACTAAGGATGACCGGGCAGCGAAGCAGCGCGGTTGCCTCTTGGCGAGGGCTTTGATCTCTGGCGTCATGGGTAGGCAACTACCAGCCTGGGATGAACGGGCGGGGTAGCCGCTCCGGTGCCTCTTGTGAGGGCTTTCGATCCCTGGCGTCGAGGGTAGGGAGCTATCGACCGGAATTGATTGAGCAGGATAGCCGCTCGGTTGCTTCATGCCAGGGCTTTTGATCCTTTAGGACGGGGACCGAGCAGGGTTACTGCCCAGTGCCTCTTGTCGAAAACTTTGATCCCTGTCGGTTGTGGTAGGAAGCTACCAGCCGGGGATAGCCGAGCAAGGACCCGACTGCCTCTGGGAGGACTTTGGTCCTTAGCGTGGGAGGGGCTGTAGAAGCCTACCAAGGACCCTTGGCTGGGCAGGGTTACTGCCCGGTGCCTCTTGGCGAGGGCTTTTGTCCTGAACGATAGCCGAGCGGGGGATCCTCGGGCTCGACTGCCTCTGGGATGGCTTTTTGATCCTCGGCGTTGTGGCAGGGAAGCTGTCCGCTAGGGATAGCCGAGCGAGGGATCCTCGGTCTCGACTCCCTCTGGGAGGGCTTTTTGATCCCTGGCATTGCGGTAGGGAAGCTACCCGCCAGGGGTGACCGAGCAGGGTAGCTGCTGGGCTGAATCTTGGCGTGGTGTAGCCCGACCGTCCAGCTGTAGGTGCGGGGAATGGGGACGGTCGGGGAAACGGCGCACGCAGCCAGTGTATTGAATGCGGGGGGGAGGCGAAGCGCTAGGGGCGCGTCGCTTCGATTCCGCCGGAGAAGGCTGGATGGCTGCCACGTGGCAGTGACTCCTTGGGTGAAAGCGGGCGACTGTTGAGCTGCGCAGTGGGCTATATAAGGCCGAAGGAGTACTGGTCCTTCCATCCTTCATAAACAAGTCGTCGAGAATGCAGGACTTCCCGTTTACCATCCCCGACATCGTCCACTTCGAAGACGTGTACCTGCAAGACCCGTACTGCACCGAGGACACGGTGCAGCTGGTCTATGGGAGCATTGAGGACCATTTCGTCCGGTTGCTCCCCCGACGCTCCTCCCTGCTGCAGCTGATGTACTCCATCTAGAGGGCGTCGCTGGGGCTTTACAACCCCCTGTCTGAGCTTCTCTATGACGAGGCCGTGGGCAAGCTGCGGTCTTTGAGGCGCTTCGGCCTAATCTCCGCGAACCGGCTGGCCCGCTCAGAGGTGCTTGTCCGCGAATGCTACGAGCTGAGGCTCGGGGTCGACGCGCACGGGGGGAATCGGGGACAGAGGTTGGACCTTGCGCGGCCTCGGTTGACAGAGATCTTTACCGAGTACCACGAGCAGTGCTCGCTGCACCCCGTTCCCTCACTGTTGTAATTTTCTTTTCTCCCTTTTTTTTTGCATGTATGGCTGAGGAGCCAATAATATCCTTTGAATAAACAAAGCTTTTCTTTCCTTTTCGCAATGCTCCATTGATCTTTATTAAATTAACAATTGATCCTAGGAATAATTTACATCGCTTTAAAAGAAAGGTACAGGCTAGTAGATGACTTCATTGGCTTGGGCCGAGCTCCTTGAAGGGCTGTTGGCCCCCGTGCTTGGCATAGGGCGCGGGGCTCCCTGAGCTCCGGGCTGGCCGTCCGCTGAAACGAGCATGATCTGACCGATGGTCAAGTCGGCGGGAGGGCGCTGCTGCTCCTGCTCGCGGTCGGCCTGCCGTTTGTCCCTCAGATAGGCGGCGAGGTGCCCAGACCGTATGAGCTCTTCGATGTAGTCCCTCAGGTGTTTGCAGTCCTCCGTAGCGTGGCCCAATACCCGGTGGAAAGTACAGTAGGGGCCCCGGGTTCGCTTTGCGGCCTGACGCGAGATCGGAGGGAACTTGAAGAACCCCTCGTTCTGGGCCTCCTTCAGCAACACTGCGAGGGAGATGTTGAGGGGGGTATACTCCTGGAACTTCGGGTGGTAGGGCTGAGGACGCTCCGGCCTCTCCTCCCGAGCCCTCTTCTTCTGGTCGGTCCGTTCTGCCCGGGGGAGGTTAGCGTTCACCTCGGATTCCAGCTGAATCTCGCGCTCGGTCCATGCCTTGACCTCGGCCATGGTCTTAGGTTGCGCCAACGCGAAGGAGCGTAACCATTCCTTGTGCCTCAGACCGGATCTAAGCACCGTGATGACGGTTTCGTCCCGGTGCTCGGGCACCTCGAGAAGGGCGTTGTAGAAACGGGTAATGTAGGCCTTGAACGTTTCCTTGTCCCCACTCTTAACCGTGAAGAGGAAGTCGACCGTGCGCTTCTGTCGACGGTTCCCCACGAAATGGCCGAGGAACTGGGTAGCTAGCTCGTCGAAGGTCGAAATTGAGCGAGGCTTGATTGAATGAGAAATTCTTGTTGTGTATATGTTTAGAAAATAGAATAGAAATCACAACAAAAAATATTTGACCGCAATCAATAACGGTGTCGAATAGCGCGTTAGTAAGTGCGAATTGTCCACAGGGAAAGTGTAATCGTTCGTGTTTCGAATTAGATGAGTCGAAAATTTAGGGAAAAGAAAAGAAAACAATTCATGATTTATAAAATTGCATTTCAAGAAAGAGAAAAATCTAGATCTAAGAAAGCATTAAAATCAAGAAGTGATAATTTGGGATGATTTCCAACCAACAATCAAGATTCGAAATGTAGCTCGTATGAGTAGATCGGATCTATAGATGTGATGAGATCTAATGATTTCATGTTCTTATCCATTAACGAATTGATACTAGATCGATGAGAATTCATCGAGGTTAAGGATTTTGCGAAGAAGCTAGGGTTTCCTCATCTTATCCTTTATCCTTTCAATGAATCTCATTCAAATTCTAGCTTCTAGTTAATCCAATGATCAATCGTTGTTCCCTAGTTTCGAGTGAATACAATCAAGAAAGGAACATCCCGAAACTAGGTCATCGATCATTTGATTCACAAGAATTTACAATCGTTCTAGGATTTAAGAATTGTAAAAAGATCTAAATCATCATCATTCTATTGATCGTCACAACTCCTATACGAGCGGAGTTTACTCAAACATCATAATAACAACCGCAATCATAAATTGAGATCGAATCATAATGTTGAATCAAAAGATAAGCAAGATATAGAAATTTCACCTTTATTTATCGACAAATTTCGTTACAACTCTCTTGAATTTACAAAAGGAAGGAACTAGATCGTCGATTTCGGCTTCGCTCGGCTCCTTGAGTCGCGGATCGGCTTGGATCTCTTGCTCCGATGAAATCCGGCGTCGCTTCCTAAAGGTTGAAGGCTCTCTTGCTTGAATGGTACTCGGGATCTTGATCTTGATTTTGAATTGGAATTAGGGTTAGGGTTTCGCACAAGTCGTGTCACTCAACTTGTGGATGAAGATGAAGAGAGAATGAAGAATTCATTAACAACTAAAGATTAAGGATTGAACCCTCAACCCTAGATCTTGGATCCTTTTTATAGACCATCAAAACCCTAGATCTAGGATTTGAATTTTGAATTTCCCTCCAAAAGTTTGTTGAGGAGAAGCTTCTAGAAGAAGTTTGTTGAGCCGAGCCTTCTAGATGAGCCACGTGGAGAATCTACAATGTTCTGGAAGCTTGGGCCGTTAGCTGAGACACGTGTAGAAAATCTGGGAGTCTGAAGCCATCATAGCGCCGCGGAACCGCGGCGCAAGCGTGCTCCCGCCGCGGAACCGCGGCGCTTTGGAAGCGTTGGGGCTTGGGTTTTCAGCTACTTGTTTGGGATGATATTTGTGGGCTTTTATGATATGTTGAATTTCCAAATGAATCCCTGATCATTTCCAGATCTCTGGCCTTTGAGTTGGCGTATTTTTCAGCACTGTTTTCATAATTCTGGCTTTTGTTCCTGCAATTTCTCGAGACAAGTGTTGCGCAATATAGGGATGATACGATGCCATGAAATGCAGTCAATTTCCCTTAAAGTGTCGGTGTTCCCCTCCGAACGGCGGCCGAGACGTTAGGACGTCACGTGCCTGAGGTTCGGGGGCAGATGCTATTTGGTTTTATCCGTCTATCTCTCCGAAGATGCCAAGTTGACTTATGGCACCGTGTATCGGAGGTTTAGGCGGATGCGGCCGATGTAGTAGACTTCGTCAGATTCCCCCTCAGGGTGAGGGGTTTTTGATTGTGGGGACACTCTTCCCTGCAGGCGCAAGCCCCTGCAGTTAATTACGCTATCGCGTTGCGATAACAACTTTCTCCTTCTCCAGAATTTCACTTCGTGTCGTGTATGTTTGTTTTGTTTGTGGTTGCCCGTGGATTGTATACGGAGACTGAGTAATACCGTCGCCCGTAGGACGTGGATTAGTCCAAATCCGTATTTACTTAGATTTGAGTTTGGTGTTTTTTAGTTTAAGGATACATTAGTCGCGTTGCGACTAAGATCAACTTAAACATTCGTCAAGGATACGTTAGTCCTGTTTTGGACTAAGATCAACCTGACGTGGTGATTCATTTAATTTATGGCCATCGGGACTCATCACCTCTCTGACATCGTTGAAGGATTACAACGATAGGTGTCAGAGGAGCTCAGAGATGTACCCTTGAACCAAAGCTGATTGAGGGTTTTATAGTCCATTTAAGTGTTTAAGGATACGTTAGCCGTGTTTGGGGCTAAGATCAACTTAAACGGGATCGTTTAGATCCGGCAAAAGAGCAATTGGCTCTATTGTTCCAGTTTAGGGACGTAGTGGTCCATTATTAGTTTAGGGACGTCTCGGTCCGATACCAGTTTAAGGACATAGTGGTCCATTATTAGTTTGGGGACGTTTCGGTCCGATGCCAGTTTAAGGACGTAGTGGTCCATTATTAGTTTAAGGACATTTCGGTCCATCGCCAGTTTAGGGACGTGGTGGTCCATCATTAGTTTAGGGACGTCTCGGTCCGATATTAGTTTAGGGACGTCTCGGTCGTCTCGGTCCGATATTAGTTTAAGGACGTTTCGGTCCGATATTAGTTTAAGGACGTCTCGGTCCAATATTAGTTTAGGGACATCTCGGTCCACGAGTTTAAGGACCCCGCAGTCCATATCGATGTGTGGTCTTTGGGACCCGTCACCTCTTTGACGTCGTTGAGGAATTACAACGACGGATGTCAAAGGAGTTCGAAGATGTACCCTCGAACCGGATGTAGATTGATTTAGGAGAGTCATTTTGCTCAGTCAATTTAATTTAAGGACTTATGGCCAAAATTGGGCTAAGTCCAGTTGAAATGTTCAACATTTTATTTGCTTTTGCATTGCATTTCTTTTTTTTTATTTTTATTTGGGCCTTGCCCAGAAAGGATGCAGAGTATCAATTTGTTTTGGGCTCTACCCTTTTAGGAATGATGCAAGGTATCAATTTTATTTGGGCTCTGCCCTTATATAAAGGATGCAAAGCATCAATTTATTTGGGCTCTGCCCATTTATTGCCTTGCAATTTATTTTGGCCTGTCAGGTCATTTTGATTTGGGCCTGGCCCTTCAAATAGTGCAAAGCACCAAGAATCTTTTGGATTCAAGAAAATGAGTGCAGAGCACTTTTTAATGATCTAAATTTAGATCAAAGAAGAGAAAAGAAAATCTTTTCTTTCTTTCTGTCTCAGAGAACCAGAGGTTCATAGCAAGTGCAAGACACTATTTTTATTTATTTATTTATCTGAAAACCAGAGGTTCATAGCAAGTGCAAGGCACTATTTTTATTTATTTATTTATCTGAGAACCAGAGGTTCATAGCAAGTGCAAGGCACTATCTGTTGTGCGCACGTGCGTTGCACGTGGTGCCGCATGGCGGGCATACATGCGTTGCACGTGGCGCACATGCGCATTATGAGGAGAAGCAAAGCTTCTATATATGGAGAACAAGCTCCTTTTAATATTATTAAATATTCTCATGTGGTGCGCACGTGCATTGCACGTAGCGCACATGGCGCTTGCGCATATGCGCATTATGTAGGAGCATGCTCCTATCTTGGAGAACTAAGCTCCTTTGGAGAACTAAGCTCCTTTGAGTATTGAATCCTTTGAGGATTTAACTCTACCCTTTCTAAGAGGTATCCCCTCTTATTTATATGGGAGTGGTAGAGAAGCCAGCTCTCCTTTTCCCGATGTGGGACTAAAAAATGCATTCCCCATGTAGTAGAGCATTACTTTAGATTACACGTGTATAACACATTTGCTCATAACTTTTGATCTCGGATGAATTATGAGGCCCATAATATATCAAATCGAAGGTCTTTTCGAGATGATTTCAATATCATCAGAATTTAGCTGTTTTTCGTTCCGGAGTTTGTCAAAATACAGCTCGGAAAATACTGGTTCGCATCTTCTTCCTTAAATCACATGTGCATAGACATTTGCTCATAACTTTTGATCCCGGATGAATTATGAGGCCCATAATATATCAAATCGAAGGTTTTATCGAGACGCTTTAGATACAAATAGAATTTATCCATTTCTCATTCGGGAGTTTGTCAAAAAACAGCCCGGAAGATACTGGTTCGTATTTCCTTAAGCGTATCGCTGCCATTTGATATCTTGGACTCTTTTGCGCAGAAATTTTTGGTGGGAACAAATGCCCCCCACTACTTTGCCCACGTAAGTATGTACGTGGGTGAAGTAGTGCAGAGTTATGCAGAGTTATGCATGGCGTATGGCCAGTTTTGGGTTGATGTATCACTTTCAGAATCTTGATCTGAGAAGATAACGAGCGGACACAAGCGTCGTCATTTATCTTTGACTCAAATCTCAACTCTTAAGGGATATAGTTCCAACCCTTAACTCCATGAGCCGCATCCTTCTATTTCTTTTTTTGTCTCACTCTGGCGTGGAGTAGTTCATACGCTTATGAGTAAGTTCTCCATTTCAGTGGCATGTAGCTTTGGCAAGTGTGGCCCATAGATGGTCGGCCCATCTTGACTTCTTTGGAGGGCAGTGATGGCTTAGGAGACAGGGGTAGGATCTGCCACCTAAGGCTTTTCAACTTTACGAGCCGTGAGGGTCTCATAAAGACTTTTCTCCCTACGAGTCGTGAGGATCTCGTAGGTGTATTTTCTCCTTGGGAATCGTGAGGATTCCTAAGTGTGTTTTCTCTTATAAGTCGTAAGGATCCTATAAGAGAGTTTTCCCTCTTACGAGTCGAGAGGACCCGTAAGCGGTTGTTTCTCTCCTTATCGAGATTCGACTTTGGAGAGTGTGACCCGTGGATAGTATGCAAGAGACCGTTTTGGGCCGACTTGCAGGGTCCCAGTGCTTAGGAAACAGGTTTTTTAATCCCTACTGCCTAAGGCTTTATCTCACGAGTCGAGACGCATCGAGAAAATCTCGCAAAGACATCAATTTCCTCACGAGTCGAAACGGATCGAGCAGATCTCGCAAGAACATCTTAACGTCGCATTTAACCTCTGCTCTTTACGACAGAAGCCCGTTAAGGTTGGTGGTACTTAGGGTTTTGGCCATCGTACCGTCGCATAAGCTGATATAGTCCTCGATAGGCAATCGTGCTGTTCGAGTAGCCCTGCGACTGCCGTGTCTCTGATCCCTTCGGGGGCTGGACAAGACGTCTTCAAGCAATCCTCCTTGGCAGTTTGACCGTCAGAAGAGCAAGCGCTAGGAATTTGCCATGCCGCTTTTTACTTGAGGTTAGGCTCATTTTGGAGAGCCCCGATGAGTCATAACCACTCCGCGCTGGTGTGGGGATGATCTCCGATAGTCTTTCGGGCTTTATATGAGTTGCCGTTAAGACCCTGAAGCTAGGAATTTGGCCTTTGCTTCGTTTGCTGGCATTGCGTCTGCTGTATCGAGACGAATGTTGCGGTGGGAACTAGGGATTTTGCCGTGGCTCCGTTTGTTTGATGACGTTACGTCTGCTGTGTCGAGACGAACGTTGGGGTGACATCTCGTCTGCTGTATCGAGACGGACGTCGAAGTGGTGACCACTCCACACTGGTGCGAGATGATCTCCGATTGTCTTTCCGGTTTTATATGACTTGCCATTAAGACCCTGAAGCTAGGAATTTAGCCTTCGCTTCGTTTGCTGGCATTGCGTCTGCTGTATCGAGACGAATGTTGCGGTGGGAACTAGGGATTTTGCCGTGGCTCCGTTTGTTTGATGACGTTACGTCTGCTGTATCGAGACGAACGTTGGGGTGACATCTCGTTTGCTGTATCGAGACGGACGTCGAAGTGGTGACCTCTCCACACTGGTGCGAGATGATCTCCGATTGTCTTTCCGGTTTTATATGACTTGCCGTTAAGACCCTGAAGCTAGGAATTTAGCCTTCGCTTCGTTTGCTTTGGTGTGTCGAAATCCTGTTGGAGGAAGAATGCTGGGGTTGACATTTCGTCTGCTGTATCGAAACGAACGTCGAGGAGGTGACCACTTCATGTGAGATGATCTCCGATTGTCTTTCCGGTTTTATGTGAGTTACCGTAAAGACGTTGAAGCTAGGAATGTGGCCTTCGCTTCGTTTGCTTTGTCACGTCCGAATCCCTGCTGGAGGAAGAACGCTGGGGTGACAACTCGTCTGCTGTATCGAAACGAACGTCGAGGAGGTGACCACTTCATGTGAGATGATCTCCGGTGGTCTCTCAGGCCTTATATGACTTGCCGTTAAGACCTTGAAGCTAGGAATTTGGCCTTCGCTTCATTTATTCACACTGCGTCTGGTGTATTGAGACGAATGCTGAGGTGGAGCTGGGATTTTGCCATCACTCCGCTTTGTTTCGACCATGGGGTCTTTTGTTAACTTTGCATGTACACCCCGCTGGGCTGCGAAGGAACGCCGTTGTTGACATTGCGTCTGTTGTAACGAGACGAATGCTAAGGTGGAGTTGGGATTTTGCCGTTACTCCGCTTTGTTTTGACCGTGAGGTCTTTTGTTGACGTTGCATCTGCCTCCAGCTGGACTGCGGAGGAACACTGTTGTTGACATTGCGTCTACTGTATCGAGACGAATGCTGAGGTGAAGCTGGGATTCTGCCATCGCTCTGCTTGATGGTGTAACATCTGTGTCCTGTTGGAATGAGGAGGCACACCGTTGTTGGTCTCCAGGCTTTAGACGTGGCCATTGAGATTTGGAACTAGGGACTTTGTCATGGTTCCGTTTGTTGCGATTCTGAGGTCAGTTGTTGACGCCATGTCTGCATCTAGTTGAAGTGAGGAGAAACGCCGTTGGTGATCTTTAAGTTGTCGATATTGACGTCGAGACCCTGAAGTTAGGAACCTTCCTTTGCTTCATTTGTTGACATCGTGTCTGTAATATTGCGACAAATGTCAAGATGGTCTCTAGGTTATCTATGAACCGTTGAGATTTGGCTTCGCTTTCTGGTGGAGCCTGTCGGGAAGGTATGGTTCCCTTTTTATCTGTGCCCCTGAACTGTATACAGGGATCGATGCGATTTCACCTGTAGGGCAAAAAGTTTCATTCTTTCATTTTTTTTTATTCTTTGCGCGATGCTCTATCATTTCAGCTTTTATATCGCGAAGGTCGCGATTGCCCAATCATTTCGGCTATTTTTCGCGGTGCCCAATCATTTCGGCTATTTTTTCTTTTTACTCGCTGCTTTTTATTGCGAGTTGACTAATCATTTTGGCTATTTATTTTATTTTTACTCGCTGTTTTTTATTGCGAGTTGCCCAATCATTTCGGCTATTTTGCATGCATACATTTTTACTTGCTGATTTTGTTTGCAAGTTGCCCCATCATTTCGGCTATTTCGTATGCATTTTTTTTTTTTGCGAGTAGGGGATTTGGGATCTGATACCGATCTTGGCATCAGCATCGCTGCGACCGGAATATTTCCAGGAGCGAATCATCATTTGCCTTGAAAGGACTTAGAATTTCATACCGGTTTAGGCATCAGGATCGCTGCAACTGGGATATTGCCAGGAGCGAATCATCATTTGCCATGAAAGGGCTTGGAATTTGATACCGGTTTAGGCATCAGCATCGCTATAACTGGGATATTGCCAGGAGCGAATCATCACCTGCCTTTTTCGATGTTAAACAAAGGTGGCTTAGTGAACAGGGTTAAGGGTCCTGTGGGTCCTGTCGGCTAAGGCTTTTGACTTCATGAGCCGTAAGGGTCTCACAAAGGTACTTCTTCCTACAAGTCGTGAGGATCTTGTAGTTGTGTTTTCTCCTTGGGAATCGTGAGGATTCCTAAGTGCATGTTCTCTTGTAAGTCGTAAGGATCTTACAAAAGGGTTTTCTCCTTATAAGTCGAGAGGACTTACAAGTGTCGTTTGCTGTACAAGCATATTCCTAGTTACGGATGGGACTTTGTTAGGGAAATATTTATTCGCGCCCGTGGATTGTATACAAGAGCCAATATCGGACCACTTGTAGGGCAATGTCGAAAGTTGTGGGGGTTGCTTAAGCACAGGTTTAGGTCTCTGTAGCTCAAGACTTTCAAATCTTATGAGCCGTAAGGGTCCCACAAGAGAGTTCTCCTTACGAGTCGTGAGGATCTCGCAAGTGTATTTTCTCCTTAGGAATCGTGGGGATCCCTAAGTGTGCTGTTCCTTTGTGAGTCGTAAGGATCTCACGCAGGTGGTTTCTCCTTACAGGGTCGAGAGGACCCTATAAGTGTTTCTTAACGAGATTGCGCCCTTTCGGGTTTTCACAAACACTCGCCGGTAGTCCTGCTGTTTTTACTCACGGAGCCATTTCAGGTTTTCATCCATGCCCGTTTTGCTTATGGACATACCTTTTTTTTTATTCTTTTTTTTTACGAGGTCGCGCCCTTTCGGGTTTTCACGAACACTCGCCGGTAGTCCTGCTGTTTTTACTCACGGAGCCCTTTCGGGTTTTCATCCGTGCCCTTTTTGCTTATGGACATACCGTTTTTTTTTAATCTATCTTGTCAGCCTAAGGATGCTGCGGTACTAGTTTAAAGACGTTTCGGTCTGATATTAGTTTAAAGACATTTCGGTCCGCTATTAGTTTAAGGACATTTCGGTCCATTGCAAGTTTTAGGACATTGCGGTCCATCATTAGTTTAAGGACATCTCGGTCCGTTGTTAGTTTAAGGACGTTTCGGTCCGCCGTCTCCGTATTTGAGGCGAACATCTAGTTTATTGACTTTTCGGTCTGGCGTCTCCGTATTTGAGGAGAATTTCTAGTTTACTGACTTTTCGGTCTGGCGTCTCCGTATTTGAGGAGAATTTCTAGTTTACTGACTTTTCGGTCTGGCTTCTCCGTATTTGAGGAGGATTTCTAGTTTACTGACTTTTCGGTCTGGCGTCTCCGTATTTGAGGAGGATTTCTAGTTTACTGACTTTTCGGTCTGGCGTCTCCGTATTTGAGGAGGATTTCTAGTTTACTGACTTTTCGGTCTGTGGGTCCTTCCCCATGAATGAGCATGATGCCCCCGGCGTATCCGTCTTTTTCGGAGCGTGCGGTTGCGGCGGATTCACCTTCCAGTTTTCAGACAGCGCAAACTTGCCATGTTGGTATTGGTCTTCAACCCAGTTTTTGAAGACGTACCAGTCCTCGATCAGGTGACCTACTGTTTGGTGGTAAGGGCAATAATTGGGATTATTAATATCGCCTGGCTGCAACGGACGTTTTGGACCCAGCAGATTGATGATTCTGTCGCACACTGCCAGCTCGAACAGTCCCCTTGTTTTATCTTGCGGAAATGAGTAAGGACGTCTCAACTTTTCCTGGAGGGGTTGCTGCTTGTTGCTTTGGCAAGCAACCGGTCTAGGGTCACCTGATTGTTGTTGAGCGCTGGTGACGAGGGCCTTTTTTCCTTTTCTTTTATCTTTTTTGTTCGCTCCGTTGTTTGCGGGGCCGGGACTTTTTCCGAGTAGCAAGCGATTGCATGGCTGAACGTTCTTGTAGCTTCTCAATTCCTTTATTTTTGAAATAGATTCCCCGAGGGAAGAGTTGGGGATAGCTTCTTCGTCAGAGTTTCTACCAAAGGTGATAATTTGCGATACCTTAGAGTCGGCTATATGGCAATGGTCGGCGACTCTTTTGCGCTCATATATCGCATTTTTCCGATGTCCACAAGCTTCACACTTTGTCTCGTCGAAGTGTTGCTTTTGAGCGACATACCCTTGCCACCAACAGTTAAAGGATTCGCAGTCTTCGGTAGGATGTATGATCTTCTGATGATATAAACAGAAGTTAGGGTGCATCTCTGCCTCAGCGAGAGTATTTTCTTCAGAGAGCGGTAGCTTCATTCCTGCTGACAGAGCTTTGGCGAACCTTTTCCTCGTCTTGAATTTGTTTTTACCCGCAGTGTATGGCTTTTGATTTGACGGGAATGCCTTGGCTCTTTCCAGTATGGCCATTTCATGCTCTTGATTGGCTTTTGCTTTCAGACGAATTTCATTTAGGAAGGCATCGATCAACTCGTCTGACGGCTGTGGAATTTCTGTTTCAGGGTCCACCCTCGTTTTCTCGGCGCAAGGAGCCTCTTTATTATCTGCCAATGAGTGAGAGATCACATGACAAGTTGCCCCCGGCGTGTTTGTCTTCTTTGGAGTATGCGGCTGTGGTGGGTTCACCTTCCAGCTTTCAGACAAAGCGAACTTGCCTTGTAGGTATTGATCCTCGATCCATCCCTTAAAGACGAAACAATCCTCAATCGGGTGACTTACCTTTTGGTGGTAAGGGCAATAATTGGGATTATTAAGATCGCCTGGCTGCGACAGACGCTTTGGACTCGGCAGATTGATGAGTCTGTTACGCACTGCCAGCTCAAACAGTCTTCTCGTTTTATTCTGAGGAAACGAGTAAGAACGTCCTAGCCTCTCTTCGAGGGATGGGCGTGGACGCGCGTTGCTTTGGCGAACGACCGGCTTTGAGTTGCTCGACTGTTGTTGAGCATTGGCGACGACGATCGCTTTCCCTTTTCCTTTCTCATCTCAGGAATCTGATTTTGGAGGAGACGGTCTATGGCCCATCTGGTCCATTTGGGCTAATTTGTCAATCAAGGCCTGGAAGGTGGTCGGCCTGAAGAACATCATGAATTGTGAGATGGTCGCCTGCGGATCAAGAGTGCCCACAAACATGCCTACCGCAGGTGCCTCTTCTATGCGTTGTTCGCATTTCGACCATAGGTTCCACCATCGTGTTGCGTATTGAACCCACGTTTCGCTTGGCCTTATCCTGGCATTTATTAGTGCTGTTATCAGGGTGCGTTCACTAGCACTCGCGAATCTTTGTGTAAACAGCAATTCCATCTCTGCAAATGTTTTGACAGAGTCGTTAGGTAGCTCCGAATACCATTCAAAAGCTGTTTCTGCTAAGCTGCCGACGAATTGACGTAGCAACAATTTGTCATCGCCTCCAGTATTGCCGCATAAGGCCCTGAATTGAGCGACATGCTGATGCGGATTCCCTGTCCCTTTATATACGTAGAATTTAGGGATCGTTTATCCTGGCGGGTAACTGATTTGGTCATACCAGCTCGGATACGGTCGTCCGGTTCTAACAATTTGCCCAGCCGCTTCATTCGCCTGATGAACCCGGATCTGCTGAGCTATATATTCGTCTAGGTCAACTTTGGAGATTGCCTCCTCCTTGGCTGTTGACAGAGCTGGCGGAGGATTTGATGTTTCTCCCCTGTCGTCTTCAAGGACGATCGGAGGATCTTCAGCAGGAGGTTCCGGCTGTAACATCATCCCTACCATATCTTGGAAGAGGAGCGCCATCTGTTTTATATTAGCCGCTTGCTCTGCAGCTTCTTTGTCCCTCTTTTCGAGGACTCTGCGTAAAAAGTCAGCGTCGGTTTCTTGTTCTTGACGCTCATCCGAAGATGTTTCAGAGCTTTCTTTTGGCTCAGTGAGTGCAGCCATTGTAGTCATCATTTCCTGAAGCTTTTGTTGTTGCTCCTGGGCTTTCGTCACGGATCGGTGTGAGCGGTCGGTGGCCCGTAGAAGTGCGGCTTTCCTCCTTTCCAGAAGCCATATAAACAGTGTGCACCACCATGCCCCCAGACTTGGGGCGTTTGTGTTCGGTGTCTTTGCGATTTGCCGAAGACATAGAGGCTTTTTGCGGCCTCCTTTTTTGAGTGGTTGGAGTTAAGGGAGCCGTTGTGGCGGGCACCCAAGTAGCCGTCATTCTTTGTGGCTTGACAGAGTAGTCCTTCTCCTGCCGAACTTTCATCTTTTTCTGTCGGCGGGGATAGTCTTGATCAATCACCGACTCCTGGACCTGTCGCCAGACCTTGTAAATTTTAGAGGACAGCCGTTGAGGAGGCTGCTCCAGCTTCTTCTCTTGAGTATTCTCCACAGGTAAAGGAGTTCTCTTCAGCACTGCAGTAGGAGAGTTTCTGCACACCTTGTTTAGCAATTCAAAACTATTCCCGGTTGGAACAGCAGCATCGATTCTCACCATCGGAGCTGACGGAGTTATCCCAGAGGGGGAGTTGCCCCCAGCCTTCCTTACCCGACGCCAGTGGCGACGTCGAGCGTGTCGTGCTGATGGAGTTGTTTCAGCTATAGGGGTAACCTCCTCACGCCCCCTGTGTTGGTCAGAATATACCGGTACCAGCTTTTTAAAGATCGACGTCCGTTGAACGGGGACGGCCAACTTGTCAGAAGCGGACTTCTGAACATGGGAAACAACCTTGGTGATTTTGCCAGGAACGGGAGTTGGGATGGCTATCCGCTTCGGGATAACGCCTTCTGGTATGGCAGGCTTCTTCATGGGCCCGATGGAGCTCTGGCCTAATCCATTAAAACCTGAAGCAGTGGAGTTGGGCGACCTGTTGAGAGGGGTCGCGGCAGTGGTGAGTCGATCGAAGACCGACTTCTTTGGAGCTTCTTGCAATGTCATTGGGGCGTTGAAGCTCATTGATGGGAGCATGGTCCCAAAAAATAGTCCAGTGGTGGCTTGAGCCACCTGCTCCACCGGCATTTTGAAAAGGGAGGCCGCTTGGGGCCCATAAGTCACTCCTCCAGTAATGACGGAGCGAGAGTTGTTGCTGCAGGCGATGCAGTTCGAAGCCATTGATCTTCTGTTTTCTGCACGGAGCAAGACACCAAATCTTAGTACCTTGAATCCACAGGCAATCACAGCAAACCGCGATTTGTTCGTGAACACGACACACGAAGTGTGGAGTGGAAAGAGGAAGAGGTCCCACCGGGCGTGCCAGAATCTGTTCCCCTCCGAACGGCGGCCGAGACGTTAGGACGTCACGTGCCTGAGGTTCAGGGGCAGATGCTATTTGGTTTTATCCGTCTATCTCTCCGAAGATGCCAAGTTGACTTATGGCACCGTGTATCGGAGGTTTAGGCGGATGCGGCCGATGTAGCAGACTTCGTCAGATTCCCCCTCAGGGTGAGGGGTTTTTGATTGTGGGGACACTCTTCCCTGCAGGCGCAAGCCCCTGCAGTTAATTACGCTATCGCGTTGCGATAACAACTTTCTCCTTCTCCAGAATTTCACTTCGTGTCGTGTATGTTTGTTTTGTTTGTGGTTGCCCGTGGATTGTATACGGAGACTGAGTAATACCGTCGCCCGTAGGACGTGGATTAGTCCAAATCCGTATTTACTTAGATTTGAGTTTGGTGTTTTTTAGTTTAAGGATACATTAGTCGCGTTGCGACTAAGATCAACTTAAACATTCGTCAAGGATACGTTAGTCCTGTTTTGGACTAAGATCAACCTGACGTGGTGATTCATTTAATTTATGGCCATCGGGACTCATCACCTCTCTGACATCGTTGAAGGATTACAACGATAGGTGTCAGAGGAGCTCAGAGATGTACCCTTGAACCAAAGCTGATTGAGGGTTTTATAGTCCATTTAAGTGTTTAAGGATACGTTAGCCGTGTTTGGGGCTAAGATCAACTTAAACGGGATCGTTTAGATCCGGCAAAAGAGCAATTGGCTCTATTGTTCCAGTTTAGGGACGTAGTGGTCCATTATTAGTTTAGGGACGTCTCGGTCCGATACCAGTTTAAGGACATAGTGGTCCATTATTAGTTTGGGGACGTTTCGGTCCGATGCCAGTTTAAGGACGTAGTGGTCCATTATTAGTTTAAGGACATTTCGGTCCATCGCCAGTTTAGGGACGTGGTGGTCCATCATTAGTTTAGGGACGTCTCGGTCCGATATTAGTTTAGGGACGTCTCGGTCCGATATTAGTTTAAGGACGTCTCGGTCCAATATTAGTTCAGGGACATCTCGGTCCGATATTAGTTTAAGGACGTTTCGGTCCGATATTAGTTTAAGGACGTCTCGGTCCAATATTAGTTTAGGGACATCTCGGTCCACGAGTTTAAGGACCCCGCAGTCCATATCGATGTGTGGTCGTTGGGACCCGTCACCTCTTTGACGTCGTTGAGGAATTACAACGACGGATGTCAAAGGAGTTCGGAGATGTACCCTCGAACCGGATGTAGATTGATTTAGGAGAGCCATTTTGCTCAGTCAATTTAATTTAAGGACTTACGGCCAAAATTGGGCTAAGTCCAGTTGAAATGTTCAACATTTTATTTGCTTTTGCATTGCATTTTTTTTTTTTTTTTTATTTGGGCCTTGCCCAGAAAGGATGCAGAGTATCAATTTGTTTTGGGCTCTACCCTTTTAGGAATGATGCAAGGTATCAATTTTATTTGGGCTCTACCCTTATATAAAGGATGCAAAGCATCAATTTATTTGGGCTCTGCCCATTTATTGCCTTGCAATTTATTTTGGCCTGTCAGGTCATTTTGATTTGGGCCTGGCCCTTCAAATAGTGCAAAGCACCAAGAATCTTTTGGATTCAAGAAAATGAGTGCAGAGCACTTTTTAATGATCTAAATTTAGATCAAAGAAGAGAAAAGAAAATCTTTTCTTTCTTTCTGTCTCAGAGAACCAGAGGTTCATAGCAAGTGCAAGGCACTATTTTTATTTATTTATTTATCTGAGAACCAGAGGTTCATAGCAAGTGCAAGGCACTATTTTTATTTATTTATTTATCTGAGAACCAGAGGTTCATAGCAAGTGCAAGGCACTATCTGTTGTGCGCACGTGCGTTGCACGTGGTGCCGCATGGCGGGCATACGTGCGTTGCACGTGGCGCACATGCGCATTATGAGGAGAAGCAAAGCTTCTATATATGGAGAACAAGCTCCTTTTAATATTATTAAATATTCTCATGTGGTGCGCACGTGCATTGCACGTAGCGCACATGGCGCTTGCGCATATGCGCATTATGGAGGAGCATGCTCCTATCTTGGAGAACTAAGCTCCTTTGGAGAACTAAGCTCCTTTGAGTATTGAATCCTTTGAGAATTTAACTCTACCCTTTCTAAGAGGTATCCCCTCTTATTTATATGGGAGTGGTAGAGAAGCCAGCTCTCCTTTTCCCGATGTGGGACTAAAAAATGCATTCCCCATGTAGTAGAGCATTACTTTAGATTACACGTGTATAACACATTTGCTCATAACTTTTGATCTCGGATGAATTATGAGGCCCATAATATATCAAATCGAAGGTCTTTTCGAGATGCTTTCAATATCATCAGAATTTAGCTGTTTTTCGTTCCGGAGTTTGTCAAAATACAGCTCGGAAAATACTGGTTCGCATCTTCTTCCTTAAATCACATGTGCATAGACATTTGCTCATAACTTTTGATCCCGGATGAATTATGAGGCCCATAATATATCAAATCGAAGGTTTTATCGAGAAGCTTTCGATACAAATAGAATTTATCCATTTCTCATTCGGGAGTTTGTCAAAAAACAGCCCGGAAGATACTGGTTCGTATTTCCTTAAGCGTATCGCTGCCATTTGATACCTTGGACTCTTTTGCGCAGAAATTTTTGGTGGGAACAGTCGGTTTTAAAGTATAACACATGCAATCTGGTATTTCAGGACTGTTTTGCTAATATGTGCAATATGAATACCGAACACTTCTAGATGAGTGCAAATGATAGGGAAATTGCCGTGTTAAAAATGCAGTATTTTCGACTGATCAAGGCTCGAGCCCCCGGAACCAGTCCCGACCTGCGCGGATAAGGGTGGCCGGAAAGGCTCTGCACTGGGCGGCGTCGGAGTGATCCTGAAAGCTCATCCCCGTAGTGAAAGCGTCCAGATGGTCCTTCAGGTCGGTTTTCCCGTCGAACAGAGAGACCTTTGGGGGCTTGTTGCGCGAGGAGACGTGGATGGAGAACAGTTCCTTGGTGAACGGCTTTGTGAGCGAGTCGGAAGCATACTTAGCCCTGTCGCTCGAGAGGTGAGCCTCCCGGCGCATGCCCTCAATTTTCTTCTCGAGGGCGTCGAGCCGACCGTGGTATCCCGAAGAGTCGGCGCCTTAGGATCCCTAGCCCCCGCTGCGGGTGACCAGCGTCTGTGAGCGGCCTCGGTTCCTCTCGATGCGGTGCCTCAGGTCTTGAGGCGAGGTGGCTCTGGAACAGCCGAGGTGAACCCCTTCTGTGCAGCCCCGCCGAGTGTAGTGGTGTCGACCATGCCTGTGGAGAGGCGAGGTGACTGACATCTCCTCAGGGGGATAAGGGTCGCACGGAGGCTCGGGGAGGGGTGCCCTGGCGGCGGATCTTGGTGTGGAGCCATGGGGCGCCCAGCGGGCTTCAGGGGGCACCGGCTCGAGAGATCGGTAGCCAGGGGTCGTTTCCTGCTGGTGGTCAGCCGCCCTGACGGGTGCAGAGCCTTCTGGAGGCGGCGGAGCGGCGATCTAGGGCCCGGGTCCAGCCGTTTGGACGTGGACGAGGGCCTCCACGAGGGATTGCAGCCGATTTATCCGGCCTGCGAGGGCGTTGATGACGGTCATCGGAGGAGGCTCATCCTCGCCTTCGGTGGGTGTGAGGCGGCGGCTGGTACCGGGATCCTCAGGGTGGATGTTCGCCATTGGGGGGGATCGGAAGGCCAACTTTGTGTTTTGGGGAGTTTTCTTTCCCACAGACGGCGCCAACTGATGGAGGTCCTTTTCGGGTCTCTGTCAGATGTTGTCTTTCGCTGATCTCCCGATGGACTGAGGTGGTTACCTTCTATTGCATGTGGGTCTCAATGGGTTTTTAGTGGGAGAGGTGATATGAGGAGTTTGGTGTCGAGTACCTGCAAAGAAGGCCCGAGGTAGTTTGGTACCACCAAGGACCCTCCGACGATCAAGTTAGTGGTTAGGTCCGAGCAGAGTAACGGCTAAGTGGGTGAAAAAAGGCTTACTTGACCCCTCTGTGATGGGGTTTATATAGCGGTGGTGGCATGCAGCGGTAGGCACGAGAATCTCGACGGCAGTTACGCTCTCGACGTCACGCCCGCGTAGAGAGCGGATCGCCCATTAATGGGGATCGTGATGGTGTGGAACGTGGGATGTTGCTAGCGTAGAATCTGCGTGTGGCGAGATTTGCGGAGCAGCGGTTACGCCTATGAGTGGTGGAGTTGGTCGGAGGGCCGAGGAAGACGGCCTCGGCCGGGAGCTCGGGGCCGAGCGAGGAGGCTGAGGAGTCTTGGTCCTGTGGTAGCTCGGGGCGAGCTGAGGGGCCGAGGAGGGCTAGCTTGTGCTTGAAGGTCGGGCATAGGGTGGCCTGGTCGGCCCCTGTTGGCCCTTTCTTCTGAGTCCTTGGACACATCATCTGCCACGCGTCCTGATCTAGGAGATCGCCAGTATTGAGCATCATCAGACATCATCCAGGGAAACCTCAATTTAGTATTCAATGCTCCCAAAATCGATGGCTACTAAGCTTTAATAGGAAGATAATATGATAGCTGATGCATGATGGAAACCCTAACAAATGAAATCACTACAAAAATCTTATACCAATCATGATGATAGCAAATAATTACTGCAGAAATGAAGCCCAGATCAAGAAAAAGGTAATAAAAGAAGCAATAAGCGAAATTAGGGAAGCAAACGGAAACAAATAAGCGAGAATAAACCCTAGGTTCGAAGCTAGGTGATGATGTTCGATATCGGTGACTCCCCAGATCATGACACGTTGCAGATGACGTATCCCAGAGCTTACAAAAAGTCGGACCAAGAACGGTACATTGGAAGTATACCCCGGGCCTGCGACCCGAGGATGTTACCGACCTTCAATGTCCTTCCAGACCACCCCTAGCTCGCCTCCGAGCTACGCCAGAACCAAGATGCCTCGGCCTCCCGCCGAGCTTATCTTCCTCGGTCTCACCGACCGACCCACAGCACCGATCATAGGCGCCTCCGAAACGACTCCGCGAATCTCGCCAGGCGCGATATATCCACCACCCATGATCTCGCGTTCCACGCCATCACGATCCCCCATTAACGAGCATATCTCGTCATTGATGGGGAATCCTGCCTATCACGCGGGCGTAACGCCAGGAGCATAACGGCCGGCGTGAATCTCACGCCCGCCTGCCCATTGCTGCCACTATATAAACCCCTCTCCCAGATGACTCAGGTAAGCCAATTTTACCCTAATAGGCCGTTACTCTGCCAAAATACCCCGTCTAACTTGATCGTCGGAGGGTCCTCGGTGGCACAACCATCCCGGGACTTTCTTGCAGGTGGCTCGTGTTAGGTCCACGTTACCTACCCCAGTTCTTTCGGGGAGGCGGAATAGGTAAAAATTAAAATTTTTCCTCAAAAGGTAACATGGACCATTCAATAAGGATCTTTGCTAAACAAGAACTAACAAATATACTGCAAGTTTTACCTACTATGTAGAATGGTTATACTAGGTCTTGAACTCCTTCTCTTCTTTTGGTGGTTCTCCTCCTTGCTTGCTCTTTGTAGTGGCTTGAACAGCTTCTCCTCGTCGTCTCCTCTTTGCCGTAGATGGATCCACCCGAGGGCCTTGAACTCGAGCTCCTATCTCAACCTAGAGATAACTAAGGTGTTTGGTTTGCTAAACCTAGAACCTTAAAATGAGTAGAGAAGAGTTATGGTGGTTTTGTCTCAAAGGTTCATGATTTCCAACTCATGGAACACTTGAACCTTGAGAGAGGAAGAGGGAGAGCTTTTTTCATGAGAGAGAAAGAAGATGATAGAATGAGCTCTCTTAATGCAACCATGCTACAAAAGCAAAAAATAATAATGATAATAATAATAATTAAGTATTGTGATGGTTAGTTTCAATGACCATTATCATTTCATGCAATTATTGCATTTTGTAAAGAACAACAAGTAAACAAAAGTCATAGCAATAAAATGATGATGGTCAACAAGTCCACAATGGTCAACCGGTCAACAAAATCAACAAGTCAACAAAAGTCAAATGTTCAACTCAACCATGACACGATAATCCTTAATTAATATTATTAATCATATTTCTCATTCTCATTAGGGTTTAGAAAAAGTCAACGGTCAACAAGTCAACCAAAGTCAAATGGTCAACAAGTCAACCAAAGTCAAATGGTCAACAACCCTAATGAGAACCCTCTGCCTCTGCCTCTGTCAACTGTGCATACACACCCGCATTCGTCTTCCGAGGAACACGAATACACTGAGACAAAACCAATCCCAAAACAAATACTAGGATCTGGCTTAAACGAAAGCCCACTAGTGATAACTGTCCGGACACCAAAAGTGCACAAGTGCGCGGATGTGAACGAACCCCGTCGCAAAACCATGCAACCTCCACTCTGTTTTGCCCAAAGGCGAGTAACCCTCTGTGTGGGACTCTAAATGCTCGACACTACGCTGGCAGTGGGTTTAACCACAGACCGCAAGCGGTACTAGCTGTACGTAACGGTCCCCAAGTAGATGCCGACAAGAAGACTGATGAGGTGAACCCATCATAACTCCTACTGAGCCTGAATGTGACAATCTCCGTACAGTCCGGTCTGTTCGTCTGAGAATATCGCATGGCGGGCCTAGGGGGCGGTAAACGTTAGTCTCCTAATAGCGGTACAAGTCATGTCGGAGTGTAGCCCAAAACACCCTAAGAATCTACTGGAAAACCTACCAGCAATTCTCGCTTGCCCTGGCTAGGGACGGCAATGTGTAATGGCTCTCCTAGACACAGCGCGATATCAACTCCCAATATCGGGAGAGACGAATCCTGTCTAACCGTCACTGCCTCCAAGTGCTTCGGGACTGCACCCAACAAGTACCTGTTTGCACGACTCAGTAGAGCCGTAGTAGGGTAGTAATCTAAGAACAGTGGGAACACACTCGAGGCGAAGTGACAGTGTCAAGTCAGCGGACTAAGCTGTACTCATGTCACCTGGGAACTGTTAACTGACGATAGGTATAATACCAACCAACAGTTCCCGACGAGTCCTGTTCAGTGTACTCGTAACCTAACGAGCACCTGCATACTATCTCCAGTACGATGTACCGATGGCTGTGGGACAGACCATCTCCCCTGCTGGGAAGAGAAGCGTATGCACCAGTCTACTTTGGAGTATCGATGCCTTGTCTCGATAATCCTACGACTAGGGACCAAAATGAGGATGTGCTTATAGACTACCCAGCCCCCACTAGTGTGATCGCCATCACAACGCCGGTAGTCAAGCAAAGATCCTAAGGGCTCCATCAATATGTTTTTAGCGATATGTTAAAAGAAGCATATACACATATTAAGATAGAAACAAACCAAGTAGCATACTACTATATCGAGCAAGACTGTCGTAAACCCGTATATATATCCCAAGCCTCCAAAATGTATTATACAAACTAGTACTATACAATAATGGCCTCTAGGGCATACATATTCAACAATCTCCCACTTGCACTAAAGGCCAGTAATTGGTGTACCGCATACCCAACGTCTGCACTAAGGCCAGCTGTTGGCGTACCGCATACCCAATATCTCAAAAAGTCGCTCGAACTGTGTTTGAGAGAGGGCCTTTATGAATGGATCCGCCGTGTTGTCTTTTGTGTCCACTCTCCGTACCTCGATCTCCTGGCGATCAATGATCTCCCTGATCAGGTGATACCGCCTTAAGATGTGTCTGGATTTCTGATGGGACCTTGGTTCCTTTGCTAAAGCTATAGCCCCATTGTTATCGCAATACAAAGGTATTGGGCCAACAATGGACGGAACCACCTGAAGTTCACTAATGAACTTCTTCATCCAGACCGCCTCTTTTGCGGCATCGCTTGCAGCAATGTATTCAGCCTCCATCGTCGAGTCTGCGACGGTATCCTGTTTGGAACTCCTCCAACATATCGCCCCTCCGTGGAGGGTAAACACAAAACCCGAGATAGACTTGCTGTCATCTTTGTCACTCTGGAAGCTTGAATCGGTAAAGGACTCGACCCTGAGGTCTCCATTACCGTAAACCAGGAACATCTCCTTAGTCCTTCTCAGGTACTTGAGAATGTTCTTCACTGCCGTCCAGTGGTCCCCACCTGGGTTTGACTGATACCGGCTCACCACGCTCAGCGCGTAAGCTACATATGGTCTTGTACATAGCATCGCATACATTATAGATCCTACTGCCGAAGCGTAGGGTATAGTGCTCATGCGAACCCTCTCCTCCTCAATCTTAGGAGACATCTTCTTGGAGAGGGTGATTCCGTGCAATGCGGGTACATTACCGCGCTTGGAATCTTCCATACTAAATCTCTTTAGTACGGTCTCTATGTACTTGGACTGCGAAAGTCCCAGTAGTCTCTTGGATCTATCTCTGTAGATCTTGATCCCCAGAATGTACGAGGCATCACCCAGGTCCTTCATGGAGAACCGTTGTGACAAGAATAGATTGACTGATTGTAGCATAGGAATGTCATTTCCTATCAAAAGAATGTCGTCCACGTACAAGACTAGGAACACGACAGTTCGTCCTACAATCTTCTTATAGACACAAAGTTCATCTTCGTTCTTGATGAAATCAAATTCCTTGATTGCCTCATCAAAACAGATGTTCCAGCTCCGCGATGCCTGCTTTAATCCATAAATGGATTTAAGCAACTTGCACACCTTCCCGCTGCTCCCACTGTCTATGAAACCTTCTGGCTGATCCATGTAAACGCACTCTTCTAAACAGCCGTTTAGAAAAGCCGTTTTACGTCCATTTGCCAGATTTCATAGTCATGGAAGGCAGCAATGGCAAGTAGGATCCAAATGAATTTGAGCATAGCCACTGGAGAAAAAGTTTTGTCATAGTCCACACCAGGTCTTTGACGAAAACCTTTTGCAACGAGTCTAGCCTTATAGGTTTCCACCTGCCCATCTACACCAAGTTTCCTTTTGTAGATCCATTTGCATCCAACGAGTTTTACCCCAGGTGGAGCAATATCCAAGGTCCACACTTTATTGGTGTACATGGACTCCATTTCGGATTACATAGCTTCCAGCCACTTATCAGAGTCCCTACTGATAATGGCCTGCCTGAAACTGGTAGGGTCATTTTCTTCCAAGATGCAATCCTCTCGATCTCCGTCTAAGAGAAAACCGTAGTATCTCTCGGGCGGATGAGAAATCCTACCAGATCTACGGAGTGGCTGAGGTTTGTTGGGTGTAACTGAATCTAGCGGTTCCACCAAATCTTTAGTTAAAGTTTGTGTTTCTGGAATTTCATCCAGTTCTACCGTGCCGCCACTAATATTTTTAACAAGAAGTTCTTTTTCCAAAAATGTGGCATTCCTGGAAACAATTATCTTCTGTTCCTCTGCATGGTAGAATAGATACCCACTAGAATCTTTTGGGTATCCCACAAACTTACACAAAACTGCCCGTGCCTCAAGTTTGTCTGGGTTCTGCTTTTTGACATAAGCTGGGCAACCCCAAATCTTAATACGTTTAAGATACAAACTCTTACCACTCCATATTTATTACGGAGTCTTAGACACAGATTTGGATGGAACTTGATTCAATAGATGCGCTGCTGTTTGAAGTGCATATCCCCAGAATGAAAGAGGCAACTCTGCACTATTCATCATGGAGCGAACCATATCCAATAGGGTACGATTCCTCCGTTCCGATACACCATTGTGCTGTGGTGTATAAGGGGGAGTAAGCTGAGAGAGAATACCATTCTCTTTTAAGTAATTTAGGAATTCCGTGCTTAAGTACCCCCTCCTCTATCTGATTGGAGGATCTTGATACTTTTTCCAGTCTGGTTCTCTACTTCGTTTCTGAATTCCTTGAATTTCTCAAAAGCTTCAGATTTGTGTTTCATCATATACACATATCCGAACCTAGAGAGATCGTCAGTGAATGTGATGAAGTGCGAGAACCTACCCCTTGCATGTATAGACATTGGACCACATACATCACTGTGTATGAGTCCCAAGAGCTCGCTGCCCTTTCTCCATGTCCGGTGAACGGAGATTTGGCCATCTTTCCTTTGAGACAAGACTGACAAGTTTCATAAGATGAAAACTCGAACGTATCCAAGAGTCCATCTTTATGAAACTTACTTAGTCTTTTCTCTCCTATATGATCAAGTCTACAATGCCACAAGTAGGATTCATTCGTATCTGAACTCTTCCTCTTGCGTGTGTTTTGTATATTGAGAACTGTATTCTGATTTAGAACGTAGATACCATTACACAATGTACCTTCTGCAACCAGTACCTTATGAAGGTAGATGTTCATGATATTTCTATCAAGAACAAAGTTATATCTATCTTTATCGAGTAAAGAAACTGATATTATGTTGCAAACCATGGAAGGTACATAGTAGCAATCGTTCAAAATCATAGTATTGTCATTTGGCAACACTAGGTGATATTCACCGACGGCTGCAGCATTAACTTGTGCTCCGTTCGCTATCCTGAGCGACATATCACCAGGTACAACTTTCCTACTTTTTCTCAGTCCCTGCAATAGATTACAGATATGAGATCCTGATCCGGTATCAAGTACCCAGGAGGTAGGGCTGACCGTAAAGCAGTTCTCAATTACAAGAACATCTGAAGTAGATGCAAAACTATGCTTCTTCTTCAACTGGGTATCCTTGGAATCCATACAATCCTCTTTCCTCTGCTCAAACTTATGACTGTTGTCGTAAGTTAGAGCCGAACCAACTTTCCTCAGCCCCGAATAAGAATTCGGATCGGTCAAGCGATACATTTTATTATCTTGATTAGGGCGTGAAATGGTTGCTACCTGGAGAGAGAGAAAAGAAATACTCAGCGTGCGCTCTTGCAAGATTAGATTGGTTTATTAATTTATCTAATCAGGATGTCTCCCACTGTTTCCTCAAATTCTTCTTCAAACCTTTTAAAAGAAGAACTAGTCGGGATTAATTGCACGTCACAATACTTGCTTAACCTTTCAGCCAGGCTAGTGTTGGTACTTCGAAGGAGGTTTTCCAACGCTTTCGCGAAGTTCCTTAATTAAATAACATCTTTTCCCTGGAGGCGTAGCCCCATTAACACCGTTCTAAACACCTACTTGGTTTATACCAATGATTGTTAAGTGAAATAATTTCCCGAGAGTAATCCAACTCATCAGTGGGATCGGGATCCAACTATCATTGTGCGATGACCTAGATAGAATCCACTCTAGTCACCACACTCCAGAAGGTATGCTAAATCTGCAAGTTTCAGTTTCTTTAGAAACTCCCGATGTGGATTTTTGCCCCTAGGACCCAAGTGATCTTGACACAGTCAACAAATCAAAGAGTCCTAGTCAAGTTCAACCGTCATTATCTTGATTGCATTAAACCCACCCGCATAACCCTTGACACAGTCAACAAGGTTACACGACTATCCTAACCAATCATATTGTATCCTGCAGATAAGCAATACTCAGCTACCGTTCACTACGCCTTGACACAGTCAACAAACACAGCACGAATACTAAGTATAACTTATAAGAAATGACGGAGGGCTACGGCTGGGTTTTTGGCGAAAAACCCGTTAACGTAATGAACTTGATATCGTTGAAGGAACCTGATAACCTTTTTTGTAAAATTATAGTGGCGAAAACTTTTGCTAAAGAGGTCACTCCCTGTGAAGGGATCTTGGCTCTTTCCTCGTCGAATGAGGTGCAGGATATTCCAAACTGAATACCTCGATGCAAAGCAAGAATAATCGACTATAGTGAAGTTATTACCCTGACACAAACTTTTGTCCAAGGGGTCACTCCCGATGAAGGGATCTCGGCCCTTGCCTCGTCGAATGAGGTGCTGAGCATTCATAACCGAACACCTCTGTGCAAAACAAAAGAGAACGTCCTTGCAATAACAGCTTTTTGAAAATTGTTCCAACGACGTTTTTAGGTTTGTTTTTCTTTGCATTAATATAATGCGTCCCATCATTTAATCCTACCATTGCAGAAAACAACGAAAATATGACGTACGCTTATTCCATCCGCATTCGCCACGGGGCCCCGTCATTACCCGTTAGGTTACTTAACTAACGACAGAGCGGGGGCTGGACTAGTGCGAATGCAAAACATAAGCAACGCCTAGTAGATATCATATATATAGATATATACATTCGTCAGATGCAATGATAGCCATTCCAGATCACAGATGAACACATTAGATATGCTAGGAATCCGTGTTTCGTTCGAGCCTGCAACGAAAGACAGATTACACGGTCGCGATGAATAGCCAAACCCCACCCTAGACCCCTACGGGTGCGGCAAACTACCCGCCAAATACCCGAAGTGAAGCAGCCTCCCTTAACACCGTGAGTAGGCCACTCAGCACTTCAACGTACCCGGTAGTTTGTGCACCCTACCTTGGGTCTATCCTAGGAGCAAAAACAGTAAAACAAATAATATACAATGGCGGCTACAACCTCATTCCGGATGTGCGGCCATAAAAATAATATTATATCAATTTACATTTTACATCAAATGAAAGATAAAGAAACCCTCATCTCACAAAACCCCGGCTATTCATCCGTGACAATCCAACAAGTTCATATACACAATCCAACAACATTACAGATCACAGATATGCACAACCCCACTAATCGACGTATAGCGATTAGCCGACGTTCAGTGCATATATCACATTACAGATATAACCATTTAGCCAAAGTTTGTAGAACTCCGATCAAAATACAAATTTGTAACTACCCCAAAAATAACATTTTTCTCTGGATAATCTGGGCAGAAAAAAGATCTCAAAAATCCCAAAACACCAAACTGAGAAATCTGCAATAAATCGGAGTTGCGGCCGAGTCAACTTGGCCACGGATCCGCGTCGGAACGCATGGTTCCACCGCGCTTCAGCGGCGAGTTGGCCGAGTCGTGGGCTCAAATTTCTTGACATTTCCTAGAAAACCCTGCTTGTATTTTTCATGTCATACAAAATATTTTTAGGCCTGTTTTGAAAATCGACAGAAAATACAATTTTTCGGTTTGTTCTCGGGATTTTTTTCCGGATCGAAGTTCTAAACACTTTGCTAACTGTTAGTTATTGCTTAGCTAGGCTCTGGTACCACTGTTAGGTCCACGTTACCCACCCCGGTTCTTTCGGGGAGGCGGAATAGGTAAAAATCAAAAAATTTCCTCAAAAGGTAACATGGACCATTCAATAAGGATCTTTGCTAAACAAGAACTAACAAATATACTACAAGTTTTAGTTACTATAAAGAATGGTTATACCTAGGTCTTGAATTCCTTCTCTTCTTTTGGTGGTTCTCCTCCTTGCTTGCTCTTTGTAGTGGCTTGAACGGCTTCTCCTCGTCATCTCCTCTTTGCCGTAGATGGATCCACCCGAGGACCTCGAACTTGAGCTCCTATCTCAACCTAGAGATAACTAAGGTGCTTGGTTTGCTAAACCTAGAACCTTAGAATGAGTAGAGAAGAGTTATGGTGGTTTTGTCTCAAAAGTTCATGATTTCCAACTCATGGAACACTTGAACCTTGAGAGAGGAAGAGGGAGAGCTTTTTTCATGAGAGAGAAAGAAGATGATAGAATGAGCTCTCATAATGCAACCATGCTCACAAAAGCAAAAAATAATAATGATAATAATAATAATTAAGTATTGTGATGGTTAGTTTCAATGACCATTATCATTTCATGCAATTATTGCATTTTGTAAAGAACAACAAGTAAACAAAAGTCATAGCAATGAAATGATGATGGTCAACAAGTCCACAATGGTCAACCGGTCAACAAAGTCAACAAGTCAACAAAAGTCAAATGTTCAACTCAACCATGACACAATAATTCTTAATTAATATTATTAATCATATTTCTCATTCTCATTAAGGTTTAGAAAAAGTCAACGGTCAACAAGTCAACCAAAGTCAAATGGTCAACAAGTCAACCAAAGTCAAATGGTCAACAAGTCAACCAAAATCAAATGGTCAACAACCCTAATGAGAACCCTCTGCCTCTGTCAACTGTGCATACACACCCGCATTCATGTTCCGAGGAACACGAATACACTGAGACAAAACAAATCCCAAAACAAATACTAAGATCTGGCTTAAACCAAAGCCCGCTAGTGATAACTGTCCGGACACCAAACGTGCACAAGTGCGCGGATGTGAACGAACCCCGTCGCAAAACCATGCAACCTCCACTCTGTTTTGCCCAAAGACGAGTAACCCTCTGTGTGGGACTCTAAAGGCTCGACACTACGCTGGCAGTGGGTTTAAGCACAGGCTGCAAGCGGTACTAGCTGTACGTAACGGTCCCCAGATAGATGCCGACAAGAAGACTGATGAGGTGAACCCATCCTAACTCCTACTGAGCCTGAATGTGACAATCTCCGTACAGTCCGGTCTGTTCGTCTGAGAATATCGCATGGCGGGCCTAGGGGGGCGGCAAACGTCAGTCCCCTAATAGCGGTACAAGTCGTGTCGGAGTGTAGCCCAAAACACCCTGAGAATCTACTGGAAAACCTACCAGCAATTCTCGCTTGCCCTAGCCAGGGACGACAATGTGTAATGGCTCTCCTAGACACAGCGCGATATCAACTCCCAATATCGGGAGAGACGAATCCTGTCTAACCGTCACTGCCTCCAAGTGCTTCGGGACTGCACCCAACTACTACCTGTTTGCACGACTCAGTAGAGCCGTGGTAGGGTAGTAATCTAAGAACAGTAGGAACATACTCGAGGCGAAGTGACAGTGTCAAGTCAGCGGACTAAGCTGTACTCATGTCACCTGGGAACTGTTAACTGACGATAGGTATAATACCAACCAACAGTTCCCGACGAGTCCTGTCCAGTGTACTCGTAACCTAACGAGCACCTGCATACTATCTCCAGTACGACGTACTGATGGCTGTGGGACAGACCATCTCCCCTGCTGGGAAGAGAAGCGTATGCACCAGTCTACTCTGGAGTATCGATGCCCTGTCTCGATAATCCTACGACTAGGGACCAAAATGAGGATGTGCTTATAGACTACCCAGCCCCCACTAGTGTGATCGCCATCACAACGCCGGCAGTCAAGCAAAGATCCTAAGGGCTCCATCAATATGTTTTTAGCGATATGTTAAAAGAAGCATATACACATATTAAGATAGAAACAAACCAAGTAGCATACTATTATATCGAGCAAGACCGTCGTAAACCCGTATATATATCTCAAGCCTCCAAAATGTATTATACAAACTAGTATTATACAATAATGGCCTCTAGGGCATACATATTCAACGGCTCGACCTCAACCGCATAAAACCCATTGAGATCCGCACATTTCAGGAGGCAGCCCTCTAAATCCAATCTCAGCCATCCATCAGCGCTCGCAGCAGATCAACGGAAGGTAACATTTGAAGGAGATCCAGATATCCATCAGTTGGCGTCGTCTTTGGGAACGCTATTTCCACTCAACTAAAGTTCATCTTCCAATCTCAACTTCATTGCGAGCGGTCACCGCGACGATCCAAGCACCAGCCATCGCCCTCCCTGCAGTGGAGACGAGGGAGAATCCGCTCCTCCCCCGAACGCCATTCACGCCCTATTCGCTCGGATAGATCGGCTCGCGTTCGTCGTGGATGCACTCGTCCGTGTCCAACGGCCGGGCAAGCTACCCAGGTCGCCGCTCCCCTACCTCGGGACTGGGACCCCTACAGAAGGAGAGAAGACTCTGCCCGCGTCGGCACGACTGGACACTACCTTGCTGTCTCCGGCGGCTGCAGATCCCCCGGGCCAACGTATTCAATGACCCGCTAGGCGCCGCATAGCTAAACACCGAGATCTTTCGCCATTGCGCCTCGCCCTGAGGCCCATCATGCCCCTGTCCCTCCCGAGGAGGTGTCGGTCAGCTCGCCTGCGCCCAGGCATGACCGGCAGCCCCTCCCTCGATGGGGTTGCACAGACGGGACTCATCACGACAGCTCGAAGACTACCTTGCCAGGGGACCTAAGGAACCTCATCAAACAGAACCGGGGCCGTGGCCAGGCGCAGGTCTCCGGCAGTAGAGACCAAAAATCAGAATGTGCCGAATCATCGGGATACCACGGCCGACTCGACGCCCTCGAAAAGCAGATCGAAGGCATGCATCGGGAAAATCGTCCTTCAAGCGACGAGGGTAAATATGCCGCCAACTCGCTCACGAAGCCCTTCACCAAAGATCTATTCTCCGTCCACGTCTCTTCCCGGAACAAGCCCCGGAAATTCTCACTCTTCGACGGGAAGTCCGACCCGAAGGACAATTTAGACGTGTTCACAGCCGGGATGAGTTTTCAGGACTGTTCTTACGCCGCTCAATGCCGCGCTTTCCCGGCCACTCTCATTCGCTCCGGACGAGACTGGTTCCGAGGACTCGTGCCACACTCAATCTCTACCTTCGATGAGCTGGCCACCCAATTTCTCGGCCACTTCGTCGGGAACAGACGGCAGAAGCGGATCGTTGACCATCTCTTCACCATAAAGAGCGGGGACAAAGAATCCTTCAAAGGATACATCACCCGCTTCTACAATGCCCTCCTTGAAGTCCCAAAACACCGAGACGAGACGGTCATTACGGCCCTTAGGTCGGGTCTTAGGCACAAGGAGTAGCTACGCTCCTTTGCATTAGCGCAACCTAAGACCATGGCTGAGGTAAAGGCCTGGACCGAATGTGAGATCCAGCTCGAGTCTGAGGTAAACACCAATCTCCCCGGACAGAGCAAACCGATCAGAAGAAAAGTGCCAGGGAGGAGAAAAAGAAGATTGAGCGGCCAAGGCCCTACTCCCCAAAGTTTCAGGAGTACACCTCGCTCAACGTCTCCCAGACGGTACTCTTGGAGGAGGCCAAGGGCGAGAGGTTCTTCAAACTCCCCCCAGTCTCGAATAGGGCGGCAAAGCACACCAGGGTCCCCTACTACGGTTTCCACAAGTCGCAGAGCCACTCCACCGAGAACTGCAAGCAGCTCCGAGACTACATTGAGGAGTTAATCTGCTCGGGGCACCTGGCAGCGTACTTGCGAGACAAGCGGCAGGCCGACCGTGAGCAAGAGCACCATCCCCTCCCGGCGAGTTGAAAATTGGCCAAATCATGGTCGTGTCAGCTGGGGGTACGACGGGAACCGACGAGAATCAGCTTCCCTCATCGATCGGGGAGACTGGCGGCCACCCGAGGAAAAAGGCCAAAGCATCCGAGCCGGTCATCTTTTCCGACGAGGACCTCCACGGTATATCCCTGCCTCACAACGACCCGCTGGTGATCATAGCTCGGGTCCACCGCTACGAAGTGCAGAGTATACTGGTCGACTCGGGAAGCTCGGCGGACATTCTCTTTTATGACTACTTTCTGCGTATGGGACTCACCCCGTCGGACCTAAGGCCGACCGCCCACGTCCTGTCAGGGTTCACTAACCACTCCATCCCGGCGGAAGGGGTAGTCACTCTCCAATTTAACATCGGGGAGGCAGGCCGTACGCGCACCGTTCCTGTGGAGTTTATCGTCACAAGAATCCCATCGGCCTACAACATCCTCCTCGGTCGCCCGAGGCTGAACTCCCGCCGGGCCCGGATATCGACCTACAACCTAGCGATGAAATTCTCACTCGACCAAGGTAGGATAGGCTAGGCCCACGGGGACCAACGAACCGCAAAGGTTTGCTTCACTGCAACATCTACGTCTGAGCGACCAAACAATGACACTGAGGGTGAGGGTGACATCAAGGGTTCTCTGGACACTCGAGACGAGCAAAAAGAGGTCCGAGGGACCGCGGTGGAGCCACTAACGGAGGTCCCCCTTGTAGAAGGGGACGATGAACGAACCGTTCAGATCGGATCGCTTTTAACGGGGACTCAACGAGACGACCTAGTTCACTTTCTCAGAAACAACTCTGACGTGTTCGCCTGGGCACCTGCCGACATACCTGGGATTGACCCCAAAATCATATCTCACAAGCTCGGGGTGGACCCTACGGTCCGACCCGTCAGGCAGAAAAAACGAAGCTTCGCCCCGATCAAGCAAAAGGCAATCGAGGACGAGGTGGATAGGCTCCTCGCCGCCAACTTCATTTGGAACGTGCCTTACTCGGAATGGTTGGCGAACGTAGTCATGGTTAAAAAATCAAGCGGGAAGTGGCGCATGTGCGTCGACTTCCCCGACCTCAACAAGGCCTGCCCGAAAGACAACTATTCCCTCCCTCGGATAGATCATATCGTCGACAGCTCGGCAGGCCATGAGCTACTTAGCTTCATGGATGTTTTCTCCGGCTACAACCAGATCCGTATGAATCCGGCAGACAAGGATCTCACCGCATTCATAACGGACCGGGGGGTATACTGCTACAAGGTGATGCCTTTCGGCCTTAAAAACGCCGGAGCTACTACCAACACTTGGTCAATCGCATGTTCAAGCCGCAGATCGGAAGGAACATGGAAGTTTACGTCGACGACATGCTTGTCAAATCGGTCTCATCGGACAAACACGCCAAGGATCTGGGCGAGGCCTTCGACGTCCTCCGCAAATACAAGATGAAACCGAACCCCGCCAAGTGCGCATTCGGGGTCACCGGTAGAAAGTTCCTCGGTTTCATGGTCACCCACCGTGGAATCGAAGCTAACCCATAGAAAATCAATGCCATCCTTAACATGGCCGCGCCCAAGACTAACGTCGAAATCATGCGGATGACAGGGCGCGTAGCCGCTCTGAGTCGTTTCATGTCGAGGTCTGGAGAGAAGTGCCTCCCGTTCTTTGAAGCTCTAAGAAAGATACCAAGGTTCGAGTGGTCGGAGGAGTGCCAGACCGCCTTTAAGCAATTAAAGAGGCACCATGCGACTCCCCCGCTGCTCACCCCGCCAGTTGAAAGGGACGAGCTATCGCTATATCTAGCGGTATCCGACCAAGCTGTAGGCTCGGTGCTCGTTCGAGAGGTCAAGGGAGTCCAGAAGCCGGTATACTATGTGAGCCACGTCTTCAAGGACGCGGAAACGAGGTACCCAGCCACAAAGAAGATCATCTTGGAACTCATCGTGGCCTCAAGGAAACTACGACACTATTTCCAGGTGCACACCATCCTCGTTCTTACCGAGTGGCCTTTGGGGGCTCTCTTCGCCTCCCCCGAGTCTTCTAGCCGCTTAGAGAAATGGAGGTTGGAGTTGTCCCAATTCGACATAAAATACCGCCCGAGGCAGGCTATCAAGACACAAGCCCTGGTCGATTTTATCGTCGAGTGCACCATCCCTAGCAAAGAGCCGGAGTCTACGCCGGCCCCCGCAGTTCAACCCTCAGTCGATGGGAAGCCCGACTCCGTCCCTGATTGGATCTTTTACGTCGACGGGTCTTCGACCGAGGAAGGCTATTGTAACATTTCAAGAAAATAAAATATTATATTTGGGAATTTAAATAAATCAAACAATGAATATTATGAATATTATGAATATTTTAAAGTATGGAGATTGGTTTTAATGTAAGGGTATAATTATATACCGATGGGTTGGGATATATTGGAAAAATTACATTTTGAATGTTGATTTTGAAAGAATATTATATGATTTAGATACTTTATAAATTTTATACAATTGATTATATATAAGTTTATGCCTGAGCTTGATTAATTATCATTAATCGTGCATTAAGCTTGATTATGTACATGGCATGTACCATGTCATATTACACACTTGTTACATTTTACTCTACCATGACTTCTTTCTTTTTTCTCCAATGGCTTTTGTTTTAAAATGAGATTTAAAAGAAAATAAATGAAAAAGAAAAGATTAATAAAAGATAAATAAAAGAATAAAGAAATGGTGACATGGCATGGAGGTATGGGAAGAGAGAGAAAGAGAGAGAGAGGGGGGGTGAGGGTGAAGGGTCATTGGCCTTAGCTCAGTTCTTCTTCCCTTCATTTTCTTCCTTCTTCTTCTCCTTTCCCTCACCATGGCTGCCTTCTTCCTCCCCCTCCTCTACCTCCTCATATCAACCCAAAATCCACATCAAAACCTTGTTTTCCCTTCACAAAAATGTGCACAAGCTCCTCACATAGACCATGGTGGGATCAAGACAAGATTTTGAGCACTTGGGAAACTCAAGAATTTTCTTGAGTTGCCAAATGAGGTATTTCTTTCACCATTAGTGTAGTAATTCATTTCCTTTAGCATCTATTTTAGTTTAGAAGTGATTAAGTGTGGTTTAGTGATCTTGGAAAATTCCAAGATGAAGGTTGGGGTTTGATTTGAATTGTGATGGTGCAAGTAAGTGTAATTGGTGACTACAAACTCCCCTTAGTGTTAAAAATCCAGATCAAACCAGTGACTAACTCTAAAACTTAAAATTTAAACTTTCTGTGTCGGTTTTGTGATATTTTGGAGGTCTACAGGGAATCTGGAGCAACCCGGGAACTTTATAAAATAATTAAAAATATACATTAACCTAGTTAGACTAATAGGAGACCACCACGAGAAGGCGAGACCAAAAAAAAATATTTTGGCCGGCGGGGGCGGTTACTTTAGCCAATAGGCCGGCCAAAATTTATCTGTTGATGTTGGGTTTTGTCCTGTAGCTCACACTCCTCATAACTTAGCCACTGTATTTTTTGTTTTGTCCCAGATTACCTGAGTCAAAATCTGGAGCTAGTTTCCTAAGTTGTTGTTTTAAGTTTTGCGGATTTTAATAACTTGAGTTTTGATATTGTGTTTTATCTCGATCGATTGGCGTTTGTACGTCAACGACGAGGGTTGATGGACTATTTTGCATGCGTAGGCTATAGGTTCTAACCTATGTGTGTTTCGTGTGCCGCATCGGCTTTCTTGTATTTGATTCTTGTTTTACGATATAACGTATTTTGAAATTGTAGGTACCCCGCGTGAACTTCGGGACGACAAGGGAGAGCGTGTCGTCATTGACTCGGCAAGCGAGGATCAACTGAGTAGATGTATCTACGGGGGAAGTCGGGTGGATGGCGTATAACACCCTCGCAATTTCGTAGGATGTGATGTGTTTTGTTATGTGTGTGTGTGTGTGTGTTATATTGCGAGATATGAATACTTAGCAAGAAAGGTTTTAGGAGACCACAGATTGGATTTAGTGTAATTTGGATGAAAGTGCTTTTAGTTAGTTTCTTAGTCGCGAAACCCTAGCGTAAAGGTCGACACACACACACATGCACACACGTGATATGATTTTCGGGTGTATATGTTTATATATATATGGATGCGTTGGTATATATATATACACACATATACGTATACACGGATGTTGAGGATAGTATATGATACTTAGAGGTGAGTCGATATGATCGGGCATGATACCGTGAGCTCGGTTATGTGATTTGGGTCGTGTTATGATATACGACATGATATTATAGTGGATCGATAGGCGATGTGTTTTTAATCACACGCGGGCATATGTTTGATGGTATCGGAATATACTAGACTTTAGAATGGTACCCCTAATTCAGGATATTATGATAATGATACCATATGAAATATGAGATATATGTGATATTTGACCCGTACCCCGATTTTGGGATGCCGTACGATGGATTTTACTGTACGAGATATAGATATGATGATTGATTCGGACTCTTGACTCGAGGATGTCGTATTATATATTTTACCGTACGTGACGCTATTGAGGCGGGATCGCCGACTACTAAATATACCGACTCGGACTTTAGGTGGTTTTCCTTATCCTTTTGACTAGTCTCTTAGTTTAGTCCTGTAGTTTATTTGGTAGATGTTAGACTGGGCTCGAGTCATACTTATTTTCAAAGATTAACGAATCGTGAATATTTTCAAAATACAACCCGAGGGATATTACAGATTTTTCAAAGGTCGTACATTTTCTTAAAAACACCGTAGTCCCTATTTTCTAAAAACCACGATTCGTGCTATTTCAAATGCCAAAACTGTATGACTCGTATATAAATGTATATTCTTCAATGTTACGTTTACTTTGCATTCTCCGTTATATTCATGTTCTTATTGCATTGCATGTTATACATGTTACCTTAACTATTATGAACTCGTTTGTTAGGACACCAGCACCATTATCGATGATACGTATGTCCACAATCACTTGCTTGCCGGCTCACACACATCATCATCGGTAATTGCCATGTCACGTACACTTTAGAGAATATTACTTCATTAATATAACTTGCTAGCTGATAGTTCCAATATATCATTACTATGTTAGTTAGATATTGCATCCTTTACTTAGATATCCATGCATGTGTATATTCATTTTTCATGCAATATTATGGGGCTTTATGCCGGTATTCACTGTTTATTGACTCTTGATTCCATGAGATTTCTGGATTTGGAGAAACCGCAAGGATTTATAAACTCATTATCATTTCGAAAAATAGAAATTTGCGGTTTTCTCGTGATATGATATTTGTGATGTCTGTAACAACTCCAATTTTAGTGTACATAAAATCTATTTAAAATTAATGTATACTTGGAGTATTTACATTTCCTGTGAGTACTATAAGTATTTGTTTTGCTTTTAATTGCAAGAAGGAGCTTGTAGCTCATTGGTAAGACCTTGCACTGCTGAACCAAAGCACCAGAGTTCAAATCCCATTAGCCATATTATTTTTTATTTAGTTTTCTTTTAATCTTTTTAGAAGCCCAAGAGTCTATACGTGCATAACCCGTAAACCCAAAAGTTATATATAAAACAAACGAGTCCAGGAGGTAGACCAAACGACGAAGGACACATGGCGGAGAGGCGAACCCCGACTAGGCCTGACTCGGCCGGCGAGGAGGTGAATCGGCCTGGCGCCGCCGGCCTGAATCGCTCGAATCCGATTTCTTCCTTCTTGAAACCTGTGCCTCTTTGCCTCCCCAAAACCCCTGTTATGTTTAATTTCCCTGCATTATTCCATACACTTTAAAATACAATTAAAACCAATTTAAACCATTTTAATGCATAATTTTTAATGCAATTTTCTATCAAACCCTAACCCTAATCTTTTCCTATAAATACCACTCCATCTCACACCCCCTCACTCACAATCTCTGTCTAAACTCTCAAGAAAAATCTCTAGAACTTTTGTGTACAAGTGGAGTTAGCGAAGGGCGAAACTCCGACGAACTTCCGACGACGACCCTAGGAGCTCCCGGCGATGAAACGACCCACCGGCATCTCCTACCACTCCCTCTTCCTCTTGCCTAATCTAAAATCCTGTATGTCCCTCCACCCTCTCTTCTTTTCTTTTCTGAAAACTCGTAATTCTAAAACCCGACGGAAGTGGAGTTAATCCGACTTCCGATTCGGTTTTTCTTTAAAAGTTCCATTTTTTTCATAAAACAACAATACCAAACTCTCACAACATGACTATTAATCATTAAAAAAACATATAGAACAAGTTACATATCAAAAGAATTCATTTCAATTTTTATTGCACTTTTACAGAAAAATACCATGCAGTTTAGTTTGACATTAAATATCATAATTTACTTGCTATACCTTTAGATAATTCACGAGATAATGACCTACCTCTTCACAACACTCATATGTAACATAGAACGATGATATTGGGAAACATAGTTTTGGGAAAGTACGGTTTTACATAAAATTACCTCCGACTTATATAAAAACATTTTTCTACAAGATTATGTATTTTAAAAAAATCTTTGCAAAACACCGCTACAACCCATTTGGGGAACCCGTTCGGGATGGTGCGGATTATCGCACATCCTCGGGCTTAGTAGTGCGAGATGCAGACCTCCGCAAGGAGCATACGGTCTCGAAAGATTTAGAAATACAAATATCTTAAGAAAATGAGATTTCTAGAAAAATAATAAATTAAAATTATTATTATATATATATATATATGTATGTATGTATGTATGTATGTATGTATGTATCATCAAAATATCTAATTTTTGATATAATATAAATATTCCAACTTTTCTAAAACAAAGGAATCACTTTACATGAAAATACCATGCAATTTCATACAAGTTCAATACTTTACAATTAAATACCATATATTATGAAATTAGGTTTTATTCACTAGAAATGTCACATATATAAAATCTACATCTATAAAAACTTTAAAGACGATAATTAAATACTTGGGTGTATTTTGAAAATTATACAAAATTATTTTTACATAGAACCCCCTCAAGTTCTATAAATTATCCTAATGACCTTAGTAAATATAGGTTTAAGCGGGACCGGTCTCTTGAGCCTCAGAGAGCCGGAGATATGGATGCTTTCCTATTTAAGGTAGTCAAATTAACAAACGGTGTTATCAACACGGTAATCGTTTTTGAAAAAGACACAAATCCTGCCGTCCATGTGCAGCGGTTACCGATAACACCAAAACCTAATTCAGTATTCAATTTCTTTTCTAATTGTCCGACTGAGACTGAGTCTCAATATAATCAATCTGGCTTGAATAAGATTCAAGTATATATAACAATTCAATATGAATCCATATATTCAATCTGTTCAATCTGTCAATCTATACAACTTGACCGAACCGAACCATGGATATACATCCATCTACATGATTCTCCAGTTACATCCATTAACTGATATCATGGTTCCGGCAATTTGTCACGCCCCGCTTCCCAGTGTATGGGTAGAGGACGCGACGAGACCGCTACGTATTTACTCTGAAGCAAATACGCTAAGCGTATATAAGCAATATAAAAGAAATATACACAAGAGACAAATGTAATGAAACAGCAACTTTATTTATTAACATTCTTTTGTACAATGCATGAAAAAGTAAATACATCTGAATGAAAGCAGTGCCTAAACAGTGGCATAACAGAAATGAAAAGTACTGAAATGAAGTAGGTATAAGTGGCTACAGTTCTAGGTCTTCAATAAACTGGTCCAAGTCTTCAGTTCTAGGCTCGATCTCTGGAAGGTCCGAATCACCTGACGACATTCAAAGAAGAAGAAAGAGAATGTCGTCAGCGAACAAATCGCTCGGAAAGTCCCAAAGATAAGGGAGAAGTAGAATAGAGAGAGAGAGAGAGTAGCTTTTAAAGTTATATTATATTGTTGTAATGTTGTATTTAGTGTTAACGATGTTGTTTGTAGCTTGGTACAGAAGGATGCCAGTGTATACGAGAGGAGTCTCACTTGCCCCGGAGACTAAGGTATCAGGAACTCAAGGAACCGTTTATGCCACGGTACAACAGTAATGGAATACATATTAGGTGTCTTATGGTTGCTGACCCGTACCACTTCTAACACCTTCCGTACTAATCTACCCCTTAAACCCCGCGATGTCTTGATTGTATTGTTTGAATTGTATTGCAACTTGTATTGTCTTGTAATATAGATCGTATAATTGGATGACTTGCCGAAACTATGATATCAGTAAATGAATGTAACTGGAGAATCATGTAAATGTAACTGGAGAATCATGTAAATGGAAGTATATCCATGGTTCGGTTCGGTCAATACAGATTGAATAGTTTGAACAGATTGATTACATGGATTCATGTTGAATTGTTATATATATATACTTGAATCTCATTCAAGTCAGATTATTATAATGAGACTCAGTCTGAGTCAGAACAATTAGAAAAGAAATTGAATCCTGAATTAGGTTTTGGTGTTATCGGTAACCGCTGCACATGGGCGGCAGGATTTGTGTCTTTTTCAAAGACGATTACCTTGTTGATAACACCGTTTGTTAAGTTGTCTACCTTAAATAGGAAAGCACCCACTTCTCCGGTTCCATGAGGCTCAAGAGTTTGGTCCCGCTTAAACCTATGTTTATTAGGGTCCTTATTGTAATTTATAAAACTTGAAGGGGTTATATGTAAAAATACTTTTGTATAATTTTCAAAATACACCTCAAGTATTTTATTATCGTCTTTAGAGTTTCATAAATGTAGATTTTATATATGTGATATTTCTAGTGAATAAAGCCTAATTTCCATAATATAGGGTATTTAATTGTAATATTGAACTTGTATGGAAATTTCATTGTATTTTCATGTAAAATGATTCTTGTGATTTAGAAAAGTTAGAATATTTATAATACATCAAAAATAAATATTTTAATGATATATATATATATTTATATAAAAATAATTTTAATATATATTATATTTCTAGAAATCTCATTTTCTTAAGATATTGTATTTCAAATCTTTCGCGACCGAATGCTCCTTGTGGAGGTCTGCATCTCTCACTACTAAGCCCGAGGATGTGCGATAATCCGCACCATCCCGAACGGGTTCCCCAAAATGGGTTGTAGCGACGCTTTGCAAAGATTTGTAAAAATACGTATCTTGTAGAAAACGGTTTTAATAGTAAATGGTGTTTATATGTAAAGTTTCGTTTTCCAGTATTCTATGTTCCCGAAAGCTATTGTGTTATGTTGCATATGAGTATTGTGAGGAGATAGGTCATTACCTCGTGATCTAGTTAAAGGTATAACAAGATTTATGATATTTTAAAGGTAGAAAGTAAACTACATGGTATTTTATTGAAAAAGAGCGGTAAAAGTTACAAAATAAATTATTTTGCTATGAAACTTGTTCAACATATTTTGTTAATGATTAATAGTCAAGATGTAAGAGTTTAACATGGTTGTGTTAAGGGAAATTGAACTTTATAAAGTAAACTGAATCGGAAGTCGGATTTAACTCCGCTTCCGTCGGGTTTTAGTTTTACAAGTTTTTAGAATGTAAAAGAGAAGAGAGAGGTGGGACTTATGGGTTTAGAGATTAGAAAAGAGGGAGAGGAAGTGGTAGGAGGCGTCGGTGTGTCGTTTCGTCGCCGGAAGCTCCTAGGGTTGTCGTCGGAAGGTCGCCGAAGCTTTCGCCTTTTGCTAACTTCAATTGCACACTAAAATTTTAGGGATTTTCTTGAGAGTTTTGATCAGAATTTTAGAGTGAAGGGGTGTGTTTAGGGGTTGTATTTATAGGGTAAAGCTAGGGTTAGGGTTAGGTGAAAGGGTGAATTGAAAATTGTATTAAAATGTATTAAAATGGAGTAAATAGAGTTTTAAAGGGGCTCTGTTACCGATCCAAAGAATTAAAGTGTGCAGGAGTGATGGGGAGGTGAAGAGACGCAACTTTGGTGTTCACGACTCGGCGGTCCGGCCGAGTCCGGCAGGCGGCGGCGGCCCAGTCGGCCGAGTCGCCGGCCGACTCGGGCTGAGTCATGGCCGGGGTCGTCGCCGTGGGTCCGTCGTCTCTTGGTCTTTCCCCTGGTCCTTTTTGTTTTACATGTGTAGTGGGGTTTTTACGAGTTATGCACGTGTAGACCCCCGGACTTCTAAAAATTCAAAATAAAACAATATTAAAAATAATGTGGGGGTGGGATTTGAACTCTGATGGCTTGGTTCAGCAGTGCAAGGTCTTACCAATGAGCTACAAGCTCCTTTGTGCAATTAAAAAGCAAAACAAATTTATAACTTGTGCTCAGGCAAAAATACCCCTTTTTGCATTTTTTTTGAAAAATTTGTACAGAAAGTTGTACAGGAAATTTAGGGTTGTTACATTCTACCCTCCTTATAAAAAATTTGTTTTCGAAATTTGTAAAAGGAAAGTGTAACAGATTCAGGGAAAGTTGGTGACTGGAGTACTGATAGTGTGTGAAGAATAACAAAGTGGTGCAAGGATTTTAATAATGTGAAAGTGACTTGCTAGTGTTACCTTGGTCAACTGTCTCGGCTTCTACGGGTGCTAATGTGTAAGCCTTTCGCCGTGGCACGTTCCTCCTAGCTGGAGGCACATTCCTCTGTCCTCGAGGCATGTTCCTTAGTGCCTGATGGAATTGGTGATTTGACTGTGCAGAAAATCCATGTGAAGGTGGTGTTGGGAGTGAAGGACGAGTTGCAGGAGCCTGGATAGCTGGTCGTTGAGGGTGGTTGGTGGGTGTGTGAGCTGAGTTGTATCTATATGGATTGGTCTCAATTCTGTGATTGGACGCGCCACAAACTAGGCACATGCCTTTTGCGTGCCTACAGTACTTTATCAAATGTCCATCTCTCTTGCAATGGAAACAAAAATCTGGTCTTGGCTGGTTATTGGGTTCTTCAGTTCTCCTGGGTTCGAACGATGGCCTGGAAGAGTCTCCTCCTGCCATTTGAGTGGCAGGGCGCTTCAAACCGGCAGATTGAGGTCTGCCCCTCTTCTTCACCACTGCCTCATATCTTCGGGTAACCTTCAAAGCCAAATCATGGGTTGGGAAATCCCCTGTAGCTAGAGCAGCTTGGATTTCCGGGTCCAACCCTTACCGAAATCTTCTTGCCCTGATCTCAGCAGTCGGTATGAGATGGGCCGCAAACCTGTTACGGTCTTGTGTTAGCTGTGTAGCATGTGATATAAAATTGAACATTGAGACATATCTTACCAACTGAGCATGGTGAACTCAGCGTCATATTCATCTACTGACTTGGTCCACATTGAACCTTGTTGCAGATGGATGAATTGTTGCTCCATATCAAAGCGGGCAATCTCAGGGAAGTAATTTGCATCGAACATATCGCAGAATGTCTTCCATTCGATGGGTTGATCAAGACGGCTTTCTTTCGCCTTCCACCAATTCCGTGCATTGTCCGTGAGCTGCAGTTTCGCAACACGGACCCAAGCTATTTGTGGCACTTGTGCCACTGCCAGATCATCCTCGATATCCTGAGCCCATTCCTCAGCTTCCAGTGGGCTCTCCTTTCTTGAGAACTGTTTGGGGTGCAAAGCCCTGAATTGCTTCACCCCAGGTTCTTCTGCCTCGGGACGGTTCATTAAAAGAGCAGTCTGCTGCTACCGTCCCTCTAGGAGGCCATGGATCGCCTTAAGCAGAACCGTCTGCTCGTTGAGCGGAGCAGGAACGGCAGGTGTGATTGTTAGTGGAGGTGGAGTGTTGTTGAAGTTGGTGCTGGTGTTGTTTGGGGAATCCATAACCTTGAATGAAAATTTTTGGTTATGACAGATTCAAAGTACATGAAATGATAAGATTCAAGAAGTATGAATTGTAAAGAATGTTTTAATTGCCGGTTCTTGTGTTATATTGCTTAGGTTGTTCACGCAGAACAGAACTGCATGGTACAGTTTCATACAGCTCTGACCTACATGGGCCACCAACAAAACCTGTCACGCCCCGCTTCCCAGTGTACGGGCAAAAGACGCGACGAGGCCGCTATGTATTTACTTTGAAGCAAATACGCTAAGCGTATCTAAGCAATATAAAAGAAATATACACAAGAGACAAATGTAATGAAACAGCAACTTTATTTATTAACATTCTTTTGTACAATGCATGGAAAAGTAAATACATCTGAATGAAAACAATGCCTAAACAGTGGTATAATAGAAATGAAAAGTACTGAAATAAAGTAGGTACAAATGGCTACAGCTCTGGGTCTTCAGTGCTAGGCTCGATCTCTGGAAGGTCCGAATCACCTAACGACATTCAAAGAAGAAGAAAGAGAATGTCGTCATCGAACAAATCGCTCGGTAAGTCCCAAAGATAAGGGAGAAGTAGAATAGAGAGCGAGAGAGAGAGAGGGTAGCTTTTAAAGTTGTATTATATTGTTGTATTGTTGTATTTAGTGTTAACGCTGTTGTTTGTAGCTTGGTACAGAAGGATACCGGTGTATACGAGAAGAGTCTCACTTGCCCCGGAGACTAAAGTATCAGGAACTCAAGGAACCGTTTATGCCACGGTATAACAGCAATGGAATACAGGTTAGGTGACTTATGGTTGCAGTATCGTACCACTACTAACACCTTCAGTACCAATCTACCCCTTAAACCCCGCGATGTCTTTATTGTATTGTTGTATTATTTGAATTGTATTGCAACTTGTATTGTCTTGTAATATAGATCGTATAATTGGATGACTTGTCGAAACCATGATATCAATAAATGGATATAACTGGAGAATTATGTAAATGTAACTGGAGAATCATGTAATTGGAAGTATATCCATGGTTCGGTTCCGTCAATACAGATTGAATAGTTTGAACAGATTGATTATATGGATTCATGTTGAATTGTTATATATATATATATATACTTGAATCTCATTCAAGTCAGATTATTATAATGAGACTCAGTCTGAGTCAGAACAATTAGAAAAGAAATTGAATCCTGAATTAGGTTTTGGTGTTATCGATAACCGCTGCATATGGGCGGCAGGATTTGTGTCTTTTTCAAAGACGATAACCGTGTTGATAACACCGTTTGTTAAGTTGTCTACCTTAAATAGGCAAGCACCCACTTCTCTGGCTTCCTGAGGCTCAAGAGATTGGTCCCGCTTAAACCTATGTTTACTAGGATCCTTATTGTAATTTGTAAAGCTTGAGGGGGTTATATGTAAAAATACTTTTGTATAATTTTCAAAATACACCTCAAGTATTTTATTATCGTCTTTAGAGTTTTCATAAATGTAGATTTTATATATGTGACGTTTCTAATGAATAAAACCTAATTTCCATAATATAGGGTATTTAATTGTAATATTGAACTTGTATGGAAATTTCATGGTATTTTCATGTAAAATGATTCTTGTGATTTAGAAAAGTTGGAATATTTATAATATATCAAAAATAGATATTTTAATGTTACATATATATATATATATATTTATATAAAAATAATTTTAATATATAATATATTTCTAGAAATCTCATTTTCTTAAGATATTTGTATTTCAAATCTTTCGAGACCGGATGCTCCTTGCGGAGGTCTGCATCTCGCACTACTAAGCCCGAGGATGTACGATAATCCGCACCATCCTGAACGGGTTCCCCAAAATGGGTTGTAGCGGCGCTTTGCAAAGATTTGTAAAAATACGTATCTTGTAGAAAATGGTTTTAATAGTAAATGGTGTTTATATGTAAAGTTTCATTTTCCCGTATTCTATGTTCCCGAAAGGTATTGTGTTATGTTGCATATGAGTGTTGTGAGGAGGTAGGTCATTACCTTGTGATCTAGTTAAAGGTATAACAAGATTTATGATATTTTAAAGGTAGAAAGTAAACTACATGGTATTTTATTGAAAAAGAGTGGTAAAAGTTACAAAATGAATTATTTTGCTATGAAACTTGTTCAACATGTTTTTTTAATGATTAATAGTCAAGATGTAAGAGTTTAACATGGTTGTGTTAAGGGAAATTGAACTTTATAAAGTAAGCCGAATCGGAAGTCGGATTTAACTCTGCTTCCGTCGGGTTTATGTTTTACAAGTTTTTAGAATGGAATAGAGAAGAAGGAGGTGGGACTTATGAGTTTAGAGATTAGAAAAGAGGGAAAGGAAGCGGTAGGAGGCGCCGGTGCGTCGTTTCTTCGCCGGGAGCTCCTAGGGTTGTCGTCGAAAGATCGCCGAAGCTTTCGTCTTTTGCTAACTTCAATTGCACACTAAACTTCTAGGTATTTTCTTGAGAGTTTTGATCTGAATTTTGGAGTGAGGGGTTGTGTCTAAGGGTTGTATTTATAGGGTAAAGTTAGGGTTAGGGTTAGGTGAAAGGGTGAATTGAAAATTGTATTAAAATGTATTAAAAATGTATTAAAATGGAGTAAATAGGGTTTTAAAGGGGCTCTGTTACTGATCCAAAGAATTAAAGTGTGCAGGAGTGATGGGGAGATGAAGAGACGCAACTTTGGTGTTGACGACTCGGCGGTCCGGCCGAGTCGGCCGAGTCATGGCCGGGGTCGTCGCAGTGGGTCCGTCGTCTCTTGGTCTTCCCCCTGGTCCATTTTGTTTTTCATGTGTAGTGGGGTTTTTACGAGTTATGCACGTGTAGACCTTTGGACTTCTAAAAATTCAAAATAAAACAATATTAAAAATAATGTGGGGGATAGGATTTGAACTCTGGTGGCTTGGTTCAGCAGTGCAAGGTCATACCAATGAGCTACAAGCTCCTTTATGCTATTAAAAAGCAAAACAAACTTATAACTTGTGCTCATGAAAAGATACCCCTTTCTGCATTTTGTTTGAAAATTTTGTACAGAAAGTTGTACAGGAAATTTAGGGTTGTTACACAAGTCATCCATCTCTACAATCTATATTACAAAACAATACAATTTACAATACAAATAATACAATCAAGTCATCGCGGGGTTTAAGGGGTAGATTGGTACGGAAGGTGTTAGAAGTGGCACGAGATTGCAAGAATTAAGACATCTAACCTGAATTCAATTGTTGTTGTACCGTGGCATAAAAGGTTTCTTGTACATTCCGTTCACCTTAGTCTCTGGTTTACTGAGACTCCTCTCGTATACACCGGCCTCTTTTGTACCAAGCTACAAACAACAACGTTAACACTAAATACAACATTATAAGAATATAATACCACTTTAAAAGTTACTCTCTCTCTCTCTATCTATTCTAGTTCTCCCTTATCTTTGGGACTTATCGAGTGATTGTTCGCTGACGTCATTCCTTCTCTTTCTTCTTTGGAATGTTGTAAGGTGACTCGGACCTTCAGGAGATCGAGCCTACTAGCGAGGATTTAGACCAGCTAGCTTTTGACCCGAAGCTCTAGATACTTGTACTTTTCATTTCAGTACTTTCCATTTCTGTTATGCCACTGTTTAAGCATTGCTTTTCATTCTATGTATTTACTTTTCAGATGTATTGTAAAAAGAATGTGAATAAATAAAGTTGTTGTTCATTTACATTTGTCTCTTGTGTACATTTACTTTTATATTGCTTAGATATGCTTAGCGTGTTTACTTCTGAGTAAATACGTAGCGGTCAGTCGCGTCCCCTTCGCCGTACACCGGGAAGCGGGACGTGACAGGTTTTGTTGGCGGCCCATGCAAGTCAGAGCTGTATGGAACCCTACCATGCAGTTCAGTTCTGCGTGGACAACCTAAGCAATATAACACAAGAACCAGCAACTAAAACATTCTTTACAATTCATATTCCTTGAATCTTATCATTTTATATACTTTGAATCTGTTCTAACCCAAATTTTTCATTCAAGGTTATGGATTCCCCGAATAACACCAGCACCAATATCAAAACACACCTCCACCTCTACCACTCACACCTGTCATCCCTGCTCCGATCAATGAGCAGACGGTTCTGCTTGAGGCGATCTGCAGCCTCCTGGAAGGACAGCAGCAGCAGACTGCTCTTTTAATGAACCGATCAGAGGCAGAAGCACCTGGGATGAAACAATTCAGGGCTTTGCACCCCAAACAGTTCTCAAGAAAAGAGAGCCCTCTAGAAGCTGAGGAATGGGTTCAGAGCATCGAAGATGATCTGGCAGCGGCATAAGTGCCAGAGTTAGCTTGGGTCCGTATTGCGAAATTACAGCTCACAGACAATGCACGGGTTTGGTGGAAGGCGAAAGAAAGCCGTCTCACCAAACCGATCGAATGGAAGACTTTCCGCGACATGTTCGACGCAAAGTACTTCCCTAAGACTGCCAGGTTCGACATGGAACAACAGTTCATCCATCTGCAATAAGGTTCAATGTGGACCAAGTCAGTAGATGAATATGACGCTGAGTTCATCATGCTCAGTCGGTAAGATATGTCTCACTAATTCGATTTTTCAATAAATCACATATTACACAACTAACACAATACTTTAATAGATTTGTGGCACACCTGATACCGACGGATGAGATCAGAGCCCGTCGATTTCAACAAGGTTTAGATTCGGAGATCCGGGCTGCACTGGCCACAGGAGATTTTCCGACTCATGAATCGGCTCTGAAAGCTGCCCGCCATTATGAGGCAGTGGTAAAGATGAGGGGCAGATCTCAATTTGCTGGAGTTAAACGCCCTGCCAACCAGATGGTAGGAGGAGCCTCATCAAGGCTACCATTTGTGCCAAGAAGACTGGGAGTACCGATCAACAGGCCCAGCCCAGCCTTTTGTACCTACTGCAAGAGAGCTGGACATATGATGAAAGACTGTTGGCGAGCCAATCGTCTTTGCTTAGTCTGCGGTTCAGCTACTCATGATATTGGGTCTTGTCCTAAAAGACTCAACCCTATTGCTGCACCCAGGCCAGCAATCACATATTAGCAGAGACCAGCCCTTTAGGCACCTGCTCCAAGACTCGCTATCCCTGCTTCACCACCTAGATGACCACCGACTGCACCTCCTCGCCAGTTCCATCAAGCTCAACAGAGTGTTCCGAGGAATGCTCCTTCGGTCAGGAGGAATGTACCACGGCGACAGGCTTTCACGATGACCGTGGAAGAAGCTGAGGCCACTGGCCAAGTTATCGCGGGTAACCCTTTCTTCTCAAGCTTTTCTTTCAGTCTTAACACCTACCTACATATTTTCCTATACCTAAAACATATCCCACATATACCTTAGGTACAATCTTAGTAACCTCACTTCCTGCACTAGCACTCTTCGATGCTGGAGTATCTCACTGCTTTTTGTCACAACGGTTCATCCGAACTCATGCGATTCCAGTCACACCGCTTGTATCCAGTTGGAATGTCAGTTCAGGAAATGGTGTTCTAAAGGCAACAATGGGATACAACTTGTGTCCAGTAGTCGTCTGCAGCAGAGAATTCTATGCTGGCTTCAAGGTGCTGGACATACCAAACTTCGATGTGGTTCTAGGAATGGAATGGCTCGGAACCTTCTATGCTACAATTGACTGTCGTCAAAGGAGGGTAGTATTCAAGATTCCAGACCATCCAGTCTTTTATTTCAAAAGTGGAGACCGTACCCTGGAGCCAAGTACTTACAAGGCGAAACCAAAGAAAGCAGTGATTGCAGCAACTCAAGCGGAGGAAGAATCAAAGGTAGAAGTGGTTCGAGAGTTCGACGATGTGTTTCCTGACGATATATCAGGTTTGCCTCCCGATCGAGCTCTTGAATTCAGCATTGATTTAGTACCAGGAGCACAACCGGTGATCAAAGCACCTTATCGATTAAGTCCGGAAGGTTTAAAGGAAGTACGAACTCAGTTGGACGAACTATTTGCGAAAGGATGGATTCGTCCCAGCACTTCAAGTTGGGGATCACCAGTATTACTTATGAAGAAGAAGGAAGGTTCATACAGAATGTGCATCGATTATAGAGCCTTGAACGAAGTAACAATAAAGAACAAGTATCCGCTACCGCGTATCGACGATTTATTCGATCAGCTAAGTGGATCTTGTGTTTTCTCCAAATTAGATCTTCGTTCAGGTTATCATCAGGTGAAGGTCAAGGAATCTGATATCCACAAAACGTCTTTCAGAACTCGTTATGGACATTACGAATTTCTTGTGATGCCATTTGGAGTGACAAACGCACCAGCAATATTCATGAACTTAATGAGCCAAGTTTTCTAGGAGTACTTAGACAGGTTCGTTGTCATCTTCATCGACGACATCCTGGTGTATTCTAAGAGTCGGAAAAAACATGCCGAGCACCTACGAATTGTCTTGGAAACTCTACGACAACATCAACTCTACGCCAAATACAGCAAGTGCGAGTTTTGTCTAGATCAAGTTGGTTTTTTTGGACATATCGTATCAAGCGAAGGAATCTCTGTGGATCCAGCGAAAGTAGCAGCAATAAGCGAATGGCCGACACCAAAGTCAGTGAAAGACATTCGAAGTTTCTTGGGTCTAGCTGGATATTACAGAAGGTTCATTGAAGGCTTTCGAAGATAGCAACACCCCTGACTAAGCTCACACGTAAAGATGAAGAATTCGTGTGGTCAGAAGCATGCGAACAAGCTTTCGTAGAACTCAAGTCAAGATTGACATCGGCGCCTATTCTCGTTATACCGGACCAATCTGGAGGTTTTGAAGTGCATTATGATGCATTCGGTAAGGGATTAGGATGTGTTCTACATCAGCACGGAAGAGTTGTGGCTTATGCTTCTAGACAGCTGAAGATTCATGAGCGCAATTATCTGACGCATGATTTGGAGTTGGCAACCGTTATCTTTGCTCTAAAGATTTAGCGCCATTATCTTCTTGGTGAGCGAGTGAACATATACACAGATCACAAGAGTCTGAAATATGTGTTTACTCAGAAGGAGTTAAATATGCGACAGAGACGATGGTTAGAACTCATGGCGGACTTTGACATCAACCTGCAATATCACCCAGGGAAGGTGAATGTAGTACCTGATGCCCTTAGTCGCCAACCATTAGCAACGAATCTCACCGCTCAGTGGAAGCTTCAACAAGACTTGCATCAAATGGAGATTGAAGTAGTCAGGCCAGGTAACGCTTCAAGCTTGATGAATTTACAAGTTCAATCAACAATTGTCAATCAGATCAAAGCATCTCAAGCAAGTGATGTTAAGTTTCAAAAGATTATAGAACAAGTAGAGAATGTACTCAGAACAGACTTCATCATCCATGAAGACGGCTTTGAGATACGGCAGCAGATTATGTATACCAAAAGGTTCTGTTCGGGAAGAGTTAATGAAAGAAGCTCACAGCTCTCCCTACGCAGTACACCCTGGAGGCACAAAGATGTACAAAGATCTACGTCAGAATTACTGGTGGCATGGAATGAAATGTGAAGTAGCCAGAAGCGTCGCAAAATTCTTGGTGTGTCAGCAAGTAAAGGCTGAATATCACAGGATTGCTGGATTACTTCAACCGTTACCTATTCCAGAATGGAAGTGGCAACACATCACGATGGATTTTATGACTGCACTTCCTCGCAGCATAAAGGGTAACGATGCGGTATGGGTTATTGTGGATCGACTCACAAAGTCGGCTCACTTTATCCCATTTCGAGTTGGCCAATCAACTGAGACATTAGCAAAGAAGTACATGGAGGTAAGAACCTAAGTAAGATTTTAAATCTTCAAATATGTACTATCTCTGATACCCATGAACTCATACAGGAAATTGTGAGATTTCATGGAGTACCGGTCTGTATTGTCTTCGATCGTGACACCAGGTTCCGATCGCAATTTTGGCAGAGTCTGCAAGCGAGCTTGGGAACAAGTCTGAATTTCAGCACGGCTTATCATTCACAAACAGATGGTCAGTCTGAGCGAACTATTCAGATCTTGGAGGATATGCTCAGACCATGTATGTTAGACTTCGGAGGACCATGGAAAGATCACCTACATATTGTGGAGTTTTCATACAACAAAAGCTACCAAGGAAGCATAGGAATGACACCTTTTGCAGCGCTTTATGGAAGGAAGTGTCGATCGCCATTAAGTTGGGACGACATCGGTGATAGGGAACTTCTTGGACCTGAGATGATAGTAACAACTGTTGATGTGGTTCGTACTATCAGAGAAAGAATGCACATAGCCCAAGATCGACAGAAACACTGGGCTGATGCCAAGCGCCGTCATTTGGAGTTCCAGCCAGGAGATCATGTATTTCTGAAGATATCTCCCAACCGCGAAGTGATTCGATTTGGAAGACGGGGTAAGCTAAGTCCAAGGTACATTAGACCGTTCGACATACTCGAACGAGTCGGTGAAGTGGCATATCGCTTGTCACTTCCACTTTCATTGGAAGGAGTGCACAATGTGTTCCACATATCCCAACTCAGTAGGTATGTGAGTGACCCCAGCCATATTCTCGATTATTCCGAGCTCACTGTACAGCCCGACTTATCTTGTGAGCAACAACCTGTTGAGATCCTGGACAGGAAAGTGAAGTCACTTCGGAACAAGGAAGTCAACTTGATTCGAGTGATGTGGAGAAAAGACACTCCAGGAGAATCGACATGGGAAAGGGAAGATGAGATGCATGCAAGATATCCCCACTTATTTGTAAACTAGTCCTTAAAATAAATTGTAAATTTCGATGACGAAATTTTTGTAAGGAGGGTAGACTGTAACAACTCCAATTTTAGTGTACATAAAATTCATTTAAAATTAATGTATACTTGAGTATTTATATTTCCTGTGAGTACTATAATTATTTGTTTTGCTTTTTAATAGCAAGAAGGAGCTTGTAGCTCATTGGTAAGACCTTGCACTGCTGAACCAAAGCACCAGAGTTCAAATCCCATTAACCATATTATTTTTTATTTAGTTTTCTTTTAATCTTTTTAGAAGACCAAGAGTCTACACGTGCATAACCTGTAAACCTAAAAGTCACATATAAAACAAACTAGTCCAGGAGGTAGACCAAACGACGAGGGACACGTGGCGGCGAGGCGGACCCCGACTCGGCCTGACTCGGCCGGCGAGGAGGTTAATCGGCCCGGCGCCGCCGGCCTGAATCGCTCGAATCCGATTTCTTCCTTCTTGAAACCTGTGCCTCTTTACTTCCCCATAACCCCTGTTATGTTTAATTTCTCTGCATTATTCCAGAGACTTTAAAATACAATTTAAACCAATTTAAACCATTTTAATGCATAGTTTTTAATGCATTTTTCTATCAAACCCTAACCCTAATCTTTTCATATAAATACCACTCCATCTTACACACCCTTCACTCACAATCTCTGTCCAAACTCTCAAGAAAAATCCCTAGAACTTTTGTGTACAGGTGGAGTTAGTGAAGAGCGAAGCTCCGACGAACTTCCGACGACGACCCTAGGAGCTTCTGGCGACGAAACGACGCACCGGCATCTCCTACCACTCCCTCTTTCTCTTCCCTAATCTAAAATCCCGTAAGTCCCTCCTCTCTCTCTTCTTTTCTATTCTGAAAACTCGTAATTCTAAAACCCGACGGAAGCGGAGTTAATCCGACTTCCGATTCGGTTTTTATTTAAAAGTTCCATTTTTTCTTAAAACAACAATACCAAACTCTCACAACATGACTATTAGTCATTAACAAAACATATTGAACAAGTTCCATATCAAAAGAATTCATATTTCAATTTTTATTGCACTTTTATAGAAAAATACCATGTGGTTTAGTTCGACATTAAATATCATAATTTCCTTGCTATACCTTTAGATAATTCATGAGGTAATGACCTATCTCTTCACAACACTCATATGAAACATAGCACGATGATATTGGGAAACATAGTTTTGGGAAAATACGGTTTTACATAAAACTACATCCGACTTATATAAAAACATTTTTTTACAAGATTATGTATTTTAAACAAATCTTTGCAAAGCGCCGCTACAACCCATTTGAGGAACCCGTTCAGGATGGTACGGATTATCGTACATCCTCAGGCTTAGTAGTGCGAGATGCAGACCTCCGCAAGGAGCATATGGTCTCGAAAGATTTAGAAATATAAATATCTTAAGAAAATGAGATTTCTAGAAAAATAATAAATTAAAATTATTTTATATAAATATATATATATATATATATATATATATATATATATGTGTGTGTGTGTGTGTGTGTGTGTGTGTATCATGAAAATATCTAATTTTTGATATAATATAAATATTCCAATTTTTCTAAAACAAAGGAATCACTTTACATGAAAATACAATGCAATTCCCTGCAATTCAATACTTTACAATTAAATACCATATATTATGAAATTAGGTTTTATTCACTAGAAATGTCACATATATAAAATCTACATCTATGAAAACTCTAAAGACGATAATTAAATACTTGGGGTGTATTTTGAAAATTATACAAAATTATTTTTACATAAAACCCCCTCAAGTTCTATAAATTATCCTAAGGACCCTAGTAAATATAGGTTTAAGCGGGACCAGTCTCTTGAGCCTCAGCGAGTCGGAGATATAGGTGCTTGCCTATTTAAGGTAGACAAATTAACAAACGGTGTTATCAACACGGTAATTTTCTTTGAAAAAGACACAAATCCAGCCGTCCATGTGCAGCGGTTACCGATAACACCAAAACCTAATTGAGGATTCAATTTCTTTTCTAATTGTCCGACTCAGACTGAGTCTCAATATAATCAATCCGACTTAAATGAGATTCAAGTATATATAACAATTCAATATAAATCCATATATTCAATCTGTTCAATCTATCAATCTATACAACTTAACTAAACCGAACCATGGATATACATCCATCTACATGATTCTCCAGTTACATCCATTTGCTGATATCATGGTTCCGGCAAGTCATCCATCTCTACAATCTATAATACAAGATAATATAATTTACAATACAATACAAACAATACAATCAAGACATCGCGGGGTTTAAGGGGTAGATTGGTACGGAAGGTGTTAGAAGTGGCACGAGACTGCAAGAATTAAGACACCTAACCTGTATTCAATTGCTGTTGTACCGTGGCATAAACGATTTCTTATACATTCCATTCACCTTAGTCTCTGGTCTACTGAGACTCCTCTCGTATACACCGGCCTCTTCTGTACCAAGTTACAAACAACAGCGTTAACGCTAAATACAATATTATAACAATATAATACCACTTTAAAAGTTACACCCACTCTCTCTGTCTATTCTACTTCTCTCTTATCTTTGGGACTTACCGAGTGATTGTTCGCTGACAACATTACTTCTCTTTCTTCTTTGGAATGTTGTCAGGTTACTCGGACCTTCAGGAGATCGAGCCCACTAGCGAGGATTTTGACCAGCTAGCTTTCGACCCGGAGCTCTAGATACTTTTCATTTCAGTACTTTCCATTTCTGTTATACCACTGTTTAGGCATTGCTTTTCATTCCATATATTTACTTTTCAGATGTATTGTAAAAAGAATGTGAATAAATAAAGTTGTTGTTCATTTACATTTATCTCTTGTGTACATTTACTTTTATATTGCTTAGATACGCTTAGCGTGTTTACTTCTGAGTAAATACGTAGCGGCCAGTCGCGTCCCCTTAGCCGTACACCGGGAAGCGGGGCGCGACAATGTCCACCATGGGGTTTCTTGGTTCTTGAGCGGTATCATACACCCGATTCGAGGTAGGGGGAGGGACCGTCTGCGGGTGCATGGTGGAACCGGTGCAGTATCCCGGGGCAAGAGGATCGTATAGAAAGGCGTTGAGCCTGCAGGGGAGCACTACCGACCGGTGATTGTATGGGAATTCGACGGATATCCGGAGGATACCGTTCGGAGTTATGAGAGAGATGGATATTGGCCGATCCGGACTAACGGAGCCCATGGGTCGATCCTGACTATGCGAAGCCCGAGATTTGAGTATTATGTGTCGCTGTTGGACACAGACTTCATGATGTTTTGAGTGTCGATGCTGGGCACTCGGGTTTTATCATGATTTGTGTGTCGTTGCTGGACACACGTTGGATGGTGCATTATTACATGTCACGCATCGATATATTATTATTCTTGACACAGACACGAGTACTTTGATATCACACTTATGATATACTGTTACCCTTATTGTAGTATTTAGTATAGTATTGTATGACCTAGGAGAGAGTCATACATGTGATTTCTTCTTGGTGATGTTTTCTACTCACGAGTTGGCAACTCACCCCCGTTGTGCCACAGTTTCTTGCAGGTTTGGCCGTACGGGTTTTATTGCGGCTTGCTGGCACACTGCTTCCTTTCGGGTAATTGCTTTGTTGGGTGGGTTCACTTGCATCGTGACCACCGTTGTACTTTTATTTATTTCGGTTGTATCTAGTAAACTCCTTCAACCAGACTTGTATTATTTGATAGACTTAGAAAACCACTTGTATATTCTTTCGAGCTTAGAGTTGCGCTCTTGTATTATTATGGTTCTTCTCTGGTTTTCTTGAGGATGTTGGTTTTTCCTTCTGAGTTTTGATCCTCGCCCTTCGGCGTTGTATATTATATTGCTTGCGTGGTTGTTTCCGCCAATTGGCGAAGAGCTAGCTCCCGCTTGGGGATGTCTTTATTCATTACTTATATTATACATGTTTGTACCCGTTTGGGGCTAGTATTTACAAAGGAAACTCTGCCGAAATTTTTGGAAAATACTTGATACTTTTAAAATGATTACTACAACTTTAGTTTATGAAAATCACCTTCTTTAAAAAATAAGTTTTCCTTCACTCATTCTTTTAAATGGTTTAGATTTCTGGGCTTTTGGCTTACTTGAATTAGGTGGGGTCCTATAGACTTCACATGATTCAAGTCCCAGTCATGTGCCATTTCGGGTCGTGACAAAGTTGGTATCAGAGCGCTAGGTTTAACCTTGGTTCTAGTCTAGGTTTGACTATGCGGAGTATAGGGCGTATATTTATATTCGGAACCTAGGCCTGACCTTACGGAACTTAGATTTGGTCGATAGGGTATTAGACCCGAACTTTCGTCGCATAGGTTAACCTTGGTTGATGGAGTAGGTGACTTAAGTAGAGTGACATACTGTGTGTATGTTCCGCGGCATACTTACGATACGCTACTCCGCTTAAGAAGTCTTAGGATGTACATTTCTTTGCACCGTATTCTATTCATTCCTATGATCTATCCTCACTGGTATCGGTTTGTGGTTTTTGTTACCACGGTTGCACGGGCAGAGAGAGCCGCGGCTAGAGTCACGGTCAGCATGAGCTGGTCTTGGACGAGGACTGACCAGGGAGAAATTCCGGTGACACACGATTGCATAGATATGTCGTTTTATTGTGTTTTTTGCGACATGAGCGTTTTGATGGATTGCTTTTACTAAGATTTCTCGAACGTTCAGATCAGCACCAGAGGATTGGGCCACTGCTAGAGGCCGGCTAGAATGTGATGACCGTTAATGTATCGTCTATTCTTGAGTATTGAGGCATTGTTTATCGTGCGGATGAATGAGCTAGTTGTTGCTGTGACTGACAAGATATCGCCCCAGATGTTTGAAGCTATTGCAGCACGAGTTTGTACTTAAGGATATGATAGAAGATCGCTAGTCACCCATGGATGAATGACTTGGACACGTGGTTCGTTTGCACACCCCGATGCGAGGTCATCAGATTGATTGATTTCAGCTAGAGAAGACTTCAAACAGGCACGTTGAGAGTCGATAGAAAACGAACGAATGAAGAGTATTCCTCCAATGAATTAGAAAAGTTTCCGAGGGCATAGTTGGCCAGATACCTACCACAAGATATTGAGCTATCGAGTTCGTAGTTTCGGAAGGGAGACTCCAGATATGAGTATAGCCGTTTGTAGCGCAGTCCATACAGCTACGAAGAGACGAGTCTGAATCAGTCGACATTAGAGAAAAGTGGAGTAAGAGGTTCGTACGAGATCTTGAAGAGATGACATTCCACTCCGTTGACATCAGAGATGTGATACGCATGCAGAGGCATTGAATATGGATATACCTTTTTGAAGGAGTCGTGATGAGTATGCAGCTGTTTCGGAACAAGAAATAGATTTAGTAAAGGATGATAACTTCCGGGAAGTTCGGCAGAAACGGGATTGGGAGAGACCCCGACAGAATCTTTCTGGAATACTACACGAGAAGACTTGGACCCAGAATCGATCGTATTACGCACACCCAGTAGACCAGAGTTCGGCATCATTGACGAGACATGTTATGAGTGACCATAATAGTTGGTCAGAGATCTGTAGAGGATGTGCCAGAGCGGAGCTGTTTCCGTCATCATTTCCACATTAGGCCGTTGAACCGAGGAGTTATGTAACTGGCAATTCACAGTGAGAGGCGAGAGCCTAAGGGCACAAGGCGCCAGACCATGAACAGGAGGCAAGTAGATATCTTGCTCTGCTAGCTTTGGAAGCACCGACACCTTCTCGACTTTGAAGGAAGGACATATCGACGACAGTGTTTACGATTTGCGATTTGGTGATTCGAATATCACGTGTACGTCATTTTGGATTTCGGTATTTTGGGTGATTTATTGCATGATTGAGTTTTCGTGCACCACAGTTGCACTCGATTTCGATTTGATGTCATTCGAGATGTTTGATTTTGATTTCATGCCTACGGTATGTATGTGTTTTGACTTGTGCCTTCGGTGTAGTTTTCATGTACTTTTAGTACCTTGATTCGATTTTGTGCACGCTGATGCACGTGGTTGTGAGATTATATACTACGGTATACCTGATTTGGATCGAGGTATGTTGTATACCGTCGATTTCGATTATGATATTCGATATTTGCTTCCGTGCACCTTGTGCACTTGATTTGGATTCTTGCGCATACTTGGCGCGCTTGATGCGATTTTGGTGCATACCAGATACACTAAATCAGGATTCTTCGTGCATAGCAGATGCACCTGATAGTGTTGTCAGGCACATCCGTTGCCCTTGACAAGTGTTTTCGTGCACACCCGCTGCACTTAGATTTTGGTTTCTGTGCACCTGTATGGCACATTCATTGATTTCAATTTCTGTGCGCAACAGACGCACGTGGCATTATTACATATACTATTTGAGTATGGTTTCTTTCGGAGCAGTATGTTTTATGATATTTACTATTTGTTATAGTAACTGAGCATGGCTAGTCAGAGGACAGTATCTGAATATGTTTTTTCATGCATCGATAGTTACCGAAGGGATTTCCAAAAAGGAGCTATAGTCTCAGTATTTACCTACGTGTCCGAGATGACACGAAACATTTTACAAAGGAAACCCTTCTAAATTATTTTCAAAACGGCGGGACGTGTATGTTAAATAAAGGATCTATAAATATATATATATATATATATATATATATATATATATATATATAGTTATTTTCTTCCTATAAACGTCTGTTACTTGTGCTGTGATACGCGCATCGCACATCGACTTGAAAAAAAAAGGGGTTTGGCATGCATTTCTTTTAGATGTTTTGATAAGTTATAACGATGCGTACTATGTGCATGTTATAGTTTACCATGACTCCGATGATTGCGTGATGCTTGACGGAGTTTTGATTTTGAGTTATATACTTGTTTTCATGCGCATGCATTACACTAAGACGTATTTTAAGTATTGAAGACTTCGGAGCCCCGACGACTTGATTGTTTTTGCTGAAATATTTTAATATTTGAGGGGATTAAATTTAAATTCGGAGACCGAATTTATTTAAGGGGGGAAGATTGTAACATTTTAAGAAAATAAAATATTATATTCGGGAATTTAAATAAATCAAACAATGAATATTATGAATATTTTAAAGTATGGAGATTAGTTTTAATGTAAGGGTATAATTATATACCGATAGGTTGGGATATATTGGAAAAATTACATTTTGAATATTGATTTTGAAAGAATATTATATGGTTTAGACACTTTATAAATTTTATACAATTGATTATATACAAGTTTATGCCTAAGCTTGATTAATTATCACTAATCGCGCATTAAGCTTGATTATGCACATGACATGCACCATGTCATGTTACACACTTGTTACATTTTACTCTACCATGACTTCTTTCTTTTTTCTACAATGGCTTTTGTTTTAGAATGAGATTTAAAAGAAAAGAAATGAAAAAGAAAAGATTAATAAAAGATAAATAAAAGAATAAAGAAATGTTGGTATGGGAAGAGAGAGAGAGAGGGTGAGGGGTCATTGACCTTAGCTCATTTCTTCTACCCTTCATTTTCTTCCTTCTTCTTCTCCTTCCCCTCACCGTGGCTGCCCTCTTCCTCCCCCTCCTCTACCTCCTCACATCAACCCAAAATCTACATTAAAACCTTATTTTCCCTTCATAAAAATGTGCACAAGCCCTCACATAGACCATGGTGGGATCAAGACAAGATTTTGAGCACTTGGGGCAACTCAAGAATTTTCTTGAGTTGCCAAATGAGGTATTTCTTTCACCATTAGTGTAGTAATTCATTTCCTTTAGCATCTATTTTAGTTTAGAAGTGATTAAGTGTAGTTTAGTGATCTTGGAAAATTCCAAGATGAAGCTTAGGGTTTGATTTGAATTGTGATGGTGCAAGTGAGTGTAATTGGTGACTACAAACCCCCTTAGTGTTAAAAATCCAGATTAAACCAGTGACTAACCCTAAAACTTGAAATTTAAACTTTCCATGTCGGTTTTGTGATATTTTGGAGGTCTACAGGGAATCTGGAGCAACCCGAGAACTTTATAAAATAATTAAAAATATACTTTAACCTAGTTAGACCAATAGGAGACCATCACGAGAAGACGAGACCAAACAAAAATATTTTGGCCGGCGGGGGCGGTTACTGTAGCCAATAGGCCGGCCAAAATTTGTCTGTTGATGTTGGGTTTCGTCCTGTAGCTCACACTCCTCATAACTTAGCCACTGTATTTTTTGTTTTGTCCCAGATTATCTGAGTCAAAATCTAGAGCTAGTTTCCTAAGTTGCTATTTTGAGTTTTGCGGATTTTAATAACTTGAGTTTTGATATTGTGTTTTATCTTGATCGATCGGCGTTTGTACGTCAACGACGAGGGTTGATGGACTATTTTGCATGCGTAGGCCATAGATTCTAACCTATGTGTGTTTCGTGTGCCATATCGGCTTTCTTGTATTTGATTCTTGTTTTACGATATAACGTATTTTGAAATTGTAGGTACCCCGAGTGAACTTCGAGACGACAAGGGAGAGCGTGGCGTCATTGACTCGGCAAGCGAGGATCAAGTGAGTAGATGTATATCTACGGGGGAAGTCGGGTGGATGACGTATAGCACCCCCGCAATTTCGTAGGATATGATGTGTTATGTTATATATATGTGTGTGTGTGTGTGTGTGTGTGTGTGTGTGTGTGTGTGTGTGTGTGTTATATTGCGAGATATGAATACTTAGCAAGGCTTTAGGAGACCACAGATTGGATTTAGTATAATTTGGATGAAAGTGATTTTAGTTAGTTTTCTAGTCGGAAACCCTAGCGTAAAGGTCGACACACACATACATGCACACACGTGATATGATTTTCGGGTGTATATGTTTATATGTGTATGTGTATGTGTGTGTGGATGCGTTGGTGTGTGTGTCACACATACACACACATACGTATACACGGATGTTGAGAATAGTATATGATACTTGGAGGTGAGTCGATATGATCGGGCATGATGCCGTGAGATCGGTTATGTGATTTGGGTCGTGTTATGATATACGATATGATATTATAGTGGATCAATGGGCGATGTGTTTTTATTCACACGCGGGTATATGTTTGATGGTATCGGAATATACTAGACTTTAGAACGGTACCCCTAATTCAAGATATTATGATAATGATACCATATGAAATATGAGATATATGTGATATTTGACCCGTACCCCGATTTTGGGATGCCGTACGATGGATTTTACCGTACGAGATATAGATATGATGATTGATCTGCACTCTTGACTCGAGGATGTCGTATTATATATTTTACCGTACGTGACGCTATTGAGGCGGGATCGCCGACTACTAGATATATCGACTTAGACTTTTTATGGTTTTCCTTACTCTTTCGAGTAGTCTCTTAGTTTAGTCCTGTAGTTTATTTGGTAGATGTTAGACTGGGCTCGAGTCATACTTATTTTCAAAGACTAACAAATCGTGAATATTTTCGAAAGACAACCCGGGGGATATTACGGATTTTTCAAAGGACGTACCTTATCTTAAAAACACCGTAGCCCCTATTTTCTAAAAAACCCGATTCGTGCTATTTCAAATGCCAAAACTGTATGACTCGTATATAGGAATGTATATCCTTCAATGTTGCGTTTACTATGCATTCTCTATTATATTCATGTTCTTATTGCATTGCATGTTATACATGTGTTACCTTAACTATTATGAACTCGTTTGTTAGGACACCAGCACCATTACCGATGATGCGTATGTCCACAATCACTTGCTTGCCGGCTCACACACATCATCATCGGTAATTGCCATATCACGTACACTTTAGAGAATATTACTTTATTGATATAACTTGCTAACTGATAGTTCCAATATGTCATTACTATGTTAGTTAGATATTGCCTCCTTTACTTAGATATCCATGCATGTGTATATTCATTTGTCATGCAATATTATGGGGTTTTATGCCGGTATTCACTGTTTATTGACTCTTGATTATGCGAGCCAGATTTTCTATGAGATTTATGGATTTGGAGAAACCGCAAGGATTTATAAACTCATTATCATTTCTAAAAATAGAAATTTGCGGTTTTCTCGTGATATGATATTTGTGATGTCCACCATGGGTTTTCTCGGTTCTTGAGCGGTATCATACACCCGATTCGAGGTAGGGGGAGGGACCGTATGCGGGTGCATGGTGGACCCGGTGTGGTACCCCGGGACGAGAGGATCGTATAGAAAGGCGTTGAGCCCGGCAGGGGAGCACTACCGACCGGTGATTGTATGGAAACTCGAAGGATATCCGGAGGATACCGTTCGGAGTTATGAAAAAGATGGATATGGGCCGATCCGGACTGACGGAGCCCATGGGCCGATCCTGACTATACGGAGCCCAAGATTTGAGTATTATGTATCGCTGTTGGACACGGACTTCATGATGTTTTGAGTGTCAATGCTGGATACTTGGGTTTTATCATGATTTGTGTGTCGTTGCTGGACACACGTTGGATGGTGCATTATTACATGTCACGCATCAATATATTATTATTCTTGACACAGACACGAGTACTTTGATATCACACTTATGATATACTGTTACCCTTATTGTAGTATTTAGTATAGTATTGTATGACCTAGGAGAGAGTCATACATGCGATTTCTTCTCGGTGATGTTTTCTACTCACGAGTTGACAACTCACCCCGTTGTTCCATATTTTCTTGCAGGTTTGGCCGTACGGGTTCATTGCGGCTTGCTGGCACATTGCTTCCTTCCGGGTAATTGCTTTGTTAGGTGGGTTCACTTGCATCGTGACCACTGTTGTATTTTTATTTATTTTAGTTGTATCTAGTAAACTCCATCAACCGGAGTTGTATTATTTGATAGACTTAGAAAACCAGTTGTATATTCTTTCGACCTTAGAGTCGCGCGCTTGTATTATTATGGTCCTTCTCTGGTTTTCTTGAGGATGTTGGTTTTTCCTTCTGAGTTTTGATCCTCGCCCTTCGGCGTTGTATATTATATTGCTTGCGTGGTTGTTTCCGCCAATTGGCGAAGAGATAGCTCCCACTTGGGGATGCCTTTATTCATTACTTATATTATACATGTTTGTACCCGTTTGGGGCTAGTATTTACAAAGGAAACTCTGCCGAAATTTTTGGAAAAAACTTGATACTTTTAAAATGATTACTACAACTTTAGTTTGTGAAAATCACCTTCTTTAAAAAATAAGTTTTCCTTCACTCCTTCTTTTAAATGGTTTAGATTTCTGGGCTTTTGGCTTACTTGAATTAGGTGGGGTCCTATAAACTTCACATGATTCAAGTGCCAGTCACGTGCCATTTCGGATCGTGACAGCTGTGGTGCCGGCCTCATCATTCGGGGCCCGAACGAGGCAGAAATGGAGTATTCTCTGAAGCTCAGGTTCAAAGCCTCAAATAACGCGGCGGAATACGAGGCCTTGCTGGCCAGAATGCGCATAGCCTTCGGACTGGGGCTCAAAACGATCCGGATCCGCAGCGACTCCGCCCTAGTCGTTGGCCAAGTGACTGGCCGATTCGAGGCACGGGAGCCTATGATGGTGAAGTATCTGGCCGAGGTAAGAAGATTGCGAAAGGACTTCCACGAAGTCTAGGTGGAGCAGATCCCTAGACAGCTAAACGCCCAGGCCGACGCCTTGAGTAAGCTGGCTTCATCTTATACGGCCAACAACAAGAAGAACATTATCTTCGAAGTCTTGACACGGCCCAGCGTGGAAGACAGGACAACGCCACTTCAAGTATACACAGACCGGAAAGAAGACCGGGATTGGAGAAAGCCCCTCGTGGAATTCCTGAGGGAAGGTACACTCCCAGAAGATCGGGGAGAAGCCCGCCGTTTTCGAGCCAAAGCTCTCCATTTCGTCTGGATCAATGGGAACCTCCACAAGAAGTCCTTCACTCAGCCCCTGCTCCGGTGCGTCGACCCTCACGAAGCTGACTACTTCCTCCATGAGATCCATGAAGGGGTCGGCGGCGCGCACCAAGGGGCCCGCACCTTAATCCAGAAGGCACTGCTCCAGGGGTACTACTGGCCGACGATTCATCGGGACGCTCAGAAGCTTGTCAGGAGATGCAAAAGCTGCCAACTCCATGGAAGCATACCTTGCCTTCCGGCTACCGAGCTAACCGCCCTAACCTCCCCATGGCCGTTTGACCAGTGGGGAATGGACATGATAGGCCAGTTCCCTACCGGTATGGGCGGGCATAAGTACGTCCTTGTTGCGGTGGACTACTTCACGAAGTGGATCGAGGCCATTCCCATCAGGAAACCGGACGCCGCCACGACTATCAAGTTCCTGCAGAACAACATGATACTCCGGTTCGGCATCCCGAGGTGTATCATCACCGACCATGGGACAAATTTTGAAAACGAAAAAGTTAAGGAATTCTGCAGCGAATATCGTATCCTCATGAAGTTTGCCACGGTCACACATCCCCAATGCAATGGGAAAGCCGAGGTCGCTAACCGGGACGTCCTCCGAGGTCATTGGACACGGCTAGAAGGACGCCAAGGTAGTTGGGTCGAAGAATTACCCCGGGTCTTATGGGCCCTGCGCACTTCGAAAAAACCCCCCATCGGGAAGACCCCTTTCAGCCTCTGCTACGGTACCGAGGCAATGGTCCCAGCGGAGATCGGACTCTCCAGTCACCGGGTCGAGAACTTCGATAACGAAGCGAACACCTCGGCCCTCTGAACTAACCTGGACATCTTGTTAGAGAAACGGGACCGGGCTCAGATCAGAGCTGCCGCCTATCAACAGCAAACCGCCCATTACTACAACGCGCGAGTCAAGCGTCGCTTCTTCAAGACCGGAGATTTAGTCCTAAGGCGGAACGAATTCGTCGATCAAGGCAAGCTGCATAAGTTTTCCCCAAAATGGGATGGTCCTTTCCTCGTCTCCGAGGTCCTGCCCGGCGGAGCCTATCGTTTACATGATGCGAATGATCGCAAATTTCTATGGTCTTACAACGCTGAGAAGCTCAAGCTGTACCTCTGAAAATAATATCTACGAATGTATATTTCTTCTTTCTCAAAGACGATGTAAACCTTTCTAAAGTTCTTTCTATTTAAATAATAAGAAGGGAACAATGGAGCATCGCAAAAAGGAGAATTTTATTTATTCAAAAGGTATTATGGGCTCTTCAGCCTTACAGAAAAATAAAAGGGAAACATTTACAACAGAGGGGGAACGGGATCGAGGAAGTACTCCTGGTGATACTCAGAGTAGATTTTCGCTAGCCGGGCCGAAGCCTCTGCAGCCCGCTCCCGCCGATGCTGCACACGATCCCGGGACGCTACGGAAGCACCCGACGCTCCGCCCTCCGTACCTTGGCTCACGATGTACCTCTTTTTGAAAAACTCCAAAATGAGGGCCAAGAATCGGTCCTACCTGGCCTTCGAGATGAGGCCGAGCAAGAAGATCGAGCGTACCTTGTCGAGCGCCTCGTCCAGCAACTCCTCGGAGAAGGGGTTGTATAACCCCGGGGACCTCCTCCAAATTGCGTACATCAGCAACTATAGGAGGGATGACCGCCGAGGGAGAAGCCGGCCGACGTGACCCTCGAGGCGCTGAACCACTCCATCCTCGGCTAGGGATTGGTGATACACGAAGACATCGTCAAAGGTGATGATCTCTTCGATCGAATACATGCGCCCAGTCATCTCAAAAAGCGATGCCGAAGAATTTGCCATCTCCTTCTCTATTTATAACCTCAAACAGAATCCTTAAGGATCCAGATTCACACGCGCATGGGCGCGAATCCTGGGATCCACCAAAATTAATACAATACTGCGCCGCCATGTGGCAGAACTGACGTGGCTCCCCGAAACGTTACGCCTCCCCCAAGCATTCCTGACACGTGCCGCCCGCGACGGTCACTCTTCCCGATGTTCACACACTAGAGAAGGTCGGACTAAACCTCACAAATCTACCGAGCAGCTACCCAGCTCGGTCCATCCTTGGCCGGTAATCTCTTACCCCGTGACGCCAAGGATCAAAGCCCTCATCAAGAGGCCACCGAGCAGCTACCCTGCTCGGTCCATCCTTGGCTGGTAATATCTTACCCCGCGACGCCAAGGATCAAAGCCCTCATCAAGAGGCCACCGAGCAGCTACCCTGCTCGGTCCATCGTTGGCAGGCCACTACTTAGGTTCTTTAACAAAGCGATGTAACTTCTTCTAAGTTCTTTTTACTTAAATAATAAGAAGGGCACAATAGAGCATTGCAAAAAGAAGAATTTTATTCATTCAAAAGGTATTGTGGGCTCCTCAGCCTTTCATTAAAAAAAAATATTACAGCAGCGGTGGAAGGGGGTGCAGGAAACATTGCTCGTAGTACTCCGAGGATATTTCCGCCAGCCGAGCCCTTGCCGCCTCGGACCTCTGCCTCTGATGCTGTTCGCGGACCCTCATGGCCACGGACGGGCCAGAAAGCTCCACGGGCGGGCACCCATCGGCGAGATGCCTCAATTGTTAACACTCGAGGACGAGTGCCACCGATCGATCCTGCCGACTCATTGAGATCAAGACAAAGTGGCATAGCGACCTTAGCTTACCAACCGCCTCGTTCTTCAGTAGCTCGGACAAGGGGTTGTGAAGCTTCGGCGACGCCCTCCAGATCGAGTACATCAGCAGCTGAAGAAGGGGTGATCACCGGGGAAGCAGTCGGCCGAAATGGTCCTTCACACGCCGGATCACCACCTGCCGCATCTCCTCGGAGCACAGCTCGTCGTATCAGTATATGTCCTCGAAAGAAATGATTTCGGGGATGGAGAAAAGGAATTGATCCATTCTGACATTTTGAAGATGGAGAATGGAATGATCAACACGCCTCTCTGTTTTATAGCCCCACAGCGCCCCCAAGAATCCAATATTTGCTCGTTTCTTCTAATGTCGTACCGCCACGCGGCGGATATCCCATCTTTCTTGGCGAACCGAAGTCGAAGCGACGCGGCTCTTACGCTTTGCCTCCCTCCGTGCGTTCATGACACGTGTCGCCAGTGACGGTCACTCTTCCCGATGTTCACACACCAGGGAAGGTCGGACAGAACCTCACAAAACCGAGCAGCTACCCTACTCGGTCCATCCTTGGCTGGTAACTTCTTACCCCAAGACGCCAAGGATCAAAGACCTCATCAAGAGGCCACCGAGTAGCTACCCTTCTCAGTCCGTCCTTGGCTGGTAACTTCTTACCCCACGATGCCAAGGATCTAAGCCCATATCAAGAGGCCATCGAGCAGCTACTCTGCTCGGTCCATCCTTGGCTGGTAATCTCTTACCCAACGACGCCAAGGATCAAAGCCCTCACTAAGAGGCCACCGAGCAGCTACCCTGCTCGGTCCATCCTTAGAAGGCCTTTCAATGCCCTCCCATGCTAAGGATCAAAGCCCTCACCAAGAGGCCACCGGGCAGCAACCCTGCTCGGTCCATCCATGGCTGGTAGTTCACTACCCACCGACGCCAAGGATCAAAGCCCTCACCAAGAGGCAACCCGGCAGAAACCCTGCGCAGTCCATCCATGGCTGGTAGTTCATTACCCACCGACGCCAAGGATCAAAGCCCTCACCAAGAGGCAACCGGGCAGCGACCCTGCTCGGTCCATCCTTGGCTGGTAACTTCTTACCCCACGACGCCAAGGATCAAATCCCTCATCAAGAGGCCACCGAGCAGCTACCCTACTCGGTCCATCCTTGGCTGGTAATCTATTACCCAACGACGCCAAGGATCTAAGCCCTCATCAAGAGGCCACCGAGCAGCTACCCTGCTCGGTCCATCCTTGGCCGGTAGTTCACTACTCACCGACGCCAAGGATCAAAGCCCTCACCAAGAGGCCACCGGGAAGCAACCCTGCTCGGTCCATCCATGGCTGGTAGTTCACTACCCACCGACGCTAAGGATCAAAGCCCTCGCCAAGAGGCAACCGGGCAGCAACCCTGCTCGGTCCATCCATGGCTGGTAGTTCACTACCCACCGACACCAAGAATCAAAGCCCTTATCAAGAGGCCACCGAGCAGCTACCCTGCTCGGTCCATCCTTGGCTGGTAATTTCTTACCCCATGACGCCAAGGATCAAAGCCCTCATCAAGGGGCCACCGAGCAGCTTTCCTGCTAAACTTCCTACACGTCTTTACTAAGCGATCTCCACCTCGACTTCGGGACCATGGAGATGCTGACCTTTCACCGGTCTTTGCACACTTGGAAAATGGTCGAATTCAACTCGACGTGCGATCGCTAGGTGAAAAACCGACCTAACATGAAAGTAGTACCGCACAAATAAATTTTTTTACCACAAAACAAAGGGAAAATGTGCACGCAAACAACACTGCAAAAAGATTTCATTCACCAAAATCGGAGATCTTTACAGAGGTATTATGGGCCCCCAGCCTTAAAAAAAACGCCCGGAGGCTTACAAAATTTTAGCGCAAAGAAAATAAGGAGGCGGGGAGGTTCAGGCTCCGGGGCCGGGCAGGACCTCGATGAGCTGCGCTTCCACTGCGACAATCAGGGTGGTATCTTGAAGGTCGGCGCCCACCGCAGGATCCTCGGCGCCGGTGGCCGGGACGACCGACTTCTCTCCAACGCTCCTACCAGGGGCCTCTCCCCCTGTAGCGCTTCCGGGGGCATTCCCCTGCGCCTCATCCCCGATGGGGTACTCACCCCGGAGCTCACCGTCAGGGAACTCCGACATTAAGGCCTTGACGGCGTCGAGGGCGTCGTGCCAAATGATGGCAGCGGCTCTAGGGAGGTCGGTGTAGTACTGGTCCGACTTCTTGTAGCTCTCCACCTCCTTCGACGATCAGAGCTCGGCACGCCTCGTTCCCTCCTTCGCCGCCTCGTTCTCCCTCTGGAGGGCGTTCGCCGTCTTCTTCAGGGTGGCGACAAGCACCATGGAATCTTCTAACTTGGTCTCGGCGGCTCGGACGGCCTCTCGGCACCTGGCAATCTCCCGATCTCCGGCCGCCACCCGGTCTTCGAGGGCAGCGACTCTCTCCATCGCCGCCTCCAGCTCCAGCCTTGACCTCTCCTCCCATGAGGAGAACTCGCCCGCGGCCCGCATCGCCAGGGAATTCCCTCGTCCTCCATATTGACGACGGGGGCGACGTGCTGGAGGACCTGAAGAAAACAAAGGAGGGTTAAAAAGAAAATGGGGGCACACAATCTCACGAACAAAAAGACTGAATGAAGACCCGAGTGGGGTGTGAAAACCAACCTGCACGGCCTCTTGAGCTATGGCCGCCATTTGGGCCCGGAGGGTCCCCTGAGGGATTCTGCCCCCGGCCGACCTTTCCATCTCCGAGAGTAGGCTGTCAGCGAAGGAAATCTCTTAGGGCACCTCGAAGAGAAGCTCCCCATCGTCCACGATGATCGGAGAAGCCGGGGAGCGGGGTGCCGTCCTATGAAACCTCTTAAGGAGCGACGTAGGGGAACCGGTCTCACCTCCCACCTCCGGAGCCCGTGGCTCTTGCTCCCGAGCACGTTTTCGGCTCGGCGCTTGGATGGACTCCAGGGCCCAGGGCGCACTTGAGCGCCTGGATGGAGCGGTTGTCAGTGGAGCCGGAGCCGACGATGGGTGAGAAGGGTCGGCGCCTCCGACCTTCTTCCCCTTCTTTTGTTCGACTAGGGCTGCCCGAAATTTGCCTAGGTCCATTGGTTCTGCATAAGATAAAAGTACAAAGGAGTCAGCAATGCCAGAAAAAGTGAAAGAATACACAAGTCTAAACAGGTCGCCTGAAAACTCCTAACTTACCCGCGAATTGGGCGGGGCTGAGCCCGGCCCAACTGAGGGCCCGCTCAGACAGCAACACATCAGCCCGGGAGATGGGCTCCCACTCCGACACCGCCACCGTGTCGGGATCATTCGACCGCCTCACCCGTGGGCAGTTGGCCCTATGCCACTGGATGGGCACAGGCCAATCCTCACCCTCGGGCGACCCAACAAACAAAAACTTCTTCTTCCATTCGTGAATGGAAGAAGGTACTACGACGACCCCAACCCGGCAGCACCTTCCCGGTGTTTTCTAAAAGAGATGTATACCCAGCTCGGCTCGCCCCTGCGAGTGTCGGGGTGGTTTTTGTAGCAGAGAGAAGAAACGAGAAGAGTCTGGCTGAGAGGGATCATACGTAATTTCAACCGGACCAGGAACCCAAAGAGAATCCTCCAAGAGTTCGGTACTAACTGGTCCGGGGCTAACTCAAAACAATTCAACGCCGCACTCACCTCGGGGGAGAAGGGAAGGCGCATCCTGGCCCAAAAGGCTTCCAGGTACAAAGCAATCTCCTTGCCCCGTACCTGGTCTGCCCTCTCCCCCTCCTCGGCTAGACGAAGCGAGTAGCCGGAAGGAATGTGGAAACGAGTCCTGATGGTGGCGAGCTCATCCGCATGCCTCAGCATGGATGACGCGCCAAGAGCATCCATGACTAGCGCTCTGCGGACCGCCACCGTCGCACGACCCCGGGAAGCATGTGTAACAACCCTAATTTTTCTATACACTTTTCTATACAAATTTTTTTTTCAAAATCCATAAAGGAGTATTTTATCCTGAGCACAATATAGAGGTAATTATTTTGTTTTTAAATAACTCCATTTTTAGTGTACAAAAATTTGCTTTAAAATTAATGTATACTTAGGGTATTTACATTTACTGTTATTACTTTAAGTAATTAATTAGCTCCATAATTACAACAAGGAGCTTATAGCTCATTGGTAATACCTTGCACTGCTGAACCAAGCCACCAGAGTTCAAATCCCATACCCCATATTATTTTTAATATTGATTTTTTTAAAACCTTTAGAATACCAAGAGTTTACACGTGCATATCTCACAAAAACCCCACTACACCTAAAGATGTAACACTTTCAGGAGTTAGATGAACCGTCGGGAGGGATCCTGGCCGCCGGACTCGGCCAACCCGGCCTTGACTCGGCCGGCTCAGTGCTCCGACCGAGTCACGGCCGAGTTACCCCTGAGTCGTCCGATTCCGGCGACGGCCCCAACATGAAAGTTGTGTCTTTTCATATTCCCTATGCACCTGCAAAATTTCATCCTCAGACCACTTCCAGAGCTCTTTAAAAACCCCAATTACTCCACTTTTAATACATTTTTATTAAATTTTATCACATTTTTATTTTTAACTTTTCATCTACTCTAACCCTAGCCTAACCCGATAAATACCAACCCTACACACCACCCTCTCACCCCTAAAATCCTAAGCTCACTCTCTTAAAATTTTCCAAGAGTTGTGTACTTTGAAAACAAATTCGCGGCGAAGCTCCGACGAAATTCCGGCGGAAATTCCGGCGACGTTTTTTTAGGAATAACCGGCGACGAAGCAACGCCTCGGTAACCCCTTTAGTCCCCCTCGCTCCTTTGCTTAATCGAAACCCGTAAGTCCCATTCCATCTCTCTTTCTTATTCTTTAAAAATACGAAATTACAAAACCCGACGGAATCGGAACAAATCTGATTTCCGATTCGGTTTTCTATAAAATTTCACTTCTCATCAATTCAATCATGCTTAAACATCTTAATATTGACTATTAAATATTTAACAAATAATTTGAACAAGTTTCATCACATGAAATGATAGCCTTTTCAATTTATCGTATTTTTCACTTAAATACCACAATGTTTCGATTTCACATTTAACCCCTTAACCTTGCTATACATTTAAAGTAGAGCACGAGGTAATGACCTACCTCCACACACACGCATATACAACCTAAAACGATATCATCAAAAAAACTTAGAATACGATAAAACAATACTTTCAAATAAATACCCTTTACTTAATAAAACCATTTCTAAAAGATTTAGTATTGATACACTTTTAAATAAATACCACATAATATGAAAATACGATAAGTTGTGGACATCGGTCGTTTATCTAAACCTGACCTTGTGGTGTCTAGGCTAGGCAAGTGAGAAAGGTAAGTTTAAAAGGCCCGTCTCACGGTGATTCGTGAGCGGATCCCTCCTTTCCTCACTTGTACTTACCTGGCCACAATTGGCGGTGAAGAGGCGATTTGAGGCATCTAACAACTTGTCGTTTAGACCATTTAGAAATAGGCCGGTTGACTTAGGAAACCATAGAATCTAAAATACGGAGAATTTACATTTTTACAAATAAATACCTTTTACTTTATAAAACCGTTTTCTACAGGGTTAGTATTTTACAATCTTTGCAAAGCGCCGCTACAACCCATTTTTGGGGAACCCGTTCGGGATGGTGCGGATTATCGCACATCCTCAGGCTTAGTAGTGCGAGATTCAGAACTCCGCAAGGAGCATTCGGTCTCGAAAGGTTTAAAATATGATATCTTAAGAAAATGAGATTTTTGGAATATAAAATATTTATTAAAATTATTTTTTGTATAAATATATGTATATTTATCATTTAAATATCTATTTTATTATAATATAAATATTCCACCTTTTTCTAAAAATTACAAGAATAAATTTTACACTAAAATACCATGAACTTCAAATAAATCAATATTACAGATAAATACCTTTATTTATAGGATATTTTCACTAGAAATGACACAATATAAAATCCACATTCATTACAACTCTAAAGACGAATAATGAATACTTAAGGTGTATTTTGAAAAGTATATAAAAGTATTTTTACATAAAACCCTCTCAAGTTTTATAAATTACCCTGAGGACCCTAGCAATTATAGGACTTCGATTTACATTTCTAATTGTCTGACTCGGATTTGAGTCTATCAATTTATACAACTTGACTGAACCGAATCATGGATATATATTCCTTTTACATGATTCTCAGTATTCCATTTACATGACTCTACGGTTACAACTGTTTCCTGATATCATGGTTTCGGTCGGTTAGTCAATCAACCATACAACCAATACAATTTACAAGATAACACTACAAACAAGACATCGCGGGGTTTAAGGTGTAGATTAGAACGGAAGGTGTTAAAGGTGGCACGAGACGGTAAGATTAAGACACCTAACATGAATCCAATTGCTGTTGTACCGTGGCATAAACGGTTCCTTGAGTTCCTGATAGCTTAGTCTCCGGGGCAAGTGAGACTCCTCTCGTATACACTGGCATCCTTCTGTACCAAGCAACAAACAACAGCGTTAACATAATACTACAACAATATAACAATATAATACAACTGTAAAAGAAACTCTCTCTCTCTCTCTCTCTCTCTCTTACTCTCTGTCTATTCTATTTCTCCTCTTATCTTTGGGACTTACCGAGCGACCTGTTCGCTGACGACATTCTATTTCTTTCTTCTTTGAATGTCGTCAGGTGTTTCGGACCCGGCAGAGATCGAGCCATCTCAAGAAGACTTGGAGCAGTTTGCCGAAGACCCAGCACTTTAGTTTCATTGTACACTTGTCCATTCTGTACTTTTCATTTCCTGTTATGCCACTGTTTAGGCATCTTTTTATTTCAGTTGTATTTCCTTTTCATGCATTGTACAAAAGAATGTTAATAAATAAAAGTTGCTGTTATTTTTATATCTCTTGTCTCTTGTGTATTTATTTTATATTGCTTAGATACGCTTAGCGTATGTACTTCTGAGTATATACGTAGCGGACCTCGTCGCGTCCCCTTCGCCGTATACTGGGAAGCGGGGCGTGACAGGTTTTGTTGGTGGCCAATGCAGGTCAGAGCTGTATGGAACCCTAAGCAATATAAAATACAAGAACCAGCAACTAAAACATTCTTTACAATCATGTTCCTTGAATCCTTTCTTTCATATTCTTTGAATCGTATACTTTGAATCTGTCCTAACCCAAAATTCTCTCACCTCTTTTTCAATTTTATCAAAACATTCGCATTCTTTCATTCCTTCACACATTCTTCACATTTTTAAAACCCTTGCACCACCTTGTTATTTTTCACATATTGTCAGTACACCAGCACCAAACTTTTCTTGGATTTGTTAAACTTTCCTTTTACAAATTTCGAGGACGAAATTTTTATAAGGAGGGTAGAATGTAACAACCCTAATTTTTCTATACACATTTCTATACAATTTTTTTTCCAAAATCCATAAAGGAGTATTTTAACCTGAGCACAATATATAAGTAATTATTTTGTTTTTAAATAACTCTATTTCTAGTGTACAAAAATTTGCTTTAAAATAAATGTATACTTGGGCTATTTACATTTACTGTTATTACTTTAAGTAATTAATTAGCTCCATAATTACAAGAAGGAGCTTATAGCTCATTGGTAATATCTTGCACTGCTGAACCAAGCCACCAGAGTTCAGATTCCATACCCCACATTATTTTTAATATTGATTTTTTAAAAAACCTTTAGAATACCAAGAGTTTGCACGTGCATATCTGACAAAAACCTCACTACACCCAAACATGTAACACTTTCAGGAGTTAGATGAATCGTCAGAGGGGGATCCTGGCCGCCGGACTCGGCCGGGAATCGGTCAACCCGGCCTTGACTCGACCGGCTCAGTGCTCCAACTGAGTCACGGCCGAGTCACCCCCGAGTCAGCCGATTCCGGCGACGGCCCCAACATGAAAGTTGTGTCTTTTCATATTTCCTATGCACCTGCAAAATTTCATTCTCAGACCACTTCCAGAGCTCTTTAAAAACCCCAATTACTCCACTTTTAATACATTTTTATTAAATTTTATCACATTTTTATTTTTAACTTTTCATCTATCCTAACCCTAGCCTAACCCTATAAATACCAACCCTACACACCACCCTCTCACCCCCAAAATCCTAAGCTCACTCTCTCAAAATTTTCCAAGAGTTGTGTACTTTGAAAACAAGTTCGCGGCGAAGCTCCGACAAAATTCCGGCGGAAATTCCGGCGACGTTTTTTTAGGAATAACCGGCGACGAAGCAACACCTCGGCAACCCCTTTAGTCCCCCCTCACTCCTTTGCTTAATCGAAACCCGTAAGTTCCATTCCATCTCTCTTTCTTATTCTCTAAAAATACGAGATTACAAAACCCGACGGAATCGGAACAAATCTGATTTCCTATTCGGTTATCTATAAAATTTCACTTCTCACCAATTCAATCATGCTTAAACATCTTAATGTTGACTATTAAACATTTAACAAATAATTTGAACAAGTTTCATCACATGAAATGATAGACTTTTCAATTTATCGTATTTTTCACTTAAATACCATAATGTTTCGATTTCACATTTAACTCTCTTAAACTTGCTATACATATAAAGTAGAGCACGAGGTAATGACCTACCTCCACACACACGCATATACAACCTAAAACGATATCATCAAAAAAACTTAGAATACGATAAAACAATACTTTCAAATAAATACCCTTTACTTAATAAAACCATTTCTAAAAGATTTAGTATTGATACACTTTTAAATAAATACCACATAATATGAAAATACGATAAGTTGTGGACATCGGTCGTTTATCTAAACCTGACTTTGTGGTGTCTAGGCTAGGCGAGTGAGAAAGGTAAATTTAAAAGGCCCGTCTCACGGTGATTCGTGAGCGGATCCCTCCTTTCCTCACTTGTACTTACCTGGCCACAATTGGCGGTAAAGAGGCGATTTGAGGTATCTAACAACTTGTCGTTTAGACCATTTAGAAATAAGCTAGTTGACTTAGGAAACCATAGAATCTAAAATACGGAGAATTTACATTTTTACAAATAAATACCTTTTACTTTATAAAACCATTTTCTAAAAAGTTAGTATTTTACAATCTTTGCAAAACGCCGCTACAACCCATTTTTGGGGAACCCGTTTGGGATAGTGCGGATTATCGCACATCCTCGGGCTTAGTAGTGCGAGATTCAGAGCTCCGCAAGGAGCATTCGGTCTCGAAAGATTTAAAATACGATATCTTAAAAAATTAAATTTTTGGAATATAAAATATTTATTAAAGTTATTTTTTGTATAAATATATGTATATTTATCATTTAAATATCTATTTTATTATAATATAAATATTCCACCTTTTTCTAAAAATCACAAGAATAAATTTTACACTAAAATACCATGAACTTCAAATAAATCAATATTACAGATAAATACCTTTATTTATAGGATATTTTCACTAGAAATGGCACAATATAAAATCCACATTCATTACAACTCTAAAGACGAATAATGAATACTTGAGGTGTATTTTGAAAAGTATATAAAAGTATTTTTACATAAAACCCTCTCAAGTTTTATAAATTACCCTAAGGACCCTAGCAATTATAGGACTTCGATTTACATTTCTAATTGTCTGACTCGGGTTTGAGTCTATCAATTTATACAACTTGACTGAACCGAATCATGGATATATATTCCTTTTACATAATTCTCAGTATTCCATTTACATGACTCTACGGTTACAACTGTTTTCTGATATCATGGTTTCGGTCAGTCAATCAATCAACCATACAACCAATACAATTTACAAGATAACACTACAAACTAGACATCGCGGGGTATAAGGGGTAGATTGGAACGGAAGGTGTTAAAGATGGCACGAGACGATAAGATTAAGACACCTAACATGAATCCAATTTCTGTTGTACCGTGGCATAAACGGTTCCTTGAGTTCCTGATAGCTTAGTCTCCGGGGTGTTCCCCTCCGAAGGACGGCGCGCAGGACTGCGGTTGGTCTTGGCGCTGAGATTCGGGGCAGATACTTATTGGTGCTATCCGTCCACCTATCCGAAGATGCCAAGTTGATTTATGGCACCATGTATCGAAGGTTTAGACGGATGCGTCCGATGTAGCAGACTTCGTCAGATTCCCCCTCGCTTGAGGGGTTTTTGATTGTGGGGACGCTCTTCCCTGCAGGCGCAAGCCCCTGCAGTTAATTACGCTACCGCATTGCGGTAACAACTTTCTCCTTCTCCAGATGGTCACTTCGTGTTGTGGGTGTTTGTTTTGTGTTTTGTTGCCCGTGGATTGTTTACGGAGACTGAGTTATGTCGTCGCCCGTAGGGCGTGGACTAGTCCAAATCCGTATTATCTTAGATTTGGGTTTGGAGGTTTGGTTCGAGGATACGTCAGCCATACTTGAGGCTAAGATCAACTCAAACGTTTGTTAAGGATACGTTAGTCCAGTTTGAGACTAAGATCAACTTAATGGGATCGTTTAGATCCGTCAAAGGAGCGTTTGGGCCCTATTGTTCCAGTTTAGGGACATAGTGGTCCATCGTATGTATGGCCGTCAGGACCCATCACCTCTCTGACGACGTTGAAGGATTACAACGACGGATGTCAGAGGAGTTTAGAGATGTACTCTCGAGCCAGAGTTAATTGGGGGGATTCATAGTCCAGTCTGTTTGAAGGTTTAAGGATACGTTAGCCATCTTTGAGGCTAAGATCAACTTAAACGGGACCGTTTAGATCTGACAAAAGAGCATACGGGGCTCTATTGTTCTAGTTTAAGGACATTGCGGTCCATGGGTAGTTTAAGGACGTTGCGGTCCATGGGTAGTTTAAGGACGTTGCGGTCCATTGTTAGTTTTAAGACATCTCGGTCAAGGTTAAGGACGTCGTAGTCCATGGGTTTAAGGACCCCACAGTCCATTATTAGTTTTAAGACATCTCGGTCAAGGTTAAGGACGTCGTAGTCCATGGGTTTAAGGACCCCACAGTCCGGTATGTGCTCTGGATGCTTCACACGGGTTCATTGCCGTGCTCTGCGAGGACCAGGCTCCGCTCTGGATGTTTTCCACGGGGTCAAAGAGTGACATAATCCGCGTTCCACGTAACCAGGAATTTTGCATTAAACACGGGTTTAAGGACCCCGCGGTCCATATCAATATGTGGTCGTCGGGACCCGTCACCTCTTTGAAGACATTGAGGGATTACAATGCCAAGTATCAAAGGAGTGAAGAGATGTACCCTAGAACCGGAATGGCTTAAATAGTCTTTGACCCAATTTGGGATCAAGACCGATTAATTATGTTATGAGCCCATTGGCCCAGTTAATCACAAATTGAGGACTTATGGCCATCTTGGGCTAAGTCCAATTAGGAGAGGCTTTGCCTCCATCCATTTAGCCAATTGGGCCAAAGCCTAGTGTTAAACACTACAGAACAATCAGTGTTGAACACTGGGAATGAGGTTGACAAGTTAGTGTTTAACACTAAAAGATAATCGGTGTTAAACACCAGCAATAAGGCTTTTCAAATTAGTGTTAAATACTAAAACAGATCAGTGTTGAACACTGCAAATAAAGCTTTTTGATTAGTGTTTAACACTAAGGCCCAACAGTGTTTTAACACTGGGTTCGAGAGTTTCAATTTGGTGTTAAACACTAAGGCCAGAGGGGTCACGTGGCAGCACGTGAGAGCGCCCTCCCTTCATTTATTCTGCTGCGATTATCGCGTCTTTCAGAGCATCACGTGCCATCACGTGACGGGCATTCAAATGCCTGTGTATTAAAGCTTCTGTCAAGGGTCACGTGGGTCACGTGGGGTGCTGCCCCAAAGGGGTTTTCTGTAGATCTCCTGGGGGGGTCACGTGGTGACACGTGACCCTGCCTCTATATATATTGTTTAGAGGATCTGTTAATCTTTTCCAGGAATTAAGTTCCTCGTAGGGTTAAACCCTGACAGTAATTTCAGAGGAATTAAATTCCTACTTTCTCTTAAAGGTTTATATTCTGAATAGAGTTGGACTCTGAATTTTCTGCAGGAATTAAATTCCTCATTCATATGAAGAACCAAATAGGGTTAAACCCTAATAAAAGCTTTTAAGGAATTAAATTCCCACTCTCTTGTTAAATTATGATCAAGGGAATTAAATCCCCGCTGTTTCAACAGAACTGGGTTCTTAATTAGGGTTAAACCCTGTTTCTTTTCGTTCTGAAGGAATTAAATTCCCATGATACAGGGTCAAGCCCTAATTTTATTTTGAAGTAATTAAATTCCTATAGTTCTGTGAGAATTAAATTCTCGTGCTTGCATTCCTTCTCTATGTTTTGGATCTGCATGGCAGGATCTCAACCCATTGAGAATTAAATTCTCAACCTCAAGGGGAGATGTGCACTTTGCAGATCCTCTATCAAAGAGAGAAGAGATATGTTCTTCTGTTTTACATATCAGAGTTAAACTCTGTTGAGAATTAAATTCTCTTTTTCTTTCAAGGAGCTTTTCCCTTTCTTACGTAGGGTTTTTGCAGAAGATCCAAGTTTCTCAAAGTATCAAAGCTCTCTTCCTTTTCTTTTTTCTCTCCCTGTCTCTGTATATCCTTTTTTTTTGTATCTCTTGGCTCCTATTTATAGGAGAAGCAGCCGAATCAATCAGTTTTTGACGAATCTTCATTGAGAGATTTGATTTGCATCCATCATTCGTTTTGGACCTTTGGATTATTAGGTGAATTTTATTCACCGTTGGATTTCAAATCCAGGGATTCCCCTTTGCTATTTCGGTTAGATTTAAAGGGGAAATCTTTCCAAACCCGAGATTTTCCCATAGATAGATCACCTCTGAATCTTCAATTCGATTGGTTCTAGATAATCGCTTTCCCTTGGAAAGATTTGAATCTTCTTCAGAATTTAATTCTGTTAACAAAATGGGCTTTGAAAGCCGGTCACGTGTGACCACGTGACCCTTGGTCACGTGTAGACACGTGACCCCTTTGGAATGAGCCTTCTTCTTTCTTTTTGCGCTGTCTTCTGGTTGTTGCTTAACCGTCACGTGCCATTACGTGACCCCTGGTCACGTGTGAGCACGTGACCCTGGTCTGGACTCTTTTTCCTTGACTTGATCAGGGAACCGATGTGCCTTTGAATCCGCTTTAAAATGTTACGTGCCAGCACGTGACCCTGGTCACGTGGGAGTACGTGACCCTTTCTGAAGCCCTTCTCTTCGATGTAGTAAGAAAACTGAACTTGCCTTGATGATGCGTTTAGGTGTCACGTGCCCACACGTGACTGCTGGTCACGTGTAAGCACGTGACCCTTTTCTGAAGCTTTTCCCATAAGCTTTCCTGATTTTAAATTAGGAAACAAATGCCCCCACAGTGTTGTTCTCATGTGTCAGCACGTGAGTGCAACGCTGTCACCTTTTGTGACCGTTGGATTCCTTTAGGGATTTAGGGAGATGAAACGTTTCTATCCCCTTCTATAAATACCGCTGTCTCTTCAGAGGAGCCTTCACTTTGTTCATCTTCTTTTTCTGAGAACTTTTTCCTTGAGAATTTAATTCTCGCTTCCAGAGCTTAGTTCTCTGTCTTGAAATATTTTCAGAGTTTAACTCTGTTCGAAAAGATTTCTCTTCCTCAGGTAATGTTCTTGGACAAACGATGGACCTTCACATTCCTCTGGATTTTAAATCCAAAACAAGGGTTTTTACCCTTTTTTCTTCATGTTTTCCCATGAGAACCGCTTAACCTTCAAACTGTAGATCTTTTAGGGTTTAGATGATCTTTGGGGAGATGATGATGGCGTTTCAACTCCATGGAATTTAATTCCATCAAAAATGTTTCTGGGAATTTAATTCCCTTTTCTTAATAAGGACTTTTAATTCCAATGAAGGACTTGATTTCTTCACGCCAAGGCTTCCTGGGGTCTCTTGGCCCGATGTTGTTCTTCTGCAATTAATGCAATGGGGGTTTTGTAATGATGTTCATGACCTTCATTTCAGGTATCATGGATGCCCATCTGTATGGTCTTGACGAGATCATTTCCTATGGGAATATTCGTGCACTGGGCCGCAGTCAGAACCAGGAGTTCACCGATGCTCAATGTGCCGAGATCATGAGCCGCTTTGATGAGTACGACCATCGGCTACTCCCCCGTCGCTCTTCTCTTCTGAGGCTGATCGTGCTGGCGATCAGGGAGGCTCTCCCTCTATTATGTGCTGGTGTGCCGCTTGGGGCATTAGACGCCGCCGAGGATAAAGTACACTCGGTGTATCTGATGCACCTGATCTCAAAGAGAAGGCGGGATAATCTCATTGATCTCCTGCATCAGATGTTCCAACAGTCGGCCATACTTGCCGCCTATCGGAGGGTGGAGGACATTCGTGAGGACCCCGATGCTTGTGATCGTGAGAGGAAGCATACTCGGGAGGTTCGAAATGCTTGGAAGATTTTGAATAAAGTTAATTTTGAGTTTCTCAACCCATGCCCCGCATCTGAAGTTTTACCATTGTAAATGTGTCCTCTATATTTGCATGAACCTCTTGTAGTATGAGTGACAAGTTCTATTATGTCTTTGTATGTCTGCATGCTTTTCTCTGGGATTTTATCATTTTGCTACTGTTGTTGTTGGTGCTTTCAATATGCAGGGTGCTATTCTATTTTTTTATTTTTATTTTTATTTTTTTTGGTGTACATCAGGTTTAGGCCTCACGTAGTCTGCACGTGGGGTCCCTTGATGTGGCTGTTCATAAAATCTTCCCATGCCTTATTTTCAGTGCACAATATTAGACGCAGAAGAAAGGGCCTTGAAAATAGTTCCATCTCCTTGATTTTCGATGCCTTTCCTTTTTTGGGCCTTGGAAACAGCTTCACCATGCAAGATTTTCCGCGCACAGCACTTAATGCATTTCTTTATATATGAGGCTATAGCTTCCCTTTTCCTCTCACAAAGAGATTTATATTATTATTATTTTTTTTTATCTTGGAGTAACTTGTCTTGAGAAACAAACGAGCGCCATGGCCTGCAATCGCCCTCATGCTCGTCGACAGCCATGGGAAGTTCCTATTGAGGAAATGGTCCCCTGCTTTGCTGCTCGGTTGGTGGATCCCCTCCTTACCGACAACGAATGCGACTCAGCCATGCATGAACTCTCAATCCGTAGGGGGTCCCCCCTCTTGATGGGTTCTCTCTGGCTCCGGATGATTCTCAAGGCCGTGCTTGCCGACATCCCTCCTCATCCGGCGGAGATGACCCTGGCGATGCTCGACGCGGCAGAAGAAAAGCTCGAGGGTTTTCATGAAGCGTGCCTGATTACCCAGGCTTTGAAGGATTGCTCAATTTATCTGCTGAGCCAGATCAAGGCCCGGCGAGCTATTATGTCTGCTTTCGCGGACGAACACGGCGCCAATCGGTGGGGAGCGACTCCTCGTGAGAACCGTCGCTTTGACGTGCTGGAGAAAGCAGAGAGAGAGATGGAGAATTTTGTCCTCTGTTTCATTAACCCTTGTGCCGTTGATCCCTTGTTTGGTGACCTTTTCCATTAGCGTAGAACATTTTTTTTTTAATTAGTCCCTCCTTTTTTACACTTTATGCCGAGATTCCATGTAGGCTTGGTGCTAGTATGTATGTTTCCGCTTGCATAAATAAACTTTGTATTCTTCTCATGAGAACTTTCTTTAATTGCAAATGCTACCATCACTTTCCTGCGCATCAGACCTTTTTGGGTATTATGAACGTTCATGCGTTTGCAAATGCTATTATTATTATTATCCCCTTTTTGAATACTCATATGATTGTGAACGCATGCTTGAAATATGTCGGAAGCCTTTCTTGTTGCCTTTCACATCAGGCGATGTGAGCGCGTTTTAGATCGATTATTCCCGTCGATTGGAAGCCCATTCATATGGTCTTGTCAATGTCTTGTTTCCAAGTCTGTGGTTACGAAAGCGAGCTTACGTGGCCTGATAGAGCGATACGTAGCGAACATAAGGTTGTGGCTCTCGATAAGGCTGCTACGTTCACTCGTGAGAGGGTCGAGGCTCATAAGGCCACTGAGAAAGAGCTTGAAGCCCGGCTCGCTTCGTATCAAGCTCAGCAAGCTCAAGCAGAGGCTCGTCTTTTGGAGGTCTTGCGTCATGGAGTCATGGTCCAACAAAAGCAGGATGAGCTGACCAAGTTGCTGACTCGCCCGCCAGCCTGAAACATTTGTATCTTTTTCTTCCTTTTTGTACATACTCATGGATGAGAGTATTTTCTTTTTGTTTCTTTCATGAATTGTACTTCGTACCCATTTTGGTTTATGAATAAAAGATACATTTTTCTTCTCAATGATGTGTTTCCTTTTCATTGAATGTATTCTGCGAATATTCTATCTTGATCTCCTCGCAGGACAGTGATGGCTTAGGATTCAGGGTTAAGATCTGCTTCCTAAGACTTTTGCATTTTATGAGCCACGAGGGTTTCATAAAGAGTTTTTCTCCCTACAGGTCGAGAGGATCCCATAGGTGTAAGTTCTTCCTAAGAATCGTGAGGATCCTTAAGCGGGTTTTCCCTTGAGAGTCGTAAGGATCTCACGCAGGAGTTTTTCTTCCTTACAGGTCGTGAGGACCTGCAAGTGTCGGATGTGATCATCCTTATCCGTGTTTCACGGAGTCAGGGGTCTCTCCAGGTATTGTAGTTTAAAGACGTCGCGGTCAAGGTTAAGGACCTCATAGTCCGTGGATTTAAGGACTCCACAGTCCGATATTAGTTTTAAGACATCACGGTCAAGGTTAAGGACCTCATAGTCCGTGGATTTAAGGACTCCACAGTCCGATGTGTGGTTACAGGGACCCGTCACCTCTTTGAAGACGTTGAGGAATTACAACGCCGGGCATCAAAGGAGTGAAGAGATGTACCCTTAAACCAAGGCAGAATCCGTAGGGAATCGGGGTGGTTGATCGTTAGTTTTAAGACATCACGGTCGAGGTTGAGGACGTCATAGTCCGTGGATTTTAAGGACTCCACAGTCCGGTATTTGCTCTGGATGCTTCACACGGGTTCATTGCCGTGCTTGGCGAGGACTAGGCTCCGCTCTGGGCGTTTTCCGCGGGGTCAAAGAGTGACGTTATCCGCGTTCCACGTAACCAGGAATTTTGCACTAGATGCTTCACACGGGTTCACTGCCGTGCTCGGCGAGGACTAGGCTCCGCTCTGGATGCTTCACACGGGTTCACTGCCGTGCTCTGCGAGGACCAGGATCCGCTCTGGACGTTTTCCATGGGGTCAAAGAGTGACATTATCCGCGTTCCACGTGACCAGGAATTTTGCACTAGATGCTTCACACGGGTTCACTGCCGTGCTCGGCGAGGACTAGGCTCCGCTGGACGTTTTCCACGGGGTCAAAGAGTGACATTATCCGCGTTCCATGTGACCAGGAATTTTGCACTAGATGCTTCACACGGGTTCACTGCCGCATTAGGCGAGGACTAGGCTCCGCTCTGGACGTTTTCCACGGGGTCAAAGAGTGACATTATCCGCGTTCCACGTGACCAGGAATTTTTCACTAGATGCTTCACGCGGGTTCACTGCCACGTTAGGCGAGGACTAGGCTCCGCTCTGGACGTTTTCCACGGGGTCAAAGAGTGACATTATCCGCATTCCACGTGACCAGGAATTTTGCACTAGATGCTTCACACGGGTTCACTGCCGTGCTCGGCGAGGACTAGGCTTCGCTCTGGACGTTTTCCACGGGGTCAAAAAGTGACATTATCCGCGTTCCACGTGACCAGGAATTTTGCACTAGATACTTCACACGGGTTCACTGCCGTGCTCGGCGAGGACTAGGCTCCGCTCTGGACGTTTTCCACGGGGTCAAAGAGTGACATTATCCGCGTTCCACGTGACCAGGAATTTTGCACTAGATGCTTCACACGGGTTCACTGCCGCGTTAGGCGAGGACTAGGCTCCGCTCTGGACATTTTCCACGGGGTCAAAGAGTGACATTATCCGCGTTCCACGTGACCAGGAATTTTGCTGAATATATCCGCATTTCACGGGATGGAGGTTTGACTATTGGCGATATGTATACCACCGAGCCATGGAACTGGGAGTTGCCGCTGTTCCGCTTAGCTTGAAGTTGTGTCCGTTGTTACGAGACGAATGTTGGGCTGATCTCTAGGTCGCTTGTGGCCCGTCGAGATTCGGCTTCTTCTTCTAATGAAACCTGGGGAGGAAGAGTGCGACTCCTTCTTTGTTTGCGCCCCTGGATTGTATACAGGGATTGATGTAGCATCACCTGTAGGGCATATATTTTATTTTTATTTTATTTCTTTTCCCGCGATGCTCTATCATTTCAGCTTTTTATATCGCGAAAATCGCGATTGCCCAATCATTTCGGCTATTTTTCGCGGTGCCCAATCATTTCGGCTATTTTTCTTTTTACTCGCTGCTTTTTATTGCGAGTTGCCCCATCATTTCGGCTATTTTTTTATGCATACATTTTTACTTGCTGCTTTTTATTGCAAGTTGCCCCATCATTTCGGCTATTTTGTAGGCATGTGTGGCTTGCTAGCTTTTTTGCCGCAAGCTTGGATTCTGGACACCGATTTCGGCATCAGCACCGCTGCAACTGGGATTTTGCCAGGAGTGAATCATCATTTGCTTCTGTCGATATTGAACAAAGGTGGCTTAGTAAACAGGGTTAAGGGTCCTGTCGACCAAGGCTTTTGACTTCATGAGCCGTAAGGGTCTCACAAAGGTATTTCTCCCTACAAGTCGTGAGGACCTTGCAGGTGTATTTTCTCCTTAGGGATCGTGAGGATTCCTAAGTGTATGTTCCTCTGTAAGTCGTAAGGATCCTACAAGAGGGTTTTCTCCTTATGGATCGAGAGGACCTATAAGGGTTGGACTTTGCTGGGGAAATGTTTTTTCGCGCCCGTGGATTGTATACAAGGGTCAGTATTGAGCCTCTTGTAGGGCAATATCGAAGGTTGTGGAGGATTTGCTTAAGAACAGGTTTAGGTTTCTGTAACTTAAGACTTTCAAATCTCATGAGCCGTGAGGGTCCCATAAGAGAATTCTCCTTACGAGTCATGAGGATCTCGTAAGTGTATTTTCTCCTTAGGAATCGTGAGGATCCCTAAGTGTGTTGCTCCTTTGTGAGTCGTAAGGATCTCACGCAGGTGGTTTCTCCTTACAAGGTCGAGAGGACCCTACAAGTGTCTTTTAACGAGCTTGCGCCCTTTCGGGTTTTCATAAACACTCGCCGGTAGTCCTGCTGTTTTTACTCACGGAGTCCTTTCGGGTTTTCATCCGTGCCCATTTTGCTTATGGACATACCGTTTTTTTTTTATTCTTTTTCATATATTTTTTTATTTTTTCTTTCTCTTTCTTTTTTTTTATCTCGTCAGCTTAAAGATGCTGCGTTAGTGGTTTTAGGGACGTTTCGGTCCGTCATTAGTTTAAGGACGTTTCGGTCCGTCGATAGTTTAAGGACGTTTCGGTCCGTCGATAGTTTAAGGACGTTTCGGTCCGTCGTTAGTTTAAGGACGTTTCGGTCCGTTGATATGGGGACGGCCGGCTGCTGCTTGTAAAGTTTGAGCCTAGGAAAATAGTGAGCGGACATAGTCGTCGTCATCTATCATTGACCCAGGCTGCGGCTTATTAAGCGTAGTATTTTTTTAAGAAGCGGCCGTTTATTGGCCTGAAAGGCCTTTCACCGTGCATGTCCATGAGCAGGTAGGCTCCCCCTGGTAGACCTTGTCTATGATGTACGGGCCTTCATAGTTTGGCTCAAATTTTCCCCGCTTGGCACGATTGGGGATCATAGGTCTTTTGACCACTAGTACGAGTTCGCCTTGGCGGAATGTCCTCAGCCTGGTCAATCGTTCGTACGAGCGTGTCATCTTTGCTTTGTAGGCTTCTAGATGTTTTTGCGCTATGAGCCGGGTTTCGTCGAGGGCATCAAGCTCCTCAAGCCGAAGGTGAGCATTCTCTTCGTCTGTCAGCTCGTGGTGGACAGCCACTCGCAGAGAGGGTAACTCTATCTCGAGGGGGAGCACTGCTTCCGTCCCAAATACCAACGCGTACGGCGTTGTGTTCGTGGCCGTCTTGAACGTAGTTCGATAAGCCCAAAGGGCTTCTTGCAGCCTTTCGTGCCAGTCTCTCTTATTCCTGGAAACGGTCTTTTTTATGATCTTCGTCAAGGTCTTATTGAAGGCCTCGGCCAGACCGTTAGCTCGTGGATTGTAAACCGAAGAATATCTCCAGTCTATATTGTACTGCTGTGCGAAGCGGCTAATCTTATGGCTTCGGTAAGCCGGCCCATTATCGGAGATAATCCGCCGTGGAGTTCCGAACCGATAGATGACGTGCGTCTTGAAGAAATGGAGGATATTCTCCGTCTTCACTTCCCTCAGTGGTACTGCTTCTGCCCATTTGGAGAAGTAATCAGTCGTCGCCAGGATAAAACGGTGTCCCCGGGATGATGCTGGCTCAATGGGGCCTACTATGTCAGTCCCCCACATTTCGAATGGCCAACTAGCCACCGTTGGATGCAGTGGATTCGGATGTTGGTGGATGAAGTCTCCATGAATCTGGCATGAGTGGCATTGCTTCGCATACTCGAGGCAGTCCTGGATCATCGTGGGCCAGTAGTAACCCATCCGTTTAATTTTTAACTTCATCTTTGGGCCTGCTTGGTGAGAACCGCAAAGTCCGTCGTGAACTTCCTGAATGACTCTTTCTGCTTCGTCAGGTCCTAAGCATCTCAGCCATAGAGAATCAAACGATCTCTTGTATAGAATATCGTTGACGAAAGCGAAAGATAGAGCTCGTTTCATGAGCTGATGTCTTGAGGACGCTTCTTTGGGCATTCGGTGGGACTTAAAGTAGTCTATGAAGATTTCCCTCCAGTCTTCCGCCTTCTCATGGTCTTTTATTTGTAGGGTCGTCTGGTCGGTCGCTCCCATTTCTTCGCGTGATTCCGGAGATATTTCTGCCGGGGCGAGCACTTGACGGCTTTGTACCACGATTCTGACGTCATCGAGATTCTCGTCAGCCAGTTCTTTAGCGAGTTTAGCCAACGCGTCTGCTTTGCTGTTTTCCGCGCGCGGTATGTTCTCCAAAGTATAGGAGGGAATTCGGGTCAATAGTTGTTGCACCCTTTCGCCGTACTTCACCAACTCCGGCTTGCACGTTTGGTAGTCACCATTTACTTGACTAACGACCAGCTGAGAATCCCCGTATATAAGGAGGTCTTCAATTCCCATGTCGATGGCGATCTCGAGGCCTGCTATCAGAGCTTCGTACTCAGCTTCATTGTTCGTCCTCGGCTCTGTTAAGGAGAAGGCGAAGCGCATTATCCCTCCTTGTGGAGTTGCAAAGATGAGGCCTATCCCTGATTTGATCATTAGGATACCTTGTTTCTGCTTCTTTATGGAGGACGCTCCATCGAAATAGAGTTCCCATCGGGTGCTTCCGCCGCTAATCGCATCAAATGCATGCTCATCCGGCAAATCACAGTTCAGAGGAGAATCGGCCGGTATCGGGTGCTCAGCGAGGAAGTCGGCAATGGCCTGGCCTTTCACTGCCTTGAGAGGTTGATACGTTATCGAGAACTCCATCAAGAGCAGGGCCCATTTAGCGAGTCGACCCGTCAATATGGCTTTCGACATCAAGTATTTAAGGGGATCCACTTTTGAAATGAGGCGGACTTCATGTGCCAACGCATAGTGCCTGAGCTTTGTTATCGCGAAGATTAATGCCAAGCAGTGTTTTTCAATGGGAGAGTAGTTGCTTTCTGCCCCCAGCAGAACTCGACTCAAGTAGTAGAGTGCTCTCTCTTTCCCCTGATCGTTCTCTTATGCCCATAATGCGCCTAAAGAACCTTCGAGGGCGGTTGTATAAAGAATGAGGGGTTTTCCCTTGACCGGCGCAGCTAACACCGGCGGGTTCTGCAGGTACTGCTTGATTTCGTCTAGTGCACCTTGACATTTGTGATCCCAAGCGAATGGAGTTCCCTTTTTCATCAGGTGGCTGTAAGGACGGCATTTGCCCGAAAGATTAGCGATAAACCGCCGGATGTATGCGAGCTTCCCTTGGAGAGATCGCAACTGCTTGAGGGTTCTTGGTGGAGGCATTTCCATGATCGCCTTAATCTTTGACGGATCTATTTCAATACCTCGGTGTCGAACGATGACTCCCAGAAATTTGCCCGAGGAGACTCCAAACGCGCATTTGAGGGGATTCATTTTCAAATTATATTGCCGAAGGCGTCGAAAGACAGTCTCCAGATGCTTTAAATGATCTTCGTATGACATGCTCTTTACTACGAGGTCATCGATATAGCACTCGACGATGTCATGTATGAGGTCGTCGAAGATCTTTGTCATGGCCCTTTAATAGGTAGCGCCAGCGTTCTTTAGACCAAAGGGCATAACCCTGTAGCAGAATATACCCAAAGGGGTCTGGAAAGCGGTGTGCTTCTGGTCTTCGGGATGCATCTTTATCTGATTGTATCCTGATGAGCCGTCCATAAAGGAGAAAACCTCATGAGTGGACGTGTTATCTATCATTAGCTCGGTTACCGATACTGGGAAATCGTCCTTGGGACAGGCTTTATTGAGATCCCTGAAATCCACGCATATGCATACCGTCCCATTCTTCTTCATTACCGGGACGATATTAGCGATCCAGTCGGGATATTGGACTTCTTGGATAAATCCAGAATCGATCAGTTTCTTGACTTCGGCGTTGATGCTCATCTCAAGCTCGAGTCGCATCCTTCTTGGCGCCTGCTTGACTGGCTTGATATCTGGGGATATTGCTAATTTATGCACAGCAATCTCCGGATCTAATCCTGGCATCTCGGAGTAGTTCTATGCGAAGCAGTCTTTATGCTGTAGAAGCACGTTCTTTAACGCAGCCACCCTCTCTTCGGAGAGCAGCTCGCTGACAAATGTCGGTCGCGGGTCATCTGATGATCCCAACTCGATCTTCTTGAGGTTATCTGCAGTAGTATGTATACCATCTTCCAGTTCTTTCGGGGCGGGCGGAAATTCTGAGATCGCCTCATCATCGCTGTTCTCAAAGCACCGGGGAAGGTCATCTACGTTCTCGGGCTCTTCTCCTAATATCGTAATCGTATAACAAGTGCGAACCCGCTCCCCGGACTGAGGTGGTCCCGGTTCTGCTCTTGCGGCCTTGGGCTCATGCTTTTGCGGCGGCGTTACCTTCCAGCTGTCGGATAAAGCGAATCTGCCCCGTCGGTACTGGTCCTCGACCCAGTTCTTGAAGGTGAAGTAGTCTTCGGTAGGATGTCCTATGGCTTGGTGATAAGAGCAATAACTCAGATGAGAAGCCTTGCTAGCTTGCTCAGGATGTTTAGACTCTGGAAGCGCGATCATTTGATGTTTTATAGCGAGCTTGAGTAACTTCTCCGTCTTGTCTCGGGGGAAGGAGTACGCTCGACTCATCTTCTTTATGAGGGACAAATCCGAGCCGTGCAACACCCGACCACGTAACCCTCTAATCCTGCGTCGTTGTTGTCGGCTCCTCTTTCCGCTTCTTGATTTATTTCCGTTTCTGCGTCGGGCCTTTCGTACAACGGATTGACGAGGATGGGCGTCTTTGTCTTTTGCAGCCTGTTGAAATAGACGTTGCGTCCTGGCCTTCTCGTAGATGGCCATTTCGCGGTTGTGGTCTTCCCGAGCTTTCTGACCCACTTTCCTGATAGGCTTGCCCATTCGTTCTTCAAACGACGGACTCGGCGCTTCAATCGCGGGGTCTAGTTTTGATGAGGGGTTGGCATCTCCCGACGAGGCGTCCTCATCTTCATCAAAGGTATATATGGCGTAGCTACTGTGGGCCCGTTCCCGTTTTCCTGCTCTTGCGTATCCAAGCCCGAGTGTTTCCATTTTCCCGTTGGGCAATTTGCGTTGAGTCCCGGGGACATCCCAAATCCTGTTGTAGAACGAGCCTGCCGAACGGTCTGTTCTAAGGGTACTCCTTGGCGCTTCAATAGCTTCTTTAATCCATTTGTATAGTATCTGGGCAGACGGATGGGTTGGAGCCTGTCAAGTGTAGCATCCGTGCCATGCCAGATTTCTTTCTCTATTTTCGATTCTGAGGATCGGTAGAATAGGATCACCTTCTCACCCCTTTGCCTGGGAGGGACGTAAAATGTTCGCAGGTCCTGCACATTATTAGCCTGCAGCGTGTCGAGATCCTTGTAGTGTTCTCGCGGTACCATGGTGATTTGCAAACTATGGTCGTCGCCAGGGAGTGTTTGTATTGACAGCCGATTGGAGAACACGGCATTAACTTCATCTTCTGAATCACTTCCGAAGACCAACATGGGGGCGGGCGTCCCCAGGTTGTTGCGTTGAGATGGCCCTGCGTAAACTATCTCTTCCTCTTCTTCGGTATCGCTCCCGAAAACAGGGATGGTGGCGGCGGTTTTGTTCTCCGGATTGCGACATCTTTCTGTATCCTCGAAATCTGGCAAAAAGTACTTCGCATCTTCGTATTTGCGGACTTCATTCACGGAAAATGGGTTTAACTCACCTGTTACGGTATACTCGAAACCATCCTTAAAGTACTTCATACACTGATGTTGTGTAGAAGGGATGATGTTGTATTCGTGTAACCAAGGACGACCGAGCAAGGCGTTGTAGCAGGTCTTGGCGTCGATGACATGGAATTTGATGTCTGTGACGAGAAGTCCAAAGCGTAATGTTAGTATCACAGATCCGAGAGTCCATGACGATTGTGAATCGAAACCGGAGATAGTAATTTTGTCACGAGCGAGGTGTTGCACGCTCATGCAGATTTCCTTCAACACCCGAACATTAAGGAGATTGACGGAGGATCCATTATCCACCAGAATCTTTCCTATCTTGATATCATGGCAGTATCCGGAGACATATAGGGGACGGTTGTGGTCGCACGTCCCGAGAAGGAGGTCTTCATCACCGAAAGTGACGTCGGCCGTATGCACTTCCTCCAGTTCATCCTTCATCTTTTCAGTGGCGAGGAAGGCTTGGAATTGCTCAGGTTCTTGTAACGCCTTAATTAGTGAGTCTCGCGCTTCTTTTGATAATAGGAGGGCATCGAGAATGCTAAGCTGAGAAGGTAGCTTCCTTAGGTACGCGAGGATGTTATAGTCCACCTTACCCTTCCTAGGAGGGTCTTTGGTAGCCAACTCTCTCATGGCTTGGTCATCTAAAGTGATATCTTCAGTGACCTTTTCCTTTCCCTTATCCTTTTTACTTACGGGCCCGAGATTCTTTTCTGGAAGTGTGCGATTGCGCAGCTGAATGTTCTCGCAGATCTCCGATTTCTCCTCTTTCCCTAAAACGGATTCTTTGAAGAGAGGGCCCAGAGCGATTTCTTCATCAGAGTCGCTCCCAAAGGTGAGAACTTGCGACCCCCTGGCGTTTACCATGTAACAGTTGCCGGTAGTTCTGTTGTGCCCATCGATGGTACTTCTTCGCTCCCGACGGATCTTGCGTTTCATGCGCTTAAAATGTTGCCGATGAGCAACATATCCTTGCCACCATATCTTAAAGGCGTCGCACTCCTCCGTGGGGTGTGATATTTTCCGGTGATATGCGCAATAATCAGGGTGCCTCTCCACCCCATCGTGTGTGTTTCCTTCCGAGGGCGGTAGCTTCATCCCCAGTGACATGGCTTTGGCAAACCTTTTTCTCGTCTTGAATAGCTTCTTGTCTACTTCGGATGCCTTTCGCTCCGGTAGTTCAACTCTTTCGTTCAGTTGCCCGCATTTGGCTCCTTCCGATGTGGCCATCTCACGCTCCTGGTCCGCTTTACATTTTAGACGAATCTCGTCTAGAAAAGCGTCGATCATTTCGTCTGTTGGCCATGCACGCTCTGGTACAGGCTCTGCCTCCAGCTTCTTAGTGCCAGGAGTTTTCCCATCATCGGTAAACGAGTGGGAGATTATGTTACAACTCGCCACATATCCTTCGGATTCATCTGACGAACTCTCTCCATCATCTTCCTCTTGAAAGATGTGGTTGAGGAACTCTTGCAGTGTGACAGGAGTTCGCGCCTTTTGATTGTATTCTTCCAGCGCGTCGATTTGCTTCTGCAAGTTCGTGTGCTCGTTTCCCAGCTTCACGGGCTTCTTGGATTTCTTCTTCTTTTTCTTCGAAGATTTTAACGATTGGGCGTGAGTATTTGGGCTCTTATCGCGAGTCTTTGTAGTTGGGCGGCGTCTTAGCATCCCTTCGATAATTTGAGGTTCAAGAGGGTCCTTCCATTCGATCGCAGGGCACGCATGAAGGTCTCTCAGCATTCTTTTGGTTTTAGTTGATAACACGACCTCCCATGGAGCTTCTTCAATAAAGGAGCAGGTTGCCCCCGGTGTATCTGCTTTCTTAGGAGTATGCGGTTGTGGTGGGTTCACCTTCCACTTTTCGGACAGTACAAACTTCCCCTGGAGGTACTGGTCTTCAATCCATCCTTTGAAGACGAAGCAATCTTCAATCGGATGGCCTACCGTTTGATGGTAAGGGCAATAGTTAGGGTTATTCGCCTCGGTGGGTTGCGGCGGTCGCCTTGGATTTGGTAGGCTTATAAGTCTGTTGTGTATTGCCAGCTCGAATAACCGTTTCGTCTTGTCTCATGGGAACGAGTAGGGACGCTTCATCTTCTCATTATAATACCGACGCCTTTCCTCGAGTTGATCTGCCGGTTTCGGGGCGTTAGGTTGCTGTTGGGCATTCGCAACAAAGGTTGCCCTTCCTTTACCCTTGTCATTCCGAGGTTCCGACTTCGGGGGAGGTGGTCTATGACCCATCTGGTCCATCTGAGCCAACTTGTCGATTAAAGCCTGGAATGTGGTTGGCTTAAAGAACATCATAAACTGGGAGATAGTTGCGTGAGGGTCTAGAGTTCCCACGAACATGCCCACCGCAGGTGCTTCTTCAATGCGTTGCTCGCATCTCGACCACAAATTCCGCCAGCGTATAGCATACTGGACCCAGGTTTCGCCTGGTTTTACCCTGGCGTTAATTAGTGCAGTTATTGGAGTGCGTTCGCTGGCACTTGCGAATCGCTGAGTGAACAACAGCTCCATTTCAGCGAACATTTTGATAAAATCGTTCGGGAGTTCTGAATACCATTCGAACGCAGTTTCCGATAGGCTGCCCACGAACTGGCGGAGCAACAGTTTATCATCACCGCCGGTGTTACCGCAGAGGGCCCGAAACTGGGCGACATGTTGATGGGGGTTGCCGGTCCCCTTGTACACGTGGAATTTTGGTATCGTATAGCCTGGCGGGTATTTGATTTGGTCGTACCAGCTCGGATACGGCCGCCCCGTTTTCACGACTTGACCAGCTTCCTCAGTCGCGTGATGAACCCGGATTTGCTGGGCTATGTAGTCAACCAAGTCAGCCTTAGAGATTGCCTCCTCCTTGGCCGTTGAGAGGGCTGGTGGTGGATTTGACGTTTCCCCTCGGTCGTCTTCAAGAACGATTGGGGGATCCTCGGCGGGTAAGTCCTGCTGGATCATCATTCCTATCATATCTTGGAAAAGAAGGCCCATACGTTGTATGTTGGCCGCCTGTTCAGCAGCCTCTTTGTCCTTTTTCTCCAGTATCCGGCGAAGGAATTCAGTGTCGGTTTCTTCCTCCTGGCGCGCGTCTGAGGACGTTTCTGGGTTTTCTTTTGGCTCGGTAAGTGCGGCCATAGCATTCATCATTTCCTGAAGCTTTTGTTGCTGCTCCTAGGCTTTCGTCACGGATCGGGTTAGCGGTCGGTGGCCCGTAGAAGTGCGGCTTTCCTCTTTTCCAGAGGCCATGTAAACAGTGTGCACCACCATGTCCCCAGACTTAGGGCGTCTGGGCTCAGTGCTTTTAGCCGTCGTTGCATGCTGGGGGGTCTTCTCTGGTCTCCTCCTTTTATGAGCCAGTTGATCAACAGCCTTTTGGGGTTTAGCCTGGTGACCAGCTTCCGGTTGGATTTTCAGCTTCTTGTGCTGGCGGGAGAAGTTTGGATCGATGATCGAGTCTCGGGCCTGCCGCCAAACTTTATAGATTTTGGAAGACAGCCGTTGAGGAGATCGGGGCCGTTCGGGTTTTATTTCCACAACCTTTTTTAATGGGGGAGGAGACCTCTTCAGCACTGCAGTAGCAGAATTCCTTCGCACCTTATTTAGCATTTCGAAGCTGTTCCCAGTTGGAACAGCAGCATTAACTTCTGCCACCGGGGCTGATGGAGTCAACCCGGAGGGGGAGTTGCCCCCAGCCTTCCTTACTCGGCGTCAATGGCGACGTCGAGCGTGTCGAGCGGACGGCGTAGGGTCAGCGGTAAGAATGGTTTCGTCTTGCCCCCTGTCTGGGTGGGGGGTCGCCGTTGGTATTAGCCTGTCAAAGACCGATGTTCTTTGGGCAGCAGGAGCGGGAGCTGAGGCCGTCAATCTTGTAAAGACCGACCTTTTGGCCGGAGAAGCCGCCTTGACGATTTCGGGGGCAGGAGCGGCCACTTTCTTAGAAGCAGCCTTCTCTGAGATTGTAGGCCCCATGATGAGTTCGCAGGATTTCTGGCCCAATCTAGAGAAGACCGAGGCGTTGACGTTGGGCGACTCGTTGAGAGGAGCCACGGCAGGGGTAAGACGATCAAAGACCGACTTCTTGAGAGCTTCCGTTGTCAGCACTAGAGCGGTGAAGTTTGTCGGCGGGAGCATGGTCCCAAAGAACAATCCTGTGGTGGCGCGAGTGACCTGTTCCACGGGCATTGTGAATAACGAAGCAGCTTAGGGTCCGTAGGCTATACCTCTTGGCGAGGCAGAGCGTTGGTTGCAATTGCAGTCTGAGCGGTTGGAGAATTTCACGGAAGTAGAAGCCATCGATCCTTTGCTTTCTGCAATAAGCGAGACGCCAATTCTTAGTATCTTGAAACCCAAGGGCAACCATTAGCGAATCGCGATTGGTTCACGAGTCACGACACACGAGGTGTGGAGTGGAAAGAGGAAAAGGTCCCACCGGGCGTGCCAGAATCTGTTCCCCTCCGAAGGACGGCGCGCAGGACTGCGGTTGGTCTTGGCGCTGAGATTCGGGGCAGATGCTTATTGGTGCTATCCGTCCACCTCTCCGAAGATGCCAAGTTGATTTATGGCACCATGTATCCAAGGTTTAGACGGATGCGTCCGATGTAGCAGACTTCGTCAGATTCCCCCTCGCTTGAGGGGTTTTTGATTGTGGGGACGCTCTTCCCTGCAGGCGCAAGCCCCTGCAGTTAATTACGCTACCGCATTGCGGTAACAACTTTCTCCTTCTCCAGATGGTCACTCGTGTCGTGGGTGTTTGTTTTGTGTTTTGTTGCCCGTGGATTGTTTACGGAGACTGAGTTATGTCGTCGCCCGTAGGGCGTGGATTAGTCCAAATCCGTATTATCTTAGATTTGGGTTTGGGGGTTTGGTTCGAGGATACGTCAGCCATACTTGAGGCTAAGATCAACTCAAACGTTTGTTAAGGATACGTTAGTCCAGTTTGAGACTAAGATCAACTTAACGGGATCGTTTAGATCCGTCAAAGGAGCGTTTGGGCTCTATTGTTCCAGTTTAGGGACCTAGTGGTCCATTGAATGTATGGCCATCGGGACCCGTCACCTCTCTGACGACGTTGAAGGATTACAACGACGGATGTCAGAGGAGTTCAGAGATGTACCTCGAGCCAGAGTTAATTGGGGGGATTCATAGTCCAGTCTGTTTGAAGGTTTAAGGATACGTTAGCCATCTTTGAGGCTAAGATCAACTTAAACGGGACCGTTTAGATCCGACAAAAGAGCATACGGGGCTCTATTGTTCTAGTTTAAGGACATTGCGGTCCATGGGTAGTTTAAGGACGTTGCGGTCCATGGGTAGTTTAAGGACATTGCGGTCCATGAGTAGTTTAAGGACATTGCGGTCCAGTATGTGCTCTGGATGCTTCACACGGGTTCACTGCCGCGCTTAGCGAGGACCAGGCTCCGCTCTGGACGTTTTCCGCGGGGTCAAAGAGTGACGTTATCCTCATTCCACGTAACCAGGAATTTTGCACTAGATGCTTCACACGGGTTCACTGCCGCGCTCGGCGAGGACTAAGCTCCGCTCTGGATGCTTCATACGGGTTCACTGCCGTGCTCTGCGAGGACCAGGATCCGCTCTGGACGTTTTCCACGGGGTCAAAGACTGACATTATCCGCGTTCCACGTAACCAAGAATTTTGCATTAGACACGGGTTTAAGGACCCCGCAGTCCATATCAATGTGTGGTCGTCGGGACCCGTCACCTCTTTCAAGACATTGAAGGATTACAATGCCAAATATCAAAGGAGTGAAGAGATGTACCCTAGAACCGGAGTGGATTGAATAGTCCTTGGCCCAATTTGGGATCAAGACCAATTATTTATGTTATGAGCCCATTAGCCCAGTTGATTACGAATTGAGGACTTATGGCCAGCTTGGGCTAAGTCCAATCAGGAGAGGCTTTGCCTCCATCCATTTAGCCAATTGGGCCAATGTCTAGTGTTAAACACTACAGAGCAATCAGTGTTGAACACTGGGAATGAGGTTGACAAGTTAGTGTGTAACACTAAAAGATAATCGGTGTTAAACACCAGCGACAAGGCTTTTCAAATTAGTGTTTAACACTAAAATAGATCAGTGTTGAACACTGCAAATAAAGCTTTTTGATTAGTGTTGAACACTAAGGCCCAACAGTGTTTTAACACTGGGTTCGAGAGTTTCAATTTAGTGTTAAACACTAAGGCAAGAGGGGTCACGTGGCAGCACGTGAGAGCGCCCTCCCTTCATTTATTCTGCTGAGACTATCGCGTCTTTCAGAGCATCACGTGCCATCACGTGACGGGCATTCAAATGCCTGTGTATTAAAGCTTCTGTCAAGGGTCACGTGGGTCACGTGGGGTGCTGCCTCAAAGGGGTTTTCTGTAGATCTCCCGGGGGGGTCACGTGGTGACACGTGACCCTGCCTCTATGTATATTGTTTAGAGGATCTGTTAGTCTTTTCCAGGAATTAAGTTCCTCGTAGGGTTAAACACTGACAGTAATTTCAGAGGAATTAAATTCCTACTTTCTCTTAAAGGTTTATATTCTGAATAGAGTTGGACTCTGAATTTTCTGCAGGAATTAAATTCCTCATTCATGTGAAGAACCAAATAGGGTTAAACCCTAATAAAAGCTTTTAAGGAATTAAGTTCCCACTCTCCTGTTAAATTATGGTCAAGGGAATTAAATCCCCGCTGTTTCAACAGAACTGGGTTCTTAATTAGGGTTAAACCCTGTTTCTTTTCGTTCTGAAGGAATTAAATTCCCATGATACAGGGTCAAGCCCTAATTTTATTTTGAAGGAATTAAATTCCTATAGTTCTGTGAGAATTAAATTCTCGTGCTTGCATTCCTTCTCTATGTTTTGGATCTGCATGGCAGGATCTCAACCCATTGAGAATTAAATTCTCAATCTCAAGGGGAGATGTGCACTTTGCAGATCCTCTATCAAAGAGAGAAGAGATATGTTCTTCTGTTTTACATATCAGAGTTAAACTCTGTTGAGAATTAAATTCTCTTTTTCTTTCAAGGAGCTTTTCCCTTTCTTACCTAGGGTTTTTGCAGAAGATCCAAGTTTCTCAAAGTATCAAAGCTCTCTTCCTTTTCTTTTTTTTTTCCCCCTGTCTCTGTATATCGCTTTTTTTCTGTATCTCTTGGCTCCTATTTATAGGAGAAGCAGCCGAATCAATCAGTTTTTGACGAATCTTCATTGAGAGATTTGATTTGCATCCATTATTCGTTTTGGACCTTTGGATTATTAGGTGAATTTTATTCACCATTGGATTTCAAATCCAGGGATTCCCCTTTGCTATTTCGGTTAAATTTAAAGGGGAAATCTTTCCAAACCCGAGATTTTCCCATAGATAGATCACCTCTGAATCTTCAATTCGATTGGTTCCAGATAATCGCTTTCCTTTGGAAAGATTCGAATCTCTTTCAGAATTTAATTCTGTTGACAAAATGGGCTTTGAAAGCCGGTCACGTGTGACCACGTGACCCATGGTCATGTGTGGGCACGTGACCCCCTTTGGAATGAGCCTTCTTCTTTCTTTTTGCGCTGTCTTCTGGTTGTTGCTTAACCGTCACGTGCCATCACGTGACCCCTGGTCACGTGTGAGCACGTGACCCTGGTCTGGACTCTTTTTCCTTGACTTGATCAGGGAACCGATGTGCCTTTGAATCCGCTTTAAAATGTTCTGCTCAGACCACACGTAACACGGATAATATCCTCTCCGAAGGCAGATTCTGGCACGCCCGGTGGGACCTTTTCCTCTTTCCACTCCACACCTCGTGCGTCGTTAGTTTAAGGACGTTTCGGTCCGTTGATATGGGGACGGCCGGCTGCTGCTTGTAAAGTTTGAGCCTAGGAAAATAGTGAGCGGACATAGTCGTCGTCATCTATCATTGACCCAGGCTGCGGCTTATTAAGCGTAGTATTTCTTTAAGAAGCGGCCGTTTATTGGCCTGAAAGGCCTTTCACCGTGCATGTCCATGAGCAGGTAGGCTCCCCCCTGGTAGACCTTGTCCATGATGTACGGGCCTTCATAGTTTGGCTCAAATTTTCCCCGCTTGGCACGATTGGGGATCATAGGTCTTTTGACCACTAGTACGAGTTCGTCTTGGCGGAATGTCCTCGGCCTGGTCAATCGTTCGTACGAGCGTGTCATCTTTGCTCTGTAGGCTTCTAGATATTGTTGCGCTATGAGCCGGGTTTCGTCGAGGCATCAAGCTCCTCAAGCCGAAGGTGAGCATTCTCTTCGTCTGTCAGCTCATGGTGGACTGCCACTCGCAGAGAGGGTAACTCTATCTCGAGGGGGAGCACTGCTTCCGTCCCAAATACCAACGCGTACGGCGTTGTGTTCGTGGCCGTCTTGAACGTAGTTCGATAAGCCCAAAGGGCTTCTTGCAGCCTTTCGTGCCAGTCTCTCTTATTCCTGGAAACGGTCTTTTTTATGATCTTCGTCAAGGTCTTATTGAAGGCCTCGGCCAGACCGTTAGCTCGTGGATTGTAAACCGAAGAATATCTCCAGTCTATATTGTACTGCTGTGCGAAGCGGCTAATCTTATGGCTTCGGTAAGCCGGCCCATTATCAGAGATAATCCGCCGTGGAGTTCCGAACCGATAGATGACGTGCGTCTTGAAGAAATGGAGGATATTCTCCGTCTTCACTTCCCTCAGTGGTACTGCTTCTGCCCATTTGGAGAAGTAATCAGTCGTCGCCAGGATAAAACGGTGTCCCCGGGATGATGCTGGCTCAATGGGGCCTACTATGTCAGTCCCCCACATTTCGAATGGCCAACTAGCCACCGTTGGATGCAACGGATTCGGATGTTGGTGGATGAAGTCTCCATGAATCTGGCATGAGTGGCATTGCTTCGCATACTCGAGGCAGTCCTGGATCATCGTGGGCCAGTAGTAACCCATCTGTTTAATTTTTAACTTCATCTTTGGGCCTGCTTGGTGAGAACCGCAAAGTCCGTCGTGAACTTCCTGAATGACTCTTTCTGCTTCGTCAGGTCCTAAGCATCTCAGCCATAGAGAATCAAACGATCTCTTGTATAGAATATCGTTGACGAAAGCGAAAGATAGAGCTCGTTTCATGAGCTGATGTCTTGAGGACGCTTCTTTGGGCATTCGGTGGGACTTAAAGTCGGGGCAAGTGAGACTCCTCTCGTATACACTGGCATCCTTGTGTACCAAGCTACAAACAACAGCGTTAACATAATACTACAACAATATAACAATATAATACAACTGTAAAAGCAACTCTCTCTCTCTCTCACTCTCTGTCTATTCTATTTCTCCTCTTATCTTTGGGACTTACCGAGCGACCTGTTCGCTGACGACATTCTATTTCTTTCTTCTTTGAATGTCGTCAGGTGTTTCGGACCCGACAGAGATCGAGCCATCTCAAGAAGACTTGGAGCAGTTTTCCGAAGACCCAGCATTTTAGTTTCATTATACACTTTTCCATTCTGTACTTTTCATTTCCTGTTATGCCACTGTTTAGGCATCTTTTTATTTCAGTTGTATTTCATTTTCATGCATTATACAAAAGAATGTTAATAAATAAAAGTTGCTGTTATTTTTATATCTCTTGTCTCTTATGTATTTATTTTATATTGCTTAGATAAGCTTAGCGTATGTACTTCTGAATATATACGTAGCGGACCTCGTCGCGTCCCCTTTGCCGTACATCGGGAAGCAGGGCATGACAGCATGACTAACCCTGACTTCCCGGGGGGACTCCGACTCAGACGAGGAAGAGGAAGAAGCAGAAGAAGAAGAAGAGGAAGCTACAGAGGACTCTCTAGACTCTTCCCAGACTATTTCTACAGACTCCTCGGTAGAAGACATCTAACCTGATCAAAAGGATGAGTTCTCAGAAGAGAGAACGCAAAGAATCCGACCTGGGAAGAAGAGCGCCGAGCTAACACGACTAGAGACGGGGAAATTGTGGTGAGGTATGGGCCCTGATGGGGATCCCGCCTCTATTTATAGCTGCCGGCGTACACATCCTACGGCTCCGATCGCCTCCAGCCAATACAGTGCTTCGCAACCAATGGCCGACAACATTCCACATGTCGCACTCACATTGGACGCGTCCCATCGGGCGTGGGAACGCCTACGGCCCGTCTTGTCAACCAACCAGCGCTAGACACGTGGGTTGGCGCTTCGACGAATAAACGCACAAACCGGCGCTTCCTCTTTAATGCGAGATCTCTCCCCTGATCCGCCGATGTCATCAAGAAAATACGACTAATTGCCCGACAATACACACCGGTGATATCTTCAAATAAGAGCTCACCTCGGGTGACCGGTCAGACCACTCTCGACCCAACCCAGGAACAGGTCAAGACGAGAGTGGGGGGCTAATGATGATGCTCGATATCGGTGACTCCCCAAATCATGACACGTGGCAGATGACGTGTCCCAGAGCTTACAAAAAGTCGGACCAAGAATGGTACGTTGGAAGCATACCCCGGGCCTGCGACCTGAGGATGTTACCGACCTTCAGTGGCCTTCCAGACCACCCCCAGCTCGCCTCCGAGCTATCACAGAACCAAGATGCCTCGGCCACCGGCTCGTTCCCGAGCCTCCCACCGAGCTTATCTTCCCTGGTCTCACCGACCGACCCACAACACCGATCACAGACGCCTCTGCCACGGCTCTTAGAATCTTGCCAGGCGCGAGATATCCGCCGCCCATGATCCCGCATTCCACGCCATCATGATCCTCCATTAACGAGCATATCTCGTCATTGATGGGGAATCCCGCCTATCACGCGGGCGTAACGCTAGGGGCATAACGGCCAGCGTGAATCTCGCGCCCGCCTGCCCATTGCTGCCACTATATAAACCCCTCTCCCAGACGACTCAGGTAAGGCAATTTTACCCTAATAGGCCGTTACTCTGCCAAAATACCCCGTCTAACTTGATCGTCGGAGGGTCTTCGGTGGCACAACCATCCCGGGACTTCCTTGCAGGAGGCTCGGCCTCAACCGCATAAAACCCATTGAGATCCGCACGTTTCTGGAGGCAACCCTCCAAATCCAATCTCAGCCATCGATCAGCGCTCGCAGCAGATCAACGGAAGGTAACATCTGAAAGAGATTCAGAGATCCATCACTAGGGTTTAATGGAGATTCGCAACTGCCAGTGCCAATTGAAGAAAAAGATAAGATATTTACCTAGGTAAGATCTTTGAGCCCTGCGTACTAGAGAAAAGGGGAAAATTTTGAAGAAGAGAAGAAGAAATTGCGGGGAAGTTGAGTTTCGCCCGAATTTTGTAACTTGGGATGTAAAATATAGTATCTGTGTTGGTTAAAGGCGCGATATGGATACGAATACGAAATGAATATCCTTAAAATTATACCTGATAGGATCTGATAGTACAATAATGCTGTAAACATAGACCGCTTTATGCATAAAACCAAAATACACAAAGCAAGTCCAGGTTTTTATCTTCAATCTTCACCGCTTGTGGAGCGTTTGCTTCAAAAACCTTGATGATTTCAATGTCTATGAACTTCAAAGAGATGATGGATATGGGTTTGAGAGGCAAGAGAAGGGATTGACCCGAATGAGATTTTAGGATTTTGGATTTTCTATGGCCGAAGTGTGAAAAGTGTGTGTGTGTGTGAGAGAGAGAGAGAGAGAGAGAGAGAGAGAGAATGGATGCAGATAAAAATTCACATGCCACCTCGAACTTACTACTCGATCTTAGTAAACTTACTGTTTAGATAATGGTTCAGTTTTAGGAGTTTCTTTTAATGCTGATCTTTTTGAAGGGACGTATTCCAACATAGCTGATTTTTAAGCGTTCAGTACCCAGGAAGCCCAATTTTATAGGTAAGCTACATTAAAATACCCTTAAGTATCATGTATTTTCACTAAAAGACCTTAAGGTTCTTTTATTACAATAAGCCACCCCAAGTGCAATAAAAAAACTCGAAGGCAGTTTAGTGTAATTCACTCATAATAAAGAAATATAAAAATCCAACAAATTATCCTGTCTCATTTTACTTCACAACAAGAGGAAAGAGGTAGCGCGGGCTTCGCCATGGATTCGAGCGGGCTTCGAGCCCTAAATCTCCGGCGATCGCCGGTGGCCTATGTCCACCGCCGCCCTCTCACTCGCCCTTCTCTGCTCTCGGATCTCACCAACACGAAGCAGCCGCCGTTGCAGTTCTTCTCGCCGCCATCAAAACCCTCGAAAACCTCTTCAATCCTTCATCACTCATCTCCTCTCCGCAACTCTGCGTCCAGTGCTCGTAAGCATCGATTCTCACATACCGATTCCAAGGTAGCATTTTTATGTCCAGATTTTGGTTGCTGATGAGAAAAAAAATCGTTTTTCCTCCTTCTCTTGCTTTCAGTTGAAAGAGTGGATGCAGATTACTGCTCCAATGGAGGCGCTGCTGGAGCTGTGAGCGACGTTCCCAGCGGCAAACCCCTTCATGTTGTATTGGTTTCTCCCCAGGTATATTTTCCCAGTTGTGTCCTGTCGTTTCTCATATGAATCATCTGAAAATTTATAGAATGAAACGCTTCAACTTTAAATAATAAACTTAAAACTTGGTTCAAAGTATCTGGGTTTAGTATATTCTGAATTATAATTTCCCCTTTCAATCGATAATCATGATACAAAAACGGTTATAAGGTTTACATCCCTTTCAATTGTTTACAACATTGTCTCCCTTGAAAGCATTGGTTATAAAAGAAATTTTACCAAGTCATATTCTCTTTCTGTGATTTAACCGGGTACTTAACATCAGAAGAATAATGGCAATAGAAATACATTTAGTAGGAAGATCTGCCATTTGCTACACCGCACATTTTTACATAAACAAAACAAAACAAAACAAAACATTGTTATTGTATTTTTTCGATTATGATTCATAGAAAAGACTGTAACAACTAATGTAACTGAAGTTGGCTTACTTCCGATGCTTCCCTTCTACTTCATGTAAAACAAACAGGACCTTTATCTAGCTCACATGCGAATATGTACTTTTGTGTATATGCCTATGTTATTTATTTCATGATTTTATCTCTTGTGCATTTTCTTGTTTGCTTATGTCCTGGTTTTTGTGCTTGTATATAACATTAACATAGAGCACTGAACCATTGCCCTCGCCTTGTTTCAACAAGGCTCATACTTGCCTAGAATCACACTGTAGACCATTCCAGGGCTATCCAATTGCCAGGCCAAAACATCAGTCATATTGAACTGCTGGTTATGTTCCGTGTGTAGAGCTCGAAGAAGTGACTTGATGATGATGCACCAGTCAAGTATTACCAATGAAGAGCCCTTTTGCCGATGTTCTTTTACCACCAATCTGAAGTATTCAAAGTGACTTTTTCGTCTATTTTTTTGTTGGTAATTTTGAATTGCCAACAAAGTGTTAAGGGCCGCCATATAGCAAAGTGGTACCAAGTTTTCGAAGGAAATTTTGGAAAAATATCTTCATGGCTTAACTACAGCCTAAGACCTTATGCGTGCTATAGCTTAGGCTCCCCTAAAAGGAGGCTTCAAACATTTCAAGGATGATCCATGTTGAAAATTAAATAAAATCATATTGTTAAAATTAAAATGTACCCATAACTGCTAAAGGTGTAGCATGTTTTGCTGCAGTTATGCGACTATTTGAACATGCTTTTGCCATCTATTTACATCGTTAGAATCATGAGAATTGTTTTCTTCATAGGTTAATTGAATACAACAAGTTTTTCTGTCAACCTTAACATTGATGTAAACTGATGAAACTTGTTGTGCAATCATGTAAAACACATGATGCCATCTTTTGGTAGTATGCATCACCCTACGTCCCCACCCCCACCCCCTAAAAAAATAACCAGTGTGCAGTTTATATAAACCATAAATTGTTAAATGTCTAATGGAGACACGGCAATGCCAAGTTGATGAACAAGTTCCATTTTCAAAAATCTTACTGCTGCATTGCAGGCAACTTCAATATGTGGTGGCTGGCACTGAGATATATTTTGTCCTTGGCAGATCCCTGGGAATACTGGATGCATTGCCAGAACATGCGCAGCATCAGCTGTTGGTTTGCATCTTGTTGAGGTAACTTTAGTATTTGTTGCCTAATGGTTTATATTTCTTTCATCTGTAAACCTTACTGTTTATTTTCATCTTTCTACCAGCATTTTAGGATTTTTCTAGCTTGCTTGAAATAATTTGAATTTTTCCTGGACAATTTTTTTTAAAATATTAGTTTTTGATGCTTACTGCTTTCCATTCCCTTTACAGCCTTTGGGGTACAAGATAGATGATACAAAACTGAAGCGTGCTGGATTGGATTATTGGCCGTATCCTATAACAGAAGCTGCCGTGTACATATTCACTCCTGTTTGTCTACTACTTCATTAGTTTCTACTCGTCTTTTTGCTTGCGACAATGTCAAGTTCCAAATGAATATTTAACAAGTTTCCTTTGCTAGACACCAAGATGCCTTTTTATTTCCTACGAATATTTGTGTTTTTAAACTAGTACTTAAAGCCCTTTATGTGACTAATTGAATGAGTTTCTTTGATAGACGTCCCCAATTCTCAGGTTGGCTGTATTAATTTTTTTTTATTGCATTCATCTTTATTCGGGGACATCTCCTGATATATTACTTCATCAATTTTTTCCCCTTAACTAAATAAAATAGATATGTGGTGGTCAAGGTTCATGCATCATGGTCTGATTTTCGAGATTATTTTAGGCAACAGGTACTTGATTGTTTAGCATTTTCCCCATCTTTGGTTTTTCTCATTTTGTTTAGATTTGTTCTCAGCGATGATACATTAATAAATTATTTCAGTCTGGGGAAAAGCGATTATTGGCATTTACCAAGAAGGGCACAAGCATCCACTCGGTAAGTCATCACAGTGTGATCTTTTATTGTATGCAGCTATATGTGGGTTCCTGAGGCCCATAAACTTAAATGAACCGTGAAATTGATGAAAACTCAGGATTTACTATTTTTTACTTAATTTTCAACTTTTGTCAAGTTCCTAATGAATCTCTTATTCTGATATTTTTTTACCGCTCATAATCTCAAGGGCTAAAATGTAAATAATGTAGAATTAGCACATCAAAATAACACGATGGTGACAGCTTGACCAATGAAGATTTATATACGGAGGTGTAAATATAAGAAATCAAGAGAACGCAAAGGATATGAATGCATTTTCTCTTTAACAAATTTTGTGATAGTTACAAAACATCACTATAGTTTACCCTAAATAGGGATGTTAAAATGGCTCAAAGCTGGGAGCTTGGCTCGGGATTGGCTTGTTAAAAGCTCGGCCCGGGCTCGTTTGACAACTAAATGAGCCAGAGCTTAAACAAAACAAAAATCTAAGTTTGGAGAAATTAACGAACAAACACGAACACGACAGGCTCAAGCTCGGCTTGTTTAAGGCTCATGTAAAATTGGATAATCTATATCTTATTTGGTATTCAATATGAATAAACATATGATTACTTATCTTAAATTTATATTATAATTATTAGCTTGTTGATGTTAATTTGGGCTTACATCACGATAAATATCGAATCAAATATTGTTATGCTAAAACATTAAAGAATTTAAATAATTAACAACTTCAAATTTTGTCGACAAAATTCAAAACAAGTTTTAAACTCGTTTATTTAATAATAATAACTGCATTTCTCGATGTTCACTTTATTAAATATAATATTGAACATTAATATCATGTTTTTAAATATTGATGTAATTATTTATAGCTTTTTTTGTATTTTAGATATGTTCGATCAAGCTCGAGGCTCAATGAAGGCTCGGCTCGGGCTCATTTGAAAAATAAACGAACCAAGCTTGAACAAGTTTTTAAGTTCGTTTAAATAACTGAGCCAAGCCGATTAACCTGAAGCTCAGCTCGTTTGGCTCGTTTAACGGCCCTGGTTGGAGATGCAATGTACATGCATATCCAACTATTGGAACAACATTCTTGTGTTTGGTTGAAACGGGGTTCCACCTACATCTTTTAGAAAACACGTGTTGGTTGATTGTAGTTGCAATGCCATAAAACACAACATTACAACTTTAAATGTTTCGTCTTGATCCTTTGCAACAAGAAATTAGATCATTTCGCTATGGTTTACGTACATTCCTAACAACAAATCAACAAAATTCGATCAATTTGCATGTGCAAGTGCCCTGTGCATATTTTTATCTCTTGAAAATCATCAATTTAAAATGAGGGTAAATTTTACTAAATCTCGTCCACCTCTGGGGTTTTTGAGATAGCCCATTGAACTTTAAAAGTATAATAAAACCCATTGAACTACTAATATTGTATGAATTCGTTAATTTGATTAACTCGTGCAATCCACAATTGGACTGATTAACCCCAAAATGTATTACGAATAGATTGAATAGGCTCAAAATGAACGGAATATGATATTTTTTTGACAAAAATACCTTTGAATTTTTTTACAAAAATACCCGTCGATGGGGTTTTTATAGGATTTTTAAAGTTCAATGGGTTATCGCAAAAACCTCAAAAGGTAGATGGGGTTCATTATAATTTACCCATTGAAATATTTTAAACTCTTAGGTAGATTTCACTATATGTGGAGGAAGAGAAGAAGTCTATCTTGTTTCATTGAAAAAATTAAGAGATTTGAGCAAAAGAATTAGGGATTTTAATTGTAAAGATTATGGATCTTATAAAAAAAAAGGAGATTTTCACTTAAGTCCTCCCCAAAAAATGTATTTTACTCATTGTATAAAAAAAACAACACTTTTATCTTTGAGTTGCTTGCCAAAAAGGAGATAGACGAAGAATTTGATAGGTCTGCTGAAGAACTTGGGCAAAGAAGAAGCAGGATAGATCTTTATTAGGTGAGAAGCCTTTTGTTTTGGTTGGAGAAAGCTTTTGTGTAGCGGTGGGTTTTTTATTAGGCTTATTTCACGGAAACCATCCCGTGATTTGCTCGTGTTTCTTCAAACCATCCTGAGGTTCAAACCCATCACAGAAACCCCCTGAACTTTCATTCTGTTACACAGAACCCTCGCCTTTAAATCAAGTCATGTGAGACACATGTGACAGATTTTTATAATTCTATACTAAAATTACCCTTCCTATGTTTATATTATCTTATTTTCTCAAAAAAAATTGGATTCTAAATCCTTTTCCCTCCAATTTTGCTCCTCAAAATCTCAAACCCTAAATCTTCTTCTCTCCATATTAGAGATGTAAATGGAATAAGAATCGGCCGAATGAATGTTGATTTTTTAATTAAAAAAACCGATTTCAAAAAAACGTTGAGTCAAGGGTTAAAGAAAACGTTGAGGGAGAGAAGGGGGGAGAGGAGCAGGAAAATTGGTAAAGAAAGAGTGAAATAAGGGTTAATGTTGGGGTGGCCCGGTGGAAGAAGAGGAAAAATTAAATAAAGTAAAAAAAAAGAGGCGTCCTTAGATTTGTGGGGGCCGTAATTTTGTTAAGGAATGGGAGCAATATGGTCATTTAACATAAAAGATAATGGAAGATAACGGAAGGGATTATGTGTAACGGAATGAAAGTTCAGAGGGTTTCTATGAGGGTTTGAATCATGAGCAAACCACATGGTGGTTTTCATGAAATAACCCTTATTATTATTTGTTTGGTTTTTTTGTTTTGTTTTGTGTTTTTTTTGGGGGGGGGGGGGTTTGTAAACCAGATGCGAGAGCAATTTTTTGCATTCAAATCTCGGAATTGATGACATGCCCTATTTTTTCTGCTTTTCAAAAGTTGTTGCCGACCAGACGTCAATCCTCTAAGGAACAGAAAATAGAAATTCCAAAGTTCAGATAATTGTTCTAGTTTTTATGAGTTAAATTTGAGTGTTTGTAAGGGTTTTCGTCGAGAAGCATAGTGGGCAATTGTGCCGATAAATCACCATTTAGTTACTTGTATTTGAAACCCTATGTTTCCAACTGTATCACAACTAAAATAAAGTGTTTGGTCACAAGTTGTTGCTCCTCCAACCTGTAGTTGTAAAAACACTTTGGCTTAAAAACATCTTGTAGTTCGTGTTGTGTCCCAAACGAGCAGAGTTGTAAAACTTTGTTCGGTCTTGACTGGAGCTTTGCTTAAATGTCAAACCCCAGTTGGATGGTTAAAGGCTTAGATGATGATGATAAAGTGAATGAGTGTTTTTGAAATTTTTTATTAATAGCCAGATGGAGTGTTTGTGCTTAATAAATTACATATGAAAGTATAAGTACCATACGAAACTAGAGGATGGTCTCGTGCAACTAACCCATAAATTTTCTTATATTTCATGAAATCTTCTCTTTAAGACATAATTTCTCAATTCTTAGCATGCATTGTCCATATATTCGTCACTTCATCTCCCAATTCACTCGATGCCTTCAATTTTATGTACACAGGATTTGTCGTATAAGAAAGGCGACTGGCTTGTTTTTGGCTCCGAAACTAGTGGGCTACCACAAGAAGCGCTGCTCGACTGCAATAAAACCCTCAAAATTCCAATGGTTGATACATATGTTAGATGTTTGAATCTCTCTGTTAGTGTCGGCATTGCTCTATATGAAGCATCGAGACAGTTGAACTATGAACAGATTCAATCCCCAGCCGAGGCAAGTGTTGATGGTCAAAGACTCTTTATCTCTGAGGATTTATTTGGCTGAGGGGGAAAAAAACTGACGCGAGAATGATTTTGAAGAGCTCACCATTGAAGAATTGGGAGTCGATTTTTTGGAATTTCGTTTTTGTTGGCTGCTTGAAAATTGGTTCATGTAACTTTCATGCTGCTTGGTTGTAGTTTGCTTCTTTGTTTATTGGCAAGTCTTCTGTTTTATGATTTATTACAAGTTACAGATAAACGAGCTTGGAGTTTGAAATATATGAAAACTTACTTCCAACTCTTACTTCCAACTTCTGTAATTCAATATATTGAAATTTTATGTCATTCTAATGTTTTTCTCTGCTTTTCTTATTTTTAGTAAAGTAAAGTTTGAGAACATTAATCTTATCTGCATTTTTAGCTTGTGCAATGCTGCAATGCATGTTGAGCAAAAAGCCAAAGTGGGGCTATCCCGACCCTGAGGATGGGTCCTATTCCAACGAAACCTAAATACCCACGCTCTTTTGTTTTTCCTTTTTGGCACTGCAACGATCCGCAGCGTCATAATCTCCAAGAAAAATATATACTGAATTTATATGCATGATTGATTTTGTAGATTACTCCATGAAAAATATGTACAGAATTTATATGCATGATTGATTTTGGAGAACTTAAATCTCATTCTAACCTTTCTTCTTGTTTTACTCGATTAAACATTCTCCTTTTACACGAACGCTAATAAAACGGATCGGTTTTAGTTTTTTTTTTCCATACCATTCAAACCCAAATATTACACCCCAAAAGTTTTACAACAAGCTGTGATGATGCTCAATATTGACGATCTCCAAGATCAGGACATGTGGCAGATGACGTGTCCCAGAACTCAGAAGAAAGGGCCCACGGGGGCCGACCAGGCCACCCCCATACCCGACATATAAGCACAAGCTGGCTCACCTCAGAGCCCCCTGAAATTTCGCCTCCTCGGCCTCTCAGCTCGCCCCAAGCTGCCACAGGACCAAGACTCCTCGACCCTCTCGCTCGTCCCCGAGCTCCTCAGCCGAGGCCATCTTCCTCAGTCCTCCGACCGACCAGCTCCACCACTCACAGGCGTAACCGCCGCTCCGCAAATCTCGCCAGGCGCCGATTCTCCGCCAGCAACATCCCACGTTCCACGTCATCACGATCACCATTAATGGACGATCCGCTCTTTACGCGGGCGTGACGTCGGGAGCGTAACTACCGGCGAGATTCTCGTTCCTGCTACTGCGTGCTGCCGCCACTATATAAACCCCCATCACAGAGGGGTCAAGTAAGCCATTTTTACTCCACTTAGCCGTTATTCTGCTCGGATCTCGTGCAAACTTGATCGTCGGAGGGTCCTCGGTGGTACCAAACCCCCCTGGGACATCCTTGCAGGTACTCGGCGCTAAACTCCTCAAATCACCAATCTCCTCAAAACCCATTGAGACCCACACGCAACAGGAGATCACCTTCAAGATCCACCGGGAGATCGACAGAAGACAACATCTGACGGAGACCCGAAAAGGACCTCCATCAGTTGGCGCCGTCTGTAGGAAAGGAAACTCCACAAAAAACAAAGTTGGCTTTCCGATCTCCATCCACATGGCAAGCGACCACCATGAGGATCCTGGTACCAGCCGCCGCCTCCCCCTCACCGGAGGCGCGAATGAACCTCCCCCGGCGACCATCATTAACGCCCTCGCCACCTGAATAGATCAGCTACAGTCCCTCATGGAGGCGCTCGTCCTCATTCAAACGGCTGGTCCAGGGCCCCGGATCGCCGCTCCTCCGCCTCCAGAAGGCTCTGCCCTTGTCGGCACGGCCGACCACCGGCAGGCTACAACCCCTGGCCACAGATCTCACGGGCCGATACTCCCTGAGGCCCGCTGGGCACTCCACGGCTCCACACCGGGTTCCGCCGCCAGAGCGCGACGCCTCGAGCCTCCTCGCGACCCTTAGCCCCCTGAGGAGATATCGGTCACCTAGTCTGTCCACCGGCATGATCGACACCCCCTCCCTCGACGGGGCCGCACAGAAGGGGCTCGCCACGATGGCTCGAGGGCCACCTTACCCGGGGATCTGAGGAACCTTATCGAGAGGAACCAGGGCCGCGCCCAGACGCAGATCCCCCACAGCAGAGGCCAGGGATCACAGGGTCCTCGGGGTACCACGGCCGATTCGTCGCCCTCGAAAAGAAGATCGATGGCATGCGCCGGGAAGGTCACCTCTCGAGCGACGGGGCTAAGTACGTCGCCGACTCGCTCACCAAACAGTTTACCGAGGGACTGCTTGCCGTCCACGTCTCCTCGCGCAACAAACCCCCGAAGGTCTCTCTGTTCGACGGGAAAACCGACCCGAAAGACCATTTAGATGCTTTCACCACGGGGATGAGCTTCCAGGACATTTCGACACCGCCCAGTGCAGGGACTTCCCGGACACCCTCATCCGCTCTGGTCGGGATTGGTTCCGAGGACTTGAGCCTCGCTCAATCTCAACTTTTGACGAGCTGGCTACTCAGTTTCTCGGCCACTTCGTTGGAAACCGTCGGCAGAAGCGCACGGTCGACTATCTCTTCATAATTAAGAGCGGGGACAAGAAGACGTTCAAGGCTTACATCACCCGCTTCTACAATGCCCTTCTCGAGGTCCCTGAGCACCGGGACGAGACCGTCATCACGGCGCTCAGATCTGGTCTTAGGCACAAGGAGTGGTTGCGCTCCTTTACGTTGGCACAGCCTAAGACCATGGTCGAGGTCAAGGCGTGGACCGAGCGCGAGGTTCAGCTGGAGTCTGAGGTGAACGCGAAGCTCTCCCGAGCAAAACAGTCTGACCAGAAGAAGAGGGCTCGGGAAGAGAGGTCAGAGCGTCAGCAGCCCTATCACCCAAAGTTCCAGGAGTACATCCCGCTCAACATCTCCCTCGCAGTATTACTAGAGGAGGCCCAGGGCGAGGGCTTCTTCAAGTTCCCTCCGATCCCGCGTCAGGCCTCGAAGCGAACCCGGGGCCCTTACTGCGCCTTCCACCGGACGCTGGGCCACGCCACGGAGAATTGTAAGCAACTCCGAGACTACATCGAAGAGCTCATCCGATCGGGGCACCTCGCTGCCTACTTGAGGGACAAATGGCAAGCCGACCGCCAGCAGGAGCAGCATCCCCTCCTGCCGAGCTGACCATCGGCCAGATCATGCTCGTTTCGGCAGATGACCAGTCCGGCGCTCAGGGAGTCCCATACCCGGTGCCGAGCAAGGAGACTAACAAGCCTCCGGGGAGCTCGGGCCACGCTAATAAGGTCATCTATTAGCATGTACTTTTCTTTTAGGGCAATGTAAACTTTTCTTAGGGTCTGTTGTTGATTTAATAAAGATCAATGGAACATTGCGAAAAAGAAGGAAAGATCTCATATATTCAAAAAAGGTATTATGGGCTCCTCAGCCATACATACAAAAAAAGAAAAGAAAATTACAACAGCGGAGGAAGGGGGTGCAGAGAGCACTGCTCATGGTACTCGGTGAAGATCTCCGCCAGCCGAGGCCTCGCGAGATCCAACCTCAGCCCTTGATTCCCCCCGCGCGCGTTGACCCCGAGCCTCAGTTCGTAGCACTCATGGACGAGCGCCACTGAGCGAGCTAGCCGATTCGCGGAGATCAGGCCGAAGCGCCTAAGGGACCGCAGCTTGCCCACGGCCTCGTCGTAAAGCTACTCGGACAAGGGGTTGTAAAACCCCGGCGACGTCCTCCAGATGGAGTACATCAGCAGCTGCAGCAAGGAGGAGCGTCGGGGGAGCAACCGGCCGAAGTGATCTTCGATGCTCCTATAGACCAACTGCACCGTGTCTTCGGTGCAGTTCTGGTCATAGAGGTATACGTCTTCGAAGTGGATGATTTCGGGGATGGTAAAGGGGAAGTCCTGCATTCTCAACGATCTGTTTACGAGGAAAGGAAGGACCAGTGCTCCTTCAGCCTTATATAGCCCACCGCGCCTCAACGGAACTCAACGGTCGCCCACTCTTGCCCAAAAAGTCGCTTCCAGACGGCGATCATCGAGCCTTCTCTGGCGGGATCGGAACGACGCGACCCTGGCGCTTCGTCTCCCCCCACATTCAATGCGCATGCTACGCGCATGTCCGCCGCAACCGTTCCTATTCCCCATACCTGCAACTGGATGGTCGAGCGAAACCTCATGAAGAATCAGCCGAGCAGCTACCCTTCTCGGTTATCCCTGGCCGGCAGCTTCCCCACTCGCAACGCCAGGGATCAAAGACCTTGCCAAGAGGCAACCGTGCAGCTTCACTGCCCGGTTATCCTTAGCAGGCCTCCTAAGGCCCCTCCAATGCTAAGGATCAAAGTCCTCCGTAGAGGCAGCTGAACGGCTTCCCTGCTCGGCTATCCCTGGCCTGTAGCTTCCCTACTCGCAACACCAGGGATCAAATCCCTCACCAAGAGGCAACCGCGCAGCTTCACTGCCCGGTTATCCTTAGCAGGCCTCATACGGCCCCTCCAACGCTAAGGATCGAAGTCCTCCGTAGAGGCAGCCGAGCGGCTTCTATGCTCGACTTTCCCTGGCCGGTAGCTTCCCTGCTCGCAATGCCAGGGGTCAAAGCCCTCGCCAAGAGGCAGTCACACAACTTCACCGCCCGGATATCCTTAGCAAGCCTCCTACGGCCCCTCCAACGCTAAGGATCAAAGTCCTCCCTAGAGGCAGCTCAGCAGCTACCTTGCCCGGCTATCTCCGGTAACAACCGAGTTCAGTTATACCAATTTCTGTTGCCGTATTTATTTGTTTGTGGTGTTTTATTCATTTATCGTGTTTGGATGCGAATGGTAGTTTACTTTACATTCCACCCACTTGTTTGAACCTGTTGATTCATAATTATAGTTTACCCTACCTTATTGCACAGACACGTGCATCTAGTATAAACTGCATATCAACATTTTCGCCTTGCATCGCGTAATTTTGCATATAACAATTTAAGTCACGTAAAATGATTTAAAAATACATAACATGGCCTGCATGATACCCCTAACCCTGTGGTAGCGTCTGTGCATCTTGTTTTCGTCCCGTTCAGTGAAACGGACGTGTTTGGATGGTTACGCGCACGTACGTGCGTCCGTTCTTGGGGGTATGCTTTTTCATTACATAATCTTTCATTTTAGATTTTGGAACTTGTATAAAATTTTCGTATTTCAAATCCAAAATTTTGGACCCGACCCAGGCGCATTTCTGAAATATTTTGTATCCCGCCAAATTCTAATTATTTTTAAATTTCTTTATATTCGTTCATATATATTTATAACAGCCTAAAGATTCTGGTACAGCTTACAAGAAAATATTGTTAACAATTAAAATCTTTTATTCTCTTTCCCTATCTCTCTTTCTCCTCTGAGCCAATCAGATTCCTTCTTTAATCTGACGCCGGCCCCACACGTCTGTCTCCCCCTCAAAATCTTTCTCTTTCTCTTTTCTCTCTTTCCCCAGCGCAACTCTCTTTCTCTCTCTCTTCTTTCTCTCTCCTCTCGTGCCTCTCTCTCTCATCTCGCGAACACTGTGCGTTCCTCGAGTCGCGTCACCGCTTCCCCACTACGCTCACCTCCCTTCTCTGCATCCATATATTTTCTTCTTCCTCCTTTTAAAACCCCGCAGCTTCCCTTCTCGTTTAACCCACATCAAGTGAAACCCTAACCCTAAAAGCTCTGCTGCCTCCTCTCTTTTCCTTAATCCCATCACCTCGTCGACCTTTCCCGCACCCTCGTCACCTCCATCTTCTCTTCTTCCTCTTCTTCCTTCTCTTTCCCGAGTGCTCAAGAAAACCCTGCACACCTGACCTCGCCATCAACCTCGAGACCTCGTCGACGACCGTACCCCGTCGTCATCATCACCACACCACCTCTTCTCTCTCCCTCACCTCTGTTCTCCTTCCTCGCACCAACCTCGCACCAAGAGATCCCGCAGCTGAACCCTAAAATCCTGCACACCCAAACCCTAGCCGAAAACCGCAGCCTCTACCCTTCGCCGGCAACCCCTCGTCGTCGTTGCCCCTTGCCGACTCCCCTGGAATCTCAGAGCACCTACCACAGTAAGATCTTCTTCTTATTCTTCCATTCTACACTTTCTTTATGCATTTTCCTTCTTGATTATTCACTGTTGTTTTGTTTGCTGGAATCCGACCGTGCCGCCGACGATCCCGACGACCCAGCAAGCATTTCTGACCTGTGTGATTCCCTTATGCGTTGTTTGGATTCGTTCCGTGTACCGTGCGCGCGTCGCGGCTTTTCCCGCCACGCGTGACGTTCCGTATACCCGTTTCTTGATCTGTCAAGGCAAGTAAGACTTGCTACATGCTATTATATTATCTTATACATATTTAATTTCATGTTTAAACCTGTAAATTAAACCTAAGGCCATTTGTTTCCATTTTTACATTTCGATGTACATTTATATCATTTTAGGTTTACAACTCGAAACCTTCCATGTTAGATTTTAGTTTACCATACGTGGTACACACGTCTATATTTAAATCACATAATAATTAGTTATATAGCCCATAGTACCCTTTAAATAGTTTATCATTATTCAAAGACCCGTTTGCATCCATCTCGTCTAGTATACATATTATTGCATCCATAGATCACTTGAATATATTATATTATAATATTGACATTCCACATTTGATAAATTGTAGTTTAATTAACTTTAATTTAACCCTAATCATAACTGTGCATCTATATACCTTAATCTGTATCTGATTGCATTTCACATTACAATGTTCCATTTTATGGTTCCATTAGTACCCTATGCTTGTTTTGTATACCTATGCTTATGTTAGTTGATTATGAGCACCCACATGACATCCTGTGCACCCTGACATGACTTGTTACACCTAATACTTGACACGACATGGTACCGTGCACCCTCGACCTGACTTGATACCTATAAACTACCTGACGTGACCTGATGTACCATGGTTTTACTTGTTACCTGATCTTATGACTAATGCCAACAAACCTGACATGTTGTCCTTACGGACATTTCCTGTTGTCTATCCAGACAAACTTGTATCTGCCTGATCCTGTGTTGGTATTAGCTCCAGATTATTTAATACCTGACTTGAACACATATAATTTGGGGGTATGGGGAAATCAATGATGAAACCTGACTTGTAACTCGACAGTTCTATACCTTTTCTGATCAGTCTTACGGGCTAGGCCAGCCCCGGGGTGATGCTGCTGGCATCACTCGTCATTACCTACCATCCTTTACTGCCTTGCGGCACGTCTCGGATTCAGCCCGAGAGTCATAGACCGTGATCCCGGGCACGCACGGGATACTATTGAGTTACATCGATGATTCATCAAATTGATTTCAAAGACTTGAGAGTAGTTAACCCAATAGACCAGTTTAGATTACTCACTGCACACTACCTTTTACTGCCCTGATTTATATTGCTGTTACACCTGCTTTACCATTTATGATCATACTTGCATGTCTTGCTACCCTGTTTATAAATTATTGCTTGATGTTATGACGCGCTGACGTCTGGGTTTTGCATGGCCCAGATTCCTTACCTTTGCTGCAGTCTGAGCAGGAGTACTTCAGTCGGCAGGCTGAGCAGTGAGGACTCGTTAGTAGTTAGTTCTTTTATTTTCAGTATTTTCATTTCTGATGTGAGCTGCATTATGGGACATACACTGTAGTTATTCTTGTATTGGATCTTTTGCTTCCGCATTATTTTATTCTTGACTCGTTTATTTCTGGCTTATGGACATATGTTAGATAGTTTATTATTGTTCTTGATATCTCTACAGCCGTAATATGACTGTGGAAGGATATTTCCTATCCACAGGTAGCATGGTTGGCTATGTCACGTGCCCATCTTAGCGTACTCTGGGAAGCGGGGCGTGATATGGTTCTTTTGGTATCAGAGCCATAGGTTATAGGTTAATCGGGTTTGATTCTTTTGTAGTTGGGTATTGGACCTAATACACGAATCAGAATACTCGTGATTAGGAAACATGTCCTGCCACCTTACCGTCTTACCATTCTTTAATCTTAACCTCCTCCTGATTATACTTTTACTATATGCAAACCTCCTTTGCATATCGACTCGAAACCTGGTTCCTTGTTTATCTCTAGAACTTAGGCGACTTGGGTGGAGTTATGTAATTGTAGCTATGATACCACAGTATGGTTACAATGCGATACTCTATTTAAGTAACTTGGAGTTCTAGCCTTGATTCATATCCTTAATCTACAGTTTGAATCTGTTATCATGCTAATCCTTTTGGTGCTTTGATTTCAGGAACTTGGCAGACAAGAATCTGAAGACGTACCAAAGGCGTGTTAACGAAGCCGCTATGCTTGGAGTAATACGTGGGATGTTGGAGAACCAAAAGCGACAGACCGAGCTGATCCAGCAGCAAGCTGAATCTTTTCAGGAAGGTTTGGGGACCGTTCAGCAGTCCGTGAACAATGTTGTGGCCAGACAGGGGGATCGTGTGGGTACCGTGGCGGATTTCAAGAGACTGGGTCCGTCTGTCTTTATTGGCTTGGAGGAGCCGTTGCCAGTGGAGCAGTGGCTGGTTGACACGGAGAATTTACTCATTGCAGCACAGATCCCAGAAGATAAGAGGGTGGATGTGGTACGCATCCAGTTGGTGGATTACGCCCGTGAATGGTGGCTTTTGGAAGAGACCCGCTTGCCCAAGCCGATCAAGTGGGCGGATTTTTCGAAGAGTTTCTTGGAGAAGTTCTTCCCGCGGACTGCACGGGAGGAAATGGAAGAAAAGTTCGTTAGTTTGAAGCAGAGCGGCGCACCTGTAGATGTACATGCAGCTGAGTGGACGCGGCTCAGTAGATTCGCTGGACCTTTGGTTGCCAACGATGCTGATAGGGCAAGGAGGTTCATGCACAGTTTGGATGTGGACATCGAGATGCAGATTGTCTCCCTGGGTTTGACCACTTTTTCCCAAGTGCTTACATCGGCCCGAGAGCAGCAGAGCCTATCTATGAAGACTGGGAGGACACAGCAGCCAACAGTTACAGTAAGGAAGCCGGCATTTGCACCGAACCGAGCACATGGACGCAGAGGTATTCCAATGGCCCGTCATGGTGTAACACCGATGAAGAAGCATGCTGTTGTTGATCAGAGGAGGACCGTGATTTGTGACTACTGCCATTTACCTGGGTATGTGCAAAGGGAATGTCGAAGGAAACAGGGACTCTGTTTGGTTTGTGGATCGGCGGATCATACTATCAGCACTTGTCCGTCGAAGCTTCGCACGAAGGATGATGTTCAGAAGCCACCGCAGAAACCGTTTCAGGGACAGAAGCAGCTGACTCAGGGACCCAATCAAGCTCGATCATTTACCCTGACGGCTGAGGAAGCTAAAGCTTCAGGAGAAGTTGTTTCAGGTATTCTACTTGTTCATGGTTTTCCCACATTAGTGTTATTTAATTCTGGTGCATCCCATTGTTTTATGTCGTCCAAGTTTATTGCTACACACTTGATTACTTGCACGACCCTGTCTAGTTTCTGGGACATACACACTGGGAATGGGAAGATCATATCTAGTAGAGAATGTAAGGATTGTGCAGTTGTTGTTTGCGGACGGGAGCTTTTTGCAGATTTCTTGGTGATTGATACAGGCAGTTATGAAGTCGTCTTGGGAATGGATTTTCTCGGCACTTTCCATGCAAAGAAAGTAATTTTCCAGATTCCCGGACATCCAGAATTTATCTTTACTGGAGGAAGCAGTTCTATCGGACCAGTCGAGTTTAGGCCTAGGCCGACAACTAGTGTTCTTTCATCATTGGAGGTTGATAAAGATGAAGCGCTAGCTGTTGTTCGAGATTTCATGGACGTGTTTAAAGACATATCAGGTTTACCGCCAAAGCGAGACGTGGAGTTCGCAATTGATCTTGTTCCTGGTGCGGCGCCAGTTTCTAAAGCGTACTATCCAATGGCACCAGTGGAGTTGGAAGAAGTTAAGAAGCAGGTTATTGAATTACTTGAGAAGGGTTGGATTCGAAGCAGTAACTCGCCTTGGGGAGCTCCAGTTCTTCTAGTCAAGAAGAAGGATGGCACAAGGAGAATGTGCATCGATTATCGAGAATTAAACCGGGTGACTATTAAGAACAAGTACCCGATCCCTCGCATTGGCGAATTATTTGAGCAGCTTAGTTGTGCGAGAGTATTCTCGAAGCTGGATTTACGATCCGGATATCATCAGGTCCGAGTTAAAACAGAAGATATTTGCAAGACGGCGTTCCGAACTCGGTTTGGACATTACGAGTACTTAGTGATGCTCTTCGAAGTAACGAATGCACGGCGATATTCATGGACTTGATGGACTGAATCTTTTTACCATTCTTGGACCAGTTTATTGTGGTGTTCATTGATGATATTCTGGTTTACTCGAAGAGTAATGAAGAGCATGCAGAACATTTGAAGATCGCACTGCAGACGTTGAGATAAGAAAATTTGTATGCAAAGATGAGCAAGTGCGAGTTTTGGTTGGAAGAAGTAAAATTTTTGGGGCATGTCGTGTCTGGCGATAGAATCGCTGTTGATCCCCGAAAAGATTGCAGCTGTTCGAGATTTGCCGATTCCGAAGAATGTTGCGGAGATAAGAAGTTTTCTTGGACTCGCCGGGTAATACAGAAGGTTCGTGGAGAACTTTGCTCGTCTGGCGGAGCCGTTGACCAAGCTTACGCGCAAGGAGGTACCATTTGTGTGGACGGATAAGTGTGCGTCAGCTTTTGAGGCGTTGAAGCAGAGATTGATAACCGCTCCTATTCTGACCGTGCCAGACAGTTCCGGAGGATTGGTGATTCACAGCGACACATCTGGGAAAGGATTGGGATGCGTTTTGATACAGCATGGGAAGGTTATAGCGTACGTATCGAGATAGTTGAAGACGCATAAGAATAATTACCCAACCCATGACTTGGAGCTTGCGGCGGTGATCTTCGCTTTGAAGATTTGGAGACACTACCTTTTGGGCGAAAGGGTCGAGGTTTTCACCGATCATAAAAGCTTGAAGTATGTGTTTATGCAGAAGGAGCTTAATATGAGGCAATGTAGATGGTTGGAGCTGATGGCTGACTACGATCTTGATCTTAAGTACCATCCGGGGAAAGTTAATGTTGTGCCGGATGCGCTTAGTCGGTTGCCAGCAATTCAGATGTTGACTGCACAGAAGGAACTTGTTGAAGACTTTCGAAAATTTGATTTGGAGATTGTGCTACAGCATTCTTCGGGACAGTTGATGCAGCTGCAGGTACATTCGTCGTTGATCGAGAATATTAAAGCAGCACAATCGCAGGACCCTAGATTGCAAAAGTTTCGAGAACAGGTTGAAGCTGGACTTCGAACAGATTTACTGATCCATGAAGATGGTTCGTTGCGTTATGGTAGCCGTTTATGTGTGCCAAAGGGAGATATTCATGAAGAACTTATGAAAGAGGCACACAGTTCAGCATATTCCGTACATCCAGGAGGCACGAAGATGTACCGAGATATACGACAACAATTCTGGTGGGAAGGCATGAAACGGGAAATTGCCCATTTTATAGCAAGGTTCTTGGTGTGTCAGCAGGTTAAGGCTGAACATTAAAGGGTTGTTGGTTTATTGCAATCACTTCCGATTCCTCAGTGAAAGTGGGAACATATAACCATGGATTTCGTGACAGCTCTACCGCGGAGTCCAAAAGGCAACAATGCAGTTTGGGTGATTGTTGATCGTTTGACCAAGGTAGCTCACTTCATTCCTTTTCGGGTTGGTCAATCAACAGAAACTTTGGTAGAACGGTACATGCAGGAGATTGTAAGATTGCATGGAGTACCGGTGAGCATCGTGTCCGACCGTGACACTCGTTTCTTATCACACTTTTAGAGAAGCTTACAGGAAAGTTTGGGGACTCGATTGAAGTTTAGCACAGCTTATCATCCTCAGACAGATGGCCAGTCAGAGAGAACGATCCAAACTCTTGAAGACATGTTGAGAGCTTGCATGTTGGACTTCAAGGGTTCATGGGAGGATCGTCTTCATTTAGTGGAGTTTTCTTACAACAACAGTTTCTCGGCGACTATTCAGATGGCTCCATTCGAAGCTTTATATGGTTGCAAGTGTCGTTCACCTGTTTGTTGGGACGATGTCGGTGAACGAAGATTGTTGGGACAAGATTTGGTTGTGCAGACAGTTGCGAAGGTTAACGCTATCCGGAATCATATGAAAGCAGCATAAGACCGACAGAAGAGTTAGGCAGATACGTCGAGAAGACCTCTAGAGTTCACCGTGGGTGATTTGGTATTCTTGAAGATATCACCGACTAGAGGGGTGATTCGTTTCGGAAGTCAAGGAAAGCTCAGTCCTCGATTCGTCGGACCTTTTGAGATTTTGGAGCGTGTTGGTGAGGTAGCGTATCGATTGGCGTTACCGTAATCCTTGGCAAATGTTCATGACGTGTTCCACGTATCTCAACTCCGTAAGTATGTTCGAAATGAAACACATGTGTTGGATCATTCGGAGCTGACTGACCGAGAAGATTTGACTTTTGAGGAGCGACAGATGTCGATTGTGGATCGGAGAGAAAAGGTTCTCAAGAACAAGATTATCCCTCTTGTACTGGTTTCTTGGGGTAATCGCTCACAGGGAGAATTAACTTGGGAGCGAGAAGATGAAATCCGGCAGAAGTTTCTACATCTATTCTTGTAGTTTGATGGATTGCTATACTTTCTTGTTCTTGGAATTTCGAGAATGAAATTCTTTTTGTAGTTAGATATAATGTAACAACCGAGTTCAGTTATACCAATTTCTGTTGCCGTATTTGTTTGTTTGTGGTGTTTTATTCATTTATCGTATTTGGATGCGAATGGTAGTTTACTTTACATTCGACCCGCTTATTTGAACCTGTTGATTCATAGTTATAGTTTACCCTAGCTTGTTGCACAGACACATGCATCCAGTATAAACTGCATATCAACATTTTCGCGTTGCATCGCGTAATTTTGCATATAACAATTAAAGTCACGTAAAATAATTTAAAAATACATAACATGGCCTGCATGATACCCCTAACCCTGTGGTAGCGTCCGTACATCTTGTTTTCGTCCCGTTCAGTGAAACGGACGTGTTTGGATGGCTACGCGCACTTACGTGCGTCCGTTCTTAGGGGTATACTTTTTCATTACATAATCTTTCATTTTAGATTTTGGAACTTGCATAAAATTTTCGTATTTCAAATCCAAAATTTTGGACCCGACCCGGGCGCATTTCTGAAATATTTTGTATCCCGCCAAATTCTAATTATTTTTAAATTTCTTTATATCCGTTCATATATATTTATAACAGCCTAAAGATTCTGGTACAGCTTACAAGAAAATATTGTTAACAATTAAAATCTTTTATTCTCTTTCCCCATCTCTCTTTCTCCTCTGAGCCAATCAGATTCCGTCTTTAATCTAACGCCGGCCCCACACGTCTCTCTCTCCCTCAAAATCTTTCTCATTCTCTTTTCTCTCTCTCCCCAGCGCAACTCTCTCTCTCTCTCTCTCTCTCTCTCTCTCTCTTCTTTCTTTCGCCTCTCGCGCCTCTCTCTCTCATCTCGCGAACACTGTGCGTTCCTCGAGTCGCGTCACCGCCTCCCCGCTACGCTCACCTCCCTTCTCTGCATCCATATATTTTCTTCTTCCTCCTTTTAAAACCCCGCAGCTTCCCTTCTCCTTTAACCCACATCAAGTGAAATCCTAACCCTAAAAGCTCTGCCGCCTCCTCTCTTTTCCTTAATACCATTACCTCGTCGACCTTTCCCGCACCCTCGTCACCTCCATCTTCTCTTCTTCCTTCTCTTTCCCGAGCGCTCAAGAAAACCCTGCACACCCGACCTCGCCATCAACCTCGAGACCTCGTCGACGACCGTACCCCGTCGTCATCATCACCACACCACCTCTTCTTTCCCCCTCACCTCTGTTCTCCTTCCTCGCACCAACCTCGCACCAAGAGATCCCACAGCTGAACCCTAAAATCCTGCACACCCAAACCCTAGCCGGAAACCGCAGCCTCTACCCTTCGCCGGCAACCCCTCGTCGTCGTCGCCCCTTACCGACTCCCCTGGAATCTCAAAGCACCTACCACAGTAAGATCTTCTTCTTCCATTCTTCACTTTCTTTATGCATTTTCCTTCTTGATTATTCACTGTTTTTTTGTTTGCCAGAATCCGGCCGTGCCGCCGATGATCCCGACGACTCAGCAAGCATTTCTGACCTGTGTGATTCCCTTGTGCAATGTTTGGATTCGTTCCGTGTACCGTGCGCGCGTCGCGACTTTTCCCGCCGACGCGTGACGTTCCGTATACCCGTTTCTTGATCTGTCAAGGCAAGTAAAACTTGCTACATGCTATTATATTATCTTATACATATTTAATTTCATGTTTAAACCTGTAAATTAAACCTAAGGCCATTTGTTTCCATTTTTACATTTCGATGTACATTTATATCATTTTAGGTTTACAACTCGAAACCTTCCATGTTACATTTTAGTTTACCATACTTGGTACACACGTCTATATTTAAATCACATAATAATTAGTTACATAGCCCATAGTACCCTTTAAATAGTTTATCATTATTCAAACACCTGTTTGCATCCATCTCGTCTAGTATACATATTATTGCATTCATAGATCACTTGAATATATTATATTATAATATTGACATTCCACATTTGATAAATTGTAGTTTAATTAACTTTAATTTTAACCCTAATCATAACTGTGCATCTATATACCTTAATTTGTATCTGATTGCATTTCACATTACAATGTTCCATTTTATGATTCCATTAGTACCCCATGCTTGTTTTGTATACCTATGCTTATGTTAGTTGATTATGAGCACCCACATGACATCCTGTGCACTCTGACATGACTTGTTACACCTAATACTTGACACGACATGGTACCGTGCACCTCTCGACCTGACTTGATACCTATATACTACCTGACGTGACCTGATGTACCATGGCTTTACCTGTTACCTGATCTTGTGACTAATGCCAACAAACCTGACATGTTGTCCTTACGGACATTTCCTGTTGTCTATCCAGAAAAACCTGTACCTGCCTGATCCCGTGTTGGCATTAGCTCGAGATTATTTAATACCTGACTTGAACACATATAATTTAGGGGTATGGGGAAATCAATGATGAAACCTGACTTGTAACTCGACAGTTCTATGCCTTTTCTGATCAGTCTTACGGGCTAGGCCAGCCCCGGGGTGATGCTGTTGGCATCACTCGTCATTACCTACCATCCTTTACTGCCTTACGGCACGTCTCGGATTCAGCCCGAGAGTCATAGAACGTGATCCCGGGCACGCACGGGATACTATTGAGTTACATCGATGATTCATCAAATTGATTTCAAAGACTTGAGAGTAGTTAACCCAATAGACCAGTTTAGATTACTTACTGCACACTACCTTTTACTGCCCTGATTTATATTGCTGTTACACCTGGTTTATCATTTATGATCATACTTGCATGTCTTGCTACCCTGTTTATAAATTATTGCTTGATGTTATGACGCGCTGACGTCTGGGTTTTGCATGGCCCAGATTCCTTACCTTTGCTGCAGTCCGAGCAGGAGTACTTCAGTCAGCAGGCTGAGCAGTGAGGACTCGTTAGTAGTTAGTTCTTTTATTTTCTGTATTTTCATTTCTGATGTGAGCTGCATTATGGGACATACACTGTAGTTATTCTTGTATTGGATCTTTTGCTTCCGCATTATTTTATTCTTGACTCGTTTATTTCTTGCTTATGGACATGTGTTAGATAGTTTATTATTGTTCTTGATATCTCTACAGCCGTAATGTGACTGTGGAAGGATATTTCCTATCCACAGGTAGCATAGTTCGCTATGTCACGTGCCCATCTTAGCGTACTCTGGGAAGCGGGGCGTGACATGGTAGCTCCCTACCCATGACGCCAGGGATCGAAGCCCTCGCAAGAGGCGTCCGAGCGGCTACCCCGCTCAGTCATCCCAGGCTGGTAGTTTCCTACCCACAACGCCCGAGATCAAAGCCCTCGCCAAGAGGCAACCGCGTAGCTTCACTGCCCGGTCATCCTTAGTGGTCTTCATACAGCCCCTCCAACGCCGAAGATCAAAAGTCCTCCCAGAGGCAGTCGAGCCCGACCCTCGCTCGACCATCCCCAGCTAGTGGTCGTTGCTCGCAACGCCAGAAGTCAAAGGCCCTAGCCAAAGGGCAACCGAGCAGCTTCCCATTCATGCTCATTCATCCTCTAAGCCCATTCATGCTCGGCACAAATACGGCGGACATCCCTCTGCCCACCACATGCAGAGGATCCGAGCCCCAACAAGGGGCATCAGTTCTATCCAAGTCTGAGCGATCCCCCCTCGACTTCGAGGCCATAAAGATGCCTCCTGTAGGGTTACTAGGCACTCTCACAAGGTTCTACAAGGTATCAACCATGCCTGATTTAAAATTTAGACGTGCCGAACAACCCTAACCAAGATCTTAGACTAGAGATTAGGCGAAACAAAGCAAGTAAACAACTTTACTTCTACGAGTTTGGGATTACAACCTTTGTAGTCCGGTCCTTCACTTCATAAGCTCCGTGTTGAGGTCTTTTCGCTGCGATCATCGAGTACCCGGACTCTAGAGAGGCTCCACGAAGAGAAAGATGTAAGCTTGCTTCCAATCTTCGATAACAAAGATGATCGACCTTGAAGTTCCTTTAATACAAGCTCTCACTCACTAATCAAGTATTAATGATGTGAACACCCTAATCTAATTGGCTAGATTAGATGAGGATGATGAAGAAGGAATTTAGCTCTCATTTATTTTCTATTTCTCACTCATTTTCATCACTAATGAAAAAGCTGGAAAGCTTTTCATCAAGGAAGAAGAAGATTATCCAAAACCTTTTGTGATGAATAAAGAAAAGTCTAGTGAGGTTAGAAATGCAACCATGGGTTAAGTAAGTAAATTTAACCCTTGTAGAGATTGAACCATGGTTAAAGGGTTGGGTTGGGTTAAACGAATATCTATGCAAAATATCAACACATAATATCTTTGCAAGAAACAAAACAAAAGCTTCTAGAAAAATTAACCCAAATCAAACCCTAACCATGTTTAATCTCCACTAATCATGTTGCATTTATAACCATAACATGTTACAATATTATATATCACATATACAATATTCATTGTAACAAAATAAAATAATACAATTAACATATATCGCATATATATCAATGTATTACCCGAGTGAGAAAAAGAATCTTTTTGTGAGCTTATACTATTTAATATAATTTAATATATCAAATATATATAATTATACATTAAATTATCGAATCAACACTTGATCCGATAATCCGGCTATTTCATAAATAACCGACTAATATAATCTATATCAGTGCATTGAATCAACACTTGATCCGATGACCCGGCTATATCTTATATACCTGGCCGATATCTCATATCGCGAGAATCTAATACAGTATCACATACACGTATTGTTCTCGGTCCCGCACATATCACATATGTGCTCCTACTCCATTTTTCCTGAGCCAGGAAACCTCTGTGTAGGACTCTAAAGAATCGTCAATACGCCGGCAGTAAGTGATGATCATATCAAACACGCACAAGCTGCAAGCGGTCAGCTAAACGTAACAGCTACCCAGGTATTGAGCGATCAGAAGATCAACAAGCAAGCCTGTGTATTCTCCTGCGAATCCAATCAGTAACACCCCCGTACAGTCCGGTCTCTTCGTCTGATATGTCGCATATCTCGCATAGGGGTGATAAACGTCAGACCCCAGTAGCTTGATAAGTCATGTCGATATGAGGTCTATAACAGTTCGAGAAACTACTGATAACACTTACCAGTAAATCTCAGCAACCCTGACCAGGGATTTCCAGTTATAGCCAATCGAAAACAGCGCAATATCAACTCCCTATACCGGGAGAGACGAATCCCTTCCTATCGCTCATTGCCTCCATGTGATTCGGGATTGTACCCAAAAGCCACCTTTTTGTACACCCTCTTGGACGTGGTATGATGGAAATCAAAGCACAGTGGGAATCACACAAGACTCTATGACGATCTCGGGTCTACAGACTAACCTGTACCAGTGTCACTAGAGAACTGCCATCTGACATGAGGTATAATACCATCTGGGAGTTCTCGGCGAGTCTGTCCAGTGTACCCAGTCTCCACTGAGCACCCGTACACCATCCTTGATGTCAAACACTGATGGATATGGGATCATCCATCGCCCATCATATGGGTCAAGATGCGTATACGCTAGTCTACTCTGGTGTATCGATGCCCTGTCTCGATACACCCTCGACTAGGAACAATTATAGGATGTACTCATCGACTACCGTGGCCCCACTAGTATGATCTCATCATAGTACCAATAGTCGAGTACATATCCTAAGGGCTTTATCAACATGTGAGAGTAAGACAGTAAACTAATATAAGTCAACATGTTAAGATAAAGAGCAACCAGATAGCATACTATCATGTCGAGCAAGAAAGTCCTCCCTATATATGTCCAAGCATCCACTACAATATACATCATATGTACAGTAATAGCCTCTAGGGCATACATATAACTAACAATCTCCTACTTGCACTAGGGCCATCAGTTATGGTATCGCATACCTAGCATCCCGAATAATCTCTCAAACTGTATCTGAGGAATGGCCTTCGTGAGTGGATCCGCGCTGTTGTCCTCTGTGTCTACTCTCCTAACCTTGATCTCTCTGGAGATCAACCATCTCCATGATCAGGTGATACTGCCTAAGAATTATATCTGGATTTCTGATGGGACGGTGGTTCCTTGGCATAAGCCACAACTCCATTGTCACACAATAGTAGGAACGAAGTTCATCTCATGAACTTATATATATCCAGACCACCTCTATGGTAGCATCCTTGGTAACGATGTATCTTGCCTTTAATCGTCTAGTATGTCACGGTATCTAGCTTGGAACTCTTCCAACATACTATCCCTTTACTGAGGGTAAAGACAATGCATGCGACTGACATTCAGTCGTCCTTATCACCCTGGAACCTTTTCCAGTTATTCTCCCCAGGATCGATTGATACCATCTCACTACAACTAGTGAGAATCCTAACATCCAATTAGATCTATCTCATGGATCTAAAACCTAGGATTTAGGAGGTATTGCTTTGATCCTATATGTAGAATTCTTGTGATAAGCGGAGATTGACCGAGCGTAGCATAGGAAACTCCTTCCCTATTAAGGGTATGTCATCCACGTACTCTACGAGGATCACCACCATACTCTCTACTACCTTTTTGTATATACAAGGTTCATCTACCATTTTGATGCAGTCAAACTCTTTGACTATCACATCAAAACAGATGTTCCAACTCCGCGATGCCTGATTTATCTCATAAAACAACTTGCACACGTTTCCGCTGCTCCCACTATCTACGAAGCCCTCTGGCTGTGTACTTATAGATGCTCTCTTCTAAAACATCATTTAGAAGACACCCAACCACCAGATATCGTAGTCATGGTATGTGGCAGTGGCAAGTAGGATCTGGATAGACTTAAGCATAGCTTTGAAAGTCTCAACTTTTCCATGTACACCAAGTAATCTTCTCAAGATATACTTGCTCCTGATGGGGATTTAACCCTTCAGATAAAGCAACCAAAGTCCATACTTTGTTGGTGTATAAGGATTCCATCTCAGATCGCTTAGCATCCAGCCATTCTTATAGAGTCCTACTCCTGATGGCCTGCTCGAAACTAGTTAGGTCATCATATCATGATGCAATCCTCGCTCCTACTGTCATAGAGAAACCGGAGTATCTCTCAGGTGGGTGAGGAACCCTACTAGATCGGTGGAGAGGCTGAGGTTCGTTGGAAACTACTGAATCCTTTAGTTCTACCAAATCATCAACTGCAGTTTTGTATAGCTAGAACTCTTTCTAGTTCTACCTCATGACCACTATTTTTTCACAAGAAATTCCCTTTCACAAAGGTGGCATGCTGAGAAACAAAACATCTTTTGTTCCTCGGTTAGGTAGAAGATATTCCCTTGCGAATGCTTGGAATATCCAACAAACTTCCACAGAACTGACTTTGCCTCGAGTTTGTCCAGATTATGCTTTTAGATATAGGCCGGACAACCCAAAATCTTAACATACTTAAGATATGGGCTCTTCCCATTCCATATCACATATGAAGTGGTAGGCAACTGATTTGATTGGAACCCTATTCAATAGGTATGCAACTTCACAAGTGCATAACTCTTAAAAGGAAATAGGAAACCCAGTAGTACTCATCATAGAGCACACCATATCTAATAGGGTATGATTGCTCCGCCCCGACACACCGACGTACTATGGTGTATACGGAGGAGTGATGCTGAGAGAGAATCTCATTCTCCTTTAAAATAGTCCAGGAATCTCCGTGCTCAAGTATTCTCCTTCTTGATCTCATCATACTTATACCCATTTTTGGTTCTCTACTTTTAACTAATATTCATTGAATTTCTCAAAAGGTTCAGACTTGTGTTTCAACAGGAACACATGTGCGAATCTTGAGAGACTATCAGTGAATATAATAAAGTACAAAGAACCAATCTTGGCATGTGAAGACAGGGGACCTTACATACATCATCATGTATCAATCCCAAAAGTTCACTAACTCTTTCTTTGTTTCCAATAAACAGAGCTATGGTCATCTAATCTTTATGACATGACCGGCAAGTTTCACAAGATGTAAATTCAAACTAATTTAAATATGCATCTAAATGTAACTTCAGCTAGTCGGGTCACATTGATATGACCTAGTCTACAACATCTCAAGAAGGATTCGTTCATTTCTGAACTCTTCCTCTTGTGTGTGTTCTGTATACTAAGAACTATGGTTTAATTTAGAACGTCTATGCTTTTAGATAGCGTGCCAGAACTGATTAACTCTTGATATAGGAAATGTTCAATACATTATCCAACAATACAAAATTATATCTTTCTTTACTAATAAAGAGACTGATATGATATTGTATCTCAGGTTCGGTATCTAATAACATTCGTTCAGAATCAATGTATTTGTTAATATAGGGTGATAACTACCAACAGACTTGGCTGCAACATTTACACCGTTTCTATCTCATGAAATTTATCACCCGTTCTTAGTTCTCTACCTGTCTGTAGCCCATGTAACAAATTACATATGTGGGATCCTGATCCGGTATCAAATACCCAGGACGTAAAGGATATTAAGAAACAGTTCTGTGTAATGAACACACCCGAAGAAGATGCATTAGCATGTACTTTCTTCGTTTGGACGGCACGAGAATTCTGGTAATTCCCTATTTCCTGCTCTGTCTTATAACAAATATAAGTTGGAGCGGGACCAACGTTCCCTAGCGCAGTATAACAAGCGGGTTCGGTCAATTCATCCGTATTATTATCTTGATTAAGGCGTGATATGGTCGCTACCTGGAGAGAGAGAGAAGAAAACACTCAGCGTATGCTCTTGCAAGATTAGATTGGTTATTTAATATACCTAATCAGGATATCTCCTACTGTTTTAGTCAAATCTTCCTTCAAACCCTAAAAGGAAAGACTAGCCGGGATTAATTACACGCTACAAGTTCGCCAATCTTTCAGCCAGGCCAGTGCCGGTACTTTGAGGGAGGTTCCCCGTGCTTTCGCACGGTCCTAATTAAAGTAAATCTCGTTTTCCCAGGGGCGTAACCCCGTTAACACCTTTCTAGACACCTACTTGATCGGCTAATTGTAATGTGTAAAACTCTCCCAGGAGTAACTCTTACTCACAGCGGGTATCGGGATCCAACTATCTCATTGAAGGTATGCAATCTCATTGCAAATTTCAACACTTAAAATTCCCAATAATATTTTGCCCCAAGCGATCTATGACCTTGACAAGGTCAACAAACTATAGACCGTAAGTCAAGTTCAACCCGTCATTTCCCGATTGAATTAAACCCACCCATATGACCCTTGACAAGGTCAACAAAGTCACACGACTACCCTAACTCAATCGCATCATATGCTTTTACAGATAAGCATAAATAGCTACCGCTCACTACGCCTTAACAAGGTCAACAAACGCAGCACGAATACTATGAAGTACTTATTTGAAATGATGGAGGGCTACGACAGGTTTTTTAAGAAAACCCTTTGCGTAATGAACTTGATATCGTCGTAGAATCGAGTGATTTTTAAATGGAATGTTTTTGAGGCCTTTTCTAGTTTTGCTAAAGAGGTCACTCCCGGTGAAGGGATCATTGGCTCTTTCCTCATCGAATAAGGTGCATGATAGTTCACAAATACCGCTGTGCAAAGAAAGAACCATCGAAGCAATCAAAAGACAAACCGAGTTTGTAGCATCTGCTAGTTTCGCTAAAGAGGTCACTCCCGGTGAAGGGATCTCGACTCTTTTCTTATCGAATAAGGTGCTGGATGTTCTACAAGGAACACCGCTATGCAAAGCAAGAACTAGAGCTACCAGTTCTTAAACAAGTTTCTACAATATCGTAGATTTCTTTTATTTCATTAATCTCATTAATGAAGTCCCATTTTGTTTTGCTTCACAAGCATCGGATATGAAACGAAATCAACAATATATAATATATATCTCATATATACAATATAAACATTCGTCTCAGGCAGTAATATGATTTCATCACAGAACATTACAGCAGAAGAACATATATGAAATATTAGATATACTAGGAGGTCCGTGTTTTTAATACGAGCCTGTATAAAACACGGATTCCACGGTCGCGATGAATAGCCAAACCCACATCCCTAGACCCCTATGAGAGCGGCAAGTAACCCTGCCAGTTCTAGAGTTAGGAGACCCGGTCTCGACTCCTCGAGATGATCTCCCACTGGACCCTAGAACCTGGTTATTTGTGCTCCCCGCCTTGGGTTTATCCTAATGCGGAAACATAAATAATATACAATGGTGACATCATCCTCAGCCCGGAAGTGCCCCAATAAAAGAATATTACAAACAATGAATTTTACATGAATGAAAATAAAAAAACTCTCATCTCACATAAAACCCCTGGCTATTCAGAACACGACGATCCAATATAACATATCACAGCAACACATAATATCTCATGTCATCAATGTAAGTAAGTATGCATACACCGATTGTCGTTGATGTATAGCAATGAAAACTGGCGATACAACTACATACTACACTTACGGTCACAGAAAAGAAAATGTAAAACTACAACAGTTGGAATCCGCAACCTTCTTAGACATCGCATGCCTAACCAAATGAATTCCTTAGACATCGCATGCCTAATAATTATAAACCCCGCATTTTAGTCTCATTATCGAAAACTCTTTTCAATATTAAGTCGGGTTATTCAACAAGATTCCCGACATCCTGATCGAATGTTCGTCGCAAACTTTAGTAGACGGCCGCACCCCCGGATGCCATCGACGAAGTGCACTAAGGCGGAACACCGCTGCCGCGAGCACCCGAACGGATGCTTTTGGCGACGGGGTTCTCCTACAGTCACTTGGTCGGGGCTATGGAGCGTGGCTGTCTATTAAGTTTACCCGGCGAGTATCCGCGTATGTTACGTGATTGTGACGGAATTTTGATCGCATCAAAATCCCGTGGCAACCGATCAAATGAGACTAAACTGCTAGATTTATAACATTCAAATTAGTTATCTCATAACTACTTGTGGATTCCAAATATTGTATCACCTTCCAGATAAATAAACAATGTTAAACTTTCCGATCAAATGATCAAACACCCAAGATTTCCTAAATAGCTCAACACTTGAGCGCAGTTAAAAAAAGTATCCATCACATGCCACAGTACTAATGGTCCAGCCGTAGAAGGGTCAAACCAACGTCTTACATGTGGCAACGCTGTACTGTCCTAAACCGTAAGGTTTAGAGGCGGTTCAGACGGTCACATAATCGAGTTAAGATTTGTGTTCTTCTAGAGGGTCCACCGCGTTACGTGCACGACTAAGAACGTTCTTAAACTACGGAAAAATCCAACACTTGGAAATTTTCCGGCATGGGAAAAAGTGAGTTATTGATATCCGTTCGAACTTTTTAACACGTTCTAAATTACCCGGACAAACTAAACGAAGTTAAACTTTCCGATCGAATCAACGAGTTCCCAATACATCCCAGAAAACTCAACACTTGAGTAGAATTAAAAATTCCCAGAACAATCAGGAAATACCAATGGATATTACTCTGTAAAAACAAAAACCTAATTCTACTGTTTGACCGCGGAACCGCCGCGCAAGACAGGTTATTGCCGCGGTTTCGTGGCGCATTAAAGGTATTATGGGCTCGTTTGACACAGTAATCCATAAAATCACCTGCTGAATTTTCTGAGCATTTTTAATACGAAAAAATCAACATTTTAAAAAATTTCCACAGAAGGGTTTGTATCGGGGTTCCGGGGTTCGATCGGACTTTAACCTTCGTCTAGACTTCGCCTAAAGCTCTAGCTAGGCTCTGATACCACTGTAGGGTTACAAAGCACTCTCACAAGGTTCTATAAGACATCAACCATGCCCGATTTAAAATTTAGACGTGCCGAACAAGCCTAACCAAGATGTTAGACTAGAGATTAGGTGAAATAAAGCAAGTAAACAACTTTACTTCTAAGAGTTTGGGATTACAACCTTTGTAGTCCGGTCCTTCACTTCATAAGCTCCATGTTGAGATCCCTTCGCTGCGATCATCGAGTACTCGGACACGGAGCTTATGAAGTGAAGAGAAAAGGAAAGAAAAAGAAGGAGAGAGGGAGAGTGAGGGCCACGGTGAGCTGTGAGTAGTTAGGATTAGGATTATAAAAATTTAAAAAGATTTTAGTTTGTTATATAATTTAAATCGTAGATTATTTTTAATTAAAAAAATTGGATTTTCAGGTAAATACAAATCTAGTCTAAAATACGCCCGGGTCGGGTCTAAAATTCAGATTTAAAATATGAAAAATATACGCGACTTTCAAAATTCAAAACGAATGCTCAGGTAATAAAAATGCATACCCCCAAGAATGGATGCACATGCGTGCGCGTAGCCATCCAAACACATCCGTTTCACTGAACAGGACGAGAACAAGATGCGCGGATGCTACCACGGGGTTAGGGGTATCATGCAGGCCAAGAAATGTATTTTTTAAAATATTTTACGTGCTTTAAAATGTTATATGGTAAAAGATGCCATGCTAGATAAAATTCTAGTATGCGATAAAATTGAAAATGCATAAGTCTACATAACAAGTCAGGGTAATTCATAAATATGAATTAAACAAGTTTCAAGCAAGCGGGTCGGGTCGAATGCAATGTAAAATGTAAAATACCATTCGTACCCAAAACACGATAAATCAAGAAAATACCACAAATAAGGAATTACGAGAACTGGAATAGGTATAAATGAACTAGGTTGTTACATTATACCCAACTACAAAAGAATTTCGTCCTCGAAATTCTAAGAACAAGAAAGGATAAACAATCAAGAATTGCAAGAATAGATATGGAAACTTCTGTCGGATTTTATCTTCTCGTTCCCAAGTTGATTCTCCAGGTGAGTGATTTCCCCAAGAAACAAGTACAAGAGGGATAAGCTTGTTCTTAAGAACCTTTTCTCCTCGATCCACAATCGACATCGGTCGCTCCCCAAAAGTCAAATCTTCTCGTACAGTCAGCTCCGAATGATCCAGTACGTGTGTTTCATCTCGAACATAGTTACGGAGTTGAGATACATGGAACACGTCATGAACATTCGCCAAAGATTGCGGTAACGCCAAACGATAAGCCACTCTTCCAACACGCTCTAAAATCTCGAAAGGTCCAACGAATCGATGACTAAGCTTTCCCCGACTTCCAAAACGAAACACTCCACTAGTTGGTGATATCTTCAAGAATACCAAATCACCAACAGCGAACTCTAGATGTCTTCTCGATGTATCTGCCCAACTTTTTTGTCGGTCCTGTGCTGCTTTCATATGATTCCGGATAGTGTTAAACTTCTCAACTGTTTGCACGATCAAATCCGGTTCCAACAATCTTCATTCTCCATCATCGTCTCCAACAAACAGGTGAACGACACTTGTGACCATAAAAAGTTTCGAATGGAGCCATCTGACTAGTCGCCTGGAAACTGTTGTTGTACGAAAACTCCACCAAGTGTAGATGATCCTCCCATGATCCCTTGAAGTCTAACATGCAAGTTCTTAACATGTCTTCAAGAGTTTGGATCGTTCTCTCTGACTGGCCATCTGTCTGAGGATGATAAGCTGTGCTAAACTTCAATCGAGTCCCCAAACTTTCCTGTAAGCTCCTCCAAAAGTGTGTTAAGAAACGGGCATCATGGTCGGACACGATGCTCACCGGTACTCCATGCAATCTTACAATCTCCTGCATATACCATTCTGCCAATGCTTCCGTTAATTGACCAACTCGAAAAGGTATGAAATGAGCTGTCTTGGTCAATCGACCAACAATCACCCAAACTGCATTGTTGCCCTTTGGATTCCGTGGTAAGGCCGTCATGAAATCCATGGTTATATGTTCCCACTTCCATTGAGGAATCGGAAGTGGTTGCAATAAATCAGCAACCCTTTGATATTCAGCCTTAACTTGCTGATACACTAAGCACTTTGCCACAAAGCGGCAATCTCTCGCTTCATGCCTTCCCACCAGAAATGCTGTCGTAGATCACGGTACATTTTCGTGCCTCCTGGATGTACGGAATATGCGTAACTTTGCGCCCCTTCATAACTTCTTCGCGAATATCTCCTTTTGGCACACACAAACAACTACCATATCGTAACGAACCATCTTCATGAATCAGTAAGTCCGTTCGAATTCCAGCTTCAAACTGTTCTCGAAACTTCTGTAATCTTGGGTCTATCGGCTGCGCTGCTTTAATAATCTCGATCAATTACGACTGTACTTGTAGCTGCATCAACTGTCTTGAAGAATGCGGTAGCACGATCTCCAATTCGAATCTCCGAAAGTCTTCAATAAGCACCTTCTGTGTAGTCAACATATGAATTGCTAGCAACCGACTAAGCGTATCCGGTACAACATTAACTTCCCCGAATGGTATTTAAGATCAAGATCGTAGTCAGCCATCAGCTCCAACCATCTACGCTGCCTCATATTAAGCTCCTTCTGAGTGAACACGTACTTTAGGCTTTTGTGCTTGGTGAATACTTCGACCCCTTTCGCCCAATAAGTAGTGTATCCAAATCATCAAAGTGAAAATCACAGCTGCTAGCTTCAAGTCATGGGTTGGGTAATTCTTCTCATGGGTCTTCAACTGTCTCGATGCGTAAGCTACAATCTTTCCATGCTGCATCAAAACACATCCCCAAACCTTTTTCCAGATGCGTCGCTGTGAATCACCAATTCTCCGGAACCGTCTGGTACGGTTAAAACAGGTGCGGTTATCAACCTTTACTTCAACGCCTCAAAAGCTGATGCATATCTATCCGTCCAATTGAACGGTACTTCCTTCCGCGTAAGCTTGGTCAAAGGCTCAGCTAAGCGAACAAAATTCTCCACGAACCTTCTGTAATATCTGGCAAGTCCAAGAAAACTTCTGATCTCTGCAACGTTCTTCGGAATCGGCCAGTCTCGAACTGCTGTAATCTTTTCAGGATCAATGGCGATTCTATCTCTGGACACGACATGCCCCAAAACTTCATTTCTTCAAGCCAAAACCCGCACTTGCTCATCTTTGTATACAATCTTTCTTGCCTCAATATCTGCAGTGCGATCTTCAAGTGTTCTGCATGCTCTTCTACGCTCCTCGAGTAGACCAGAATATCATCGATGAACACCACTATAAACTGGTCCAAGAATGGTGAAAAGATTCGGTTCATCAAGTCCATAAATATCGCCGGCGCATTCGTGACTCTGAATGGCATCACTAAATACTCGTAATGTCCATATCGAGTTCTGAACGCAGTCTTGCAAATATCTTCTGATTTAACTCGGACCTGATGATATCCGGATCACAAATCCAGCTTCGAGAATACCCTTGCGTAACAATTCGCCAATGCGAGGGATCGGGTACTTGTTCTTAATAGTCACCCGGTTAAATTCTCGATAATTGATGCACATCCTCCTTGTGCCATCTTTCTTCTTTACTAGAAGATCTGGAGCTCCCCAAGGCGAGTTACTGTTGCGAATCCAACCCTTCTTAAGTAATTCAGTAACCTGCTTCTTGACTTCTTCCAACTCCACTGGTGCTATTCGATAGTACGCCTTTGAGATTGGCGCTACACCAGGAACAAGATCGATCGTGAACTCCACATCTCGTTTTGATGGTAAACACGAGATGTCCTCGAACACGTCAATGAAATCTCGAACTACAGCTGGCGCTTCATCTTTATCAACCTCCAGTGACGAAAGAACATTAGTTGTCGGCCTAGCCCTAAACTCGACTGGCCCGACAAAGCTGCTTCCTCCAGCAAAAACAAACTCCAGATGTCCGGGAATCTGGAAATTCACTTTCTTTGCTCTACAATCAATGTGAGCGTGGAAAGTGCCGAGAAAATCCATTCCCAAGACAACAACAAACGAAGGGATGCACAAGAATTGAATAATTTCAATGCGGGGAAGACATGATCAAGTAGGATACCTTAAACGATTTCACCTGAAGCCAAACACTGAAGAAGATAAGCACGGTAAACCGAATTCAAACTTGCTATAAACATGAACTGGAAAGCAAGAGAAGCAAGGTAATATAACAACCATGAAACAAGGAAGTGAATCAAGACCAGGACTCCAAGTTACTTAAGTAGAGTACCGCATTGTAACCATGCTGCAGTTCATAGTTACAATCACATAACTCCACTCAAGTCGCCCAAATTCTAGTATCAGAATCAAGGAACAGGGAGAAACAATAGTGAACCAAAAAGGTTTCAAACCGAGATGCAAAGTGGTTTGCATATCGTTAAGGCAAAGGATAAAGAGAAAGATATGATTCAAGAATCACGATAACAAGGTGGGAGGACATGTTCCTAATCACGAGTATTCTGATTCGTGTATTGGGTCCAATACCCAACTACAAAAGAATCAAACCCGATTAACCTATATCCTATGTCTCTGATACCAAACAAACCATGTCACGCCCCGCTTCCCAGAGTACGCTAAGATAGGCACGTGACATAGCCAACCATGCTACCTGTGGATAGGAAAAATCCCTCCACAGTCACATTACGGCTGTAGAGATATCAAGAACAGGAAAATAAACTAAACTATCTAGTACATGTTCATGAGCCAGAATAAATGAGTCAAGAAATAATAATATGCGGAAGCAAAAGATCCAAAAAATAAAACACCTGGAAAGTAAAATTGGATACCAACAGGATCCTCACCGCTCGGTCTAACAGCGACAGTACTCCTGATCAGTCTGCAACAAAGATAGAGGATCTGGGCCATCCAAAACCCAGACGTCAGTGCGTTATAACATCAAGCAATAATATAAACAAGATAGCAAAACATGCAGGTATGTGTATGAACAGTAAAACATATATAACAGTAATATAAGTGAGGACAACGAGGGTAATGTGCAGTGAGTAATCTAAACCGGTCTACTGAGTTAACTACTCTCAAGTCCTTGAGATCAATTTGATGACTCATCGATGTAACTCAATAGTATCCCGTGCGTGCCCGGGATCACGGTCTATGACTCTCGGGCTGAATCCGAGACGTGCTGCAAGGCAGTAAAGGGTGGTGGGTAATGACGAGTGATGTCAGCAGCATCATCCCGGGGCTGGCCTAGCCCGTAAGACTGATCAGAAAAGGTATCGAACTGTCGAGTTTCAAGTCAGGTTTCATCATTGATTTCCCCATACCCCAAGTTATATATGTTCAAGTCAGGTATTAATAAATCTGGAGCTAATGCCAACACGGGATCAAACAGGTACAGGTTTGTCTGGATAGACAACAGGAAATGTCCGTAGGGACAACATGTTAAGTTTGTTGGCATTAGTAACAAGATCAGGTAACAGGTAAAGCCATGGTACATCAGGTCAAGTCAGGTAGTATATAGGTATCATGTCATGTTAAGAAGTGCACGGTACCATGTCGTGTCAAGTAATAGTATATCAAGTCATGTCGGGGATGCACGAAAGTCACATGGATGCTTATAATCAAACCCTAATAAGTATGGGTATACAAAACAAGTATGGGGTACTAATGGAACAATAAAAATGGAACATTATGATGTGATATGCAAAAGGTACAGATTAAAGCATATGGAAGAACAGTTATCGATTTGGGTTACACTTAATAGTTCTAAAACTAATTAGATTACACTTTATTAAACATGGGGTATTAAAACAACAATATTGGGTTATTAATGAGATCTGTGAATGCAGCTACATGTATTCTATTCGATATGGATCCGGATGGATATCATATCACCTTTAAATGATAAACTAGTTAAAGCACGGTGTTCAATTTAACAATGTGAATGGTTATATTCAATTTGATGCGGTATACTATAGTATGATATGTGACAAGATAGGTTTGCATATGTTAGATATGAAATGATTAGAATGGATACAAACAGTCATTGTAACACTGTGAAACAAGTACTTTAGATGCACGGTTTGAAATTCAAATATTATATTCATTAAAATAGATGCATAAAATATAATGTAGCATGTAGCAAGATAAACTTGGCTCGGGATCCACAGATGCACGGCACGCAGCAAGAATGCAATAAATGACGGAAAATCTTCATTGGGGCATTTCGTCAAACACTTTGCGCGCACAAAAGAACATTGACGGAAGGGAGATCTAGAGGCAGAGAAATGATCACTTCGTTCACTTAAATGCAGGCCAACCATTGGAGCCTCGGTTTTTGGGTCGGTGGTCGAGTCCTGAGACGAGGAGATGACCGGAGTTTAGAAATAGAAGGTTGCGGGGTTGTAGGTTCTTGGTGTGCAGGGAATTACGGGTTCTTGTCTGGGATGAGGGGAGGGGATGAAGGCGGTGGAGAGTAGATTGATAGCGATAGCGATGATGAGGTGAGGGTCACCGGCGGCGAGGGTGCAGGTAAAGGAGGAGATGGTCATAGTGGGTTGCGGGTGGTCGGCGAAGAAGGTGAGGGTGGTGTCGGGAGTCTGCTGGGAAGGTAAGGAGAAGAGAAAGGGAAGAAGAAGGTGAGGTGATGAGGTGGCGATGGTGTAAGGGGGATCGGCGGCGAGGTGGTGAGAAGTCGCGAGGGTGGGCTGCAGGCGTGGATAGGGTTTTCTGTGGATTCTCGGGGTGAAGTCGAGGACGGGAGAGGATAGAAAGGAGGCGGAGAGGGTGACGGCGAGGCGCGGTCTCGGAGGCAAGATGATGGTGGCAACGACGATGGCAACCGATCGAGGGTGGAGGTGGCTAGGGTTGAGTTTGAGTTGCAGGGGTTGATCGATGCTGCTGGGTTCGGAGTCGGGAAAGAAGAGAGAGGAGAAAGGGATGGTGGTCATGATGGCGAGGGATCTCCGGCGGCGAGGGCGACGGCGAGGCGCGGTCACGGGCGTGGGTTTGTAAGGAGGTGAGAGGCGGGAAAAAGAGAAAGAAGAGAACGGGAGGAAGAAGGAGAGAGAGAAAGGTATAGGAATAGGGTTTTTAAAAAACTTAATATATATAAAAATTTATATTATACATATATAAAGAAAGAGAGAGTATTGTGAGAGAGAGAGAGAGAAAGAGAGAGACAGAGAAAGAGGGAGGAGGGAGATAGAAAGAATGAGAGAGATCGAGATGAGAGAGAGAGAGAATGAACAGTATAGAGATATAGGGTTGGCGTTTTGTGAGGAGAGTGACGGAGAGAAAGAAAGAGAAGAGAAAAGGAAAGAAAAAGAAGGAGAGAGGGAGAGTGGGGGCCACGGTGAGCTGTGAGTAGTTAGGATTAGGATTATAAAAATTTAAAAAGATTTTAGTTTGTTATATAATTTAAATCGTAGATTATTTTTAATTAAAAAAATTGGATTTTCAGGTAAATACAAATATAGTCCAAAATACGCCCGGGTCGGGTCTAAAATTCAGATTTAAAATATGAAAAATATACGCGACTTTCAAAATTCAAAACGAATGCTCAGGTAATGAAAATGCATACCCCCAAGAATGGATGCTCGTGCGTGCGCGTAGCCCTCCAAACACGTCCGTTTCACTGAACGGGACGAGAACAAGATGCGCGGATGCTACCACGGGGTTAGGAGTATCATGCAAGCCAAGAAATGTATTTTTTAAAATATTTTACGTTCCTTAAAGTGTTATATGGTAAAAGATGCCATGGTAGATAAAATGCTAGTATGCGATAAAATTAAAAATGCACAAGTCTACATAACAAGTCAGGGTAATTCATAAATATGAATTAAACAAATTTCAAGCAAGCGGGTCGGGTCGAATACAATGTAAAATGTAAAATACCATTCGTACCCAAAACACGATAAATCAAGAAAATACCACAAATAAGTTATTACGAGAACTGGAATAGGTATAAACGAACTAGCTTGTTATATTATACCCAACTACAAAAGAATTTCGTCCTCGAAATTCCAAGAACAAGAAAGGATAAACAATCAAGAATTGCAAGAATAGTTATGGAAACTTCTGTCGGATTTTATCTTCTCATTCCCAAGTTGATTCTCCAGGTGAGCGATTTCCCCAAGAAACAAGTACAAGAGGGATAACCTTGTTCTTAAGAACCTTTTCTACTCGATCCACAATCGACATCGGTCGCTCCCCAAAAGTCAAATCTTCTCGTACAGTCAGCTCCGAATGATCCAGTATGTGTGTTTCATCTCGAACATACTTACGGAGTTGAGATACATGGAACACGTCATGAACATTCGCCAAAGATTTCGGTAACGCCAAACGATAAGCCACTCCTCCAACACGCTCTAAAATCTCGAAAGGTCCAACGAATCGAGGACTAAGCTTTCCTCGACTCCCAAAACGAAACACTCCTCTAGTCGGTGATATCTTCAAGAATACCAAATCACCAACAACGAACTCTAGATGTCTTCTCGATGTATCTGCCTAACTCTTTTGTCGGTCATGTGCTGCTTTCATATGATTCCGGATAGTGTTAACCTTCTCAGCTGTTTGCACGATCAAATCCGGTCCCAACAATCTTCGTTCTCCATCATCGTCTCCAACAAATAGGTGAACGACACTTGCGACCATAAAAAGTTTCGAATAGAGCCATCTGACTAGTCGCCTGGAAACTGTTGTTGTACGAAAACTCCACCAAGTGTAGATGATCCTCCCATGATCCCTTGAAGTCTAACATGCAAGTTCTTAACATGTCTTCAAGAGTTTGGATCGTTCTCTCCGACTGGCCATCTGTCTGAGGATGATAAGCTGTGATAAACTTCAATCGAGTCCCTAAACTTTCCTGTAAGCTCCTCCTGAAGTGTGTTAAGAAACGGGTGTCACGGTCGGACACGATGCTCACCGGTACTCCATGCAATCTTACAATTTCCTGCATGTACCATTCTGCCAATGCTTCCGTTGATTGACCAACTCGAAAAGGTATGAAATGAGCTGCCTTGGTCAATCGATCAACAATCACCCAAACTGCATTGTTGCCCTTTGGACTCCGCGGTAAGGCCGTCATGAAATCCATGGTTATATGTTCCCACTTCCATTGAGGAATCGGAAGTGGTTGCAATAAATCAGCAACCCTTTGATATTCAGCCTTAACTTGCTGATACACTAAGCACTTTGCCACAAAGCGGCAATCTCTCGCTTCATGCCTTCCCACCAGAAATGCTGTCGTAGATCACGGTACATTTTCGTGCCTCCTGGATGTACGGAATATGCCGAACTTTGCGCCCCTTCATAACTTCTTCGCGAATATCTCCTTTTGGCACACACAAACAACTACCATATCGTAACGAACCATCTTCATGAATCAGTAAGTCCGTTCGAATTCCAGCTTCAACCTATTCTCGAAACTTCTGTAATCTTGGGTCCTTCGACCGTGCTGCTTTAATAATCTCGATCAATGACGACTGTACTTGTAGCTGCATCAACTGTCTTGAAGAATGCGGTAGCGCGATCTCCAATTCGAATCTCCGAAAGTCTTCAATAAGCTCCTTCTGTGTAGTCAACATGTGAATTGCTAGCAACTGACTAAGCGCATCCGGTACAACATTAACTTCCCCGGATGGTATTTAAGATCAAGATCGTAGTCAGCCATCAGCTCCAACCATCTACGTTGCCTTATATTAAGCTCCTTCTGAGTGAACACGTACTTTAGGCTTTTGTGCTTGGTGAATATTTCGACCCCTTTCGCCCAATAAGTAGTGTATCCAAATCATCAAAGTGAAAATCACAGCTGCTAGCTTCAAGTCTTGGGTTGGGTAATTCTTCTCATGGGTCTTCAACTGTCTCGATGTGTAAGCTACAATCTTCCCATGCTGCATCAAAACACATCCCCAAACCTTTTTCCAGATGCGTCGCTGTGAATCACCAATTCTCCGGAACCGTCTGGTACGGTTAAAACAGGTGCGGTTATCAACCTTTACTTCAACGCCATAAAAGCTGATGCATATCTATCCGTCCAATTGAACGGTACTTCCTTCCGCGTAAGCTTGGTCAAAGGCTCAGCTAAGCGAATAAAATTCTCCACGAACCTTCTGTAATATCCGGCAAGTCCAAGAAAACTTCTGATCTCTGCAACGTTCTTCGGAATCGGCCAGTCTCAAACTGCTGTAATCTTTTCGGGATCAACAGCGATTCCATCTCTGGACACGACATGCCCCAAAACTTTATTTCTTCAAGCCAAAACCCGCACTTGCTCATCTTTGCATACAATCTTTCTTGCCTCAATGTCTGCAGTGCGATCTTCAAGTGTTCTGCATGCTCTTCTACGCTCCTCGAGTAGACCAGAATATCATCGATGAACACCACTATAAACTGGTCCAAGAATGGTGAAAAGATTCGGTTCATCAAGTCCATAAATATCGCCGGTGCATTTGTGACTCCGAATGGCATCACTAAATACTCGTAATGTCCATACCGAGTTCTGAACGCAGTCTTGCAAATATCTTCTGATTTAACTCGGACCTGATGATATCCGGATCGTAAATCCAGCTTCGAGAATACCCTTGCGTCACTAAGCTGCTCGAACAATTCGCCAATGCGAGAGATCGGGTACTTGTTCTTAATAGTCACCCGGTTAAATTCTCGATAATTGATGCACATCCTCCTTGTGCCATTTTTCTTCTTTACTAGAAGATCTGGAGCTCCCCAAGGCGAGTTAGTACTGCGAATCCGACCCTTCTTAAGTAATTCAGTAACCTGCTTCTTGACTTCTTCCAACTCCACTGGTGCTATTCGATAGTACGCCTTTGAGATTGGCGCTACACCAGGAACAAGATCGATCGTGAACTTCACATCTCGTTTTGATGGTAAACCCGAGATGTCTTTGAACACGTCAATGAAATCTCGAACTACAGCTGGCGCTTCATCTTTATCAACCTCCAGTGACGAAAGAACATTAGTTGTCGGCCTAGCCCTAAACTCAACTGGCCCGACAAAGCTGCTTCCTCCAGCAAAAACAAACTCCGGATGTCCGGGAATCTGGAAATACGCTTTCTTTGCTCTACAATCAATGTGAGCGTAGAAAGTGCCGAGAAAATCCATTCCCAAGACAACAACAAACGAAGGGATGCACAAGAATTGAATAATTCCAATGCGGGGAAAACATGATCAAGTAGGATACCTGAAACGATTTCACCTGAAGCCAAACACTGAAGAAGATAAGCACGGTAAAACGAATTCAAACTTGCGATAAACATGAACTGGAAAGTAAGAGAAGCAAGGCAATATAACAACCATGAAACAAGGAAGTGAATCAAGACCAGGACTCCAAGTTACTTAAATAGAGTACCGCATTGTAACCATGCTGCAGTTCATAGTTATAATCACATAACTCCACTCAAGTCGCCCAAATCCTAGTATCAGAATCAAGGAACAGGGAGAAACAATAGTGAACCAAAAAGGTTTCAAACCGAGATGCAAAGTGGTTTGCATATCGTTAAGGCAAAGGATAAAGAGAAAGATATGATTCAAGAATCACGATAACAAGGTGGGAGGACATGTTCCTAATCACGAGTATTCTGATTCGTGTATTGGGTCCAATACCCAACTACAAAAGAATCAAACCCGATTAACCTATATCCTATGTCTCTGATACCAAACAAACCATATCACGCCCCGCTTCCCAGAGTACGCTAAGATAGGCACGTGATATAGCCAACCATACTGCCTGTGGATAGGAAAAATCCCTCCACAGTCACATTACGGCTGTAGAGATATCAAGAACAGGAAAATAAACTAAACTATCTAGTACATGTTCATGAGCCAGAATAAATGAGTCAAGAAATAATAATATGCAGAAGCAAAAGATCCAATAAATAAAACACCTGGAAAGTAAAATTGGATACCAACAGGATCCTCACCGCTCGGTCTAACAGCGACAGTACTCCTGATCAGTCTGCAACAAAGATAGAGGATCTGGGCCAGGCAAAACCCAGACGTCACTGCGTCATAACATCAGGCAATAATATAAACAAGGTAGCCAAACATGCAGGTATGTGTATGAACAGTAAAACAGATATAACAGTAATATAAGTGAGGACAACGAGGGTAATGTGCAGGGAGTAATCTAAACCGGTCTACTGTGTTAACTACTCTCAAGTCCTAGAAATCAATTTGATGAATCATCGATGTAACTCAATAGTGTTGGAGATAGTGCCCACAGAGTCAATTATTGGATCACAGGCACGTGATTGCAATGATTGAGGGAGGACCTATCCCGGTAGGCCAGTCTTACTCAAGATGATAGTATGCTATCTGGTTTATCTTTATCATCGTGTACTGCTTTAGGTGACTTGACAGGTCGCTATTACACGTTGATAGAGCCCCTAGGATTCTTTCTTGACTGCCAGCAGTATGAGGGCGATCATATACGTGGGAGCTGGTAGTCTATAAGCACATCCTTAAAAGGTCCCTAGTCATGGGAGTTTCGAGATAGGGCATCGATATTCCAGAGTAGACTAGTGTATACAGTCGAGACCCCGACGAGGGGCGGTTGCCGGCCTCACAAGCCACTGGTGTCAGTTGGTTCACCTAAGATGTATACAGGTGCTCATTGGGTTATGAGTACACCGGACAGGACTCGCCGGGAACCTGCTAGTTGGGATTATACCAGACGTCAGATAGCAGTTCCCTGGTGACATGTGTATAGGTTAGTTCATCGACCTGAGGATCGTCATTTGTCTCGTGTGAGTTCCCACTATACTTTGATTACTACCCTACCATGCTCAAAGGAGACGTGCAAACAGGTTTTAGTTGGGTACAGTCCCGAGCCACATGGAGGCAGTGAGTGGATCTTGAGGGGTTCGTCTCTCCCGGTATTGGGGGTGAGGTCGCGCTGTGTCTAGGAGAGCCTGTTAGTTATATGTATGCCCTAGAGGCCATTACTGTACATAGGATGTATATTGTAGTGGATGCTGGGACATATATAGGTTAGGACTTTCTTGCTCGACATGATAGTACGCTATCTGGTTGCACTTTATCTTAACATGTATACTTTCTGTCTCTCTGATTACATGTTGATAAAGCCCATAGGATGTGTACTCGACTTCCAGGACTATGATGTAGATCATACTAGTGGGGCCTGGGTAGTCCATGAGTACATCCTTGAAATGTTCCTAGTCGAGGGAATATCGAGACGGGGCATCGATATTCCAGAGTAAACTAGCGCATATCTTCTCGACCCATGCGATGGGCGATGTATGATCCCATATCCATTGGTGTTTGACATCGAAGATGGTATGTGGGTGCTCAGTGGAGACTGGGTACACTGAATGGACTCGCCGAGAACTCCCAGATGGTATTATACCTCACGTCAGATGGCAGTTCTCTGGTGACACTGGTACAGCTTAGTCTGTTGACCCAGATCGTCATAGAGTCTTGTGTGTCTCCCACTGTGCTTTGATTTCCACCCTACCACGGCTCTACTGAGTCGTGCAAACAAGTGGTTTTTGGGTACAGTCCCGATTCACATGGAGGCAATGAGCGATAGGAGGGGATTCGTCTCTCCCGGTATTGGGGGTTGATGTTGTGCTATGCTCGACTGGCCATAACAGGAAATCCCTGGCCAGGGTTGCAGTGATATACTGGTAAGAGTTATCAGTAGTTTCACGAATGTTATGGACCTCAAGTCGGCATGACTTATCGAGCTACTGGGGTCTGACGTTTACCACCCCTAGGCGAGATATGCGACATATCAGACGAACAGACCGGACTGTACGGTAAGTGTTACTGGTTGGATTCACAGGAGTGTGAGCGGGCTTGCTCGTCGATCTTCTGATCGCTCAATACCCGGGTGGCCGTTACGTTTAGCAGACCGCTTGCGGCTTGTGGGTGGTTGATATGATCATCATCTGCTGCCGGCGTATTGACGAGTCTTTAGAGTCCTACACAGAGGTTTCCTAGCTCAAGCGAAACGAAATAGGAGAGCATATGAGATATGTGCGGGACCGAGAATAATTCGAGTATGTGATACCGTATTCCATTCTCGCGATCAATGTATCGATTGGTTATATGCGATATAACCTAGTTATCGAATCAAGGATTGATTCGATAAGCCGATACATATGATACTAGTCGGTTATATCCGATATGACCGGATCGTTAAATCAAGTGTTGATTTAATGATTTAGTGCATATTTATATATTTGATATATTACTTTGCATTAACTAGTATTGGTTCACTTAGAAAAGGATTTTCTCACTTGAATTGTACACATTGTATATGCGATATAGTTTTGTGCACATGTTTGTATCATGTTTGATGATACATGCTTACTTGGTTAAGTGTAAAGAATCAAACCATGGTTTAAGTTAATGATTAGGGTTTTGATTATTTATTCATTTATCTTTCTTATTTATTCATTTTTGGAAAAAGAAAAGGATAAATGAATGGTTGAATGTTTTGTTTTTAGTTGAAGTTTCTTGAAACTTTGACTAAGTCACTCTTTTGTTCTTATGCTTAACCCTAACCATCCTTTTAACCATGGTCTTTTCTCTACACCTAACTAAGGTTGAAAGTATTATAAGTATTCTTTTTATTTTCTTTTTTAAATAACTTATCATATCTTCTTCTTCTTTTTCATCTTCTTCTTCCATGAAGAAAGCTAGTGACCATCAATGGCAACTAGTGAAATCAAGTGAGAAATCCAATTCTAAAGTCTACCCACTTCCTATTTCTTCATCCTCTACTACTTGCCATGTAGTAGAGTGTGTTGTCTTCACAAGTTTCTTGACTTGGCGAAGGCGGAGCTCGTTCTTGTGATGCCTCGACGTAGATCATCTTCGGCATCGAACCGACGATCAAGCCCGCCCATTTTTTCGACGAAGCCGATACTTGAGTTCGGGATTCGATTTGGACAGCAGAGGGAGATCATCGCGGAGCTTAGGGAGTGGTGGACCGGATCTACAAAGGTTGTAGCCCTTTCCTTTAGATACATTTCCGTTTACATGCTTGCTTCGCCTATATATCTAGTTAACGATCCGTATTAGGGTTTGTAGGCACTTGTAAAATTTGATTTGTGCATGTTTGATCACTTGTGAGACTCCATTAGAGTGCTTAGGAACCCTACAGTGGTATCAGAGCCTAGCTAGAGCCTTAGGCGAAGTCTCGACGGAATCAGAAGTCCGATCGACCCAAAACCCGACTTGAAAAATGCTCTCTGGACTTTTCTGTAAAATGTGGATTTTTGTAGATTAAAAATATTCAGAAAAATCAGCAGGAATATCTAAGACTTACTGTGAAATTCGAGCTCCTGTATCCATCAAAGAGCCGCGTTTCCGCCGCATAAGCATGGCTTATGCGGCGGATCCGCGGCCATAATGTATCTTTATTTGATGAAATTTGCACAGTAATTCTTCGTATGCAATGCTGGTTTTCCTGGGAATATTTTAATATTTATTCCAGAGTTTTATTTTCTGGGTAGTATTGGGAACTCAGTGTATCGATCGGATTGTCTAATTTTGTCAGTGTGTTTTTCCGGGTATTTTAGAATATGTTAAAAAGTTCGATCGGATATAAATACCCACTTTTTCCCCTGCCGGAAAATTTCCAATTGTTGGATTTTTCCGTAGTTTAACGACGTTCTAAGTAGTGCAAGTAACGCGATGGTCCCTCTAGAAGACAACAAACCTTAACTCGATTATGTGACCGTCTTGAACTGCCCTTTGAACCTTCGGGTTTGGGGCAGTACGGCGTGCCACATGTGAGGCGTTGGCTTGACCCTTCTACGGCTGGACCGTTGGTACTGAGGCACGAACTGAATGCTGTTAGACTTATTTCATGTGTTGAGCTGTTTCGGGAAAACTTGGGTGTTCGAATGTTCGATCGGAAAGTTTAACATTTTCTGTTTATCCGGAATGTGATACAATAATTGGAATTCACAAAAGTTATGTGATAACTGAATGAATATTATAAACATAGCACTTTAGTCTCACTTGATCGGTTGCCACGGAATTTTGATGTGATCAAAAGTCCGTAGCAATCACGTAGCGTACGCGGATACTCGCCGGGTAAACTTAATAGACAGCCTCACTCCATTGCCCCGACCAAGTGACTGTTGGAGAACCCCGTCGCCGAAAACATCCGTTCGGGTGCTCGCAGTAGCGGTGTTCCGCCTTGGTGCACTTCGTCGACGGTTTCGGGGGTGCGGCCGTCTACTAAAGTTTGCGACAAGCATTCGATCAGAATGTCGGGAATCCTGTTGAATTGCCCGACTTAATATTGAAAAGAGTTTTCGATAATGAGACTAAAATACGGGGTTTATAATTGTTAGGCATGCGATGTCTAAGTATTTCATTTGGTCAGGCATGCGATGTCCGAGGAGGTTGCGGATTCCAACTGTTGTAGTTTTACACTTTCTTTTCTGTGACCGTAAGTGTAATATGTGATATCGCCGGTTTCGTTGCTATATGTCAACGACAATTGGGATGCGCATATTTACTTACGTTGATGACATGTGATGTTATGTGTTGCTGGATATGTTATATTGGATCGTCGTGTTTGAATAGCCGGGGGGTTTTTATGTGAGATGAGTGTTTTTTCATTTTCATTCATGTAAAAAACTTGTATGTAATATTCTTTTATTGGAGCACTTCCAGGTTGCGGATGTTGTCACCATTTGTATATTATTTACTTTTCCGCATTAGGATAGACCCAAGGAGGGGAGCACAAGTAACCGGATTCTGGGGTCCAGAGGGAGACCATCTCGAGGAGTCGAGTCCGGGTCTCCTAACCCTAGAATTGGTAGGGTTACTTGCCGCTCTCGTAGGGGTCTAGGGGTGTGGGATTGGCTATTCATCACGACCGTGGAATCCGTGTTTTATACTGGCTCGTATTGAAAACACGGACGTCCTAGTATATCCAATATTTCATATGTATCTTCTGCTGTGATTTATCTGTGATCATGTGATGTTCTGTGACAGATATTGTATATAGTATATATGATATATTATATAAACGTTGCTTATGTTTTACACCCGCGCTAGCCCTGCCCCGCTCTGCCGTTAGTTACCTAACCTAACGGTGCAGACGGGACATCGAGGCGAATGCGGATGGTATAAGCGTATGTTATATTTATCTGTGATGTTTAGGTGGACTTAAATGATGGGATATTCATTAATGAGATTAATGAAAGAAAATAAACCTAATTGATGTTGTGGAATCGAATTTCAAAATAAAAACAGGTAGCTACAGTTCTTGCTTTGCATCGTGGTGTTCATTATAGAACATCCTGCACCTTATTCGATGAGGAAAGGACCGAGATCCCTTCACCGGGAGCGACTCCTTTAGCAATAACTGGCAGATGCTACACACTCGGTTTGTCTTTGATCGCTTCTATAGTTTCTGCTTTGCACAGTGATATATATGATATATCCCGCACCTCATTCGACGAGGAAAGGGCCGACGATCCCTTCACCGGGAGTGGCCCCTTTAGCAAAACTAGAAAAGCCTCAAAAACATTCCATTTAAAAACCATTTGATTCCGCAACGAGATCAAGTTCAAAGCGTTAAAGGTTTTCACAAAACCCATTCGCAACCCTCCGTCATTTTAGGAAGTAGAGTACTTAGTATTCGTGCTGTGTTTGTTGACCATAGTCAAGGCACAGTGTACGGTAGCTAAGTGATGTCTTTCTACACCGCATATGATGCGATTAGTTAGGACAGTCATGTGGCTTTGTTGACCTTAGCCAAGGGTCATGTGGGTGGGTCTAATTAATCATGAAATGACGGGTAGAACTTGATTAGTACCTATGATTTGTTGACCTTAGCCAAGGTCATAGGTGCTAGGGGTAAAAACCTTTATCGGGAGTTTCAAGTGTTGAAATTTGCAATGAGATTGCATACCTTCTATATGATAGTTGGATCCCGATACCCACTGCGAGTAATTGTTACTCCTGGGAGAGTTTTTCACTTTACAATTAGCCGATCAAGTAGGTGTCTAGAAAGGTGTCAACGGGGTTACGCCTCTGGAAAAACGAGGTTTACTGTAATTAGGTCCGTGCGAAAGCACGGGGAACCTCCCTCAAAGTACCGACACTGGCCTGGCTAAAAGATTGGCGAACTTGTAGAGTGTAATTAATCCCGGCTAGTCTTTCCTTTTAAGGTATGAAGGAAGATTTGATAAAAACAGTGGGAGCCATCCTGATTAGATAAAATATATAACCAATCTGATCTTGCAAGAGCGCACGCAGAGTGTTTTCTTCTCTCTCTCTCCAGGTACCGACCATATCACGCCTTAATCAAGATAATAATACGGAAAATTGACCGAACCCGCTTGTTATACTGAGCTGGGGAACGTTGGTCCCGCTCCAACTTATAATTGTTATAAGACAGAGCAGTAAATTGGGGAATACCAGAATTCCTATGCCGTCCAAACGAAGAAAGTGCATATGATGCATCTCCTTCGGGTGTGTTCATTATAAAGAACTGTTTCTCAGTATCCTCTGCATCCTGGGTATATGATACCGGATCAGGATCCCAGATATGTAATCTGTTACATAGGGCTACAAAAAGGTAGAAAAACTGAGAACGGGTGATAAGTTTCATGAGACAGAAAACGGGGCAAGTGTTGCAGCCAAGTCTGTTGGTCACTGTCACCCTGTATTACGAATACATTGATTCTGAACAAATGCTATTAGATACCCAACCTGATATACAAAATCATATCAGTCTCTTTATTAGTAAAGAAAGGATATAATTTTGTATTGATGGATAATGTTTTAAACACCTCCTATATCAAAAGTTGATCGGTTCAGGCACGCTATCTAAAAGTATTAACGTTCTAAATCAAACTACAGTTCCTAGTATACTGAACACACACAAGAAGAAGAGTTCAGAAATGAACGAATTCTTCTTGAGGCATTGTAGACTAGGTCATATCAATGCGACCCGACTGGCTGAAGTTACATTTAGATGTATATTTAAATCAGTTTGAATTTACATCTTGTGAAACTTGCCAGTCATGTCACAAAGATAATATGACCATAGCTCTGTTTATTGGAAACAGAGAAAGAGTTAATGAACTCTTGGGACTGATACATGATAATGTATGTAAGGTCTCCTGTCTACACATGCCAGGACAGGTTCTTTATACTTCATTATATTCTCTGATAATCTCTCAAGATTCAGTCATATATTCCTGTTGAAATATAAGTCCGAACCTTTTGAGGTATTCACAGAATATAACTAGGAAGTAGAGAACCAAAATACGGATATAAGTATTATGTCCTATGATGAGATCAGGGAGGAGAATACTTGTGCATAGCATTCCTGGACTATTCTAAAAGAAAATGAGATTCTCTCTCAGCATTACTCCTCCGTATAAACCATAGCACGATGGTATATCGGGGCGGAGCAATCACACCCTATATGATAAGGTGTGCTCTATGATAAGTACTACTGAGTTACCTATTTCCTTCTTGGGAGTTATACGCTTGAGAAGCTGCATACCTATTGAATTAGGTTCGAATCAAATCAGTGCCTACCACTCCATATGAGATATGGTGTGGGAAGATCCTATCTCTTAAGTAAGTTAAGATTTGGGGTTGTCCGGCCTATGTCAAAAGCAAAATCCGGACAAGATCGAGGCAAGGTCAGTTCTGTAGAACTGGAAAGGTTCCAGCTATTCGAAACTACAGCTGAAGATTTGACAGAACCAAAGGATTTTATAGTTCCCGACGAACCTCAGCCTCTCCGCCGATCTAGCAGGGTTCCTCACCTGCTTGAGAGATACTTCGGTTTCTCGATGACAGTGGGAGCTAGGATTGCATCATGAGATGATGACCCAACTAGATTCGAGCAGGCCATCAAGAGTAGGGACTCTGTAAGAATGGCTGGATGCTTAGTCATCTGAGATGGAATCCATATACACCAACAAAGTATGGACTTTGGTTGAGATATCTGAAGGGTTAAATCCCCATCAGGAGCAAGTATATCTTGAGAAGATTACTTGGTGTAGATGGACAAGTTGAGACTTTCATAGCTAGACTTGTTAAAGGTTTTCGTCATCGACCAGACACGAATAATGATGAAACCTTTTCCAGGGACTATGCTTAAGTCCATCCAGATCCTACTTGCCACGGCTACATACCATGACTACGATATCTGGTGGTAGGATGCCATGACAACTTTTCTAAATGATGATTTAGAAGAGAAAGTCTATAAGAACACAGCCAGAGGGCCTCGTAGACAGTGGGAGCAGCGGAAACGTGTGCAAGATGCTTTATAGGATAAAGCAGGTATCGCGGAGTTGGAACATCTGTTTTGATGGATTAGTCAAATAAGTTGACATCATCAAAATGGTAGATGAACCTTGTATAAACAAAAGGATAGTAGGGAGTATGGTGACGATCCTCGTAGAGTATGTAGATGACATACTCTTGTTAGGGAAGGAGTTTCCTATGCTACGCTCGATCAATCTCCGCTTATCACAACGATTTTCCATATAGGATCAAAGTGATACCTACTAAATCCTAAGCTTTGGATCTATGAGATAGATCTAATTGGATGTTAGGATACTCACTAGTTGTAGTGAAATGGTATCAATCGATCCTGGGGAGAATCACTGGAAGGGTTCCAGAGTGATAAAGACGACTGAATGTCAGTCACAGGCATTGTCTTTACCCTTAGTAAAGGGACGGTATGTTGGAAGAGTTCCAAGCTAGATACCGTGGCAAACTAGACGATAAAGGCTGGTAACATCGCTATTAAAGATACTACCAAAGAGGCAGTTTGGGTGTATATAGGTTCATAGGATGAACTAGGTTCCTACCATTGTGTGACAATGGAAGTGTGGCTTCGAACCTGGAACCCTGGTCCCATCAGTGACCCAGACATATTCTGAGGCAGCATCACCTGATCATGGAGATAGTTGATCTCCAGGGTGATCGAGGTTAGGAGAGTAGACTCAGAGGACAACACGGCGGATCCACTCACGAAGGCCTTTTCCCAAAGAGAGACTTTAGGGGATGGTTGAGTATGTGATACTGCAACCACTGCTATAGATGGCCCTAGTGCAAGTGGGAGATTGTTAGTTATATGTATGCCTAGAGGCCATTACTGTACATAGGATGTATATTGTAGTGGATGCTGGGACATATATAGGTAGGACTTTCTTGCTCGACATGATAGTACGCTATCTGGTTGCACTTTATCTTAACATGTATACTTTCTGTCTCTCTGATTACATGTTGATAAAGCCCATAGGATGTGTACTCGACTTCCAGGACTATGATGTAGATCATACTAGTGGGGCCTGGGTAGTCCATGAGTACATCCTTGAAATGTTCCTAGTCGAGGGAATATCGAGACGGGGCATCGATATTCCAGAGCAGACTAGCGCATATCTTCTCGACCCATGCGATGGGCGATGGATGATCCCATATCCATTGGTGTTTGACATCGAAGATGGTATGCGGGTGCTCAGTGGAGACTGGGTACACTGAACGGACTCGCCGAGAACTCCCAGATGGTATTATACCTCACGTCAGATGGCAGTTCTCTGGTGACACTGGTACAGCTTAGTCTGTTGACCCGAGATCGTCATAGAGTCTTGTGTGTCTCCCATTGTGCTTTGATTTCCATCCTACCACGGATCTACTGAGTCATGCAAACAGGTGGTTTTTGGGTACAGTCCCGATTCACATGGAGGCAATGAGCGATAGGAGGGGATTCGTCTCTCCCGGTATTGGGGGTTGATGTTGTGCTATACTCGACTGGCCATTACAGGAAATCCCTGGCCAGGGTTGCAGTGATATACTGGTAAGAGTTATCAGTAGTTTCACGAATGTTATGGACCTCAAGTCGGCATGACTTATCGAGCTACTGGGGTCTGACGTTTACCACCCCTAGGCGAGATATGCGACATATCAGACGAACAGACCGGACTGTACGGTAAGTGTTACTGGTTGGATTCACAGGAGTGTGAGCGGGCTTGCTCGTCGATCTTCTGATCGCTCAATACCCGGGTGGCCGTTACGTTTAGCAGACCGCTTGCGGCTTGTGGGTGGTTGATATGATCATCATCTGCTGCCGGCGTATTGACGAGTCTTTAGAGTCCTACACAGAGGTTTCCTAGCTCAAGCGAAACGAAATAGGAGCGCATATAAGATATGTGCGGGACCGAGAATAATTCGAGTATGTGATACCGTATTCCATTCTCGCGATCAATGTATCGATTGGTTATATGCGATATAACCTAGTTATCGAATCAAGGATTGATTCGATAAGCCGATACATATGATACTAGTCGGTTATATCCGATATGACCGGATCGTTAAATCAAGTGTTGATTTAATGATTTAGTGCATATTTATATATTTGATATATTACTTTGCATTAACTAGTATTGGTTCACTTAGAAAAGGATTTTCCCACTTGAATTGTACACATTGTATATGCGATATAGTTTTGTGCACATGTTTGTATCATGTTTGATGATACATGCTTACTTGGTTAAGTGTAAAGAATCAAACCATGGTTTAAGTTAATGATAAGGGTTTTGATTATTTATTCATTTATCTTTCTTATTTATTCATTTTTGGAAAAAGAAAAGGATAAATGAATGGTTGAATGTTTTGTTTTTAGTTGAAGTTTCTTGAAACTTTGACTAAGTCATTCTTTTGTTCTTATGCTTAACCCTAACCATCCTTTTAACCATGGTCTTTTCTCTACACCTAACTAAGGTTGAAAGTATGATAAGTATTCTTTTTATTTTCTTTTTTAAATAACTTATCATATCTTCTTCTTCTTCTTCATCTTCTTCTTCCATGAAGAAAGCTAGTGACCATCAATGGAAACTAGTGAAATCAAGTGAGAAATCCAATTCTAAAGTCTACCCACTTCCTATTTCTTCATCCTCTACTACTTGCCATGTAGTAGAGTGTGTTGTCTTCACAAGTTTCTTGACTTGGCGAAGGCGGAGCTCGTTCTTGTGATGCCTCGAAGTAGATCATCTTCGGCATCGAACCGACGATCAAGCCCGCCCATTTTTTCGACGAAGCCGATACTTGAGTTCAGGATTCGATTTGGACAGCATAGGGAGGTCATCGCGGAGCTTAGGGAGTGGTGGACCGGATCTACAAAGGTTGTAGCCCCTTTCCTTTAGATACATTTCCGTTTACATGCTTGCTTCGCCTATATATCTAGTTAACGATCCGTATTAGGGTTTGTAGGCACTTGTAAAATTTGATTTGTGCATGTTTGATCACTTGTGAGACTCCATTAGCGTGCCTAGGAACCCTACAGAGCCATTACACAAAGCCCTCGGCCGAGGCAGGAGATTTACTGGTAGGTATTCCAGTAGTATCTCAGGGTGTTCTGGGCTACACTCCGACACGACTTGTACCGCTTTTGGGGGTCTGACTTTTACCAACCCCCTAGGCCCGCCATGCGATGCTCATAGACGAACGGACCGGACTTACGGATATTGTCACTGACAGGCTCAGTAGGGTGTCAGGATGAGTTCACTCACAGACGTCCCTTTTGGTCAATAGCTGGTGGCCTGTCACGTATGGCTAATACCTTTGACGTGCTAGTGGTTAAATCCACAGCCATAGTATTGACGAGTCTTTAGAGTCCCCCACAGACCAGTTGCTCAAGTTTTGGGCGAAACACTGTAGAGGCCGTATGGAGATATGGCAGGGTTCGATCAGATACGTGCGGCATTGCACGAATCAGGATCAGACGGTTAATACTAGCAGGCTTTGGTTTAAGCCGGATCCTAGTATTGTACAGTGTAGATTTTGTCTCATTGCATTTGTATTTCGGTCGGAATACAAATGCGAGTGTGTATACACAGTAGCGGGGTTTTCCTGTAATTTATTACGGGATCAGTTTTTGGAGTTGCCAGTTTGTTTTCCGTTTCGGCCATATTTCTTTGTATCTTTCATTGGCCGAAGATTGGTGGAGGAGGGCTTATTTGCATTTGTGCAAATAAGCATTTGTGGAGGGTGTTCTTTGCATTTTGTTGCATCATGATGGTTTTCATGATGGGTGCACCATCCATTGACTTGATTAATCCATCATTGCTTGACTTTTGTTTTGATGGTTGAGTGTTGGGTTTTTGGTATGAGATTTTGGGTTATGATTATTCCTCATGATAACATTCTAGCATTATTGCTTACCCACCCCCTTGTCTTTGCTCTCCCTCTCCCCATTCACATATGTGGCCGGCCATTCCCTTGTGGGGGTTGACACAATTTTTGGGGTGCCATTTTCATCTCATATTTGCTTGCAAAATTCTTTTGGTTCACCTCCAAAGTTTACACTTCATTTTCCTCCACCATATACATGGCAACTCCTACCCCAAATGAGACATAGCTCACTACACTATTCTACAGCAAACCTTGGGCACGTCGACTCGCTAACTTCGTGCCCGAGTTGCCTCGGACCAGAGGTGGGAGCCCGTAAAAGAAGCCGGCGATGTGGTGCCCTTCCGGCGAGGAGGCGACGACCGGAGTTTCCGCGGGAAGATCGGGACGACGACGAGAAGACCGGAGGACACGGATCACTCGGTATATCTCTCTACCCCTTCTCTAGTTAGCTAGGACTAGTTTAATGGCCCGATCCGGGTATTTAGTGCGCGGTGGTGCCGGTTTCAAAAATCAAAGTAAACTAACGCTTCCGCATTTTGGCCTCGGGATGACGGCCGGGGTGCCGCCGTGCACTTCCAGTGGTATCAGAGCCTCGCCATTAACCTAGTCTGGCTTTGTCTAATGTGTTTACATTTCCGATCGAACAAAAATTCCAAAATCCGCGTTTTCAATAGCATCAGTTTTCTGTCGATTTTTTTCTGGCTCGAATTTTTTTCCAGTATATTGCAGAATGATGTGCAGGGAATTATAAGACTTCTGTAGAAATTTGATCACGTGAACGCTCTATACGACCGAGGAACAGTGGCCAAACCCATGCTTGGGCCGCGGTTCCGCCGCAGTATTTGCAGTTCAGTGGATCAATTTTTTACAGAGGGTCTCTGGGCTAAAAATTGGGGTTTTGGAATATTATTTTTGGGCCCAGAATTTCTTTATGTGCTACAGTAATGCTTGGGGCCCATTTGGTAAATTTTGATCGATCGGAAAATTTTAAACACATTAGTTCACAGTATTTACATTATATCTGCGACCGTGAATGTCACTTGATCGGTAAATCCTGTCTAACTGCTATAGCCCGGTTAGACGAATTTGCGAACGTGACATTCACGTTGATGTTCTGTGTTGTGCTGTGATGTTGCGGATCGGTCGCGGGGGATAGCCTGGTTGCAGTGGCAGTACAGATTTTTGTCGTATTATTTATATTTGATATTGCGGGGCGAGCGTCCGACATGTGGACTGCCGTCACTGCCTGTTTGTATATTATTCTTTTGGGGCACGACCGGGTCGAGGTCGATGTACCCGTTGTATGTATATTTTACTTTCTGTACTAGGATTGCCCCGCACCGGATAGCCGGGTTCTAGAGGGCAACGGGCCCGCATCTCATGGCATTGAGATGGAGGGGGCTTCACTCTAGAATTGGTGGGCTATTCGCCGCACTCGTAGGGGGTACAGGTTGACCCAGGAGGGGTGCCCAAGTTACCGGATTCCGAGAAGTGCTGGGTGGTCCATTCACGTTGCTGAAGGGGGCTGCCTCGCTTCAGGTTTTGGCGGGTAACTTGCTGCGCCCGTAGGGGTCTAGGATTTCATTGCACAGGCTATCCACACGATCAGGGGAACGTCGGGTTTCAGTAGCGGCTCTGTGAAACCCGGGGATCCCAGATATCTGTATTGTTCTGTGATGCTGTACATTTCTGTGATGTTGCATTTTATCACGCCTTGAGCGAAATATTATATATTGATATATATACTAGTAGATGTTGTATATGTTTTGCATCCGCGCTAGTCCAGTCCCTGCTCTGTCGTTAGTTATCTAACCTAACGGGTAATGACGGGACCCAGTGGCGAATGCGGATGGCATATACGTACATCATTATTTTCGTTCTTTATTGGTGTGATCAATTGATGGGACTGCGTTGATTCGGATCAATGCAAGTTAAACAAAGCTAATCTGATGTTGTTGGAACACTTTTCAAAAAGCCGTTATTGTAAGGACGTTCACTTTTGTTTAGCACAGTGGTATTCAGTTGGAATATCCTGCTCCTCAGTCGACGAGGCAAGGGCCGAGATCCCTTCACCAGGAGTGACCCCTTGGACAGAAGTTTCCGTCAGGGCAATAACTTCACTATAGCCGATTACTTTTGCTTTGCATCGTGGTATTCAGTTGGAATATCCTGCACCTCATTCTACGGGGAAAGAGCCGAGATCCCTTCACCGGGAGTGACCTCTTTAGCAAAGGTTTTCGTCACTATATTTTTAAAAGCTATCCGGTTCCTTCAACGATATCAAGTTCATTACGTTAAAGGTTTTCGCCAGAAACCATTTGTAGCCCTCCATCATTTCGGTTAAATATTCGGTAGTATTCAAGCTATGTATTTTGACCTCATGCCAATGCATAGTGATTTGTAGCTGCCGGATATTTAGCTATTGCATAGATAGATGCGTTGGTTTGGGACAGTCGTACTACTATTTTGGCCTACGTCAAGGGTATGTACGGGTGGGTTCAAATTAACCTGGACAATGATGGGTAGAACTTGACATGCGACTTATGATATTTTGACCTCACGCCAAGGTCATAAGAGCATGGGGCAAAAATCACATCGGGAGTTTCTAAAGAAACTGAAACTTGCCAGATATGTGCATACCTTCTGGAGTGTGATAACGTGAGCGGATTCCGTCACGTTATCATGCGATGATAGTTGGATCCCGATTCCCATTGATGAGTTGGTTTACTCCTCGGGTGATCCCGACTAATTCTTCTTTCAGGTTTAGAGGAGAATTTGACGGTACAGTGGGAGGTTTCCAAATTAGATAAATTGGTAACCATTCTGATCTAGGTTAGAGTGCACGCTGAGTGTTTTCTTTTCTCTCTCTCTTTGGCAGCAACAATTGACCCGACCCTAGACTATGACTCAGTGACCAAGTTGACCGAACCTTCTTATAAGACTGGCTTTTGGATTGTCAGAGTTGCAAACCTCATTGCCACTCCTACTTTTACCCTTTTCTCCAGGACACCCCGTATTACTACGAACGTCCACTTCCATTGAACAAAACCATCGTATGGTTATATACGAACTCAAAGGAATTTATTCGAGGATGGTTTCCGGTTCTGGAGAAAACGAATAGGACTATTCAGTTGTCTTTTCCTTTTACCTTCTCTCAGGTTGCGAGTACTCCTTGGTTTAGGAGATAGTACACCTATTACGCAAATTGGATAGTCTTCTTCCAAACCATAGGCAGGTGCCGAACGATAGGGAATGAAGAAAACCAATTAGCCTAAACGGTGTACAGAAGGTATTATGTAAAGACAAAGAAATGGATTAGAAGGAGGGCAAAGTAAATTGCGACTGCTATTCACGACCAAACCAAGTATTTCATTACCACTCCCACTTCACCTTTGTATTTCTCCAGAACACTCCGTATCACTATGTAGATCCACAGTTTATTGGATATTCCATCGTATGGTTATATACGAACTCGAAAGGAATTTGTTCCAGTTCGGGGATGGATTCTGGTTCAGGAGAAATATGAATAAGGTTTGTTCGGTTGTCTTTTATCTTCACCTTCTCTCGCATTGTGAGTGTTCCTTGGATTAGGGCAGTACACCCATTATGCTTATTGGATAGTCTTCTTCCAAACCATAGGCTGGTGCCGAACGGTAGGGAAAGAAGAAAACCATTTGGCCAAAAGGGGTGTACAGAAGGTAATGACTAAAGACATATAAAGGGATTTGGAGAGATGGCAAAGAATTACACGGTTACAGTTGTGAATCTGGATAATGGAAGAGGCATTACTGGGAATACCCGGATACCCCATCGAAACATTTCAATATTTCAGTTTCGCTGTGTACTGTTAAAGGAAAACTGATTTCCCGATTAGATACTTACTCCAGAGTATGTATTTATCAGGTATGATTCTCACATCTGTATGGTTTTATAGATGATGAGTGGGAGTAAGTTATTGGGAATTATGTGATCATCCTCATTATATCTGAATTCGTTGTAATTGGTGATATTTGAGGAAGTCACCTGGGTTGTTTGCCGGACGGCGAATATTTGGTTTTGAATATCCGTTATAATGCACCAATTTCAAATTGATATATCTGTACGTCTATTTTTATAGAGTGAGATATACCTTTTTGAAATTATGTCGATGACATTTACCTATATCAGCTGATGGTTAGGTAAGGAGCATTAAACAGCGGTGTAATTCTTCTTAACCATAAGTACAGTTTTCAACCTACGACACACAAGGAATGAGTTATTAGACTCAAGGGACTTGTACAGAGTATTGTATATTGTCCAGTGTCCATTAGGACAGAGGGGATGGTCCTCGTACTATATTCAGTTTACTTATGACTTCTCTAGTTCTTAGACAGGTGTTTCGTACAAACATAGGGTCCAAGTTTTGAGAAGTTATAGGTATTTGAATAAAGTAGAGAACCAGGTGTCGCAAGTATCGGGATTCTTCAAGGTGATCGAAGATGTAGATACTTGTGTAGGGTATTCAGTTGATAGTAATGATTAAGAGAACTTGCTTCTCTTTCAGGTTACTCATAATTGGAAGCATTCCTAAGTTGAGTAACGCTGATCGGCCTCCTTCCATTTAGCTGACATGCACTGGAGACAGCTGCATGATTTGAATCTAGTTCAATTAAATCAGTGCCTCTATTTCTATATTGGATATAGAACAGTTCATATCTTAACATTGTTAAGGTACGGGGAGTTGTCTGGCTTATGCTTAAAACCAGACTCTGGATAACTCAAGGCACGTTTCTGTAATGGCTGTTTGTGGGTTGACCCAGGCTATGACAAGGGTTGACTTTCTACCATCTGGAAGATCAATAGTGATATTGTTCTTAACTCGCCACAGTTTTAACAAAAATGGATTTTTTCAGAAAACAGTAGTGGGAGTATGGTAGAACTGGAAGTCATTCCAGAACCACAAACGATTATTGAAGATTTGATAGGAACCTAAAGAGTCAATCTGGTTTGACATTCCATTGGCCACTCCGCAGATACGGTGGGTAACCTCAGGCACCAGAGAGGTACTTCGGTAGCCTCAAGGACGGTGACAGGGAGGTTCTTGTTTACCCACACTTGCCATTGCTGTTGTTCCAGGCTGCGAGACCCGGCGGGAGGATGAGTATAGCGTCGTTCTAAACTGGCTTTAGAAGTGTACGTCTATATGACTCTGCCAGAGGGTTGTCGTAGTCAGTGGGAGCAGTGGAAGCATTGGTGGACAAGTGGCTTATGTCTATTTATAGACTAAAGCAGATATAGCGGAGATAGATCATCAATTTCTGATGTGACAGTCATAGGTTAGACTTCATCAGAATAGGGGATGGATCTGTTGAGAAGGTAGTAGGGTGTGATGTCATGGTATCTGGATGACATACACAGAGTATGAAGTGATATTCCTATACTACGATCGGTTATACTTTGGCCGTCACACAGTGGTTTCTCCATATGGGACTTGGACATTATATCAGACATACTGGTTACTAGATCTATGGTTTTAGATCTAGATTTGGGTGGTTTCCCAATTAAGGGTACTTAGACAGCATTCTAAGAGTATTTAGAATGGACGACTCCTGGCATGGTAGTGTACCTGCAGGTGATGGAGTCACCCTCTCTAAAGGTGTCTTACAGACTAAAGGGGAGAGGGATGCGCATGATTGGCAGATCACTTACTTAGGCAATTGAGTCAATCATGAGATGTCAAGTACCACACCAGATGTTGTTTTTGCACTAGATGCAATAAGTTAACATTGATCCAATCCTGGAGAAACAGTCGGAAGCAGTTTTAGAACATAAGTGGATGTTCTAGAGATATGATAACGACAACCTCGTTCTGGAGACGGTTATCATTCCAGGCTTCCAAGGTGACCTGGATGACAAAGTGGCTGTCAGAGTTATAGTTTTCCCTCTGACGAGGGGCCGTGTTTTGGACAGATGATCCAAGCAGACACTGAGGGAGGTATTACGTGGGATACTGATTAATTTCAGTTATCGATACAGTCTAAGAAGTTTAGATTTGGAGTTCATTTATGAACTAGGTCCCATCAGACATCCAGACACATTCTAAGACAGGTATTGCTCATTTCAGGAGATGGGTTTCTCCGGGAACTTGAGATTTAGAGAGACATAGAAAGAAACATCAAAGCGGATCCACTCACTGAGGCTATTCCTCGAACGCAATAGTTTAGCAAACAGGCTTTGTGAGACTGAATAGTAGAGGAGTTAGGTGTTCGGTATCACACGGGCTGTGAGTATGCGACATCGCAATAATTAGCCTTGAGTGCAAGTGGGAGATTGTTGGAGATAGTGCCCTCAGAGTCAATTATTGGATCACAGGCACGTGATTGCAATGATTGAGGGTGGACCTATCCCGGTAGGACAGTCTTACTCAAGATGATAGTATGCTATCTGGTTTATCTTTATCATCGTGTACTGCTTTAGGTGACCTAACAGGTCACTATTACACGTTGATAGAGCCCCTAGGATTCTTGCTTGGCTGCCAGCAGTATGAGGGCGATCATATACGTGGGAGCTGGTAGTCTATAAGCACATCCTTAAAAGGTCCCTAGTCGTGGAAGTTTCGAGATAGGGCATCGATACTCCAGAGTAGACTAGTGTATACAGTCGAGACCCCGACGAGGGGCGATGGCCGGTCTCACAAGCCACTGGTGTCAGTTGGTTCACCTAAGATGTATACAGGTGCTCATTGGGTTATGAGTACATCGGACAGGACTCGCCGGGAACCTGCTAGTTGGGATTATACCAGACGTCAGATAGCAGTTCCTTGGTGACATGTGTACAGGTTAGTTCATCGACCTGAGGATCGTCATTTGTCTCGTGTGAGTTCCCACTGTACTTTGATTACTACCCTACCACGCTCAAAGGAGACGTGCAAACAGGTTTTAGTTGGGTACAGTCCTGAGCCACATGGAGGCAGTGAGTGGATCTTGAGGGGTTCGTCTCTCCCGGTATTGGGGGTAAGGTCGCGCTGTGTCTAGGAGAGCCATTACACAAAGCCCTCGGCCGAGGCAGGAGATTTACTGGTAGGTATTCCAGTAGTATCTCAGGGTGTTCTGGGCTACACTCCGACACGGCTTGTACCGCTTTTGGGGGTCTGACTTTTACCAACCCCCTAGGCCCGCCATGCGATGCTCATAGACGAACGGACCGGACTGTACGGATATTGTCACTGACAGGCTCAGTAGGGTGTCAGGATGAGTTCACTCACAGACGTCCCTTTTGGTCAATAGCTGGTGGCCCGTCACGTATGGCTAATACCTTTGACGTGCTAGTGGTTAAATCCACAGCCATAGTATTGACGAGTCTTTAGAGTCCCCCACAGACCAGTTGCTCAAGTTTCGGCCGAAACGCTGTAGAGGCCGTATGGAGATATGGCAGGGTTCGATCACATACGTGCGGCATTGCACGGATCAGGATCGGACGGTTAATACTAGCAGGCTTTGGTTTAAGCCGGATCCTAGTATTGTACAGTGTAGATTTTGTCTCATTGCATTTGTATTTCGGTCGGAATACAAATGCGAGTGTGTATACACAGTAGCGGGGTTTTCCTGTAATTTATTACGGGATCAGTTTTTGGAGTTGCCAGTTTGTTTTCCGTTTCGGCCATATTTCTTTGTATCTTTCATTGGCCGAAGATTGGTGGAGGAGGGCTTATTTGCATTTGTGCAAATAAGCATTTGTGGAGGGTGTTCTTTGCATTTTGTTGCATCATGATGGTTTTCATGATGGGTGCACCATCCATTGACTTGATTAATCCATCATTTCTTTACTTTTGTTTTGATGGTTGAGTGTTGGGTTTTTGGTATGAGATTTTGGGTTATCATTATTCCTCATGATAACATTCTAGCATTATTGCTTACCCACCCCCTTGTCTTTGCTCTCCCTCTCCCCATTCACATATGTGGCCGGCCATTCCCTTATGGGGGTTGACACAATTTTTGGGGTGCCATTTTCATCTCATATTTGCTTGCAAAATTCTTTTGGTTCACCTCCAACGTTTACACTTCATTTTCCTCCACCATATACATGGCAACTACTACCCCAAATGAGACATAGCTCACTACACTATTCTACAGCAAACCTTGGGCACGTCGACTTGCCAACTTCATGCCCGAGTTGCCTCGGACCAGAGGTGGGAGCCCGTAAAAGAAGCCGGCGATGTGGTGTCCTTCCGGCGAGGAGGCGACGACCGGAGTTTCCGCGGGGAGATCGGGACGACGACGAGAAGACCGGAGGACACGGATCACTCGGTATATCTCTCTACCCCTTCTCTAGTTAGCTAGGACTAGTTTAATGGCCCGATCCGGGTATTTAGTGCGCGGTGGTGCCGGTTTCAAAAATCAAAGTAAACTAATGCTTCCACATTTTGGCCTCGGGATGACGGCCGGGGCGCCGCCGTACACTTAGAAATAGTATCCCGTGCGTGCCCGGAATCACGGTCTATGACTCTCGGGCTGAATCCGAAACGTGCTGCAAGGCAGTAAAGGGTGGTGGGTAATGACGAGTGATGTCTGCATCATCATCCCGGGGCTGGCCTAGCCCGTAAGACTGATCAGAAAAGTTATCGAACTGTCGAGTTACAAGTCAGGTTTCATCATTGATTTCCCCATACCCCCAAGTTATATATGTTCAAGTCAGGTATTAATAAATCTGGAGCTAATGCCAACACAGGATCAAACAAGTACAGGTTTGTCTGGATAGACAACAGGAAATGTCCGTAGGGACAACTGGTTAAGTTTGTTAGCATTAGTAACAAGATCAGGTAACAGGTAAAGCCATGGTACATCAGGTCAAGTCAGGTAGTATATAGGTATCATGTCATGTTAAGAAGTGCACGGTACCATGTCGTGTCAAGTAATAGTATATCAAGTAATGTCGGGGATGCACAAAAGTCACATGGATGCTTATAATCAAACCCTAATAAGTATGGGTATACAAAACATGTATGGGGTACTAATGGAACAATAAAAATGGAACATTATGATGTGATATGCAAAAGGTACAGATTAAAGCATATGGATGCACAGTTATCGATTTGGGTTACACTTAATAGTTCTAAAACTAATTAGATTACACTTTATTAAACATGGGGTATTAAAACAACAATATTGGGTTATTAATGAGATCTGTGAAAGCAGCTACATGTATTCTATTCGATATGGATGCGGATGGATATCATATCACCTTTAAATGATAAACTAGTTAAAGCACGGTGTTCAATTTAACAATGTTAATGGTTATATTCAATTTGATGCGGTATACTATAGTATGATATGTGACAAGATAGGTTTGTATATGTTAGATATGAAATGATTAGAATGGATGCAAACAGTCATTGTAACACTGTGAAACAAGTACTTTAGAAGCACGGTTTGAAATTCAAATATTATATTCATTAAAATAGATGCATAAAATATAATGTAGCATGTAGCAAGATAAACTTGGCTCGGGATCCACAGATGCACGGCACGCAGCAAGAATGCAATAAATGACGGAAAATCTTCATTGGGGCATTTCGTCGAACACTTTGCGCGCACAAAAGAACATTGACGGAAGGGAGATCTAGAGGCAGAGAAATGATCACTTCGTTCACTTAAATGCAGGCCAACCATTGTAGCCTCGGTTTTTGGGTCGGCGGTCGAGTCCTGAGACGAGGAGATGACCGGAGTTTAGAAATAGAAGGTTGCGGGGTTGTAGGTTCTTGGTGTGCAGGGAATTACGGGTTCTTGTCTGGGATGAGGGGAGGAGAAGAAGGCGGTGGAGAGGAGATTGATGGCGATAGCGACGACGAGGTGAGGGTCGCCGGTGGCGAGGATGCAGGTAAAGGAGGAGATGGTCATAGTGGGTTGCGGGTGGTCGGCGAAGAAGGTGAGGGTGGTGTCGGGAGTCTGCTGGGAAGGTAAGGAGAAGAGAAAGGGAAGAAGAAGGTGAGGTGATGAGGCGGTGATGGTGTAAGGGGGATCGGCGGCGAGGTGGTGAGAAGGCGCGAGCGTGGGCTGCAGGCGTGGATAGGGTTTTCTGTGGATTCTCGGGGTGAAGTCGAGGTCGGGAGAGGATAGAAAGGAAGCGGAGAGGGTGACGGCGAGGCGCGGTCGTGGAGGCAAGATGATGGTGGCAACGACGATGGCAACCGATCGAGGGTGGAGGTGGCTAGGGTTGAGTTTGAGTTGCAGGGGTTGATCGATGCTGATGGGTTCGGAGTCGGGAAAGAAGAGAGAGGAGAAAGGGATGGTGGTCATGATGGCGAGGGATCTCCGGCGGCGAGGGCGACGACGAGGCACGGTCACGGGCGTGGGTTTGTGAGGAGGCGAGAGGCGGGAAAAAGAGAAAGAAGAGAACGGGAGGAAGAAGGAGAGAGAGAGAGAGGTATAGGAATTTGGTTTTTAAAAAAATTAATATATATAAAAATTTATATTATATATATATAAAGAAAGAGATAGGATTGTGAGTGAGAGAGAGAGAGAGAAAGAGACAGAGAAAGAGTGCTGAGAGAAAGAGAGAGAATGCGAGAGGAGAGAGAGAGAGAATGCGAGAGATCGAGATGAGAAAGAGAGAGAGAATGAACAGTATGGAGATATAGGGTTGGCATTTTGTGAGGAGAGAGACGGAGAGAAAGAAAGAGAAGAGAAAAGGAAAGAAAAAGAAGGAGAGAGGGAGAGTGGGGGCCTCGGTGAGCTGTAAGTAGTTAGGATTTGGATTATAAAAATTTAAAAAGATTTTAGTTTGTTATATAATTTAAATCGTAGGTTATTTTTATTTAAAAAAATTGGATTTTCAGGTAAATACAAATCTAGTCCAAAATACGCCCGGGTCGGGTCTAAAATTCAGATTTAAAATACGAAAAATATATGCGACTTTCAAAATTCAAAACGAATGCTCAGGTAATGAAAATGCATACTCCCAAGAACGGATGCACGTGCGTGCACGTAGCCTTCCAAACATGTCCGTTTCACTGAACGGGACGAGAACAAAATGCGCGGATGCTAACACGGGGTTAGAGGTATCATGCAGGCCAAGAAATGTATTTTTTAAAATATTTTACGTGCCTTAAAATGTTATATGGTAAAAGATACCATGCTAGGTAAAATGCTAGTATGCGATAAAGTTGAAAATGCATAAGTCTACATAATAAGTCAGGGTAATTCATAAATATGAATTAAATAAGTTTCAAGCAAGCGGGTCGGGTTGAATGCAATGTAAAATGTAAAATACCATTCGTACCCAAAACACGATAAATCAAGAAAATACCACAAATAAGGAACTACGAGAACTGGAATAGGTATAAACGAACTAGGTTGTTATAATCACCCTCGAAATTTTGTTTTTAATCCATATTAATATATTTTTAATAAAACCCCATCGAGATATACAAAACAATATTTTAAGGATTTTAGTAAATATGGGTTTAAGCGGGATAAATTCTCTTGAGCCCTAGAGAGCCGGAAAAAGTGAGTGCTTGCCTATTCAGGTTAGAAAACGTAACCGGAGTTATCAAAGGCAATTGTTTTGGAAAAATACACAAATCCTGCCGTCCATGTGCAGCAGTTACCGATAATTCCAGAACCTAAGAATTCAAGAGTTAAATCGGTTTATAAACGTCTGACTCAGTCTGAATCCAAACTCAAACCTGAATCCAAAATCAAACTTGAATATTTGACTATGAACATGAATACTCAAATTCAAACATCAATATCAAACATGTATACTTGACTAGACTTGACGAACCATGGTTATAACTTGACTTGAACTTGACATGACTACTTGAATACATGATTACATCCTGAACATGAATAGCTGAACATTTTGCATCTACAGTTTCGGCATGACTTGTAAATATAATCTATACAATACATTACGCGGGGATAAAGGGATAGATTGGTACGGAACGTATATCGTGGTACGAGAGGTCACTTAAAAGACACCTACATGAATTCTCGTACCGTTGTCCCATGGGTTATGATGGGGCCTTGTACAACATGTTACCATAGTCCACGGGGTAAGATGTGTAAGTCTACGGTAGCGCCCCGGCCGTCTGTCCGAGACCAAAATGCGGAAATAAAAACTTTTTCTTAACTTGAAACTGGCGCTATCGTATACTTTTTCCCGGATCAAATCATTAACCTATAACTAGCTAATTAGAGAGAGAGTTGGAAAGCTATACCGAGCGATTCGTGTCCTTCGGTCTTCGGCCACCATCCCAAACTCCTCGAGCATCACCGGTCTCGATCTCCTCGTCGGAAGGGCACCACATCGAGAAGTCTTTTTACGGGCTCCCACCTCTGAACCGAGGCAACTCGGACACGAAGTTGGCTAGCCGACGTGTCCAAGATTGCTGTAGAATATACGTAGAAACCTTTGTCTCAAGGGGTTGTTAGAAGTTGCCATTTGGAGTGGAGGTGGAGTGAGCAATGGAAAATTGGAGCTTAGGAGTTTTCTTTGCAATGAAATGAATCATAAATCCCTCACCCCAAAAAGAATTGGGCTGCACTAACTAGTGGCCGGCCATGTAGCAATATGGAGGAAAAAAGGTGAGCAAAAGCAAAAGGAAAATGTATGATCACAAGGAAAATGTGTCATCTCAATATCCATCTCAATCCCATCTCACTAATTACAAGCCATAAAGATGCAAAAAGAATCAAGCTCATCTAGAACCCTCATGAAGCATCCATGTGCCACAAAAACCCTCTTGCATTTTGTAAAAGCCACTTTTACAAAAAGACCCCCTCAATGCAAAAATCAGCCATGAAAGGATAGAAAGAAAAATGGCCGAAACGGAATGCAAACTGGCAACTTCAAAAAAGCGATCCCGTAATAAATTACAGGAGAACCCCGCGACTGTATATACATACCCGCATTTGTATTCCGACCGAATACAAATGCAATGAGACAAAATTTACACTGTATAATACTAGGATACGGCTTAAACCAAAGTCCGCTAGTATTATCCATCCGAACCATAACACATACACAAGTGCACCCGTACGTTCGAACCTTGCCATAAATCCATACGGCCTCTACAATATTTCGCCCAAAACTTGAGAAACTGTCTGTGGGGGACTCTAAAGACTCGTCAATACTTTGGCTGTGGATTTAACCACTAGCACGTCAGAGGTATTAGCCATACGTAACGGGTTACCAGGTATTGACTAAAAGGGAGGTCGATGAGCGAACTCATCCTGAAACCCTACTGAGCCTGTCAGTGACAATATCCGTACAGTCCGGTCCGTTCGTCTATGAGAATCGCATGGCGGGTCTAGGGGGTTGGTAAAAGTAAGACCCCTAAAAGTGGTACAAGTCGTGTCGGCGTGTAGCCCAGAACACCCTGAGATACTACTGGAATACCTACCAGTAAATCTCCTGCCTTGGCCAAGGATTTCGTGTAATGGCTCTCCTAGACACAGCACGACCTCACCCCCAATACCGGGAGAGATGAACCCCTGCCGATCCGCTCACTGCCTCCATATGGCTCGGGACTGTACCCAATTAAAACCTGTTTGCACGACTCCTTTGAGCCGTGGTAGGGTAGTAATCAAAGTACAGTGGGAACTCACACGAGACAAATGACGATCTCAGGTCGATGAACTAACCTGTACATATGTCACCTGGGAACTGCTATCTGACGCTAGGTATAATACCAACTAGCATGTTCCCGGCGAGTCCTGTCCGGTGTACTCATAACCCAATGAGCACCTGTATACATCTTAGGTGATCCAACTGACACTAATGGCTTGTGAGATCGGCCACCGTCCCTCGTCGGGGTCTCGACTGTATACACTAGTCTACTAATGGAGTATCGATGCCCAGTCTCGAAACTCCCTCGACTAGGGACATTTTAAGGATGTGCTTATAGACTACCCAACTCTCACGTATATGATCGCCATCATACTGCTGGTAGTCAAGCAAGAATCCTAAGGGCTCTATCAATGTGTAATAGCGACCTGTAAGGTCACCTAAAGCAGTACACGATGGTAAAGACAAACCATGGTAGCATACTATTCTCTATCAACGTGTAATAGTGAACTACAATGTCGCCTAAAGTATGTACACGATGATAAAGACAAACCAGATAGTATACAAACCTCTCGAGTAAGACTGTCCTACCGGTATAGGTTCTCCCTCAATCATTGCAATCACGTGCCTGCAATCCAATAATTGACTCTGAGGGCACTATATCCAACAATCTCCCACTTGCACTCAAGGCTAATTATTGCGATGTCGCATACTCACAGCCCGTGTGATACCGAACACCCAACTCCTCTACTAATCAATCTCACAAAGCCCGTTTGTGAAACTCTTGCGTTCGAGGAATAGCCTCAGCAAGTGGATCCGCCCTGATGTTTCTTTCTATGTCTCTTTTTATCTCAAGTTTGTGGAGAAAGCCATCTCCCGAAATGAGCAGTACCTGTCTTAGAATATGTCTGGATATCTGATGGGACCTAGTTCATAAATGAACTCCAAATCCAAACTTCTTAAACTGTATCGTCAACTGAAAACAATCAGTATCCTGCGCCATGCCTCCCTCAGTATCCGCTTGGACCACCTGTCCAAAATACTGCCCCTCGTCAGAGGGAAAAATATAACTCTGACAGCCACTCTGTCATCCAAGTCACCTAGGAAGCCTGGAATGATAACTGTCTCCTAAAAGAGGCTGTTGTTATCATATCCCTAGAACATCCACTTATATTCTAAAACTGCTTCCGAATGTTTCTCCAGGATTGGATCAATATCTTATTCCATCTACTGCAAAAACAACATCTGGTGTGGTACTTGACATCTCATGATTGACTCAATTGCCTAAGCAAGTGATCTGCCAATCATGTACATCCCTCTCCCTTTTAGTCTGTAAGACACCTTTAGAGAGGGTGATTCCATCACCTGCAGGTACACTACCATGCCTGGAGTCGTCCATTCTAAATACTTTTAGAATGCTGTCTAAGTACCCGGATTGGGAAACCACCCAAATCTAGATCTAAAACCATAGATCTAGTGACCAGAATGTCTGATATAATATCCAAGTCCTATGTGGAGAAACCACTGTGTGACAACCAAAGTATAACCGATCGTAGTATAGGAATTTCACTTCCTACTCTGTGTATGTCATCCAAATACCAGGACATCACACCCTACTACCTTCTTAACAGATCCATCCCCTATTCTGATGAAGTCAAACCTATGACTGTCACATCAGAAATAGATGATCTATCTCCGCTATAACTGCTTTAGTCCATAAATAGACATAAGCTACTTGTCCACTATGCTTCCGCTGCTCCCACTGACTACGACAACTCTCTGGCAGAGTCATATACACGTGCACTTCTAAAGCAAGTTTAGAACGACGCTATACCCATCCTCCTGCTGGGTCTCACAGTCTGGAACAACAGCAATAGCAAGTCCGGGTAAACAAGAACCTCCCTGTCACCGTCCTTGAGGCTACCGGAGTACCTCTCGGGTGCCTGAGGTTACCCACCATATCTGCGGAGTGGCCAATGTAGTGTCAACCCAGATTGAAACTTTAGGTTCTTATCAAATTTTCAGTAATCGTTTGCGGTTCTGGAATCGCTTCCAGTTCTACCATACCCCCATTACTGTTTTCTGAAAAAATCCATTTTTATTAAAATCGTGGCGAGTCAAGAACAATATCACTATTGATCTTCCAGATGGTAGAAAGTCAACCCTCGTCATAGCCCATGTCAACCCACAAACAGCCATTACAGAAACGTGCCTTGAGTTATCCAGAGTCTGGTTTTAAGCATAAGCCGGACAACTCCTCGTACCTTAACATCGTTAAGATATGAACTATTCTATATCCAATATAGAAACAGACGCACTGATTTAATTGGAACCAGATTCAAATCATGCAGCTGTCTCCAGTGCATGTTAACTAAATGGAAAGAGGCCGATCAATATTACTCAACTTAGGAATGCATCCAAATATGAGTAACCTGAAAGAGCAACAAGTTTCTCAAAAACCATTACTATCAACTGAATACCATACACAAGTATCTACATCTTCGATCATCTTGAAGAATCCTGATACTTGCAATACCTGATTCTCTACTTTATTCATATACCTATAACTTCTTAAAATTTGAACCTTGTGTTTCTACGAAACACTTGTCTAAGAACCAGGGAGGTCATAAGTAAACAGAATATAGTACGAGTACCAACCCCTCTGTCCTAATGGACACTGGACAACATACAATACTCTGTATAAGTTCCTTGAGTCTAATAACTCATTCCTTGTGTGTCGTAGGTTGAAAACTGTACTTATGGTTGAGAAGAATTACACCGCTGTTTAATACTCCTTACCTAACCATCCACTGATATAGGTAAATGTCATAGACATAATTTTAAAAAGTTATATCTCACTCTATAAAAATAGACGTACAGATATGTCAATTTGAAATTGGTGCATAACAACGGATATTCAAAACCAAATATTTGCCGTCCGGCAAACAACCCAGGCGATTTCCTCAAATATCACCAATTACGACGAATCCCGATATAATGAGGACAATCACCTAATTCCCAATAGCTTACTCCCATTCATCATCTGTAAAACCATACAGATGTGAGAATCAAACCTGGTAAATACATACCCTGGAGCAAGTGTCTAATTGGGAAATCGGTTTTCTTTTAACAGTACACAGTGAAACTGAAACATGTAAATGTTTCGAAGGGGTATCCTGTAAGTGCACGGCGGCGCCCCGGCCGTCAATCCGACGCCGGAATGCGGAAACGGTGATAAACTTAAATTTTGCGGACTTTGCAAACCGGCACCACCGCGCACTAAACTCCGGATCGTAACCATTAACAAGTCTACGCTAACAAGAAGAAGGGATTAGAGATATACCGACGATCCAAGTCCTCCGGTCTTCATCTCCGCTCCGATCTCCTCACGGGATCTCCGTCCATCTCCTCCTCGTCGGAAAGGGCACCACGAAGCCGGATACTTTTACGGGCTCCCACCTCAATACCGAGGCAACTCGGGCACGAAGCCGGCTACTCGACGTGCCCAAGATATGCTGTAGGAAGTGCAGTGTAGAGGCTACTTGTCTCTTTGGGGTTTGTTGCCTTTGGATGGAGGAATGAAGATAGAACTTTGGAGGGAAATGAAGCTACCAATTTCTTTTGCATACAAAATGATATGAACAATAAATCTCCTCACAAATGAAGCACTCCCTCTCTCTCTAAAAGAGGTGGCCGGCCATGTAAAGGGTGAGAATGATGATGGAAAAAGAAATCAACCATAAATCAATACAAGAAGGAGAGTGAGTGTAGGAACATAGAAGAGGTGACCACAACAACAACCATGAACCATGCTTCACACTATTAAAACCATGCCCACTCAAATCACAAGTCAAAGCAAGCATGGTGCAAAGAAAAGAAAGCCATCATAATCAAAATATATGCAATAAAAACCCTCCACAAAGTGTTATTTGCGAACTTGCAAATAACCCCCTCCATCGGAAAAGTCCGGCCGGGAAAGAACAAAGGAAAACCGGCCGGAACGGAATGCAAACTGGCAACTCCAGAAAACTGGTCCCGTAATAAATTACAGGAAAACCCCGATACTGTGCATACACACCCGCATCTGTATTCCGTCCGGATACAAATGCAAAAAGACAAAATCTACACTGTACTAAACTAGGACCGGCTTAAACCAAAGCCGGCTAGTAAAATCCGTTCGATCCTGATCCGTGCAATACCGCACGTATCTGATCGAACCCTGCCATATACCTATACGGCTACTAGTACAAACCGTCCGATCCTGATCTGTGCAATACCGCACGTATCTGATCGGACCCTGCCATATCTCCATACGGCCTCTACAGCGTTTCGCCCGAAACTTGAGTAACTGAAAGTGTGGTGGACTCTAAAGACTCGTCAATACTATGGCTGTGGATTTAACCACTAGCACGTCAGAGGTATAAGCCAATACGTAACGGGCCACCAGCTATTGACCAAAAGGGACGTCGATGAGCGAACTCATCCTGACACCCTACTGAGCCTGTCAGTGACAATATCCGTGCAGTCCGGTCCGTTCGTCTATGAGTATCGCATGGCGGGCCTAGGGGTTTGGTAAAAGTCAGACCCCCAAAAGCGGTACAAGTCGTGTCGGAGTGTAGCCCAGAACACCCTGAGATACTACTGGAATACCTACCAGTAAATCTCCTTGCCTTGGCCAAGGACTTTGTGTAATGGCTCTCCTAGACACAGCACGACCTCACCCCCAATACCGGGAGAGACGAACCCCTGAAGATACGCTCACTGCCTCCATGTGGCTCGGGACTGTACCCAACTAAAACCTGTTTGCACGACTCCTTTGAGCCGTGGTAGGGTAGTAATCAAAGTACAGTGGGAACTCACACGAGACAAATGACGATCCCCAGGTCGATGAACTAACCTGCACACATGTCACCAGGGAACTGCCATCTGACGTCTGGTATATGACCAACTAGCATGTTCCCGGCGAGTCCTGTCCGGTGTACTCATAACCCAATGAGCACCTGTATACATCTTAGGTGATCCAACTGACACCGGTGGCTTGTGAGACCGGCCACCGCCCCTCGTCGGGGTCTCGACTGTATACACTAGTCTACTAATGGAGTATCGATGCCCGGTCTCGAAACTCCCACGACTAGGGACCTTTTAAGGATATGCTTGTAGACCCCCAGCTCCCACTTATATGATCGCCCTCATACTGCTGGTGGTCAAGCAAGAATCCTAGGGGCTCTATCAACGTGTAATAGCGACGTGTCATGTCACCTAAAACAGTACACGATGATAAAGGTAAACCAGATAGCATACTATCATCTCGAGTAAGACTGTCCTACAGGGATAGGTCCTCCCTCAATCATTACAATCACGTACTTGTGACCTAATAATTGACTCTGAGGGCACTATCTCCAACAATCTCCCACTTGCACTCAAGGCTAATTATTGCGATGTCGCATACTCACAGCCCGTGTGATACCGAACATCCAACTCCTCTACTAGTCAGTCTCACAAAGCTCGTTTGCGGAACTATTGCGTTCGAGGAATAGCCTCAGTGAGTGGATCCGCTTTGTTGTTTCTTTCTATGTCTCTCTGTATCTCAAGTTCGCGGAGAAAACCATCTCCCGAAAAGAGCAATACCTGTCTTAGACTGTCTGGATGTCTGATGGGACCGAGCTCATAAATGAACTCCAAATCCAAACTTCTTAGACTGTATCGTCAACTGAACTTAATCAGTATCCTGCGCGCCATGCCTCCCTCAGTATTGCCTTGGACCACCTGTCCAAAATACTGCCCCTCATCAGAAGGAAAACTATAACTCTGACAACCTCCTTGTCGTCCATGTCACCATGGAAGCCTGGAATGATAACTGTCTCCTGAATGATGCTGTCGTTATCATATCCCTAGAACATCCACTTATGTTCTAAAACTGCTTCCGACTGTTTCTCCAGGATTGGATTAATGTCAACTTATTGCATCTAGTGTAAGAACAACATCTGGTGTGGTACTTGACATCTCACGATTGACTCAATTGCCTGAGCAAGTGATCTGCCAATCATGCCCGTCCCTCTCCCCTTTAGTCTGTAAGACACCTTTGGAGAGGGTGACTCCATTACCTGCAGGTACACTACCGTGCCAGGAGTCATCCATCCTAAATACTCTTAGAATGCTGTCAAGTACCCTGATAGGGAAACCACCCAAATCCAGATCTAAAACCATAAATCTAGTAACCAGTATGTCTGATATAAAATCCATTTCCTTTGTGGAGAAACAACTGTGTGACGACCAAAGTATAACCGATCGTAGTGTAGGAGTTTCTTTTCCTACTCTGTGTATATCATCCAAATACCAGGATATCACACCCTACTATCTTCTCAACAGATCCATCCCCTATTCTGATGAAGTCAAACCCATGACTGTCACGTCAGAAATAGATGATCTATCTCCGCTACATCTGCTTTAGTCTATAAATAGACATAAGCTACCTGTCCACCAATGCTTCCGCTGCTCCCACTGACTACGACAACCCTCTGGCAGAGTCATATACACGTACACTTCTAAAACTAGTTTTAGAACGACGCTATACTCATCCTCCCGCCGGGTCTCGTAACCTGGAACAACAGCAATGGCAATTGTGGGTAAACAAGAACTTCCCTGTCACCGTCCTTGAGGCCACCGTAGTGCCTCTCGGGTGCCTGAAGTTACCCACCTTATCTGCGGAGTGGCCAATGGAATGTCAATCCAGATTGAATCTTTAGGTTCCTTATCAAATCTTCAGTAATCGTTTGTGGTTCTGGAATTACTTCCAGTTCTACCATACTCCCACTACTGTTTTCTGAAAAAATCCATTTTTAATAAAACTGTGGCGAGTCTAGAACAATATTGCTATTGTTCATCCAGATGGTAGAAAGTCAACCCTCGTCATAGCCTGGGTCAACCCACAAACAGCCATTACAGAAACGTGCCTTGAGTTGTCCAGTGTCTGGTTTTAATCATAAATCGGACAACTCCCCGTACCTTAACATCGTTAAGATATGAACTGTTCTATATCCAATATAGAAACAGAGGCACTGATTTAATTGAACCAGATTCAAATCATGCCGCTGTCCCCAGCGCATGTCAACTAAATGGAAGGAGGCCGATCAGCGTTACTCAACTTAGGAATACTTCCAATTATGAGTAACCTGAAAGAGAAGCAAGATCTCTTCATCATTACTATCGACTGAATACCATACACAAGTATCTACATCTTCGATCTCTTTGAAGAATCCCGATACTTGCTATACCTGGTTCTCTACTCTATTCAAATACCTATAACTTCTCAAAACTTAGACCCTGTGTTTCCACGAAACACCGGTCTAAAAACTAGAGAAGTCATAAGTAAACCGAATATAGTACGAGGACCTACCCCTCTGTCCTGATGGACCCTGGACAACATACAATACTCTGTATAAGTCCCTTGAGTCTGATAACTCATTCACTGTGTGCCGTAGGTTGAAAACTGTACTTATGGTTAAGAAGAATTACACCGCTGTTTAATGCTCCTTACCTAACCATCCACTGATATAGGTAAATGTCGTAGACATAATTTCAGAAAGGTATATCTCACTCTATGAAAATAGACGTACAGATATATCAATTTGAAATTGGTGCATAACAGCGGATATTCAAAACCAAATATTTGCCGACCGGCAAACAGGCCAGGTGATTTCCTCAAATATCACCGATTACAACGAATCCCGATATAATGAGGATAATCACCCAATTCCCAATAACCTACTCCCACTCATCATCTGTAAAACCATACAGATGTGAGAACCAAACCTGGTAAATACATACCCTGGAGTAAGTGTCTAATTGGGAAATCAGTTTTCCTTTAACATTACACAGTGAAACTGAAACATTGAAATGTTCCGATGGGGTATTCTGGTATTCCTAGTAATGCCTCTTCCAGATTCACGACTGTAACCGTATAGTTCTTTGCCACCTCTCCAAATCCCTTCATATGTCTTTAGTCTTTACCTTCTGCACACCCTTTTAGGCCAAATGGTTTTCTTCCTTCCCTACCGTTGGCACCAGCCTATGGTTTGGAAGAAGACTATCCAATAAGCATAATGGGTGTACTGTCCCAATCCTAGGAACACTCGCAATGAGAGAGGGTGAAGATAAAAGACAACCGAATAAACCTTATTCCTATTTCTCCTGAACCAGAATCCATCCCCGAACTGGAACCAGTTCCATTCGAGTTCGTATATAACCATACGATGGAGTATCCAAATAAACTGTGGATCTTCGTAGTGATACGGAGTGTCCTGGAGAAATACAAAGGTGATGTGGGAGTGGTAACGAAATATTTGGTTTGGTCGTGAATATCTGTTGCAATTTACTTTGCCCTCTTACTAATCCCTTGCTTTGTCTGAACTTAATACCTTCTGCACACCATCGTTATGCTAATTGGTTTTCTTCATTCCCTACCGGTCGGCACCAGCCTAAGGTTTGGAAGAAGACAATCCAATTTGCGTAATAGGTGTACTACCCCTAAACCAAGGAGTACTCGTAACCTGAGAGAGGGTAAAAGGAAAAGACAACTGAATAATCCTATCCGTTTTCTCCAGAACCAGAAACCATCCTCGAATTCCTTCGAGTTCGTATCTAACCATACGATGGTTTTGTCCAATGGAAGTGGACGTTCGCAGTAATACGGGGTGTCCTGGAGAAAAGGGTAAAAGTAGGAGTGGCAATGAGGTCTGCAACTCTGACAATCCAAAAGTCGGTGTTTAAGAAGGTTCGGTCAACTTGGTCACTGAGTCATAGTCTTAGGGTCGGGTCAATGGTCGCTGCCAGAGAGAGAGAAAAGAAACACTCAGCGTGCACTCTAACCTAGATCAGAATGGTTACCAATTTATCTAATCTGGAAACCTCCCACTGTACCTCAAATTCTCCTCCAAACCTGAAAGAAGAATTAGTCGGGGTCACCCGAGGAGTAAACCAACTCATCAGTGGGAATCGGGATCCAACTCTCATCGCATGATAACGTGACGGAATCCGCTCACGGTATCACACTCCAGAAGGTATGCGCATATCTGGCAAGTTTCAGTTCTTTTGAAACTCCCGATGTGATTTCTGCCCCATGCTCTTATGACCTTGACTTTGGCCAACATATCATAAGTCACATGTCAAGTTCTACCCGTCATTCTCCAGGTTAATTTGAATCCACCCGTACATACCCTTGACTTTGGCCAAAATGGCAGCACGACTGTCCCAAACCAACGCATCTATCTATGCTGCATATGAATACCCCAATAGCTACCAATCACTGTGCCTTGACTTTGGCCAACATACACAGCTTGAATACTATTGACCACCCATATGAAACGACGGAGGGCTACGAATGGTTTCTGGCGAAAACCTTTAACGTAAAGAACTTGATATCGTTGAAGGAACGGATAGCTTTTTAGAAAATATAGTGACGAAAACCTTTACTAAAGAGGTCACTCCCGGTGAAGGGATCTCGGCTCTTTCCCCGTAGAATGAGGTGCAGGATATTCCAAATGAATACCACGGTGCAAAGCAAAAGTAATCGGCTATAGTGAAGTTAATGCCCTGACGCAAACTTCTGTCCAAGGGGTCACTCCCGGTGAAGGGATCTCGGCCCTTGCCTCGTCGACTGAGGAGCAGGATATTCTAAATGAATACCACGATGCAAAACAAAAGTGAACGTCCTTGCAATAACAGCTTTTTTGAAAAGTGTTCCAACAACATCAGATTAGGTTTGTTTTTAACTTGCATTGATCAGAATCAATGCAGTCCCATCAATTGATCACACCACAAAGAACGAAAATATACTGATGTACGTATATGCCATCCGCATTCGCCACTGGGTCCCGTCATTACCCGTTAGGTTAGCTTACTAACGACAGAGCGGGGACTGGACTAGCGCGGATGCAAAACATATACAACATCTACTAATATATATACCAATATATTATATTTCGCTCAAGGCGTGAATAAAATGCAACATCACAGAAACAATACAGATATCTGGGATCCCCGGGTTTCACAGAGCCGCTGAAACCCGACGTTCCCCTGGTCGTGTGGATAGCCTGTGCAATGAAATCCTAGACCCCTACGGGCGCGGCAAGTCACCCGCCAAAACCTGAAGCGAGGCAGCCCCCTTCAGCGCCGAGAATGGACCACCCAGCACTTCACGGAATCCGGCAACTTGGGCACCCCTCCTGGGTCAACCTGTACCCCCTACGAGTGCGTCGAATAGCCCGCCAATCCTGGAGTGAAGCCCCCTCCGTCCCAATGCCATGAGATGCGGGCTTGTTGCCTTCTAGAACCCGGCTATCCGTGCACCCCTCCGCGGGGTAACCCTAGTACAGAAAGTAAAATATACATACACCGGATACATCGACCGCAACCAGGTCGTGCCCCAAAAGAATAATACAAACAGGCAGTGACGGCAGTCCACATGTCGGACGCTCGTCCTGCAACATCAAATGTACATAATACAACAAAAACTGTACTAGCATTGCATCCAGGCTATCCCCCACGACCGATCCGCAACATCACAGAAAATACATAGAACATCAACGTGAAGGTCACGTTCGCAAATCCGTCTAACTGGGCTATAGCAGTTAGACCGGATTTACCGATCGAGTGACATTCACGGTCGCAGATATAATGTAAATACTGTGAAAAATGTGTTTAAAATTTTCCGATTGATCAAACAATTAACAAGTGGACCCCCAAACAAAACTGTAGCAACCACAGAAAACCTGGGCCCAATTTTAATATTCCAAAAACCACATTTATCATTCAGGAACACACTGCAAAAATTTTGGGGGTGAACAGTTAAATCCGCGGCGGAAGCGCGGCCAAACCAGGGGTTTGGCCGCCCTTCCGCGGCGGTATGAGGAGATCGTTGAACGAAATTTTTACAGTGACCTTAGAATTCCCTGCACATCACTCTGAGACAACCTGAAAAATTTTTGGACTCAAAAAAAATTCGACAGAAACTGATGTGCAAAAAATACGGGTTTTTGGACTTTTTGATCGATCGGAAATGCAAACACATTACACAAAGCTAGACTAAGTTAATGGGGAGGCTCTGATACCACTGTAAGTGCACGGCGGCGCCCCGGCCGTCAATCCGACGCCGGAATGCGGAAACGGTGATAAACTTAAATTTTGCGGACTTTGCAAACCGGCACCACCGCGCACTAAACTCCGGATCGTAACCATTAACAAGTCTACGCTAACAAGAAGAAGGGATTAGAGATATACCGACGATCCAAGTCCTCCGGTCTTCATCTCCGCTCCGATCTCCTCGCGGGATCTCCGTCCATCTCCTCCTCGTCGGAAAGGGCACCACGAAGCCGGATACTTTTACGGGCTCCCACCTCAATACCGAGGCAACTCGGGCACGAAGCCGGCTACTCGACGTGCCCAAGATATGCTGTAGGAAGTGCAGTGTAGAGGCTACTTGTCTCTTTGGGGTTTGTTGCCTTTGGATGGAGGAATGAAGATAGAACTTTGGAGGGAAATGAAGCTACCAATTTCTTTTGCATACAAAATGATATGAACAATAAATCTCCTCACAAATGAAGCACTCCCTCTCTCTCTAAAAGAGGTGGCCGGCCATGTAAAGGGTGAGAATGATGATGGAAAAAGAAATCAACCATAAATCAATACAAGAAGGAGAGTGAGTGTAGGAACATAGAAGAGGTGACCACAACAACAACCATGAACCATGCTTCACACTATTAAAACCATGCCCACTCAAATCACAAGTCAAAGCAAGCATGGTGCAAAGAAAAGAAAGCCATCATAATCAAAATATATGCAATAAAAACCCTCCACAAAGTGTTATTTGCGAACTTGCAAATAACCCCCTCCATCGGAAAAGTCCGGCCGGGAAAGAACAAAGGAAAACCGGCCGGAACGGAATGCAAACTGGCAACTCCAGAAAACTGGTCCCGTAATAAATTACAGGAAAACCCCGATACTGTGCATACACACCCGCATCTGTATTCCGTCCGGATACAAATGCAAAAAGACAAAATCTACACTGTACTAAACTAGGACCGGCTTAAACCAAAGCCGGCTAGTAAAATCCGTTCGATCCTGATCCGTGCAATACCGCACGTATCTGATCGAACCCTGCCATATACCTATACGGCTACTAGTACAAACCGTCCGATCCTGATCTGTGCAATACCGCACGTATCTGATCGGACCCTGCCATATCTCCATACGGCCTCTACAGCGTTTCGCCCGAAACTTGAGTAACTGAAAGTGTGGTGGACTCTAAAGACTCGTCAATACTATGGCTGTGGATTTAACCACTAGCACGTCAGAGGTATAAGCCAATACGTAACGGGCCACCAGCTATTGACCAAAAGGGACGTCGATGAGCGAACTCATCCTGACACCCTACTGAGCCTGTCAGTGACAATATCCGTGCAGTCCGGTCCGTTCGTCTATGAGTATCGCATGGCGGGCCTAGGGGTTTGGTAAAAGTCAGACCCCCAAAAGCGGTACAAGTCGTGTCGGAGTGTAGCCCAGAACACCCTGAGATACTACTGGAATACCTACCAGTAAATCTCCTTGCCTTGGCCAAGGACTTTGTGTAATGGCTCTCCTAGACACAGCACGACCTCACCCCCAATACCGGGAGAGACGAACCCCTGAAGATACGCTCACTGCCTCCATGTGGCTCGGGACTGTACCCAACTAAAACCTGTTTGCACGACTCCTTTGAGCCGTGGTAGGGTAGTAATCAAAGTACAGTGGGAACTCACACGAGACAAATGACGATCCCCAGGTCGATGAACTAACCTGCACACATGTCACCAGGGAACTGCCATCTGACGTCTGGTATATGACCAACTAGCATGTTCCCGGCGAGTCCTGTCCGGTGTACTCATAACCCAATGAGCACCTGTATACATCTTAGGTGATCCAACTGACACCGGTGGCTTGTGAGACCGGCCACCGCCCCTCGTCGGGGTCTCGACTGTATACACTAGTCTACTAATAGAGTATCGATGCCCGGTCTCGAAACTCCCACGACTAGGGACCTTTTAAGGATATGCTTGTAGACCCCCAGCTCCCACTTATATGATCGCCCTCATACTGCTGGTGGTCAAGCAAGAATCCTAGGGGCTCTATCAACGTGTAATAGCGACGTGTCATGTCACCTAAAACAGTACACGATGATAAAGGTAAACCAGATAGCATACTATCATCTCGAGTAAGACTGTCCTACCGGGATAGGTCCTCCCTCAATCATTACAATCACGTACTTGTGACCTAATAATTGACTCTAAGGGCACTATCTCCAACATATCCGGGTATTCCTAATAATGCCTCTTCCATTATCCAGATTCATGATTTTAACCGTATATTTCTTTGCCATCTCTCCAAATCCCTTTATATGTCTTTAGTCATTACCTTCTGTACACCCCCTTTAGGCTTAAATGGTTTTCTTCCTTCCCTACCGTTCGGCACAAGCCTATGGTTTGGAAGAAGACTATCCAATAAGCGTAACAGGTATACTGTCCTAATCCTAGGAGCACTCGCAATGCGAGAGAAGGTGAAGATAAAAGACAACTGAATAAATCTTATTCCTATTTCTCCTGAATCAGAATCCATCCCTGAACTGGAACAAGTTCCTTCGAGTTCGTATATAACCACACGATGGAGCATCCAATAAACTGTGGATCTTCGTAGTGATACAGAGTGTTCTGGAGAAATACAAAGGTGATGTAGGATTGGCGAAGAAATACTTGGTTTGGTCGTGAATAGCAGTCGCAATTTACTTTTCCTTCTTACTAATCCCTTTATTTGTCTTAACTTATTACCTTCTATACACCATCGTTAGGCTAATTGGCTTTCCTCATTCCTTATCGTTCGGCACCTGCCTATGGTTTGGAAGAAGACTATCCAATAAGCGTAACAGGTGCACTATCCCCTAATACAAGGAGCACTCGCAACCTGAGAGAAGGAAAAAGGAAAAGACAACTGAATAGTCCTATTCATTTTCTCCAGAACCAGAAACCATCCTCGAATCTGGAACAAGTTCCTTCGAGTTCGTATATAACCATACGATGGTTTTATCCAATGGAAGTGGATGTTCGTAGTAATATGGGGTGTCCTGGAGAAAAGGGTAAAAGTAGGGGTGGCAATGAGGTATGCAACTCCGACAATCCAAAAGCCAGTGTTATAAGAAGGTTCGGTTAATCTTGGTCACTGAGTCATAGTATAAGGTCGGGTCATGGTCGCTGCCAAAGAGAGAGAGAAAAGAAACACTCAGCGTGCACTTTAACCTAGATCAGAATGGTTATCACTTTATCTAATCAGGAAACCTCCCACTGTAACCTCAAATTCTCCTCCAAACCTGAAAGAAGAATTAGTCGGGATCACCCGAGGAGTAAACAAACTCATCAGTAGGAATCGGGATCCAACTATCATCGCATGATAATGTGATAGAATCCACCCACGTTATCACACTCCAGAAAGTATGCGCATGCCTGGCAAGTTTCAATTTCTTTAGAAACTCCCGATGTGATTTTTACCCCATGCTCTTATGACCTTGACTTTGGCCAACAAATCATAAGTCACATGTCAAGTTATACCCGTCATTATCCAAGTTAATTTGAACCCATCCGTACCTACCCTTGACTTTGGCCAACAAAGCAGTACGACTGTCCCAAACCAACGCATCTATCTATGCAACAGAAAAGTAACAAATAGCTACCATACACTATGCCTTGACTTTGGCCAACAAACATAGCATCAATACTAAGTGCTACCCGTCTGAAATGATGGAGGGCTACGAATGGTTTTTGGCGAAAAATCTTTAACGTAATGAACTTGATATCGTTGAAGGAACCGGATAGCTTTTTGTAAAAATATAGTGACGAAAACCTTTGCTAAAGAGGTCACTCCCGGTGAAGGGATCTCAGCTCTTTCCCCGTAGAACGAGGTGCAGGATATTCCAATTGAATACCACGATGCAAAGTAAAAAGTAATCGACTATAGTGAAGTTATTACCCTGACGTAAACTTCTGTCCAAGGGGTCACTCCCGGTGAAGGGATCTCGGCCCTTGCCTCGTCGACTGAGATGCTGGATATGCATAACCAAATACCACTGTGCAAAACAAAAGAGAACGTCCTTGCAATAACAGCTTTTTTGAAAAATGTTCCAACAACATCAGAATAGGTTTGTTTAGCTTGCATTGATCCGAATCAATGCAGTCCCATCAATTGATCACACCACAAAAGAACGAAAATACGATGTACGTATATGCCATCCGCATTCGCCACTGGGTCCCGTCATCACCCGTTAGGTTACTTAACTAACGACAGAGCGGGGACTGGACTAGAGTGAGTGTAAAACATATACAACATCTACTAGTATATATATCAATATATAATAATCACTCAAGGCGTGATAAAATACAACATCACAGAGAGTAATAAGCATCACAGAACAATACAGATAATCTGGGATCCTCGGGTTTCATAGAGCCGCTACTGAAAGCCGACGTTCCCCTGATCGTGTGGATAGCCTGTGCAATGAAATCCTACACCCCTACGGGCGCGGCAAGTTACCCGCCAAAACCTGAAGCGAGGCAGCCCCCTTCAACAACGTGAATGGACCACCCAGCACTTCACGGAATCCGGTAACTTGAGCACCCATCCTTGGGTCAACCTGTATCCCCTACGAGTGTGGCGAATAGCCTGCCAATTCTAGAGCGAAGCCCCCTCTGTCTTAAAGCTATGAGATGCGGGCCCGTTGCCCTCTAGAACCCGGCTACCCGTGCACCCCTCCGCGGGGTAATCCTAGTACATAAAGTAAAATATACAACGGGTACATCGACCTCAGCCCGGTCGTGCCCCAAAAGAATAATATACAAATGGGCAGTGACGGCAGTCCACATGTCGGACGCTCGCCCCGCAATATCAAATGTACAAATACAACCAAACTGTACTACCATTGCATCCCGGCTATCCACCACGACAAATCCGCAATATCATAGCACAACACAGAACATCAACGTGAATGTCACGTTCGCAAATCCGTCTAAAAGAACTATAGTAATTAGACAGCATTTACAGATCAAATGACATTCACGGTCGCAGATATAATGTAAATACTGTGAACTAACATGTTTAAAATTTTCGATCGACAAAATTCCCCGAAGTGGGCCTCAAGTACAATACCCAGTACACAAAATAAATCTGGGCCCAAAAAGAATATACCATAAACCCCAATTTCAAGTTTAAAGAGCTCTGTAGAAAAATTGTACGGTGATGACTCTTTACTGCGGCGGAACAGCGGCTAGAACAGGGGTTTGGCCGCGGTTCCGCGGCCTTACTATAGTATCACATTACCAATTTTTCACAGAATTCTTAAAAACCCCTTCACGTATTTCTGCAACACTCAAAATAATTTTTCGAGCACATAAAAAATTCGACAGAAACTGCACTTTGAAATTGTGGTTTTTTTAAAATTTCGTTCGATCGAAATTCTAAATATGCTAGAGCAAGCTAGTAAAGGTTAATGGCGTGGCTCTGATACCATGTAAGTCTACGGTAGCGCCCCGGCCGTCTGTCTGAGGCCAAAATGCGGAAATAAAAACTTTTTCTTAACTTGAAACTGGCGCTATCGTATACTTTTTCCCGGATCGAACCATTAACCTATAACTAGCTAATTAGAGAGAGGGTTGGAAAGCTATACCGAGCGATCCGTGTCCTTCGATCTTCGGCCACCATCCCAAGCTCCTCGCGGCATCACCGGTCTCGATCTCCTCTTCGGAAGGGCACCACATCGAGAAGTCTTTTTACGGACTCCCACCTCTGAACCGAGGCAACTCGGACACGAAGTTGGCTAGCCGACGTGTCCATGATTGCTGTAGAATATATGTAGAAACCTTTGTCTCAAGGGGTTGTTAGAAGTTGCCATTTGGAGTGGAGGTGGAGTGAGCAATGTAAAATTGGAGCTTAGGAGTTTTCTTTTCAATGAAATGAATCTTAAATCCCTCACCCCAAAATGAATTGGGCTGCCCTAACTAGTGGCCGGCTATGTAGCAATATGGAGGAAAAAAGGTGAGCAAAAGCAAAAGGAAAATGTATGATCACAAAGAAAATGAGTCACCTCAATATCCATCTCAATCCTATCTCATTAATTCCAAGCCATAAAGATGCAAAAAGAATCAAGCTCATCCTTCATGAAGCATCCATGTGCCACAAAAACCCTCTTGCATTTTGTAAAAGCCACTTTTACAAAAAGATCCCCTCAATGCAAAAATCAGCCATGAAAGGATAAAAAGAAAAATGGCCGAAACGGAATGCAAACTGGCAACTTCAAAAAAGCGATCCCGTAATAAATTACAGGAAAACCCCGCGACTGTATAAACATACCCGCATTTGTATTCCGACCGAATACAAATGCAATGAGACAAAATTTACACTGTATAATACTAGGATCCGGCTTAAACCAAAGCCCGCTAGTATTATCCGTCCGAACCATAACATATGCACAAGTGCACGCGTACGTTCGAACCCTGCCATAAATCCATACGGCCTCTACAACGTTTCGCCCGAAACTTGAGAAACTGTCTGTGGGGGACTCTAAAGACTCGTCAATACTTTGGTTGTGGATTTAACCACTAGCACGTCATAGGTATTAGCCGTATGTAACGGGCTACCAGGTATTGACTAAAAGGGAGGTCGATGAGCGAACTCATCCTGACACCCTACTGAGCCTGTCAGTGACATTATCCATACAGTCCGGTCCGTTCGTCTATGAGCATCGCATGGCGGGTCTAGGGGGTTGGTAAAAGTCAGACCCCCCAAAAGTGGTACAAGTCATGTCGGCGTGTAGCCCAGAACACCCTGAGATACTACTGGAATACCTAACAGTAAATCTCCTGCCTTGGCCAAGGACTTCGTGTAATGGCTCTCCTAGACACAGCGCGACCTCACCCCCAATACCGGGAGAGATGAACCCCTGCCGATCCGCTCACTGCCTCCATGTGGCTCGGGACTGTACCCAACTAAAACCTGTTTGCACGACTCCTTTGAGCCGTGGTAGGGTAGTAATCTAAGTACAGTGGGAACTCACACGAGACAAATGACGATCTCAGGTCGATGAACTAACCTGTACACATGTCACCAGGGAACTGCTATCTGACGCTAGGTATAATACCAACTAGCATGTTCCCAGCGAGTCTTGTCCGGTGTACTCATAACCCAATGAGCACTTGTATACATCTTAGGTGATCCAACTGACACCAATGGCTTATGAGACCGGTCACCGCCCCTCGTCGGGGTCTCGACTGTATACACTAGTCTACTAATGGAGTATCGATGCCCAGTCTCGAAACTCCGTCGACTAGGGACATTTTAAGGATGTGCTTATAGACTACCCAACTCTCACGTATATGATCGCCATCATACTGCTGGTAGTCAAGAAAGAATCCTAAGGGCTCTATCAACGTGTAATAGCGACCTGTAAGATCAGCTAAAGCAGTACACGATGATAAAGACAAACCATGGTAGCATACTATTCTCTATCAACGTGTAATAGTGAACTACAATGTCACCTAAAGCATGTACACGATGATAAAGACAAACCAGATAGTATACAAACCTCTCGAGTAAGACCGTCCTACCGGTATAGGTCCTCCCTCAATCATTGAAATCATATGCCTGCGATCCAAGAATTGACTCTGAGGGCACTATATCCACCAAGATGGACCCCTCTCGTATACATGAATACCTTCTTTACCAAACTATAAATTACCACGTCATAATAACTATCATATACCAGTAATCAGTCATATACATTTTACCATTCATTTCACTTAATATACTATCTTCTCTTTCTTCTTTTGGGACTTACCGAGCGTTAGTTCGCTGACGACATTCCTTTCTGTTTCTTTCTTTGAAATGTTCGTCAAAAGGATTGGACTCTGAGGATACAGAGCCGAGCCAGGAAGACTTGGACCAGTTTACAGCTCAGCCAGACTACTAATTCTTTTTGCACTTATTTTCTGGATGCCATTGTTTAGGCATTTACTTTATATTATTGTATATTTTCATTTCAAACAGTTGTATGTAAAGTTGAATGTAAATAAATTTGTTGTTTATTTTATTACCCTTGTAATTCTTGTTCATTTTTATATATTTCTTAATTACACTTAACGTATTTATTTCTTAGTAAATACATTATGGCTTGCCGCGTCACCATTTCCGTCTACTGGGAAGTGGGGCGTGATAATATTTCTTGTTGATATGCCGAGTTCTAGCATGAAACACGGCATTCTTGGCCAATTGTATTGCACTTTGACTGTCGCTCTGAAGTGTCCCCAACTCTTGCTTCTCACAAAGTTCTACAATGAGATCTTGCAACCACAACATCTGTTTGGATGCTTCCGTTATTGCTACATACTCTGACTCTGTAGTAGATAATGCGACAATTGATTGGAGCTTTGATAGCTAATTTACCGCCGTTCTTCCAACAGTGAATACATAGCCGGTTGTACTTCTACAAGTGTATCGATCTCCCGCTACATCTGTTAGTGTATATGCCCTAGAGGCCATTACTGTATCATACTAGTTTGTATATTACTTGATGGAAGCTTGGGATATTCACAGTTGTATATACAATCTTGCTCGAAATGGTAGTATGCTACTTGGTTTGTCTCTGCTTTAATATGTGCATGTGTTTCTTTTAGCATATCGCTGATTTACATATTAGTAGAGCCCTTAGGATCTTTGCTTGATTACCAGCGTTGTGATGGCGCTCACACTCGTGGGAGCTGGGTGATCTATAAGCACATCCTTATACAGGTCCCTAATCGTTGGACTATCGAGACAGGGCATCGATACTCCGGAGTAGACTAGCGTATGCGCTTCTCATCCCAGCATGGGAGACGGTCTATCCCACAGCCGTCAGTACGTCGTACTTGAGATAGTATGCGGGTGCTCGTTAGATTACGAGTACACTGGACAGGACTCGTCGGGAACTGTTGGTTGGTATTATACCTATCGTCAGTTATCAGTTCCCAGGTGACATGAGTACAGCTTAGTCCGCTGACTTGACACAGTCACTTCGCCTCGAGTGTGTTCCCACTGCACTTTGATTGCTACCTTACCACGGCTCAAAGGATTCGTGCAAACAGGTAGTTTTTGGGTGCAGTCCCGAAGCACTTGGAGGCAGTGACGGTTAGACAGGATTCGTCTCTCCCGGTATTGGGGGTTGACATCGTGCTGTGTCCAGGAGAGCCATTACACGAGTAGTCCCTGGCATGGGCAAGCGAGATATACTGGTAGGTTTCCAGTGTTATCTCAGGATGTTCTGGGCTACACTCCGACACGACTTGTACCGCTATTAGGGGACTGACGTTCACCGCCCCCTAGGCCCCCATGCGATGTATCAGACGAACAGACCGGACTGTACGGAGATTGTCACATACAGGCTCAGTAGGAGTTCAGATGGGGGTTCACCTCGTCAGTCTTCTTATCGACATCTACCTGGGGACCGTTACGTACAGCTAGTGCCGCTTGCGGTCTGTGGTTAAACCCACTGCCAGCGCAGTGTCGAGTCTTTAGAGTCCCACACAGAGAGCTATTCGCCTTTAGGCAAAATGAGTAGAGGTCGCATGGTTTTGCGACAGGGTTCGTTCATATCCACGCACTTGTGCACGTTTGCTGTCCGGACAGCTTATACTAGCGGGCTTTGGTTTAAGACGGATCCTAGTATATGATTTGGGATTGGTTTTTCTCATTGTATTCGTGTTCCTTGGAACACGAATACGGGTGCGTATGCACAGTTGCTTGAGACAGAGGGAGAGGACTTTGATTAGGGTTAATGACTATTGTCATTTTATTAACCCTAATACTTATGTGTGTATTATTGTTAATTGATATTAGTTTAATAATTGTGCATGGTTATGGTTGTTGACCATTTGACCTTCTTGACTTGTTGACCTTGGTTGACACTTTGACCATCATCATTTCATTTGGAAGATACTCTTTGATCCTTGCAATTTGCATTAAAAATGAAATGATAATGGTCATGTCTTGATTTAGCCATGACAATTATCTCACTAATTATCTAATTACAATAATTCACATATATGAGAGAATGTTTCATATTATTCTCTCATTCTATTATTCACATTCTCTCTCTTGTTCTTCCTCTCCCTCAAGCTCTCCCCTCTCATGTGTTGAGAAACACTTGAGCTTGAGAAAACCCTCTCTTGATAATATCTACTCTCATCTAGGGTTCAAGGATTAGCACTTCTTGCACCCTAGTTACTTCTAGCTTGGAGTTGAAGCCAAAGGCCGAGGCTTTCGGGTGGATCTTTCTTCGACGTGAGAAGACGACTAAGGTGACCTCCTTCACCACTCCAAGGAGCAAGGAGAGAAGGACATAAAGCCCAAGGTATAACCTTTCTAGCACTTAGCTAGTTTCTAGTTAGCTTTAGCTTGTTTTTGTTTAGCAAAGATCCTTCATAGTCAAGTCCATGTTGCCTAAGCTCATAAAAATTCGATTTTTATTCCGTTTTCCGCCTCCCCGCAAGTACCGGGGTGGGCAACGTGGACTTACAACATCAGCATCCATATAACCATTCATCTCAAGTGAATCTCTTCCATAACACAAGGAATAATTAGAAGTACCAACTAAATATCGAAAAATCCATTTTACCGCTTCCCAATGTATTTTATCTGGATTTTGCATATAGCGGCTCACTGATCCCACTGCTTGAGCAATACCTGGTCTTGTACAAACCATAGCATACATTAAACTACCCACCGCCGACGCATAAGGAATTTTTTGTATTATATCAATTTCACCTTGCGTCTTAGGACTGTGCTCCTTTGATAGTTTAAAATGACTTGTAAGAGGGGTCATCACTGGTTTTGCTTGCTTCATGTTGAATCGCTTCAACATCTTCTCGATATAGTGTTTTTGAGAAAGCCACAACTTCTTATCTTTTCTATCTCTGGTGATGTTTCCTTATAAAAAAGGATGAGGGAAAGTTCCCCACTAAAAAAGCCCCCTATATGTTTAACACATGAGTGTCTATATGCAACGCATATAGGCACTGCAATTAAAAAATTGCTAGGTTAAAACAACCCAACATGTTTAACACGTGAGTGCCTATATGCAACGCATATAGGCACTGCAATTAAAAAAATTGCTAGACTAAAATATCCCCATGTGTTTAACACGTGAGTGCCTATATGCAACGCATATAGGCAATGCAATTAAAACAATTGCTAGGTCGAAAGAGCCTCACGCGTTTAACATGTGAGTGCCTATATGCAATGCTTATAGGCACTGCAATTAAAGCAATTGTTAGGCTAGAAGAGCCCTAGGTGTTTAACATGTGAGGGCACTTCCCTACGTAGAATTAAAATTCTATTCAATAAGGAACCGTTGGATCAAAGATCCAATGATGATTAAATATAGAATTAAATTCTATTGAAATTTTAAACGGGAAATGATCTTTTCTGTTGAACAGAAAGTTGATGGATCAAAGATCCCATAAATTGAAAAATATTTTTCATATCTTTCTAAACAAAGAAAGATTGTGTTCCGTTAACCCAAACACCCTTGGATTAAAAATCCAACGGTGATTAAAAAATCACCAATCTACAGAATAAATTCTGTATGGGAAAATATTTTCCTAATCTTGTTTAAAAAACAAGAAAATATGTTCCGTGAGACAGAAATCCTTGAATCAAAAATTCAAAAGTGGGTAAAACCCCCAAAATCAACTAGGATCTCTCAATAAGAGATTTCCTAAAACTAATCAACAAACTTCTCTCCGCTATATAAAAAACCCATGACATTCTATAAAAAAAGGAGAAGAGAGAGAACAGGGAGAAACATACAGAAGAAAAAGAGAATTTAATTCTCGGAAAAAGACTTGCTTCATCAGAACATTCTAGGTAAAAAAAAGAGAAATACACAGAGATTGTTCTATCTTGACCTTTCTAAGGGTTTAACCCTTCGTATAAGAACTTAGTTCTTCCTCTGCTTAAGATCTGTAGAAGCAGATCTTCCCATAAGTTGAGAATTTAATTCTCATCGGAGAGATTCTGTCATGCAGATTCAAAAGCTAGGGGAAAGAACCGAGTTCAAAGAATTTAATTCGTACAGAAACATATGGGAATTTAATTCCTCTGAAAATCAAGGGTTAACCCTACAATAAGAATTTAATTATTACAAAAAATAGAGGCATGAGATCCTCCAAAATCCTAGCATGAGATCTGTTTACCACGGAAAGACGCGGCCGGGACGTTAAGACGTCCGGCCTGAATTTTGGGGGCAGATGCTATTTGGATTTATCCGTCCATCTCTCCAAAGATGCCAAGTTGATTTACGGCACCGTATATCGGAGGTTTAAACAGATGCGGCCGATGTAGCAAACTCAGTCAGATTTCCCCTCGTCGTGAAGGGTTTTTGATTGTGGTGACGCTCTTCCCTGTAGGCGCAAGCCTCTGCAGTTAATTACGCTACCGCATCGTGGTAACAACTTTCTCCTTCTCCAGATGTTCACTTCGTGTCGTGTATATTTGTTTTATTTTCAGTTTCCCGTGGATCGTATACGGAGACTAATTTTTGTTGTCGCCCGTAGGGCGTGGATTAGTCCAAATCCGTATTTTCTTAGATTTGGGTTTGGGTTGGTTTAAAGATCGTTAATCTTGTTTTAGATTAAGATCAATTTAAATGCTTGTTAAGGATACGTTAGCCTAATTTTAGACTAAAATCTACTTAACAAGGTTTTAAGATCATTTAGATCCAACGAAAGAGTATTTGGACTCTATCATTTTAGTTTAGGGACATTGCGGTCCATTGGGTTTAAGGACATCATAGTCCATAGTTTAAAGACATCATAGTCTATAGAGTTTAGTTTAAGGACGTTGCGGTCCATTGGGTTTAAGGACATCATAGTCCATGAGTTTAAGGACGTCATAGTCTATAGTTTAAGGACGTCATAGTTTATAGTTTAAAAACATCATAGTCTATAAGGTTTTGGTTTAACCGTTTGGAGATGCACCAAAAGTTATTGGATATTGGGACCCCCATCTCTCTGAAGACGTTGAAGGATTACAGTATCAGAGGTATGAAGAGATATACCCTTGAACCAATGTTGGTTGAGAGATCTATAGTCAGATTTGGGACTAAGACCAATTAAAAGATTATGAGCACATGGACTCGGTTAATTTGAATTAGGGACTTGTGGCCAACTTGGGCTCAATCCACTCATTTCTGAATAAAGTGTTTGAACACTTGTTTGGACTTAGTCCACTCATTTTGAATAAAATGTTGAACATTTGCTTGGGATCAGCCTCTTTTTTATTCAATAATGCTGAGCATTGATTTGGGTTCTGACACCCTTTTTTGTCTTTTATTAAGTGTTGAACACTTTTTATGGCGCCGGGGCCTTATTTACAGAGCGCTTTGTATAAAAGGACGCCTACGTGAGGAGCACATGGAGCGCTTGACGCTGAGCGCCAGACTTGGAGTGCTAAAGCGCTTATTATAAAAGGGCGCCCACGTGAGGAGCACGTGGAGCGCTTGGCGCTGAGCGCCAGACTTGGAGCGCTAAAATGCTTATTATAAAAGGGTGCCCGCGTGAGGAGCACGTGGAGCGTTTGGAGCTGAGTGCCGGCCTTGGAGCGCTGAAGCGCTTCTTTGTCACCTCTGATCAGTTCTGTGCTCTGAGAATTAAATTCTCAGTTTATAAGAGACTTTGTCTCATATATCTAAGAACTAAGTTCTTCTCTTTCTTGATGAGATGCTGCGATCTCTTTTACTTTTGTGAAAGACCTTGTCTTATAGATCTATGATCTGAAAAAGAACTAAGTTCTTATGATATGAGAGTTAAACTCTTAAATATGGAGAAGATACCACGATCTCCCTTCTTTTTATTTATCTTGAAGAAGTTCTTCTTCTTTGAGCTTGCTCTTCTCTTTTCTTTTCTGAGAACTTGAAGTTTTATGGGGGGGTTCTTCTCTCTGTTTTGCTTCTTAAAATTTGAGAACTTATGGAGAGGTTTCTGTCTACAAGACTTGAAGTCTTGGGTCTTTTATATAGGGGAGGTTGACTTGTTGAATCAGTTAAGGAAATTTCTCATTGAAAGATCTCTGATTGATTTGGGGAATGTTTCCCACCGTTGGATCTTTAATCCAAGGGCTTCTGTTTTATAGAAGATAGTTTTCTCGTTATTAACAAGATTGGGAAAATATTCTCCCATACAGAACTTATTCTGTATCTTGGTGATTTTTAATCACCATTGGATTTTTGATCCAACGGTGCTTTGATTTATAGAGCACAATCTTTCCTGTTTAGAAAGATTTGAAGAGTATTTTCTCAACAGAATTTTATTCTGGTAATTCGATAATTTATCATCTTCATTGGATCTCTAATCCGAGGGTTGAGAACTTTTAGTTCTGGCGCCGAGTCTTTGACTCTTAGCGTTGGCGCTCTTGGCGCTAGCGCTCTTATGCTTTACACGTGAGCGCTGTTTCAGAATCTTTGACTTTTAGCGCTGGAGCTCTTGGCGTGAGCGCTCACGTGCACTGCCTCAGAGTCTTTGACTCTTAGCGCTGGAGCTCTTGACGCTAGTGCTCTTATGAGGCGCTTTCAAATTTCAAATTTCAAATTTTGAATAGAACTTTGCTATCTGATTTGGGGAAACAAATGCCCCCCCACCGTTGCGCTCACGTAGCCTACACGTGAGTGCAGCGGTGGCAGCTTTTCCACCGTTGGATCAACTTGAAAGTTGGATCGACTTCCAGCACCTATAAATAGGGCCTTTGGCCTTTTGAGATAACCGATGTTCATCTTCACCCGTTCTTGTTTTTCTGAGAATTGAATTCTCTCTTCAGAGCATAGATCTCTGCCCAAAAAACTTTCTTTAAGTTAGAACTTTGTTCAAATCTCTGGTAAGAATCATGTTTGTCCCCATTAAATAGAACTTTGCTCTTACTAGATCACAGATCTTCAAACCGTTAATTAAAACAGAGCTTTGCTCTTTCTAGATCATAAATCTAAATAAATCTTTTTTAGGGTTCTTAACAGAGCTTTGCTCTTTCTTAGATCATAGATCTAAAGAGATCTTTTTTAATATTTCTTAACCCATAAACGAAGAACCCTTAGAGTTTCTAAGATTTGTGTTTCAGATCTTTAAAGATCTTGGGGTTTTACCTCTGTAAAAACTTTGTTTTTTTAGGGTTTTGATGGATGATTCCATCGTTTTCACAGAGCGCAGCTCTTAAAATTTTTAGGGAATTTTATTCCTTTCATGATTAATTTTGACAGATGTCATTTCTGTTGCAGAGCGTTGCTCTCGAGGGAGTTCAACTCCTTGGCCCGCGGGGCCTGTTATTAAATGAGAATCCTTTTAGGATTTCTATTTAATAAGTGTCTGTCTCATCAATGATGTGCCGTCAACTTGATTTTGTGGGTCCCCTCTGGTCTCTTTCCACTGCATTGCAGTGTGGTACAAATTTTAAGTGCCAAGTGTTAGAATTTGGACAGTAGCATTGACAGCTAACCCTTGTTCCTTTTCGCGCAGGTACTATGTCTTTCGACACTTCTTTCCCCTTCGTTCGCCTGGAGAGCGCATTCTCTGACGCGCCCATGGATAGGGAAGTCTTCGCACTGATCAAAGATTACGACCCAGAGCAAAAGTCTCTTCATTTATGGGGGTCGTGGTACAATCAAATCATCCGGGGTCGACGCAGCTTCTCTTGTAGGGTGCCTTCGGAGTCCATTTCGGCGATCTACTACGCCGACTCACCCCTAGTGAACTATGCCGTAGAGGATGTCAACTGGACTTCGAAGGGTTGTCTTCAACCCTCTATGGCCGCGATACCCATACAGCCGCCGATGGCTTTGGATACTCTGGGGCGGCGTATATGTCAAGGCGAGATGCGCCCATGGGACAACCGTACATGATAGGCTTAACTTCTCGCCATCCAGCCAGGTACTTGCAGTGGGCTCGATACATTTTGTCGGCCAAGAAATCATTGTTGCTAAAGCTTGGGTTGTACCCGCAGTTTACGCATTTCTCTTCCAGTATTCCACACCCCCTGTATGGTGGGTCAAAGCTTTCTTGAAACAATGGAATGTACCAACTCACACCTTCCTTCTATCAAATCGGGAAGTTTCCATTTCTCTGGAGGAGTTCGCGGAGACCTCCGGCTTACCTGTCAGGGGAGAACATTACGAGGAGCTACTCCCTCCTGACGAGTATATCTTTTCCACCAAATCAGTGGTGATGGGCCTTACCCCGGAGAATGCCATTCAACATCAGTTCCCAAGTCTGATTAAGGTATTGAAAATTTACGAAAGTATGTTTCTCGAATCCGGAGGACACGAGGTCAGCTTCGCAGATTTTATTGCTCGCTTTCTTCGCCCGGAAGTCTTATCAAAACAAGCCAAGCTGTAAAATTCGCCAAGCTTGACGACCCGTTTGTTTTGGCTTAGACAGTCAGCCAACAGTGGAGGCCGATCAAAGGAATTTCTTTCTTCCGGATACCCCGGTCGTCCCCTTTGCAGAGCTCTCAGCTTCAGATATTGACGAAGATGCGTTCTTTTTTTGGGTTTCTTAGCCTATGGTTAAGTTGGTTTGCGCTCCCAATGCACCCTCGCCATATGAGGCCATCCGTTTTCTACCCGGCTCACCGAATGGTTGTTGGGATGCGAGTGGCCGTCGGGGACGCTAGGCTCGCTTACTTGTATCATGGCCTTAGCTTGGCGGCAGACACCACTCAACCGGGGGTGCAGTCCGTAAATTTCTCGCTACACTATTTCACTTCGTGGCTCGAGCTGCATGTGCTCGGCGCTTTTGGAGTCCACAAACGGCCCCGTTTCTATGAAAGTTATAACTTTCCTCGGGTTATGCGGCTAGTTGATGCTTTCGCTTTGGAACCCACTCAGCGAGAGGCTTGGGGTCTAGTTCTTCACCCGCGTATGGTCGAGGATGGCATAACCTTCGTCGATAAGGTCTAAACCATTGGCAAGGAATCCACTAAGACGGTGCAACCACTGCGGGACACCTTCAAAGACAAGGTTTCTACCTTGAAAGCTCGGGAGATTCTTCACTTATATTCAATAAGGCCAGGCTTTTTAGTGTTTAGGCAGAACGATTCGGCGCTGTTCATGAGATACAACCCGTACCGTTTTGCTCAACAATCATGCTACAATCAGGCTGTCCTGCTTGAAGCTATTTTAGCTGAGCCTGCTGCTACAGAGGAAGGTATCTGTAGTGCGCTGCACCATTTCATGCGGATAAACACTGGGTCTAACTTCTTTATCAATGAGCCGAGCTGCGTTCCGAAAGTCTTGAACGTATATGTGGCGTGGTACCAGTATGCGATGGGTGCTGTTATCAGGGAAGAGAAGCGATTATTGCTTGATCGCAATGGTGCTGTCCCAGTTGGTAATCCAGCCGTTCCCTTGAAGCGACGGACCATTGTTCATCCTTCCCTAAGAGAAGCTGCTGCGGTTGTGGCCCCGCACGGTTTTCCTGATAAGACTCTACCTCGTATTCCTGTAGGAGCGGTGGCTGCAGCGTCTCTCGAGTCTGGCATGGGTACGGAGATCGGGACCCGTCGCCCAAAGTTGCCTGCCAAGTGCAAACTCCTGTCCTCGGCTGCCGGCGCTCGCTCACAGAAAAAGAAGAAGTCACTCTTTTCTGCTGACATTGTACTTGTCCAGGAGCCACATGCCCTTTACAGCGAGGGTTTGTGCGAGTATGGGACCAATGAGGGTCTATTTATCACGCCTGCGAACGAGACTGATCATCAAGCTGCCCTTGCGGCTTCCGAGCGATTGGCTCGCGATGAAGCGGCACTAATCACTATAACGAAGTCAGGTATATTTCAATTGCATCTTTTCGTGGTTATTATTATTCTTTTAATGCTTTTACTGACGCTTCTTCTTCAATGGGTATCTCTGCCGAAGAGGCTCTCGCGGCTTCCCTCAAAACATTTGAGGACGAAGAGAGGCTCCGCGCTTCATTGGGCCTTGGTATACTTTGGCTCATTGTGCCTTCATTCCCTTTTTCTTTATTCGTGGTTTAACCCTCTCCTTTTATTTTGTTGTAGGGACTAGTTTGACTCGGGTTATTCCAAGTGCGGTACCAATCGCGAGTGGTGACGCAGCGGCATCGTTAGAGCTGGCTACCGCAGCCACGGCTATCCCTAAGTCACCATAAGGGGTCTTGATAAATCAGCCGATAATGGACGTCGTAACAGCGCCGGAGGCAGAGCTTGGTTCAGATGATGGTATACCCTTGTACGAGGTCCTGAGGAGGTCAGCTCTCATGACCCAGGCCGAAAGGAAGCGCAGGAGACGTGCAGTGAAAGAACGTGATGCCGACTTTACTGTAGGTGCAGGCTCAAGCACTGCTCCACCTGTCGCTATTCTTCCAGAGGATGCTCCAGCTGCCCTGTCTACCGCCTATAGATAGCTTGCGCGCGCGGCTCGGGAAGAAACCGAATAGCTGCCCGAAGGTAATGTAACGCTGAGTTTTTTTTATTAGAACTTGATCTTCAAATTCTTATATACCATATTCTGCAGGGTCAAGTCCTAGTGATGAGATGGTAGGTGAAATAACGGCAACCACAGAGCCTGAAGCGGCTACTCTCTCTCGGGAGTCTGGGACTGCCCAAACCGTCGCTCTTTCCCCTTGCGATTCCCTGATATCGGCGGGCATCACGAGCATAACAACGGCTCTTGTCGAATCAGGGGATGAAGCCACGGACACCAAAATTATCCTACTAAAGGAGAGTGAAGAAGCCGCTGCGCCCGGTGATGCTTCCGTCGTGGTTTTGGTTGGTGACCCGTCAGGTAAATCTTGAGTCACTGTTCTGCTTTTTATTTCTTAATCCCTTTCAGCTTATTCTGACGGTATTTTGTTTGTAGGTACAGCGAACGCTGAAATTGTGTCATCTGAAGCACCTCCGGTTGCCGCCATGACGGTTGTTGTCCCCTCGCCTTCTCCTATATCCTCAGGAACGCTGGAAGGTACGGGTTTGCGACTTATCGGTTTCACTGTGGGTATCGTTCTCTTTGTACCGATAATACATTGTCATATTTTGCAGGAGTTCATTTTGACCATCTGTATTAGGTGTTGAACCCGCATTTCTCCTTCCAGTCGGAAGTCACTCCGCCCGCTGGTGTTGGTTAGTATATCCTTTAGCTATTGTTTCTTTCTTTCTTTTATGAATAACCGTGTTGTTACTAAACCTTCCTTGTATTGATCGCAGTGCCACAGATCGGAGGAGGGGACGAGAGAATAGCCGCGCCTCCGGAACTCCCAACTTTTCCACCTGTCGTAGCCGGTATAGTAGGCTCCATCGCTCGTGCATTTTTTTTTATCTCCTGAGCCGACATTTGACCATAATTTGTTTTGCAGCAATTGCACCAGCTCCAGTTCCCTTTGAGTCTCGCATCTTAATGCTGGCAGGGCCCTTTTCTAGACGGCCATCTTCCAGGGGCGCTGCGACGAGTCTGCGAATGTTGAGCGAGTTCGTCGAGGATCTTGACCCTGAGGCCCTCGTATCTGCTGCAGACTTTGCTGCTGAGGTTAATCCCATGCTGGCGACGCTTGTGAACTTCCACAACGAAATTGTCGTTGAGTCTTAGGTTAATTACTACAGACAGATCAAGGCATGCTTGCACTAAATTGAGCTCAAACGTCTTGCTCCAGAGGTTTTGGCCTTGAACTCCCAGTGGGTTGCATGGGTTGAGCAAAGTGTTCCCTTCTTTCGCCATTTTGAATAAGATGCGACCCTGAGACGGAAGGAACATGAGACGGCTTCCAGCGAGTCTGTCTAGTTGAGTGCTCAGGTCGAAGCGAATGCTACACAGTTGAAAGCCATTTTTGAAAACCTCTAGCGATGTATTTTTGGCGGGCTGGTGCTAAGGTAGAAGTTTGAATTCACTGAGTAGGTCAAGCAGAGTCATGAAGCCGCCCAGCAAGAAATCGATGAGAAGCTTTCATCATGTTTGCAGCAGCGGGCTCGAATTGAAGCGAAGATGGCCGCGGCGGCTGATCGTGAAAAGGAATTGAGAGGAATGCGGGAGCGGCTTACTGATTTGCTAAAAACGCCTCCTCAGTAGCCATCTTTGTATCGATCGAAAATTTGTAATTTATGAATAACATGCCTTTATTCATTTTTATTCTTTTGTATGATGTATCTTGTACTCAATTTAATTTATGAATAAAAGACACATTTTTTTATCTCCTACTATCGCCTTCTTTTCTTTGCTGTGTTGTTGGCATGTTACTTTAGCAAGTGTGGCCTATAGATGATAAATAACGGTTCATCCTGCACTCTTTGTGGGGCAACGATGGCTTTGGAAACAGGTTCAGGTCTGTCGCCTAAGACTTTTAAATTTTATGAGCCATGAGGGTCTCATAAAGAATTTTCTCCCTACGAGTCGAGAGGATCCCGTAGGTGTAATTTCTCCTTCCTAAGTGCATTTTCTCTTGAGAGTCGTAAGGATCTCACAAGAGAATTTTCTCCCTTACAAGTCGAGAGGACTCGTAAGTGGTTGGTGGATTGACTTATTTCCGAGTCGAAGCACTGCTCCAACGAGGAGGTCGTTTGTTGACGTGTTTCCGCGACGGAGTCATTGGATGACGTATTTCCGCGACGGGGTCATTTGCTGACGTATTTCCGAGACGGGGTCATTGGATGACGTATTTCCACGACGGGGTCATTTGCTGACGTATTTCCGAGACGGGGTCATTGGATGACGTATTTCCGAGACGGGGTCATTGGATGACGTATTTCGGAGACAGGGTCATTGGATGACGTATTTCCGAGACGGGGTCATTTGCTGACGTATTTCCGTGACGGGGTCATTTACTGACGCATTTCCGAGACGGGGTCATTTGCTGACGTATTTCCGAGATGGGGTCATTGGATGACGTATTTCCGTGATGGGGTCATTTGCTGACGTATTTCCGAGATGGGGTCATTGGATGACGTATTTCCGCGACGGGGTCATTTGCTGACATATTTCCGAGACGGGGTCATTGGATGACGTATTTCTGAGACGGGGTCATTGGATGACGTATTTCTGAGACGGGGTCATTGGATGATGCATTTCCGAGACGGGGTCATTGGATGACGTGTTTCCGCGACGGGGTCATTTGCTGACATGTTTCCGAGATGGGGTCATTTGCTGACGTGTTTCCTCAAAGGGGTCATTGGATAACGTATTTCCGAGACGGGGTCATTGGCTGACGTGTTTCTGAGACGGGATCATTGGATGACGCTAGGTTGTCTGTGAACCATAGAGTCTTAGAACTGAGGACTTTGTCGTGGCTCCGATTAATGGTGTCGTGTCCGTGCCCTGCTGGCATGAGGAAGGATGTCGTTGTTGGTCTTCTGAGATGCAGATGTCACCGTCGAGATCTGACTCTCCCTTTGATAAGGTCCGGTGGGAAAATGTAGTCCCTTTTTTGTTTATGCCCATGAATTGTATACAGGGGTCAGTATGGACTTACCTGCAAGGTAAAAGTTTCATTCTTTCATTTTTTTAATTTCTTTCCGCGATACTCTATCATTTCAACTTTTTATATCGCGAAAGTCGCGATTGCCCAATCATTTCGGCTATTTTTTCGCGGTGCCCAATCATTTCGGCTATTTTTCTTTTTCTTTACTCGCTGCTTTTTATTGCGAGTTGCCCAAACATTTCGGCTATTTCGTATGTATATATTTTACTCGCTGATTTTGTTGCAAGTTGCCCCATCATTTCAGCTATTTCGTATGCATTTATGGCTCGCTGAATTTTCGCCGCGTGTATGGAACCTGGGATCTGATACCAATCTTAGCATCAGCATCGCTGCAACTGGAATATTGCCAGGAGCGAATCATCATTTGCCATGAAAGGACTTGGAATTTGATACCGATTTAGGCATCAGCATCGCTACTACTGGAATATTGCCAGGAGCGAATCATCATTTGCCTCTATCGATTTAAACAAAGACGGCTTAGCAAACAGAGTTAGAATCCTGTCGACTAAGGCTTTTGACTTCATGAGCCGTAAGGATCTCATAAAGGTGTTTCTCCCTACGAGTCGTGAGGATCTCGTAGGTGCGTTTTCTCCTTAAGAACCGTGAGGATTCTTAAGTGTACGTTCTCTTGTAAGTCGTAAGGATCTTGCAAGAGTGTTTTCTCCTTGTAAATCGAGAGGACTTACAAGTGTCATTCTCCACATAAAGAAATTTCGAGCCATTAGTGGAACTGGGTGGGGGAAACGTTTATTTATGCCCGTGGATTGTATACAAGGGTCAACATTGAACCGTTTGTACGGCAGGTTGGGAAATGTGATGGTTTAAGAACAGGTTCAGATCTTTATAGCTTAAGGCTTTTGAATCTTATGAGCCGTGAGGGTCCCATAAGAGGTTTCTCCTTACGAGTCGTGAGGATCTCGTAAGTGTAATTTCTCCTTTGGAATCGTAGGGATCCCTAAGTGTATTGCTCCCTTGTGAGTCATAATGATCTCACGCAGGTGTTTTCTCCATACAAGGTCGAGAGGACCTCGCAAGTGTGCATGAATTTTTTAACGAGTCTGTGCCTTTTTGGGTTTTCACAAACTCGCTGGTAGCCATGCTGTTTTTACTCACGGAGCCGTTTCGGGTTTTCATCCGTGCCCATTTTGCTTATGGACGTACCGTTTTTTTTGTTTTTTTCTTTAACCCAGGAATGCTGCGGTTTGTAATAGTTTTAGAGACGTTTCAGTCCGTCACTAGTTTTAGGACATTGTGGTCCATTGTTAGTTTAGGGACGTTTCGGTCCGTTGTTAGTTTAGAGACGTTTTGGTCCCTTGTTGCCATTTTGGTGACAACAGTTTCGCTGGATACTACTTATAGAGTTAGGGCTTGGGAAGATAGCGAACGGACATAGGCATCGTCATCAATCGTTGACCTAGGCCGTACCTCGTCAGGCGTAGTATTTTTTTAGGAACCGGCCGTTTATTAGCCTGAAGGGTCTTTCGCCATGCATATCCATGAGCAGAGAGGCCCCTCCTTAGTAGACATTGTCTATGATGTACGGGCCTTCATAGTTTGGCTCAAATTTCCCCCATTTGGCACGATTGGGGATCATAGATCTCTTAACCACTAGCGCGAGTTCGCCTTGGCGAAATGTTCTCGACCTAGTCAATCTCTCGTATGAGCGCGTCATCTTTGCTTTGTAAGCCTCAAAGTTTTGCTACGCCATGAGACGAGTTTCATCGAGGGCGTCGAGCTCCTCGAGCCGAAGATGAGCATTCTCTTCATCTGTTAACTCGTAATGAACCTCCACTCGTAGAGAGGGTATCTCTATCTCTAAAGGGAGTACTGCTTCAGTGCCGAATCCCAATGCATACGGCATTATGTTTGTGGCTGTTTTGAACGTGGTCCGATACGCCCAGAGAGCTTCATGCAGTCTTTCATGCCAGTCCTTTTTATTTTTGGACACCGTCTTCTTTATGATCTTTGTCAAGGCCTTGTTGAAAGCCTCAGTTAGACCGTTAGCTCTGGAATTATAGACCGAAGAGTATCTCTAGTCTATGTTATGCTACTGTGCGAAGCGGCTGATTCTGTGACTTTTGTAGGCCGGCCCGTTATCGGAGATAATCCGTCGCGGAGTGCCGAACCGATAAATAACGCGTGTGTTAAAGAAATGGAGAATGTTCTCCGTCTTTACTTCTCTTAGCGGTACTTCTTCTGCCCACTTGGAGAAATAATCGGTTGTCGCCAATATGACCGATGTCCTCTGGATGACGCTGGTTTGATGGGCCCAATTATGTCGGTTCCTCACATTTCGAACGGCCAGCTAGCCACTGTTGGGTGTAGCGGGTTTGGATGCTGATGGATGAAGTCTCCGTGAATTAGGCACGAGTGACTCTGCTTCGCATATTCGAGGCAGTCCTGGATCATCATGGGCCAGTAGTAACCCATTCTTTTGATCTTCGGCTTCATCTTTGGCCCGACTTGATGAGAACCGCAGAGTCCATCGTGAGTTTCTCGGACGACTCTTCTTGCTTCTTCTTGTCCCAGGTATCACAGCCATAGAGAGTCGAATGATCTCTTATATAGAGTATCATTAACGAAGGCGAAAGACAGAGCTCGTCTCATGAGCTGATGTCTTGCGGATGCATCTTCAGGTGTTCGACGGAATTTGATGTAGTCTATAAAGACTTCTCTCCAATCCTTAGGTTTTTCTTGGTTCCCTAATTGTAGGGCCGTTTGCTTGGTTGCTTCCATTTCTTCAAACGACTCCGTGGACATTTCTGATGGTGCAAGAACCCGACGGCTTTGTACAACGATCCTCACGTCATCTAGGTTTTCGTCAGCCAGTTCCTTAGCGAGTTTGGATAATGCGTCCGCTTTGCTATTTTTCGTACGCGGTATGCTTTCCAGGACGTAGGAAGGGATTTGAGTCAGCAATTTCTGCACTCTCTCGCCGTACTTCACCAACTCTGGTTTGCACGTTTGATAGTCGTCGTTTACTTGACTAACGACCAGCTGGGAGTCCCCGTATATAAGGAGGTCTTCGATTCCCACATCGATAGCGATCTCAAGACCTGCTATCAAAGCCTCATATTCTGCTTCATTGTTTGTCCTCGGCTCCATTAGGGAAAAGGCAAAGCGTATTATCCCTCCTTGCGGAGTCACGAAGATAAGGCCTACCCTGGCGTTCTCCGCCGAATACCGAGACGAAACCACGTAGATTCATCTTGCCTGAATTTGGGGGCAGATGCTAATTGGTTCTATCCGTCCACCTCTCCAAAAATTCCAAGTTGATTTATAGCACCATGTATCGAAGGTTTAGACGTTTGCAGCCGATGTAGCAGACTTCGTCAGATTCCCCCTCGTTTGAGGGGTTTTTGATTGTGGGGATGCACTTCCCTGCAGGCGCAAGCCCCTTCAGTTAATTACGCTACCGTATCGCGGTAACCACTTTCTCCTTCTCCAGATGGTCACTTCGTATCGTGTGTGTTTGTTTTATTTTTTGTTGCCCGTGGATTATATACGGAGACTAATTTATGTTGTCGTCCGTAGGGCGTGGATTAGTCCAAATCCGTATTTTCTTAGATTTGGGTTGGGTTTAAGAATCGTTAATCTCATTTGAGACTAAGATCAACTTAAACGTTGTTGAGGATACGTTAGTCCAATGTTAGACTAAGATATACTCAACAGGATCATTTAGATCCAACAAAAGAGCATTCGGGCTCTATTGTTTTAGTTTAGGGACGTTGAGGTCCATAAGTTTGAGGACATCATAGTCCATGAGTTTAAGAACCTCATAGTCCAGTTTAAAGACATCATAGTCTATTTTAAAGACCTCATAGTCTGTAAAGTTTAAGGACATCATAGTCCATGAGTTTAAGGACCTCATAGTCCATAGAGTTAAGTTTAGGGACATTGCGGTTCATAAGTTTAAGGACATCATAGTCCATGGGGTTTAGTTTAGGGACGTTGCGGTCCATTGAGTTTATTGATTGTCGGGACCCGTCACCTCTCCGAAGACGTTGAAGAGTTACAACGACATATATCAGAGGTGTGAGGAGATGTACCCTTGAACCAATGTCAGTTGAGTGATCTGTGGTTGGATTGATTTAAAGACCGTTAATCTCGTTGGAAATTAAGATCAACTTAAAAGGTTATTAAGGATACGTTAGTCTAATTTTAGACTAAGATCCACTTAACAGGGTTTTAGGATCATTTAGATCCAGCGAAAAAGCATTTGGGCTCTATCGTTTTAGTTTAAGGACGTTACGGTCCGTTGAGTTTAAGGACATCATAGTCTATGGAGTTTAAGGACATTATAGTCCATAGTTTAGAGACGTCATAGTCTATAGAGTTTAGTTTAAGTACGTTGAGGTCCATTGAGTTTAAGGACATCATAGTCCGTAAAGTTTAGAGACGTCATACTCTGTATGATTTTGGTTTAACCGTTTGGAGATGCACCAAAAGTTATTGGTTATTGGGACCCTCCATCTCTCTGAAGACGCTGAAGAATTACAGCGACGTGTATCAGAGGTATGAAAAGATGTACCCTTGAACCAAACTTGGTTGAGAGATCTAATTTGGGACTAAGACCAATTAGGGAAATTGTAAGCACATGGGATCGGTTGGTCTGAGCTAAGGATTCATGGCCAACTTGGGCTCAGTCCATTCTGTTCTGAATAAAATGTTTAACACTTATTTGGACTTGGTCCACTCATTTTGAATTAAATGTTGAACATTTGTTTAGGCTCAGCCCTTTTTTAATCAACAATGCTGAGCATTGATTTGGGTTCCGACACCCCTTTTTCTTTTTGTCCTTTACTGAGTATTAGACACTCTTTATTATGGCGCTTCACGCCAACCAATGAGTGCGGAGCGCTCCTTATTAATTAGCGCCCACTTGAGGGGCACGTGGAGCGCTTGGCGCTGAGCGCCAGCCAATGAGTACAGAGCGCTCTTTATAAAAGCAGCGCCCACGTGAGGAGCACGTGGTGCGCTTGGCGCCAATCAATGAGTGCAAAGCGCCCTTTATAAAATAGCGCCCACGTGAGGAGCACGTGGTGCGCTTGGCGCTGAGCGCTAGACTTGAAGCGCTGAAGCGCTTCTTTAAAAATAGCGCTGGGCGCTGAGCGCCAGACTTGGAGCGCTGAGGCGCTTCTTTAAATTGGAGTGCTAAGGCTCTTCTTTGGCAGCTCTGATTAGTTTTGTGCTGTGAGAATTAAATTCTCTGTTTATAAGAGACTTTGTCTCATGGATATAAGTTCTTCTTTATGATTAGATACTATGATCTCTTTTGTTTTTCTTTATGGGAGACTTTGTCTCGTGGATCTAAGAACTAAGTTCTTCTTTTTATCGAGGGAGACTTTATCTCCTAGATCTAAGAACTAAGTTCTTAATTTTATCAAGAGATGCTATGATCTCTCTTCTTTTTATCTACCTTGAAGAGGGTTCTTCTTCTCAGAGCTTGCTCTTCTCTTTTTCTTTTCTGAAAGCTTGAAACTTCTCGGGAGGTTTCTCTGAAACTTATGGGGAGTTTCTTCGATCATTTGGAAAGAGAGATCATTGGTCGTTGGGACCCACCACCTCTCCGAAGACGCGGAGAGATTGTAGCGCTATATATCGAAGGTGTGGAGGGATGTACCCTTTGAACCATGTCACACTTATCAGGGGGAAGAATATGTTGAAGCTTAAACTCCTAACTGCTGTAAAAGGTCTCTTTGCATTCGCACATGTGCGTCGCACGTGTTGGGTGCACGTGCGTCGGATGTGGCGAGCGTACGTACGTCGCACGTGGCGCTTACACATCATGTGGGGCAGCTAAGGCCCTAACATGGAGAACTAAGCTACTTTGAGGATTGAATTCTCGCACGTGCGTTGCACGTGGTGTGCACGTGCGTTGCGCATATGCACATTATAGAGGGGCAGCTATGGCCCTAACTTGGAGAATTAAGCTCCTTTGAGAATTGAATTCTCCTACGTGCGTTGCACATTTTTGGCTTACGTGCGTTGCACATGGCACGCATATGGCGGGCGCACATGGCGCTTGCGCATATGCGCATTATGGGGGGCAGCTATGGCCCTAACTTGGAGAACTAAGCTCCTATGGAGAACTAAGCTCCTTTGAGAATTGAATTCTCCCATGTGCGTTGCGTATGTTTGGCTTATGTGCGTTGCACGTGGCGCACATGTGGCGGGCACACGTGCATTGCACGTGGCGCACATGGCGCTTGCGCATATGCGTATTATGGGGGCAGCTATGGCCCTAATTTGGAGAACTAAGCTCCTTTGAGAATTGAATTCTCCTCATTTTCTAAGAGGTATCCCTTCTTATTTATATGGGAGTGGTAGAGAAGAGATATCTCTTTTTCTCGATGTGGGACTAAAAATGCATCTCCATGTAGTAGAGCATTACTTAGATTACACGTGCGTAGCACATTTCCTCATAACTTTTGATCCCGGATGAATTATGAGGCCCATAATATATAAAATCGAAGGATTTTCCGAGACACTTTTGATACCATCAGAATTTAGCTGATTCCCATTCGGGAGTTTGTCAAAATACGGTCCGGAAAATACTGCTTTGCATTTTCTTGCTTAGATTACAAGTGCATAGCATATTTGCTCATAACTTTTGATCCCGGATGAATTATGAGCCCCATAATATATCAAATCGAATGATTTTTCGAAAAGCTTTCGATAACATCAGAATTTAGCTAGTTCTCATTTGGGAGTTTATCAAAATACAGCTCGAAAAATACTGGTTTGCATTTTCTTAAGCGTATCGCTGCCATTTGATATCTTGGGCTCTTTTGCGCAGAAATTTTTGGCGGGAACAAATGCCCCCCACTACTTTGCCTATGTAGGGATGTACGTGGGTTAAGTAGTGCAAAGTAATACATAGAGTATGACCGGTTTCGGGCTAGTATATAACTTTTAGAATCTTGTTCTGAGAATATAGCGAGAGGACACAAGCGTCGTCATCTATCGTTGACTCAAATCTCAACTCTTAAGGAATATAGTTCCAACCCTGAGGCCCATGAGCTGCACCCTTCTGTTTTTTATGTCTTGATTTGGTGCAAAGTAGTTTATGTACTCATTTCGGAGCTTATAGTTTATTCATTCATCCCGGAGTCTCTAGTTTATGAACTCATTGCGGAGCTTGTAGTTTACCTCACTTGGGCTTGTAGGAAAACTTGTCCTAACGTTACAGTTAACCCCTGCTCTTTACGTTAGAGGTCCGTTAGGGTCTGTGGTACTAGGGTTTTTTGTCCGTCGTACCGTCGCGTTGGCTGATGCATTCCCCGATACGCAGTCTTGCTGTTCGAGTAGCCGCGCGACTGTCGTGTCTCTGATCCTTTCGGGGCAGGACAAGACATCTTCAAATAATCTCCCAGGTCATATTATACCATCGGGAAAGCATATTCTTTCTAGAAATCATAAGGATTTCTAAGTGTTCATCGCCTCTGTGAGTCGCAAGGATCTCACTCGGATATTTTTTCCTTACGAATCGTGAGGACCCGTAAGTAGCTTTTTCATTTCAGTGGCATGTAATTTCGGCGAATGTGGCCCGTAGATAGTCCATCTTGACCTCCTTGTAGGGCAGCAATGGCGTAGGAAACATGTTTGGATCTGTCGCCTAAGACTTTTCAAATTTATGAGCCGTGAGGGTCTCACAAGGACTTTTCTCCCTACGAGTCGAGAGGATCTCGTAGGTGTAATTTCTCCTTAGGAGTCGTGAGGACTCCTAAGTGCGTTTTTTCTTGAGAGTCGTAAGGATCTCACAAGAGAATTTTCTTCCTTACAAGTCGAGAGCACTCGCAAGTGGTTGATGAGTTGACTTGTTCCTGAGTCAAAGCGTTGCTTCGACGGGTAGGTTGAGGGTCGACTTTCTCCCTTTTCTACGGTGTCGGGATAAACTTTCTCCGTTCTCCGTTTTCTACGGTTTCGGGGGGTCGAATTTCTCCGTTTTCTACGGTGTCGGGAGTCGACTTTCTCCGTTTTCTAAGGTGTGGGGGGTCGACTTTCTCCATTTTCTACGGTGTCGGGGATCGACTTTCTCCATTTTCTACGGTGTCGGGGATCGACTTTTGTTTCCCCCAATCAGAGGAAAGCTCTGTTCAAATTTTCAAAATTTGAAATGAAGCAACGCTTCATAAAAGCTCCAGCAAGCAGCGCTCACGTGCAAAGCACAGGTGCGCTAATGCTAAGAGCGCCAGCGCTCACGTGCAGAGCATGGGTGCACTCGCGCTAAAAGCGCCAGCGCTTCCACGCTCTGAAGCAGCGCTCACGTATAAAGAACGAGTGTGCTAGCGCTAGAACTAAATGTTCCCCACCGTTGGATCAAAGATCCAACAAAGATGATAAATTATCAAGTTACCAGAATAAAATTCTGTTAAGAAAATATTCTTCAGAATCTTTCCGAACAAAAAGATTTTGCTCTGTAAATCAGAGCGTCGTCGGATCAATAATCCAATGGTGATTAAAAATCACTAAAATACAGAATAAATTCTGTGTGGGGAAAGACTTCCCAATCTTGATAAAAACAAGAAGATTGCCTTCCATAAATCAGAAGCCCTAGGATCAAAGATCCAACGGTGGGGAAATCCCCAAATCAATTAGAGAAAAAATCTCTTCAAATGATTCAACAAATCAGATTGCACTATATAAAGGCCCCAAGACTTCAAGTCTCATAGAGAGGAACCCCCCCTCCCAAACTTTGAAAATGTTCAAAGAGAAGAACAAGCTCTCTGCAGAAGAAGAATTTCTTCAAGGTAAAATAAAGAGATCAAAGCATCTTATCAGAAAAAGAACTTAATTCTTTTGCCAGATCATATCTATAAGACAAATTGTCTTTCACAAAGAGATCAAAATATCTCATTATAAAAAGGAGGAGAATAATTTAATTTTTTTAGGATCACAGATCCATAAAGGCAAAGCCTTTCACCAAGAATATAAGAGATTGAAACATCTCCTATAAAATAAGAACTTTGTTCTTAGATCTATGAGACATAGTCTTTTATAAGAGAGAATTTAATTCTCAGAGCGCAGAACTGCCTAAAAAGAGCCTTAGCGCTCCATGTTTAAAGAAGCGCATCAGTGCTCCAAATCTAGCGCACAGCGCTGCAGAGCCTTAGCGCTCCAAATTTAAAAGAAGCGCTCTGCGCTCATGATCAGACGCTCAGTGCCAAGCGCGCCACGTGCTCCTCACGTGTGCACTATTTCACCAGAAGCGCTCTACGCTCATGATCTGGCACTCAGCGCCAAGCGCGCCACGTGCTCCTCACGTGTGCGCTACTTAAACAGAAGCACTCCGTGCTCCAAGTCTGGCGCACAGCGCCAAGCGTGCCATGTGCTCCTCACGTGTGCGCTACTCAAACAGAAGCGCTCTGCGCTCTAAGTCTGGCGCATAGCGCCAAGCTCACCACGTGCTCCTCACGTGTGTGCTACTTAAATAGAAGCGCTCTGCGCTAATAGTCTAGCGCACTACGCCAAGCGCGCCACGTGCTTCTCACATGTGCGCTATTTCACAGAAGCGCTCTGCGCTAATAGTCTGGCGTACAGCGCCAAGCGCACCACATGATCCTCACGTGTGCGCTACTTAACAGAAGCGCTCTGCACTCATTGTCTGGCGCTCAGCGCCAAGCGCGCCACGTGCTCCTCACGTGTGCGCTGAGAGAACATAAACTGTTCTTTAAATGATAAAGCCTAGAGCTATAATGAGTGCTCGGCATTCAATAAAAGACAAAAGGTTGTCAAGATCAATGCTCAACATTGTTAAAGGACTGAGCCTAATTAAATGTCTAACATTTTGAATAAATGGGCCGAGCCCAAGTTGGCCACAGATCTCCAATTCAAATTAATTGAGCCCATATGCTCATAAATCTTTGATCTTAGTCCTAAATTGGACTACAGATCTTCCAACCAATATTGGTTCAAGGGTACATCTCTTCACTCCTCTGATATTTGTCGTTGTAATCCTTCAACGTCTTCAAAGAGGTGACGGGTCCCGACAACCAGACATTTCACGAACTGTGGGGTCCTTAAACTCATGGACTATGATGTCCTTAAACTTTACAGATTATGATGTATCTAAACTACTATGGACTGTGAGGTCCTTAAACTCACGGACTATGATGTCCTTAAACTTTACAGACTATGACGTCTTTAAACTGGACCGCAAAGTCCCTAAACTAAAACAATAGAGTCAAAATGCTCTTTTCTTGGATCTAAATGATCCTGTTAAGTAGATCTTAGTCTAAAATTAGACTAACGTATCCTTAACAAACTGTTGAGTTGATCTTAGTCTAAAATTAGACTAACGTATCCTTAACAAACATTTAAATTGATCTTAGTCTCAAATGAGATTGACGATCCTTAAACCAAACCCAAATCTAAGAAAATACGGATTTGGACTAATCCACGCCCAACGGGCGACAACATAAATTAGTCTCCATATACAATACACGGGCAACCAAAAATAAAACAAACATATACGTCACGAAGTGACCATCTGGAGAAGGAGAAAGTGGTTACCGCGATGCGGTAGCGTAATTAACTATAGGGGCTTGCACCTGCAGGGAAGAGCGTCCCCACAATCAAAAACCCCTCAAATGAGGGGGAATCTGACGAAGTCTGCTACAACGGCCACATCCGTCTAAACCTCCGATACACGGTACCATAAATCAACTTGGTATTTTCAGAGAGGTGGACAGATAAAACCAAATAGCATCAGCCCCTAAATTCAGGCAAGACGTTTGTCTTCCCTGTCTTTTCGGCGGAGAACAACTTTCTCCGTTTTCTACGGTGTCGGGATCGACTTTCTCCGTTTTCTATGGTGTCGGGAATCGACTTTCTCCATTTTCTACGGTGTCGGGATCGACTTTCTCCGTTTTCTACGGTGTCGGGATCGACTTTCTCCATTTTCTACGGTGTCGGGGATCGACTTTCTCCGTTTTCTTCGGTGTCGGGAATCGACTTTCTCCGTTTTCTTCAGTGTCGGGGATCGACTTTCTCCGTTTTATATGGTGTCGGGGACGACTTTCTCCGTTTTCTACGATGTCGGGGATCGACTTTCTCCGTTTTCTACGGTATCGGGGATTGACTTTCGGTTGTATGTGAACCGTAGAGTTTTGGAACTATGGATTTTGCCGTGGCTCCGATTGGTGGTGTCGCGTCCGTATCCTGCTGGCATGAGGAGGAACGCTGTTGCGGGTCTTCTGGGATACAGATATTGCCGCTGAAATTTGACTCTTCCTTTTGACAGAGTTTGTTGGGACATGTGGTTCCCTTTCGTTTATGCCCATGGATTGTATACAGGGGTCAGTATGGACTTACCTGCAGGGCAAAAAGTTTCATTCATACGTATTTTGTTTTCTTTCCGCGATGCTCTATCATTTCAGCTTTTTGTATCGCGGAAGTCGCGATTGCCCAATCATTTCGGCTATTTTTTTCTTTTTACTCACTACTTTATTGTGAGTTGCCCAATCATTTCGGCTATTTTTGTATGCATATATTTTACTTGTTGATTTTGTTGCAAGTTGCCCCATCATTTCGGCTATTTTACATGCATTTTTTTTGTGTACGGAACTCAAGATCTGATACCAATATTAGCATCAGTATCGCTGCAACTGGAATATTGCTAGGAGTGAATCATCATTTGCCGTAAAAGGACTTAGAACTTGATACTGATGTAGGCATCAGCATCGCTACAACTGGGATATTGCTAGGAGCGAATCATTATTTGCCTTTGTCGATTTAAACAAAGACGGCTTAGCAAACAGGGTTAGAATCCTGTCGACTAAGGCTTTTGACTTCATGAGCCATAAGGATCTCATAAAAGTGTTTCTTTCTACGAGTCGTGAGGATCTTGTAGGTGCATTTTCTCCTTAGGAATCGTGAGGATTCCTAAGTTTGTGTTCTCTTATAAGTCGTAAGGATGTTACAAGAGTGTTTTCTCCTTATAAGTCAAGAGGACTTACAAGTGTTTGTTCATTAAATGAGGGCATTCCTTATCGTTGGTGGGACTCGGAAAGGAAATGATTATTTGTGCCCGTGGATTGTATACAAGGGTTAGTATTAAACCGCTTGTAGGGCAGTCTGGGAAAGGTGATGGCTTAAGAACAGGTTCAGATCCCTGTAGCTTAAGGCTTTTGAATCTTATGAGCCGTGAGGGTCTCATAAGAGGGTTCTCCTTACGAGTCGTGAGGATCTCGTAAGTGTAATTTCTCCTTAGGAATCGTGGGGATCCCTAAGTGTGTCGCTTCTTTGTGAGTCGTAAGGATCTCACGCAGGTAGTTTTCTCTTTACAAGGTCGAGATGGCCTTGCAAGTGTCTTTTAACGAGATTGCGCCCTTTCGGGTTTTCACAAACTCGCCGGTAGGCCTGCAGTTTTTACTCATGGAGCCCTTTCGGGTTTTCATCCGTGCTCATCTTGCTTATGAACGTACCTTTTTTTTTACAAGTCTGCGCCCTTTCAGGTTTTCACAAATATCGCCAGTAGCCTTGCTGTTTTTACTCACGAAGCTCTTTCGGGTTTTTATCCGTGCCCATCTTTCTTATGGACGTACCGTTTTTTTAAAAACGCATCAGCCCAAGGATGCTGCAAGTTTGTAGTAGTTTAAAGACGTTTCGGTCAGTAGTTAGTTTTAGGACATTTCGGTCCATAGCTAGTTTTAGGACATTACGGTCCACTATTAGTTTAGGGGCGTTTCAGTCCTTTGTGGAGACAACGGTTTCGCTGGATACCCCTTACAGAGCTTGGGTTTGGGAAGATAGCGAGCGGACATAGGTGTCGTTATCTATCAGGCGTAGTATTTCTTCAGGAACCGGCCGTTTATTGGCCTGAAGGGTCTTTCGCCATGCATGTCCATGAGTAAGTAGGCCCCCACCTTGGTAGACCTTGTCTATGATGTACGGACCCTCATAATTCGGCTCGAACTTCCCTCATTTGGCATGATTGGGGATCATAGGTCTCTTGACCACTAGCACGAGTTCGCCTTGGCGGAATGTTCTCGGCCTAGCCAATCTCTCGTATGAGCACGCCACCATTGCTTTGTAAGCCTCTAAGTTTTGTTGCGCCATAAGACGAGTTTCATCGAGGGCATCGAGCTCCTCAAGCTGAAGATGAGCATTCTCCTTATCTGTTAGCTCGTAATGAACTGCCACTCGTAGAGAGGATAGCTCTATCTCCAAAGGGAGTACTGCTTCAGTGCCAAATACCAATGCATACAACGTTGTATTCGTGGCTGTTTTGAACGTGGTCCGATACACCCTGAGAGCTTCATGCAGTCTCTCGTTGATATGAGATGAACCTCATGCACCAACGCATAGTGTCTGAGCTTCGTTATCGCGAAGATTAGCGTCAAGCAGTGTTTTTCGATGGGGGAGTAGTTATTTTCTGCCACGAGGAGAACTCAACTCAAATAGTAGAGGGCTCTCTCTTTCCCTTGGTCAGTTTCCTGTGTCCATAGAGGGCCTAAAGAACCTTCAAGGGCTGTTGTGTACAAGATGAGGGGCTTTCCTTTGACTGGAACGGTCAGTACCGGTGGATTCTGCAGGTATCACTTGATTTACGTCCAGTGCGGTTTGGCATTTGCGATCCTAGACGAACGGGCTCCCCTTCTTCATTAAATGACTGTAGGGACGGCATTTGCCGGAGAGATTAGCTATGAACTGCTGGACATATGCGAGCTTTCCTTGGAGGGACCGCAGTTGCTTGAGAGTTCTTGGCGGAGGTATTTCCATAATCGCCTTGAATTTTGATGGGTTTATTTCGGTGCCCTGGTGTCGTACAATGAATCCCAGGAACTTTCCTGAGGAAACTCCGAACTCGCATTTGAGAGGGTTCATCTTCAAGTTGTATTTCTGAAGATATTGGAACACCATCTTCAGATGCTCCTAATGCTCCTCATGCGATTTGCTTTTTACCACGAGGTCGTCAATATAGCACTCGACGATTTCGTGTATGAGGTCATCGAAAATCTTCGTCATAGCCCTCTGATAGGTGGCGCCCGCGTTCTTCGGACCGAAAGGCATCACTTTGTAGCAGAATATGCCTAAAGGGGTCCGGAAAGCGGTATGCTTCTGGTCTTCGGGATGCATCTTTATTTGATTGTACCCCGATGAGCCGTCCATGAAGGAAAAGACTTCGTGAGTGGACATGTTGTCTATTATCAGCTCGGTAACCGGTACGGGGAAGTCATCTTTCGGACAAGCTTTGTTGAGGTCCCGAAAGTCCATACAGATGCGCACCATCCCATTCTTCTTCATCACTGAGATGGTGTTGGCGATCCAATCAGGGTATTGAACTTCTTGGATGAAGCTGGAGTCGATTAACTTCTTGACTTCAGCGTTGATGCTCATTTCAAGTTCAAGCCGCATTCTTCTTGGTGCTTGCTTGACTGGCTTGACGTCCGGAGATATCGCCAATATATACACAGCTATCTCTGGATCTAGCCCCGACATCTCGGAGTAGTTCCATGCGAAGCAGTCTTTATACTGCATAAGCACATCTCTTAGCATAGCTACCTGTTCTTCAGACAGTAGCTCACTGACGAACGTAGGCCTCGGCTCGTTTGCCGTTCCCAAGTCGATTTTCCTTAGGTTGTCCGCAGTGGTATGTATTCCATCTTCCAACTTTTTTGGCGCGGTGGAAATTCTGAGATCAACTCATCTTCATCCTTATTTTCGAAGCACCAGGACAGGTCATCCATGTTCTCGGGCACTCCTTCTTCTGACAGCATTATCACGTGACAGGTACAAGATCGTTTCCAAGACCGATGTTGATCTGGTTCTACTCTCGCTATATACGTTGCTTTTGGTATATGCTTTTGCGGTGGGACTACCCTCCAACTGTTGGATAGAGCGAACCTGCCTTGCTGATATTGGTCTTCGACCCAGTTTTTGAATGTGAAGTAGTCTTCGAGAGGATGTCCTATCGCTCGGTGATAGGAGCAATACTCCAGGTGAGAGACCCCGTCTGCTTGTTCGGGGTGTTTGGACTCCGGGAGCGCAATCATTTGATGTTTCATGACAAGATCGAATATCTTCCTTGTCTTGTCTTGGGGAAACAAATATGCTCGATCCATCTTTTTCATTAGAGATGGATTCCGGCTGCTCAATTCTCGATTGTATGGCTTCTTGGACCCGCTTTGCCGTTGTCGAACGTTTTTTCCGTTCTTTAGTTTGTTTTTGCCTCCGCGTCGGGTGTTCTGTATGACGGGCTGGCGACGAAGGGCATCGTCATTCTACGTAGCCTGCTGAAGGAGGCGCCACGTCCTGGCTTTCTCGTAAATGGCCATTTCACGGTTGTGGTCATCCCAGGCCTTTTGACCCGCTTCCCTTATTAGCTTGTCCATCTGTTCTTCGAACGACGGACTTGGCACTTTCATGGCGGGACCTCGTTTTGGTTCAGTGTTAGCGTCTTCTAACAGAGTATCTCCTTCTTCATCAAAGTCATGTATAACGTAGCAGCTATGGAATCGCTCCCGTTTCTTGGGTAGAACATATCCAAGCCCGATCGTTTCCATTTTCCCGTTAGGCGGTTTTTTCTGAGTTCCGGGGACATTCCAGATCCTGTTGTAGAACCGAGCTTGTCGAGCAGTCTGTTTGAAGGGTATACCCTGGCGCCTCAACAGCCTTTTAAATCTTTCTATGTAGTATCTGGGCAGATGGATGGGCTGGAGCCTGTCAAGTGCAGAATCGGCACCATTCCAGATTTCTTTCTCCACTTTGGTTTCCATGGATCGATAAAAGGATCGCTTTTTCATCTTTCCGCCTGGGAAGGATGTAGAACGTCTGCAGTTCTTGCACACTATAGGTATCAAGTGCGTCGAGCTCTTTGTAGTGCTACCGTGGAACCATAGCGATTTGCAAATTCTAATCATCTCCATTGAAGGCCTGTGCTGATGGACGGACCGAGAATACTGCGTTGATCTCATCTTCAGAGTCACTGCCAAAGACCAGAATAGGGGTAGACGGTCCCGGTTTGTTGCATTGGGGCAGCCCCGAATAGACTATCTCTTCTTCCTCCTTGATATCGCTCCCAAAGACCGAAATAGTGGTGATAGCCTTCTGCTTATTCTCCGGCTTATGGCATCTTTCCATGTCTTCAAAGTCTGGCAAGAAATACTTTGCATCCTCATACTTTCGGACTTCATTTACGGAAATGGGTTCAGTTACCCTGTCACGGTGTACTCAAGACCATCTTTGAAATACTTCATACACTGATGTTGTGTAGAAAGGATGATGTTGTACTCGTGTAACCAAGGCCTACCGAGCAAAGCGTTGTAGCACGTCTTGGCGTCAATGTCATGGAATTTGATGTCACTAACGAGCGACCCAAAGCATAATGTCAGTATCACAGACCTGAGCGTCCGTGATGACTGGGAGTCAAACCCGGAGATTGTGATTTTATCTCGAGCTAGGTGCTGGACGCTCATGCAGATTTCTTTTAACACCCTCACATTTAGGAGATTGACAGAGGACCCGTTGTCAACTAGGATCTTCCCTATCTTGATGCCATGGCAGTATTCGGTGTATAAGGGACGGATGTGCTCGCACATCCTGAGGAGGAGGTCCTCGTCGCTGAAGGTGATGTCGGCTGTGTGCACTTCTTCCAACTCATCCTTCATCTTTTCTTCGGTGAAGAAGGCTTGAAACTGTCCGGGCTCTTGTAGTGCCTTGATCAATGAATCTCTCGTCTCTTGAGATAGCAGAAGGGCATCGAGAATGCTTAGCTGTGAGGGTATCTTCCTCAGGTGTGCCAGAACGTTGTAATACATCTTGTTTTTCTTTGACGGGTCCTTGGCTGCCAACTCCTCGACGACTCGATCATCGAGGGTGATATCCTCAGGGACTTTTTTCCTTCCCCTTATCTTTTCTGTTCGATCCCTTGTTTGTGGGTCCGAGATTCTTTTTGGGTAGCATACGATTGCGCTGCTGAATATTCTCGCAGGTCTTGGTCCCTTCTGCTTCGGAGGCGGGTTCTTTGAAGAGAGGGCCGAGGGCTATTTCTTTGTCAGAATCGCTTCCGAAGGTGAGAACTTGCGGTATCCCGAAATCGACCATGTGACAGTTACCAGCAGTTCTTTTGTGCTTATCTGTCGCATTTTTTCGCTGTCGACGAGCTTCACGTTTCATACTCTTGAAATGTTGTTGGTGGGCAACATATCCCTGCCACCAGTTTTTAAAGGCGTTGAGCTCTTCAGTAGGGTGCGCAATCCTCTGATGGTATAAGCAGTAATTTGGATGTACATCCTCTTCGTCAAGGTGTATCCCACCAGAAGTGTTTCCTTCGGAGGGTGACAGCTTCATTCCCATTGACATGGCTTTGGCGAACCGTTTCCTCATCTTAAGTTTGCTTTTGTTTGCAGCGGATGTGCTTTGATCTGGTGGGAGTGTTTTAACCCTTTCGTCCAGCCGCCGGCATTTGGCTTTTTCGAATATGGCCATTTCGCGCTCCCGATCGGCTTTGCTTTTCTGACGGGTTGCGTTCAGCAGCAGATCGATCATCTCATGGGACGGTTCTAAGGGTTTTGGTTCGGGATCTGCCCCCCAATTTATCTGCATCAGAAGCTTCTTCACCATCTATTGACGAGTGAGAGATCACATGGCAACTCGCCACATAATCCTCAGGTTCATCTGACGAGTCTTCTCCCTCATCTTTGTTGCCATATTTGTTTTCAAGGATGTGGTTGAGAAACTCTTGGAGTGTGACCGGGGTTCGCGCTTTTTGGTTGTATTCCTCCAGCGCGTCAATGTGTTTTTGTAGGTCCGTGCGCTTGTCATCAGGCTTCATGGGCTTTTTTGTCTTCTTCTTCTTTGAAGATTTTGATGGCTGGGCATGGGCATTTTGACTATCGCTACCAATTCTTGATGTCAGGCGCGGTTTTATCATTCCCTCAATGATCTCGGGTTCCAGCGGACTTTTCCACCTGATCGCAGGGCATTTTTGGAGATCCTTCAGCATTCTCTTTTTTTTTTGGCTGAAAGAGCGACCTCCCATGGAGCTTCTTCTATAAAAGAGTACGATGCCCCCGGCGTGTCCACCTTTTTAAGAGCGTATGGCTGGGGCGGGTTTACCCTCCAGTTTTTAGACAGTGTGAATTTGCCTTGCTGGTACTGGTCCTCAATCCAATTCTTGAAGACGAAGCAATCTTTGATTGGATGGCCCTTTATTCGATGATAGGGGCAATAGTTGGGACTGTTGACGTCACCGGGCTGCAGTGGGCGTTTTGGATCCTGCAAGGTGATGAGCCTGTTGCGCATTGCCAGCTCGAACAGTCTCCTCGTTTTATCACGGGGAATGAATAAGGGCGCTTTAGCTTCTTGTTAAAGAATCGATGTTTATCGTCTTGGCGATCAGCTGGTTTGGGAGTACTCGGTTGTTGCTGAGCATTGGCGACAAAGGTCGCTTTCCCTTTCCCCTTTTCGTTTCGAGGAACCATTTTTGAGGAAGACGGTCTATGGCCCATTTGATCCATTTAGGTCAGCTTGTCGATCAAGGCCTAGAAAGTGGTCGGCTTGAAAAATATCATGAACTGGAATATGGTCGCCTGCGGATCAAGAGTTCCCACAAACATGCCCACTGCAGGAGCTTCCTCTATGCGTTGTTCGCACTCCGACCCTAAATTCCGCCACCGTATTGCGTACTGAACCCATGTTTCGCCTGGCTTCACCCTGGCGTTAATTAGTGCGATAATCGGGGTGCGCTCGCTAGCGCTTGCGAATCTCTGTGTAAACAGTAGCTCCATTTCTGCAAATGTCTTAACGGAGTCGTTTAGGAGTTCAGAGTACTATTCAAACGCCGTCTCCGACAAGCTGCCAACAAACTGGCGAAGTAGCAGTTTGTCGTCACCCCCAGTATTACCGCACAAGGCCCTGAATTGAGCAACATGCTGGTGTGGATTCCTCGTCCCCTTATATACATGGAATTTAGGGATCGTATATCCCGGTGGGTACTTTATTTGGTCACACCAACCCGGATAGGGTCGTCCAGTCTTAACAATTTGGCCGGCCGCTTCCCTCGCCTAATGGGCTTGTATCTGTTGAGAGATATAGTCATCCAGGGCGGCTTTGGAGATCGTCTCCTCTTTGGCTACTGATAGAGCCGGAAGAGGGTTCGATGTCTCCCCTCTGTTGTCTTCAAGGATAATCGAGGGGTCTTCAGCTGGAGGATCCGACTGTATCATCATCCCGACCATATCTTGGAATAAAAGCGCCATTTGTTTTATGTTGGCCGCTTGTTCCGCGGCCTCTTTGTATTTCCCCTTGAGCATTCTTCGGAGGAACTCAGCATCGGTTTCCTGTTCTTGACGCTGTTCCGACGATGTTTCTAGGCTTTCTTTTGGCTCAGTGAGTGCGGTCATCTTTGTTAGCATCTCTTGAAGCTTTTGCTGTTGTTGCTCCTGAGGCTTTGTTACAGACCGTGTGAGCGGTCGAAGTCCCGTAGAAGTACGGCTTTCTTCTTTCCCGGACGCCATATAAACATGCCCCCAGACTTGGGGCATTTAGATTCAGTGCCTTTGAGCTTTGTCACAGGCAGAGGGATCTTCTACGGCCTCCTCTTTTTATGGGCAGTTGAAGCTGAGGGGGTCGTTGCAGCGGGCATCCAAGTAGACGACACCTTCTGTGGCGTGGCGGCGGGATGGTCCTCCTCTTGCTGAATCTTTATTTTCTTGGATCGACGGGAGTAATCCTTATCAATTATTGAGTTTTGGACCCTTCGCCAGACCTTGTGAATTTTAGAGGACAGCCGTTGAGGGAGCTGTTCTGCCTTTGAATTTGTAGCATTCTCTACAGGTAGAGGAGATCTTTTCAGGACGACAGTCGGAGAGTTCTTGCGGACCCTCCTGAGTGGTTCAAAGCTGTTCCCAGTTGGAACAGCAACGTCAACTTCCACTGTTGGAGCCGGCGGGGCAAGTCCAGATGGGGAATTTCCCTCAGCTTTCCCCACTCGGCGCCAGTGGCGACGTCGAGCATGCCTTGCGGACGGGACCACCTCGGTTGTTGGATGAGCTTCTTTATGCCCCCCCCTCTCTGATGAGGGGTTGTTGTTGGTGCCAGCCTATCAAAGACTGACGTCCGCTGAGAGGGAATGATCAATCTTGAAAAGACCGACTTCTGGCAGGGGAAGCAGCCTTGGTTATTTCACCTGGGGCGGGAGCTGGAACGGCCAGTCTTGCGAAGACCGACCTCTTAGCAGGAGAAGCCGCTTTGGAGACTTCAGGAGCAGGAATGGCTATTCATTTTGGGATAACCCCCTCAGGTATCGCGGGCTTCTTTATGGTCCCTTTGGAGTTTTAGCCCAGTCTGTTAAAAATTGAGGCGTTGGATTTTGGTGACCCGTTGAGAGGGGCCGCGGTAGTTGTAAGCCGATCAAAGACCGACTTCTTTGGAGCTTCTTGCGACGGTAGTGGGGCATTGAAGCTCATGGGTGGGAGTATGGTCCCAAAGAACAGCCCAGCGGTGGCTTGCGTCACTTGTTACACCGGCATCTTGAAAATGGAGGCCGCTTGAGGCCCATAAGTCACTCCTCCAGTAGGGAGGGAGTGGGAGTTGTTGCAGTTGTTGTAGTTGGTGCAGTTGAAAGCCATTGATCTTCTGTTTTCTGCACGGAGCAAGACACCAAATCTTAGTATCTCGAATCCAAGGGAAACCATAGCAAACCGCGATTCGTTCGCGAAACACGACAAACGAAGTGTGGAGTGGAAAGAGGAAAAGGTCTCACCGGGCATGCAAGAATCTGTTCTCCGCCGAATACCGAGACGAACCCACGTAGGTTCATCTTGTCTGAATTTGGGGGTAGATGCTATTTGATTTTATCCGTCCACCTCTCCGAAAATTCCAAGTTGATTTATGGCACCATGTATCGAAGGTTTAGACGGATGCGACCGATGTAGCAGACTTCATTAGATTCCCCCTCGTTTGAGGGGTTTTTGATTGTGGGGACGCTCTTCCTTGTAGTCATAAGCCCATGCAGTTAATTACGCTACCGCATCACGGTAACCACTTTCTCCTTCTCCAGATGGTCACTTCGTGTCGTGCGTGTTTGTTTTATTTTTTGTTGCCCGTGGATTGTATACGGAGACTAATTTATGTTGTCGCCCGTAAGGCGTGGATTAGTCCAAATCCGTATTTTCTTAGATTTGGGTTGGGTTTAAGAAACGTTAATCTCATTTAAGACTAAAATCAACTTAAACGTTGTTGAGGATACGTTAGTCCAATGTTAGACTAAGATATACTCAACAAGATCATTTAGATCCAACAAAAGAGCATTCGGACTCTATTGTTTTAGTTTAGGGACGTTGAGGTCCATAAGTTTAAGGACATCATAATCCATGAGTTTAAGGTCAACATAGTCCAGTTTAAAGACATCATAGTCTAGTTTAAAGACCTCATAGTTTACAAAGTTTAAGGACATCATAGTCCATGAGTTTAAGGACCTCATAGTCCATAGTGTCTAGCTTAGGGACGTTGCGATTCATAAGTTTAAGGACATCATAGTCCATGAGGTTTAGTTTAGGGACGTTGCGGTCCATTGAGTTTATTGATTGTCGGGACCCATCACCTCTCCGAAGACGTTGAAGAGTTACAACGACATATATCAGAGGTGTGAGGAGATGTACCCTTGAACCAATGTCAGTTGAGGGATCTGTGGTTGGATTGATTTAAAGACCGTTAATCTCGTTTGAGATTAAGATCAACTTAAAAGGTTGTTAAGGATACGTTAGTGTAATTTTAGACTAAGATCCACTTAACAGGGTTTTAGGATCATTTAGATCCAGCGAAAGAGCATTTGGGCTCTATCGTTTTAGTTTAAGGACGTTACGGCCCGTTAAGTTTAAGGACATCATAGTCCATGGAATTTAAGGACATCATAGTCCATAGTTTATAGACGTCATAGTCTATAGAGTTTAGTTTAAGGACGTTGCGGTCCATTGAGTTTAAGGACATCATAGTCCGTAAAGTTTAGAGACATCATAATCTGTATGATTTTGGTTTAACCGTTTGGAGATGAACCAAAAGTTATTGGTTATTGGGACCCTCCATCTCTCTAAAGACGCTGAAGAATTACAGCGACGTGTATCATAGGTATGAAGAGATGTACCCTTGAACCAAAGTTGGTTGAGAGATCTAATTTGGGACTAAGACCAATTAGGGAAATTGTGAGCACATGGGCTCGGTTGGTCGGAGCTAAGGATTCATGGCCAACTTAGGCTCAATCTATTCTGTTCTGAATAAAGTGTTTAACACTTGTTTGGACTTGGTCCACTCATTTTGAATTAAATGTTGAACATTTGTTTAGGCTCAGCCTTTTTTTAATCAACAATGCTGTGCATTGATTTTGGGTCCCGACACCTCTTTTTCTTTTTGTCCTTTACTGAGCGTTAGACACTCTTTATTATGGCGCTTGGCGCCAACCAATGAGTGCGGAGCGCTCCTTATTAAGTAGCGCCCATATGAGGGGCATGTGGCGTGCTTGGCGCTGAGCGCCAGCCAATGAGTACAGAGCGCTCTTTATAAAAGCAGCGCCCATGTGAGGAGCACGTGGTGCGCTTGGTGCCAACCAATGAGTGCAGAGTGTTCTTTATAAAATAGCGCCCATGTGAGGAGCACGTGGTGCACTTGGCGCTGAGCGCCGACGCGCTTCTTTTAAAATAGCGCTTGGAGCACTGGGCGCTGAGCGCCAGACTTGGAGCGCTGAGGCGCTTCTTTAAATTGGAGTGCTAAGGCTCTTCTATGGCAGCTCTGATTAGTTTTGTGCTGTGAGAATTAAATTCTCTGTTTATAAGAGATTTTGTCTCATGGATCTAAGTTCTTCTTTATGAGGAGATACTATGATCTCTTTTGTTTTTCTTTATGGGAGACTTTGTCTCATAAATCTAAGAACTAAGTTCTTCTTTTTATGGAGAGAGACTTTATCTCCTAGATCTAAGAACTAAGTTCTTAATTTTAACAAGAGATGTTATGATCTCTCTTATCTACCTTGAAGAGGGTTCTTCTTCTCAGAGCTTGCTTTTCTCTTTTTCTTTTCTGAAAGCTTGAAACTTCTCGGGAGGTTTCTCTGAAACTTATGGGGAGTTTCTTCGATCATTTGGAAAGAGAGATCATTGGTTGTTGGGACCCACCACCTCTTCGACGACGCTGAGGGATTACAGTGCTATATATCGAAGGTGTGGAGGGATGTACCCTTTGAACCATGTCCCACTTACCAGGAGGAAGAATATGTTGAAGCTTAAACTCCTAACTGCTGAAAAAGGTCTCTTTGCGTTCGCGCACGTGCGTCGCACGTGTTGGGCGCACGTGCGTCGGACGTGGCGAGCGCACATCCGTCGTACGTGGCGCTTGCACATCATGGGGGCAGCTAAGGCCCTAATAAGGAGAACTAAGCTCCTTTAAAGATTGAATCCTCGCACGTGTGTTGCACGTGGTGGGCGCGCGTGCATTGCACGTATGCACATTATGGGGGGGCAGCTATGGCCTTAACTTGGAGAATTAAGCTCCTTTGAGAATTGAATTCTCCCACGTGCGTTGCACGTGGCGCTCATGTGCCGGGCGCACGTGCATTGCACATGACACTTGCGCATATGCGCATTATGGGGGGGGCAGCTATGACCATAACTTGGAGAACTAAGCTCCTATGGAGAACTAAGCTCCTTTAAGAATTGAATTCTTCCACGTGCATTGCACATGTTTGGCTTACGTGCGTTGCACGTGGCGCGCATGTGGCGGGCGCACGTGCATTGTGTTAGTGTATATGCCCTAGGAGCCATTATTGTATCATACTAGTTTGTATATTACTTAATGGAAGCTTGGGATATTCATATGTATATAACAGTCTTGCTAAACATGGTAGTATGCTACTTGGTTTTTCTATCTTAATATGTGAGTATACGTATTGATAGAGCTCTTAGGATCTTGCTTGACTACCAGCGTTGTGATGTCAGTCACACTAGTGAGGGCTGGGTAGTCTACAAGCACATCCTTATTAAGGTCCCTAGTCGTTGGATTATCGAGACAGGGCATCGATACTCCGGAGTAGACTAGTGTGTACGCTTCTCATCCCAGTTGGGGATGTAGGTGCACGGCGGCGCCCCGGCCGTCAATCCGACGCCGGAATGCGGAAGCGGTGAATAACTTTAAATTTTGCGGACTTTGCAAACCGGCACCACGGCGCACTTTAACCCGGATCGAACCATTAACTAGTCTAAGCTATCTACAAGAATGGGAATAGAGATATACCGACGATCCAAGTCCTCCGGTCTTCTCGTCATGGTCCCGATCTCCTGCGGAATGTCCCGTCTCCTCCTCGTCGCCGGAAGTGCACCACATCGCCAACTTTGTTTACGGGCTCCCACCTCAATGCCGAGGCAACTCGGGCACGAAGCCGGCTACTCGACGTGCCCAAGATTCGCTGTAGAATATATGAAGAACCATGTCTCACTTGGGGTTGTGGAATTGCCATTGGAGGAGGGATGGAACTTGGAGCTTTTTAGATGGAACTTGTGGGATTTTTGCAACATCAATTGAAGCAAAATCCCACCTCAAAATATTTGGACAGCCCCTTCAAGGGGGAGGCCGGCCATGCTCTAGTGAGGGAGAGAGAGAATGAGAGGTCTCACTTAAAGAATGAGAAGCCACCATGACAATAATGCAAAGAGGGCATCATGAAAGAATATGATGACAATACCAAAACCATACTCAACACCACCATCATCACCTCACAAAGTCCAACCATGATGAGAAAGGAAAAGTCAAGCCATCATGATAGCTATAAGTCAAGGTCAATGAAAAGATGTCATGATACAACAATAAGCAAATACCCCCTCCACAAATACTTATTTGCAACAATGCAAATAAGCCCTCCTCCACCAAACTTCGGCCAATGAACGGAACAATGGAAATTGGCCGAAACGAAAAGCAAACTGGCAACTCCAGAAAACTGGTCCCGTAATAAATTACAGGAAAACCCCGATACTGTGCATACACACCCGCATCTGTATTTCGACCGAAATACAGATGCAATGAGACAAACACTACACTGTACTATACTAGAATCCGGTTTATACCAAAACCGGCTAGTAATATCTGTTCGATCCTGATCCGTGCAATACCGCACGTATCTGATCGAACCCTGCCATATAACCATACGGCCTATAGTACAATCTGTCCGATCCTGATCCGTGCAATACCGCACGTATCTGATCGGACCTTGCCATATCTCCATACGGCCTCTACAACCTTTCACCCGAAAGCTGAGTAACTGAATGTGGGGGACTCTAAAGACTCATCAACACCTTGGTTGTGGATTTAACCACTAGCACGTCAGAGGTATAAGCCAATACGTAACGGGCTACCAGGTATTGACCAAAAGGGATGTCTGCGAGCGAACTCAGCCTGACAACCCTACTGAGCCTGTCAGTGACAATATCCGTGCAGTCCGGTCCGTTCGTCTATGAGCATCGCATGGCGGGCCTAGGGGGTTGGTAAAAGTCAGACCCCCAAAAGCGGTACAAGTTGTGTCGGAGTGTAGCCCAGAACACCCTGAGATACTACTGGAATACCTACCAGTAAATCTCTTTGCCTTGGCCAAGGACTTTGTGTAATGGCTCTCCTAGACACAGCACGACCTCACCCCCAATACCGGGAGAGACGAACCCCTGAAGATACGCTCACTGCCTCCATGTGGCTCGGGACTGTACCCAACTAAAACCTGTTTGCACGACTCCTTTGAGCCGTGGTAGGGTAGTAATCAAAGTACAGTGGGAACTCACACGAGACAAATGACGATCCCCAGGTCGATGAACTAACCTGCACACATGTCACCAGGGAACTGCCATCTGACGTCTGGTATATGACCAACTAGCATGTTCCCGGCGAGTCCTGTCCGGTGTACTCATAACCCAATGAGCACCTGTATACATCTTAGGTGATCCAACTGACACCAGTGGCTTGTGAGACCGGCCACCGCCCCTCGTCGGGGTCTCGACTGTATACACTAGTCTACTAATGGAGTATCGATGCCCGGTCTCGAAACTCCCACGACTAGGGACCTTTTAAGGATATGCTTGTAGACCCCCAGCTCCCACTTATATGATCGCCCTCATACTGCTGGTGGTCAAGCAAGAATCCTAGGGGCTCTATCAACGTGTAATAGCGACGTGTCAGGTCACCTAAAACAGTACACAATGATAAAGGTAAACTAGATAGCATACTATCATCTCGAGTAAGACTGTCCTACCGGGATAGGTCCTCCCTCAATCATTACAATCACGTACCTGTGACCTAATAATTGACTCTGAGGGCACTATCTCCAACAATCTCCCACTTGCACTCAAGGCTAATTATTGCGATGTCGCATACTCACAGCCCGTGTGATACCGAACATCCAACTCCTCTACTAGTCAGTCTCACAAAGCTCGTTTGCGGAACTATTGCGTTCGAGGAATAGCCTCAGTGAGTGGATCCGCTTAGTTGTTTCTTTCTATGTCTCTCTATATCTCAAGTTCGCGGAGAAAGCCATCTCCCGAAATGAGCAAAATCAGTCTTAGAGTATGTCTGGATGTCTTATGGGACCTAGCTCATAAATGAACTCCAAATCCAAACTTCTTAGACTGTATCGTCAACTGAACTTAATCAGTATCCTGCGCGCCATGCCTCCCTCAGTATTGCCTTGGACCACCTGTCCAAAATACTGCCCCTCATCAGAAGGAAAACTATAACTCTGACAACCTCCTTGTCGTCCATGTCACCTTGGAAGCCTGGAATGATAACTGTCTCCTGAATGAGGCTGTCGTTATCATATCTCTAGAACATCCACTTATGTTCTAAAACTGCTTCCGACTGTTTCTCCAGGATTGGATTAATGTCAACTTATTGCATCTAGTGCAAGAACAACATCTGGTGTGGTACTTGACATCTCACGATTGACTCAATTGCCTGAGCAAGTGATCTGCCAATCATGCCCGTCCCTCTCCCCTTTAGTCTGTAAGACACCTTTGGAGAGGGTGACTCCATTACCTGCAGGTACACTACCGTACCAGGAGTCGTCCATCCTAAATACTCTTAGGATGCTGTCAAGTACCCTGATTGGGAAACCACCCAAATCTAGATCTAAAACCATAGATCTAGTAACCAGTATGTCTGATATAAAATCCATTTCCTTTATGGAGAAACAACTGTGTGACGACCAAAGTATAACCGATCGTAGTGTAGGAGTTTCTTTTCCTACTCTGTGTATATCATCCAAATACCAGGATATCACACCCTACTACCTTCTAAACAGATCCATTCCCTATTCTGATGAAGTCAAACCCATGACTGTCACGTCAGAAATAGATGATCTATCTCCGCTATATCTGCTCTAGTCTATAAATAGACATAAGCTACCTGTCCACCAATGCTTCCGCTGCTCCCACTGACTACGACAACCCTCTGGCAGAGTCATATAGACGTACACTTCTAAAACTGGTTTAGAACGACGCTATACTCATCCTCCCGCTGGGTCTCGTAACCTGGAACAACAGCAATGGCAATTGTGGGTAAACAAGAACTTCCCTGTCACCGTCCTTGAGGCTACCGTAGTACCTCTCGGGTGCCTGAAGTTACCCACCTTATCTGCGGAGTGGTCAATGGAATGTCAATCCAGATTGAATCTTTAGGTTCCTTATCAAATCTTCAGTAATCGTTTGTGGTTCTGGAATCACTTCCAGTTCTACCATACTCCCACTACTGTTTTCTGAAAAAATCCATTTTTAATAAAACTGTGGCGAGTCTAGAACAATATCACTATTGTTCATCCAGATGGTAGAAAGTCAACCCTCGTCATAGCCTGGGTCAACCCACAAACAGCCATTACAGAAACGTGCCTTGAGTTGTCCAGTGTCTGGTTTTAATCATAAACCGGACAACTCCCCGTACCTTAACAATGTTAAGATATGAACTGTTCTATATCCAATATAGAAACAGAGGCACTGATTTAATTGAACCAGATTCAAATCATGCAGCTGTCCCCAGCGCATGTCAACTAAATGGAAGGAGGCCGATCAGCGTTACTCAACTTAGGAATGCTTCCAATTATGAGTAACCTGAAAGAGAAGCAATTTCTCTTAATCACTACTATCAACTGAATACCATACACAAGTATCTACATCTTCGATCACTTTGAAGAATCCCGATACTTGCTACACCTGGTTCTCTACTCTATTCAAATACCTATAACTTCTCCAAATTCGGACCCTGTGTTTCCACGAAACACTTGTCTAAAAACTAGAGAAGTCATAAGTAAACCGAATATAGTACGAGGACCAACCCCTATGTCCTAATGGACACTGGACAACATACAATACTCTGTATAAGTCCCTTGAGTCTAACAACTCATTCCCTGTGTGTTGTAGGTTGAAAACTGTACTTATGGTTATGAAGAATTACACCGCTGTTTAATGCTCCTTACCTAACCATCCACTGATATAGGTAAATGTCATCGACATAATATCATAAAGATATATCTCACTCTATGAAAATAGACGTACAGATATATCGATTTGAAATTGGTGCATAACAGCGGATATTCAAAACCAAATGTCTGTCGTCCGGCAAACAACCCAGGTGACTTCCTCAAATATCACCGATTACAACGAATCCCGATATAATGAGGATGATCACCCAATTCCCAATAACTTACTCCCACTCATCATCTGTAAAACTATACAGATGTGAGAATCGTACCTGGTAAATACATACCCTGGAGTAAGTATCTAATCGGGAAATCAGTTTTTCTTTAACATTACACAGTGAAACTGAAACATTGAAATGTTCCGATGGGGTATTTTGGTATTCCTAGTAATGCCTCTTCCAGATTCACGACTGTAACCGTATAGTTCTTTGCCACCTCACCAAATCCCTTCATATGTCTTTAGTTTTTACCTTCTGCACACCCTTTTAGGCCAAATGGTTTTCTTCCTTCCCTACCGTTCGGCACCAGCCTATGGTTTGGAAGAAGACTATCCAATAAGCATAATGGGTGTACTGTCCCAATCCTAGGAACACTCGCAATGCGAGAGAAGGTGAAGATAAAAGACACCTGAATGTACTTTATTCCTATTTCTCCTGAACCAGGATCCATCCCCGAACTGGAACAAGTTCCTTTCGAGTTCGTATATAACCATACGATGGATTATCCAAATAAACTGTGGATCTTCGTAGTGATACGGAGTGTCCTGGAGAAATACAAAGGTGATGTGGGAGTGGTAACGAAATATTTGGTTTGGTCGTGAATATCTGTTGCAATTTACTTTGCCCTCTTACTAATCCCTTGCTTTGTCTGAACTTAATACCTTCTGCACACCATCGTTATACTAATTGGTTTTCTTCATTCCCTACCGGTCGGCACCAGCCTAAGGTTTGGAAGAAGACAATCCAATTTGCGTAATAGGTGTACTACCCCTAAACCAAGGAGTACTCGTAACCTGAGAGAGGGTAAAAGGAAAAGACAACTGGATAATCCTATCCGTTTTCTCCAGAACCGGAAACCATCCTCGAATAAATTCTTTCGAGTTCGTATCTAACCATACGATGGTTTTGTCCAATGGAAGTGGACGTTCGTAGTAAAACGGGGTGTCCTGGAGAAAAGGGTAAAAGTAGGAGTGGCAATGAGGTTTGCAACTCTGACAATCCAAAAGCCAGTGTTTAAGAAGGTTCGGTCAACTTGGTCACTGAGTCATAGTCTAGGGTCGGGTCAATGGTCGCTGCCAAAGAGAGAGAGAGAAAAGAAACACTCAGCGTGCACTCTAACCTAGATCAGAATGGTTACCAATTTATCTAATCTGGAATCCTCCCACTGTATCTCAAATTCTCCTCCAAACCTAAAGAAGAATTAGTCGGGGTCACCCGAGGAGTATACCAACTCATCAGTGGGAATCGGGATCCAACTCTCATCGCATGATAACGTGACGGAATCCGCTCACGGTATCACACTCCAGAAGGTATGCGCATATCTGGCAAGTTTCAGTATTTTTGAAACTCCCGATGTGATTTCTGCCCCATGCTCTGATGACCTTGGCGTGAGGTCAAAATATCATAAGTCACATGTCAAGTTCTACCCGTCATTATCCAGGTTAATTTGAACCCACCCGTACATACCCTTGACGTAGGCCAAAATAGTAGTACGACTGTCCCAAACCAACGCATCTATCTATGCAACAGCTAAATACCCGGCAGCTACCAAACACTATGCCTTGGCGTGAGGTCAAAATACATAGCTTGAATACTACCGAATATTTATCTGAAATGACGGAGGGCTACGAATGGTTTCTGGCGAAAACCTTTAACGTAATGAACTTGATATCGTTGAAGGAACTGATAGCTTTTTTTAAAATATAGTGACGAAAACCGTTGCTAAAGAGGTCACTCCCGGTGAAGGGATCTCGGCTCTTTCCCCGTAGAATGGGGTGCAGGATATTCCAACTGAATACCACGGTGCAAAGCAAAAGTAATCGGCTATAGTGAAGTTAATGCCCTGACGCAAACTTTTTGTCCAAGGGGTCACTCCCGGTGAAGGGATCTCGGCCCTTGCCTCGTCGACTGAGGAGCTGGATATTCTAAATGAATACCACGATGCAAAACAAAAGTGAACGTCCTTGCAATAACAGCTTTTTTGAAAAAGTGTTCCAACAACATCAGATTAGGTTTGTTTTTAACTTGCATTGATCCGAATCAATGCAGTCCCATCAATTGATCACACCAAAAAGAACGAAAATATACTGATGTACGTATATGCCATCCGCATTCGCTACTGGGTCCCGTCATTACCCGTTAGGTTAGCTTACTAACGACAGAGCGGGGACTGGACTAGCGCGGATGCAAAACATATACATCTACTAATATATATACCAATATATTATATTCGCTCAAGGCGTGAATAAAATGCAACATCACAGAGAATGAACAGCATCACAGAAACAATACAGATATCTGGGAACCCCGGGTTTCACAGAGCCACTACTGAAACCCGACGTTCCCCTGGTCGTGTGGATAGCCTGTGCAATGAGAATCCTAGACCCCTACGGGCGCGGCAAGTCACCCGCCAAAACCTGAAGCGAGGCAGCCCCCTTCAGCACCGTGAATGGACCACCCAGCACTTCACGGAATCCGGTAACTTGGGCACCCCTCCTGGGTCAAACCTGTACCCCCTACGAGTGCGGCGAATAGCCCGCCAATCCTAGAGTGAAGCCCCCTCCGTCCCAATGCCATGAGATGCGGGCTTACTGCCCTCTAGAACCCGGCTATCCGTGCACCCCTCCGCGGGGTAATCCTAGTACAGAAAGTAAAATATACATACAACGGGTACATCGACCGCAACCAGGTCGTGCCCCAAAAGAATAATACAAACAGGCAGTGACGGCAGTCCACATGTCGGACGCTCGCCCCGCAATATCAAATGTACATAATACTATCACAACTGTACTAGCATTGCATCCAGGCTATCCCCCACGACCGATCCGCAACATCACAGCAAATACATAGAACATCAACGTGAAAGTCACGTTCGCAAATCCGTCTAACCGGGCTATAGCAGTTAGACCGGATTTACCGATCGAGTGACATTCACGGTCGCAGATATAATGTAAATACTGTGAAAAATGTGTTTAAAATATCCGACCGATCAAATAATATCAAGTGGGCCCCAAAACAAAACTGTAGCAGTTACAGAAAATATGGGCCCAATTTAAATGTTCCAAAACCCCTAACTTAAGCCCAGAAGCCCACTGTAAAAACCCAACCAACTGATCCCTATATACTGCGGCGGAAGCGCGGCCAAACGTGGGTTTTGGCCGCCCTTCCGCGGTCAATTGAGAGGATCAGTTCGTCGAATTTGAACAGTGTTCTTATAATTTTTAGCACAGTACTTTTATGCAACCTGAAAAATTTTTGGAGACAGAAAAATTTCAACAGAAACTGTCGTGGGCAAATACGGGTTTTTGTACATTTCGATCGATCGGAACTGAAAAACACATTACACAAAGCTAGACTAAGTTAATGGGGAGGCTCTGATACCACTGTAGGTGCACGGCGGCGCCCCGGCCGTCAATCCGACGCCGGAATGCGGAAGCGGTGAATAACTTTAAATTTTGCGGACTTTGCAAACCGGCACCACCGCGCACTTTAACCCGGATCGAACCATTAACTAGTCTAAGCTATCTACAAGAATGGGAATAGAGATATACCGACGATCCAAGTCCTCCGGTCTTCTCGTCATGGTCCCGATCTCCTGCGGAATGTCCCGTCTCCTCCTCGTCGCCGGAAGTGCACCACATCGCCAACTTTGTTTACGGGCTCCCACCTCAATGCCGAGGCAACTCGGGCACGAAGCCGGCTACTCGACGTGCCCAAGATTCGCTGTAGAATATATGAAGAACCATGTCTCACTTGGGGTTGTGGAATTGCCATTGGAGGAGGGATGGAACTTGGAGCTTTTTAGATGGAACTTGTGGGATTTTTGCAACATCAATTGAAGCAAAATCCCACCTCAAAATATTTGGACAGCCCCTTCAAGGGGGAGGCCGGCCATGCTCTAGTGAGGGAGAGAGAGAATGAGAGGTCTCACTTAAAGAATGAGAAGCCACCATGACAATAATGCAAAGAGGGCATCATGAAAGAATATGATGACAATACCAAAACCACACTCAACACCACCATCATCACCTCACAAAGTCCAACCATGATGAGAAAGGAAAAGTCAAGCCATCATGATAGCTAGAAGTCAAGGTCAATGAAAAGATGTCATGATACAACAATAAGCAAATACCCCCTCCACAAATACTTATTTGCAACAATGCAAATAAGCCCTCCTCCACCAAACTTCGGCCAATGAACGGAACAATGGAAATTGGCCGAAACGAAAAGCAAACTGGCAACTCCAGAAAACTGGTCCCGTAATAAATTACAGGAAAACCCCGATACTGTGCATACACACCCGCATCTGTATTTCGACCGAAATACAGATGCAATGAGACAAACACTACACTGTACTATACTAGAATCCGGTTTATACCAAAACCGGCTAGTAATATCTGTTCGATCCTGATCCGTGCAATACCGCACGTATCTGATCGAACCCTGCCATATAACCATACGGCCTATAGTACAATCTGTCCGATCCTGATCCGTGCAATACCGCACGTATCTGATCGGACCTTGCCATATCTCCATACGGCCTCTACAACCTTTCGCCCGAAAGCTGAGTAACTGAATGTGGGGGACTCTAAAGACTCATCAACACCTTGGTTGTGGATTTAACCACTAGCACGTCAGAGGTATAAGCCAATACGTAACGGGCTACCAGGTATTGACCAAAAGGGATGTCTGCGAGCGAACTCAGCCTGACAACCCTACTGAGCCTGTCAGTGACAATATCCGTGCAGTCCGGTCCGTTCGTCTATGAGCATCGCATGGCGGGCCTAGGGGGTTGGTAAAAGTCAGACCCCCAAAAGCGGTACAAGTCGTGTCGGAGTGTAGCCCAGAACACCCTGAGATACTACTGGAATACCTACCAGTAAATCTCCTTGCCTTGGCCAAGGACTTTGTGTAATGGCTCTCCTAGACACAGCACGACCTCACCCCCAATACCGGGAGAGACGAACCCCTGAAGATACGCTCACTGCCTCCATGTGGCTCGGGACTGTACCCAACTAAAACCTGTTTGCACGACTCCTTTGAGCCGTGGTAGGGTAGTAATCAAAGTACAGTGGGAACTCACACGAGACAAATGACGATCCCCAGGTCAATGAACTAACCTGCACACATGTCACCAGGGAACTGCCATCTGACGTCTGGTATATGACCAACTAGCATGTTCCCGGCTAGTCCTGTCCGGTGTACTCATAACCCAATGAGCACCTGTATATATCTTAGGCGCTCCAACTGACACCAGTGGCTTGTGAGACCGGCCACCGCCCCTCGTCGGGGTCTCGACTGTATACACTAGTCTACTAATGGAGTATCGATGCCCGGTCTCGAAACTCCCACGACTAGGGACCTTTTAAGGATATGCTTGTAGACCCCCAGCTCCCACTTATATGATCGCCCTCATACTGCTGGTGGTCAAGCAAGAATCCTAGGGGCTCTATCAACGTGTAATAGCGACGTGTCAGGTCACCTAAAACAGTACACAATGATAAAGGTAAACCAGATAGCATACTATCATCTCGAGTAAGACTGTCCTACCGGGATAGGTCCTCCCTCAATCATTACAATCACGTACCTGTGACCTAATAATTGACTCTGAGGGCACTATCTCCAACAGGGGAGATGGTCTGTCCCACAGCCGTCAGTACGTCGTACTGGAGATAGTATGCAGGTGCTCGTTGGGTTATGGGTACACCGGAAAGGACTCACAGGGAACTGTTGGTTGGTTTTATACCAGTCGTCAGTGAACAGTTCCCAGGTGACATGAGTACAGCATAGTCCGCAGACTTGACACCGCTACTTCGCCTCGAGTGTGTCCCACTGTTCTTAGATTGCTACCCTACCACGGCTCAAAGGAGTCGTGCAAACAGGTAGCAGTTGGGTGCAGTCCCGAGCACTTGGAGGCAGTGGCGGTTAGACAGGATTCGTCTCTCCCGGTATTGGGGGTTGATATCGCGTTGTGTCAGAGAGCCATTACGCAAAGTCCCTGGCCAGGGCAAGCGAGATTTACTGGTAGGTTCCAGTAGTTTCTCAGGGTGTAATGGGCTTCTCTCCGACACGACTTATACCGCTATTAGGGGACTGACGCTTGCCGCCCCCCTGGGCCCGATATGCGATAGTCTTAGACGAACGGACCGGACTGTATGGAGATTGTCACATCAGACTCAGTAGGAGTTCGGATGGGTTTCCTCATCGGCCTTCTTATCGACATCTACCTGGGGACCGTTACGTACAGCTAGTGCCGCTTGCGATCTGTGGTTAAACCCACTGCCAGCGTAGTAGTCGAGTCTCTAGAGTCCCACACAGAGAGTTTCCCTACTCCAGGCGAAACGATATAGAGGTCGTATGGTTTTACGACAAGTGTTCGGACGCATACGTGTGTTTACGCACGTACGACTTTCGGACAGTTTTTACCAGTCGAGTTTGGTTTAAGCCAGTTACTGGTATCCGGTTATTGGATTTATACAGTCTAAAGTTTTTCCGTATTTTTGCGGAAAGGAGGGGCGTTCTCGTAATTGCGCGAGAAGCTTCTAGAAGATGGTGACTAAGGAGGTTTAGGTGGCATATACAATGAATGTGATTAGTGAGTCATATGGATGATTCCTCCATGTCATTAATGCTTCATAATTGCTTAATGACTCATGGAGATGAATCACCACAAGATATTTATCAAGCATGGTTGTAAATCATTTTCTTTTCTTTTCTTGATATTACAAAATGCTTGATATATATTATGATAACTCATTCTTCTCACTTCATTATTATCTTCACCTTCTCTCTCCTCAAGCTCTCCCTCTTCAAACCCTAATCCTCCCCTCTCATGTGTTGAGTACAAGGATTAGTTAGACTAATTAAACCATAACCCTCACTCTATATCACCTAGCTTCTTTGATTAGCACTTAAAGAAAGTTAGTTGCCTCAAGTTTAGAGGCTAAGCTTGGAGTAAAGCTCTCGGGTGGATCGTCTACTACTTCGAGAAGGCCGAGGAGGAGGTGGAGTTTGTAAAGACGAAGGACACGGTTCTTTAGGTATAATCCCTTTACATAGTAGTTGTTAACTTCTATGTTTGATGTTAGTTATCGTTTAGCTTCGATTCATGCGGTTAGTCGATGTTTAAGCAAAGAACAAGATCGTTTTTCATATTTCTGCCTCCCCACAAGTCGTGGGGTATTGTACATCGACTTACAATGGTATCAGAGCCTCGCTAAACAATAAATAACTTACTTGCAAATTTGTATGAATTTCGAACGGAAAAAACGAAACCGGAAAACCCCGAAATCACAAGTTTCTGTCGATTTTTAAATGAAGTCCAAAAATTTTTCAGGGATGTTCAGAAAGCTTAAAAAGACATAAGAAGAACACCCAAGAAAATTGGGCCCCTGAATCGCCTAAATCGCCGCGGAACCGCGGCGGATTACACCGATCCGCCGCGATTCCGCCGCCGAGTTGGCGATTCAGGAACCCAATTTTCCTGTGTTGCTTCTCTGTGATATTTGGTATTTTCTGGAATATTTTATTTTTGCTCAGGTTTCAGATTTACAGAGAAGTATTGGAGCAAAATTAAAAGTGTTTAATCGATCGAAATTATACAGTATTTGCTTGATGGATTATATCTGTGTTTGTATAATGTGTTCGTAAACCTCCCCTAACTGCTAGTATGTCGGTTGGCAGGGGGTTGCACATTTCTGTAATGGTTTTTACTGTTTGTGGATATGAACTGTGTTGGACTGTTGTGATGTATAGCCGGGGTTATGTGATGGGTTATTATTTAATTCATTTGATGTAAATGTAATTTGTTGTAATATTATTTTGCGGGGCACATCCAGGTTGCGGTTGTAGCCACCGTTGTATTATTTCATTTTACTGTTTTTTTGCTCCTAGGACAGACCCAAGGAGGGGTGCACAAACTGCCGGGCGGGTAGTTTGCCGTACCCGTTGGGGTCTTGGGTGGGGTAATGGCTATTCATCACAACTGTGTAATCCGTCTTTTGTTGCAGGCTCAAAACAAACACGGATTGCTTGCAAATCCAATAAAGTTCATCTGTGATCTGGAATGCCTATTATTGCGTCTGACGAATGTACAATATCTATATATGATAGCTATTTAGACGTCACTTATGTTTTACACCCGCACTAGCCCAGCCCCCGCTCTGTCGTTAGTTAAGTAACCTAACAGGTGATGACGGGACCCCGTGGCTAATGCGGATGGCATAAGAGGACGTTGTATTTTCGTTGTTTTCTGCAATGATAGGTTAATGATGGGACGCATTATTTATAATGCAAAGAAAATAAACCAAAAGTTAATCGTTGGAACAATTTAAAAGAAACCACTCGGTTAATTTTAAAAACAGATATTTTTAAATACGGAGCTTTAACCACTCCTTTTAAAAGCTATCAGGTTCCTTCGGTTATATCAAGTTCACTACGTTCACGGTTTCGCCAAAACCATTCGTAGCCCTCCGTCATTTCATTTGGGTATTCAGTAGTATTCAAGCTATGCATTTTGGCCAAAGTCAAGGCATAGTGTTTGGTAGCTGCTGGGTTTTCATTTGTTGCATAAGATAGATGGGTTAGTTTGGGACAGTCGTATTATCATTTGACCAAAGTCAGGGGTATATACGGATGAGTTCAAATTGACAAGATAATGACGGGTAGAACTTGACATGTGACTTATGATATTTTGACCAAAGCCAAGGTCATAAGAGCATGGGGCAAAAACTTATATCGGGAATTTCTAAAGAAACTGAAATTTGCAAAGTGATGCATACCATTTGGAGTTTGATGAATGTTGGTAGCATTCCTTCAACATTATCATACGATGATATTTGGATCCTGATCCTACTGTGAGTATATGCTACTTATCAGGAGATTCGTCACTTAACGATCAATGCTATAAACCAAGTAGGTGTCCAGAAAGGTGTCAGCGGGGTTACGCCCCCAGAGAAAAGAGGTTATTTAATTAAGGAACTTCGCGAAAGCGTTGGAAAACCTCCCTCGAAGTATCGACACTAGCCTGGCTGAACGGTTAAGCAAGAATTGTACAGTGAGAATAGTCCTGGCTAATTCTTCTTTTATGGTTTGAGGAAGGATTCGAGAAACAGTGGGAGCCATCCAGTTTAGATAAACTAAAAACCACTCTAAACTTGCAAGAGCATCATGCTAAAGAGTTTTCTTCTCTCTCTCCTAATTGCTGCGACCCTGAAAATGACTGGACTTAAGTTACTTTTAGAGAAAAATATACTGACAGGGCCAAACTATAAAGATTGGCTGCGGAATGTCAAAATGGCTTTGACCTATGACAAATTGGGGTACGTCCTCACCGCTACGGCACCTGCTGTCCCTGGTCCCAAATCCAGCAATGCGGATAAGGAAATCCGCAAAACCTGGGATTTAGATTGCGCGAAAGCCAAGTGCATCGTGCTTGCCTCAATGAACAATGAACATCAGAGGAAGCACGAGGATATGAACCTAGATGGCATATTTCTCCATACAAAGGAACTTTATGGAGAGCAATCTCGTATAGCAAGATACGAGACCTCTAAGAACTTGTTTCGAGCAAGGTTGGCTGTCAGGTCATCGGTAGGAGAACATTTCCTAAAGATGATCGGCTATATTGAAGAGCTCGCAGACCTTGGGACGACTTTGGATAATGAGCTCTATACAGACCTTATTCTCCAGTCCCTTCCTCACACCTACGCCCAGTTTATCCTGAACTTCAACATTCAAAGAAAAGAAGTTGAACTTCCGGAACTCCTGAACATGTTAAGGAGTGCAGAGGGCACCGTGCAGAAGACAAGGGAAACACCCGCTATGTTTGTTAGCGGTACATCTTCTTCCGGGTCCAAGGCAAGGGCCAAAGGAAGGAAGAAGAAGGCCGCCACCAAACCTAGAGGAGGTGTTAGTAAGGTGGGAGGGAAGGGAAAGAAAAAGTTTGCGGTACCGATAGTTGGCCAGGATGAGTGCTTCCATTTTCACAGGAAAGGGCACTGGAAGAAGGATTGCAAAGCGTGGAACGCCAAGAACCAGGAACCGAAGCAAGCTGTGGCTTCGACTTCAGGTGTGTTTGTAATTGAGAATTATCTGTCGATCAACTCTACTTCCTGGGTATTGGATACCGGATCAGGATCTCATATTTGCAATTCATTGCAGGCACTGAGAAACCGTAGAGTGCTGAAGGAAGGTGATATGACCCTAAAGGTTGCTAACGGAGCTAGCGTGGGAGCTGCGTCCGTCGGGGATTATCACCTAGGATTGACGAGTGGACACATTTTGGTTTTACATAACTGTTTTTTTGTACCAAGCTTAACGTGTAATATCATATCAGTTTCCTTGTTATCAAATAAAGGTTATGATTTCACGTTTGTAAGAGATGTTGTTAACATCCACCTTAATCACGGTTTGATTGGGTCCGGTACACTAAATAACGGTATATATGTTTTAAACCAACTCCAAATTTTCAATGTCCAGAACACACTTAAAAGAAAGTCTCCAGATTTAAATAAAGCTTTCTTATGGCATTGTAGACTGGGTCACATCAATGAGAGAAGGTTGACTAAGTTGCATAGAGAAGGATATTTAGACTCGTTCGAATATCAAACTTATGACACTTGTCAATCTTGTCTCAAAGGAAATATGACAAAGAGTCCATTTACTGGACATGGAGTAAGAGCGAGCGAGCTCTTAGGACTCATACACAGCGATGTATGCGGTCCAATGTCTATACATGCAAGAGGTGGTTTTTTCCTATTTCATTACTTTCACGGATGATTACTCAAGATACGGATTCATTTATCTGATGAAACATAAATCCGAGGCTTTTGAGAAATTCCGAGAGTATAAGAATGAAGTAGAAAACCAAACCGGCAAAAGTATCAAGACACTTAGATCTGATCGAGGTGGTGAATACTTGAGTGCCGAGTTCCTAGGTTACCTAAAAGAGAAAGGGATTCTCTCTCAGCTTACTCCTCCATACACTCCACAGCATAACGGTGTATCGGAAAGACGGAATCGAACCCTATTGGATATGGTACGATCCATGGTGAGTAATGCTGAGTTACCGCGATCTTTTTGGGGTTATGCGCTTGAATCAGCAGCATATCTTCTGAACAGGGCTCCTATCAAGACTGTGCCTACCACACCATATCAGATGTGGAATGGGAAGAAACCCCATCTTCAGCATATGAAGATTTGGGGATGTCCAGCTTTTGTTAAAAAGCAGCATGTGGACAAGCTCGAGGCACGATCAGTAAAATGTATGTTTGTGGGATATCCAAAGAACTCCAAGGGATATTATTTCTATTACGCAGAGGAACAAAAGGTTTTTGTTTCTCGTAATGCCCATTTTCTAGAACATCAGTTTTTAGAAAAGGAAATAAGTAGGAGCGAAATAGAACTGGAAGAAATTCCAGAACCACAAGCTGCTACTGAAAGTTTGGTAGAACCGGAAGTTCAAGAAGAACAGGACATTCCCGCACCCCTCCGCAGGAGTAGTAGGCCGTCTCATCCGCCTGAGAGATACTACGGTTTTCTCATAGATGGGGATAGAGAGGATTGCATCATAGGTGATGATGAACCTACTGACTTCCAGCAGGCCATCCAGAGCGGCGACTCGGTACGATGGCTAGATGCAATGCGGACCGAAATGGAGTCCATGTACACCACCAAAGTATGGACTTTGGACTTTACTCCAGATGGGGTAAAACCCATAGGATGCAAATGGATCTTCAAAAAAAAGATTGGTGTAGATGGACAGGTGGAAACCTATAAGGCTAGACTTGTTGTAAAGGGTTTTCGTCAAAGACCTGGTTTGGACTATGACGAAACTTTTTCTCCAGTGGCTATGCTCAAATCCATTCGGGTCCTTCTTGCTATTGCTGCCTTCCATGATTATGAAATCTGGCAGATGGACGTAAATGTAGGGTTCCTGGGCACTCTCAAGAGGTCTCACAAGGCATCAACCATACCAATTTCAAATTTTAATGGTGCCGAGAAACCCTAACAAGATCGTTGGCTAGATTGTTAGGCGACAAAACGAGCTAGTTAACATCTTAACTAAGAGTACGGAAATACAACCTTTGTAGATCCGTTCCTCCACCTCCACGGCTCCGTGATGAAGTCCTCTCCACTGTCCAAATCAAATCCCGGGCTCTAGCGTCGGCTTCATCGGAGGAAGAGCGGGCTAGGTCATCGACGACGTGCCGAAGATGATCTACGTCGAGGCATCGCTAGATCAAGCTCCAACTTCACCAAGTCTAGAAAACTTGTGAAGGAAACACAATCTACTACTTGGCAAGAGGTAAAGGATGAAGAAATAGGAAATGGGTTCACTTTAGAATTGGATTTCTCACCCTTTTTCATCAATCACCATTGATGAAGTGAAGCTTTCTTTATGAAAGAAGATGAAGAAGAAGAAGATAATGATATGATAAGTTAAAAGAAAATAATCCTTATCATATAATAAAACCATGGTCAAGTGTAGAGAACTAACTAAGGTTATAAGAATGGTTAGGGTTAAAAGAACAAGACAAAATGGTCACTTGGTCAGAGCTTCATGAAGCTTCAATAAGCTTCATGAAAGAAAATAAAATAAAGAAACCATTTTGCTTTTCTTTTTATGCTTTTATTAATATCCAAAATGAATAAACAAATAATAAAATGAAAAAGCAAAACCCTAATCATCAAGGTAACCATGGTTCAATTCTATACACTTAACCAAAGAAGCATGTATCATCAAACATGATACAAACATGTGCACAAAAGTATATCACATATACATCTTGCACAATTCAAGTGAGAAAATCCATTTAAAGTGAACCAATACTAGTTAATGCAGAGTAATATATCAAATATATAATTATGCATTAAATCATTAAATCAACACTTGATTTAATGATCCGGTCATATCGCATATAACCGACTAATATTAACAGTAACAACTTATCGAATCAACACTTGATCCGATGACCCGGCTATATCGCATATAACCGATCAATGTCACAAATCGCGAGAATCGAATACAGTATCACATACTGGTATCATTCTCGGTCCCGCACATATCTCATATGCGCTCCTATTTCGTTTCGCTTGAGCCAGGAAACCTCTGTGTAGGACTCTAAAGACTCGTCAATACGCCGGTAGTAGGTGATGATCATATCAAACATCCACAAGCCGCAAGCGGTCTGCTAAACGTAACGGCCACCCGGGTATTGAGCGATCAGAAGATCGACGAGCAAGCCCGCTCACACTCCTGTGAATCCAACCAGTAACACTACCGTACAGTCCGGTCTGATCGTCTGATATGTCGCATATCTCGCCTAGGGGTGGTAAACGTCAGACCCCAATAGCTCGATAAGTCGTGTCGATATGAGATCTATAACAATTCGAGAAACTACTGGTAACACTTACCAGTAAATCTCAGCAACCCTGGCCAGGGATTTCCTGTTATAGCCAATCGAACACAGCGCAACATCAACCCCCTATACCGGGAGAGACGAATCCCCTCCTATCGCTCATTGCCTCCATGTGACTCGGGACTGTACCCAAAAACCGCCGTTTTGCACGCCCTCTTGGACGTGGTAAGATGGAAATCAAAGCACAGTGGGAACTATACAAGACTCTATGACGATCTCGGGTCAACAGACTACTCTGTACCAGTGTCACCAGAGAACTGCCATCTGACGTAAGGTATAATACCATCTGGGAGTTCTCGGCGAGTCCGTCCAGTGTACCCAGTCTCTACTGAGCACCCGTATATCATCTCCGATGTCAAACACCAATGGATATGGGATCATCCATCGCCCATCTGTATGGGTCGAGAAGGTACACGCTAGTCTACTCTGGTATATCGATGCCCCATCTCGATACACCCACGACTAGGGACTTTCAAGGATGTACTTATGGACTACCATGTCCCCACTAGTATGATCCGCATCATAGTCCAGGTAGTCAAGTACACATCCTAAGGGCTTTACCAACATGTAATAAAGAGACAATCTGTGTACACGTTAAAGTAAAGAGCAACCAGATAGCATACTATCATGTCGAGCAAGAAATTCCTCCCTATATATGTCCCAGTATCCACTGCAATATACATCCAATGTACAGTAATGGCCTCTAGGGCATACATATAACTAACAATCTCCCACTTGCACTAGGGCCACCTGTAGCAGTGGTTGCAGTATCTCATACTCAACCATCCCATAAAAGTCTCTCTCTGGGAATAGGCCTTCGTGAGTGGATCCGCCGTGTTGTCCTCTGAGTCTATTCTCCTAACCTCGTCCCTTAGAGATCAACCATCTCCATGATCAAGTGATACTGCCTTAGAATATGTCTGGATCACTGATGGGACCTGCGTTCCTTGGCATAAGCCACAACTCCATTGTCCCATAATGGGAGGAACATAGTTCATCTCATGAACCAATATACACCCAAACAGCCTCTTTGGTAGCATCTTAAGTAGTGACGTATGCTGCCTTTATCGTCTAGTATGTCACGGTATCTAGCTTGGAACTCTTCCAACATACCGTCCCTTTACTGAGGGTAAAGACAATGCCTGCGACTGACATTCAGTCGTCTTTATCACTCTAGAACCCTTCCAGTGATTCTCCCCGGATCAATTGATACCATCTCACTACAACTAGTGAGAATCCTAACATCCAATTAAATCTATCTCATAGATCTAAAACTCAGGATTTAGGAGGTATCATTTTGATCCTACACGGAGAATCATTGTGATAAACGGAGATTGATCGAGCGTAGCATAAGAAACTCCTTTCTTATCAAGAGTATGTCATCCACATACTCTACGAGGATCGTCACCATACTCCCTACTACCTTTTTGTTTATACAAGGTTCATCTACCATTTTGATGATGTCAAACTCTTTGACTATCTCATCAAAATAGATGTTCCAACTCCGCGATGCCTGCTTTATCCTATAAAGCATCTTGCACACGTTTCCGCTGCTCCCACTGTCTACGAGGCTCTCTGGCTGTGTACTTATAGACTCCCTCTTCTAAAACATTATTTAGAAAAGCAGTCATGACACCCAACCACCAGATATCGTAGTCATGGTATGTAGCCGTGGCAAGTAGGATCTGGATGGACTTAAGCATAGCCACTGCAAAAGGTTTCATCATTATCCACGCCTGGTCGATGACGAAAACCTTTAACAACTCTATCTTTGAAAGTCTCAACTTTTCCATCTACACCAAGTAATCTTCTCAAGATATACTTTCTCCTGATGGGGATTTAACCCTTCAGATATAGCAACCAAAGTCCATACTTTGTTGGTGTATTAGGATTCCATCTCAGATCGCTAAGCATCCAGCCATTCTTACAGAGTCCCACTCCTGATGGCCAGCTCGAAACTAGTTGGGTCATCATCTCATGACGCAATCCTCGCTCCCACTGTCATAGAGAAACCGAAGTATCACTCAGGTGGGTGAGGAACCCTACTAGATCGGCGGAGAGGCTGAGGTTCGTTGGAAACTATTGAATCCTTTGGTTCTACCAAATCATCAGCTGCAGTTTGTATAGCTGGAACATTTCCAGTTCTACATAACAGATCTTGTCTCGAGCTTGTCCGGATTTTGCTTTTAGACATAGGCCGGACAACCCCAAATCTTAACTAACTTAAGAGATAGGCTCTTCCCTTATCATATCAAATATGAAGTGGTAGGCAACTGATTTGATTTGAACCCTATTCAATAGGTATGCAGCTTCTCAAGTGCATAACTCCCAAAAGGGAATAGGTAACTCAGTAGTACTCATCATAGAGCACACCTTATCATATAGGGTGTGATTGCTCCGCCCCGATATACCATCATGCTATGGTGTATTCGGAGGAGTAATGCTGAGAGAGAATCTCATTCTCCTTTAGAAAAGTCCAGGAATTCCATGCATAAGTATTCTCCTCCCTGATCTCATCATAGGACATAATACTTATACCCGTATTTGGTTCTCTACTTCTAACTTATATTCTGTGAATATCTCAAAAGGTTCGGACTTGTGTTTCAACAGGAACATAGGTCTGAATCTCGAAAGATCATCAGAGAATGTAATGAAGTACAAAGAACCAGTCCTGGCATGTGTAGACAGGAGACCTACATACATCAACATGTATCATCCCAAGAGTTTACTAACTCTTTCTCTGTTTCCAATAAACAGAGCTGGTGTCATTATATCTTTGTGACATGACTGGCAAGTTTCACAAGATGTAGATTCAAACTGATTTAAATATGCATCTACATGTACCTTCAGCTAGTCGGGTCACATTGATATGACCTAGTCTACAATGCCTCAAGAAGGATTCGTTCATTTCTGAACTCTTCCTCTTGTGTGTGTTCCGTATACTAAAGAACTGTAGTTTGATTTAGAACATTAATGCTTTTAGATAACGTGCCTGAACCGATCAACTTTTGATATAGGAAATGTTCAAAACATTATCCAACAATACAAAATTTTACCATTTCTTTACTAATAAAGAGAGTGATATGATTTTGTATATCGGGTTCGGTATCTAATAACATTCGTTCAGAATCAATGTATTGTAATACAGGGTGACAGTGACCGACAGACTTGGCTGCAACACTTGCCCCATTTTCTGCCTCATGAAACTTATCACCCATTCTCAGTTCTCTACCTATCTGTAGCCCTATGTAACAGATTACATATCTGGGATCCTAATCTGGTATCACATACCCAGGACGTAGAGTATACAGAGAAACAGTTCTTTGTAATGAACACACCCGAAGATGATGCATCAGCATGCACTCTCTTCGTTTGGGCGGCACGGGAATTCTGGTAATCCCCAATTTCCTGCTCTGTCTTATAACAATTATAAGTTGGAGCGGGACCAACGTTCCCCAGCTCAGTATAACAAGCGGGTTCGGTCAATAATCCGTATTTTTATCTTGATTAAGGCGTGATATGGTCGCTACCAGGAGAGAGAGAGAAGAAAACACTCAGCGTGCGCTCTTGCAAGAATGGATTGGTTTTATTTTATCTAATCAGGATGGCTCCCACTGCTTTTTATCAAATCTTCCTTCAAACCCTAAAAAGAAAGACTAGCCGGGATTAATTACACACTACAAGTTCGCCAATCTTTCAGCCAGGCCAGTGTCGGTACTTTGAGAGAGATCCCCCGTGCTTTCGCAAGAACCTAATTAATGTAAACCTCGCTTTCCCAGAGGCATAACCTCGTTGACACCTTTCTAGACACCTACTTGATCGGCTAATTGTAATGTATAAAACTCTCCCAGGAGTAACTCTTACTAGCAGCGGGTATCGGGATCCAACTATCTCATAGAAGGTATGCAATCTCATTGCAAATTTCAACACTTGAAATTCCCGATAATATTTTGCCCCGAACGATCTATGACCTTGACAAGGTCAACAAACCATAGTCCGCAAGTCAAGTTCTACCCATCATTTCTTGATTGAATCAAACCCACCCGCACGACCCTTGACAAGGTCAACAAGGCCGCACGACTACCCTAACCCAATCTGCATCATATGCATAAGCAGATAAATACTGGTTAGCTACCGCACACTGCGCCTTGATAAGGTCAACAAACGCAGCACGAATACTAAACAGGATTTATCTGAAATGACGGAGGGCTACGACAGGTTTTTCTGAAAACCTATTGCGTAATGAACTTGATATCGTTGTAGGATCGAATGAATTTTGAAATGGAGTGTTTTTTAGGCTTTTCTAGTTTTGCTAAAGGAGTCACTCCCGGTGAAGGGATCATCGGTCCTTTCCTCGTCGAATGAGGTGCGGGATATATCATATATATATCACTGTGCAAAGCAAAAAACTCTTAAAAGTAATCAAAAGACAAACTGAGTGTGTAGCATCTGCCAGTTATTGCTAAAGGAGTCACTCCCGGTGAAGGGATCTCGGTCCTTTCCTTATCGAATAAGGTGCAGGATATATCATATATACCACTGTGCAAAGCAAGAACTGTAGCTACCTGTTTTATTTTGAAATTCGATTCTACAACATCTTTAGGTTTCTTTTATTTCATTAATCTCATTAATGAAGTCCCACCATTTAAATACCTAAACATTACAGATAAATACGACGTACACTTATGCCATCCGCATTAGCCTCGATGTCCCCTCGTGCACCGTTAGGTTAGGTAACTAACGGCAGAGCAGGGCAGGGCTAGCGCTGGTGTAAAACATAAGTAACGCCTATATAATATATCATATATACTATATGCTATATCTATCACAGAACATCACATGATCACATCACAGATATCGCAGCAGAAGAATCATATGAAATATTGGATATACTAGGACGTCCGTGTTTTCAATACGAGCAAGTATAAAACACGGATTCCACGGTCGCGATGAATAGCCAAACCCACACCCCTAGACCCCTACGAGAGCGGTAAGCAACCCTACCAATTCTAGAGTTAGGAGACCCGGACTCGACTCCTCGAGTTGGTCTCCCACTGGACCCCAGAACCCGGTGACTTGTGCTCCCCTCCTTGGGTCTATCCTAGTGCAGAAAAGTAAATAATATACAAAAGGTGACATCTTCCGCAACCTGGAAGTGCCCCAATAAAAGAATATTACATACAAGTTTTTACATGAATGAAAATGAAAAACACTCATCTCACATAAAAACCCCCGGCTATTCAAACACGACGATCCAATATAACATAACCAGCAACACATAACATCACATGTCATCAACGTAAGCAAATATGTCCATCCCAATTGTCGTTGACATATAGCAACGAAACCGGCGATATCACATATTACACTTACGGTCACAGAAAAGAAAGTGTAAAACTACAACAGTTGGAATCCGCAACCTGCATAGACATCGCATGCCTAATCAAATGAATTCCTTAGACATCGCATGCCTAACAATTATAAACCCCGCATTTTAGTCTCAAAATCGAAAACACTTTTCAATATAAAGTCGGGCAATTCAACAAGATTCCCGTCATCCTGATCGAATGCTCGTCGCAAACTTCAATAGACGGCCGCACCCCCGATACCGTCGACGAAGTGCACCAAGGCGGAACACCGCTACCACGAGCACCCGAACGGATGCTTTCGGCGACGGGGTTCTCCTATAGTCACTTGGTCGGGGCTATGGAGCGAGGCTGTCTATTAAGTTTACCCGGCGAGTATCCGCGTACGCTACGTGATTGCGACGGACTTTTGATCACATCAAAATTCCGTGGCCACCGATCAAGGGAGACTATACTGCTATGTTTATAAAATTCATTCAGTTATCACATAACTACTTGTGAATTCCAATTATTGTATCACATTCTAGATAATTAGAAAATACTAAACTTTCCGATCGAACATTCAAACACCCAAGTTTTCCCGATACAGATCAACACATGAAACAAGTCTAAAAACATTCAGTTCGTGCCTCAGTACCAACGGTCCAGCCGTAGAAGGGTCAAGCCAACGCCTCACATGTGGCACGCCGTACTGCCCCAAACCCGAAGGTTCAAAGGGCAGTTCAAGACGGTCACATAATCGAGTTAAGGTTTGTTGTCTTCTAGAGGGTCCATCGCGTTACTTGCACTACTTAGAACGTCGTTAAACTACGGAAAAATCCAACATTTGGAAATTTCCCGACAGGAGAAAAATTGGGTATTTATATCCGGTCGAACTTTTTAACATATTCAAAAATTATCCGGAAAGCCACATAGACAAAATCTGATGCTCCGATCGAAACACCGAATCCCCAAAACAACCCCAGAAAATTCAACTCTTGAATAAATATTAAAAATTCCCATAAAACTCAGCACTGTGAAAAAGGAATTATTGTGCAAAATAGGAAGGGTGACGTCATCAAACGGCCGCGGAACCGCCGCAGAAGCCAGGCTTCTGCCGCGGTTCCGCCGCACTTTTGACGAATTAGCCCCACGAATTTCACAGTAATTCTAATAGGACCCTGCTGAATTTTTTAGAAATTTTTAATCTGGAAAAAAACCCAGTTTTTAAAAAAAAGTACAGAGAGCCGTTTTGGAAATGGGTTTCGGGTTCGTTCGGATTTCAAACGTCGTCTGGACAGCGCCTAAGGCTCTAGCTAGGCTCTGATACCACTGTAGGGTTCCTGGGCACTCTTAAGAGGTCTCACAAGGCATCAACCATGCCAATTTCAAATTTTGACGGCACCGAGAAACCCTAACAAGATCGTTGGCTAGATTTTTAGGCGACAAAACGAGCTAGTTAACATCTTAACCAAGAGTACGGAAATACAACCTTTGTAGATCCGTTCCTCCACCTCCACGGCTCCGTGATGAAGTCCTCTCCGCTGTCCAAATCAAATCCCGGGCTCTAGAGTCGGCTTCATCGGAGAAAGAGCGGGCTAGGTCATCGACGACGTGCCGAAGATGATCTACGTCGAGGCATCGCTAGATCAAGCTCCAACTTCACCAAGTCTAGAAAACTTGTGAAGGAAACACACTCTACTACTTGGCAAGAGGTAGAGGATGAAGAAATAGGAAGTGGGTTCACTTTAGAATTGGATTTCTCACCCTTTTTCATCAATCACCATTGATGAAGTGAAGCTTTCTTCATGAAAGAAGATGAAGAAGAAGAAGATAATGATATGATAAGTTAAAAGAAAATAATCCTTATCATATAATAAAACCATGGTCAAGTGTAGAGAACTAACTAAGGTTATAAGAATGGTTAGGGTTAAAAGAACAAGACAAAATGGTCACTTGGTCAAAGCTTCATGAAGCTTCAATAAGCTTCATGAAAGAAAATAAAATAAAGAAACCATTTTGATTTTCTTTTTATGCTTTTATTAATATCCAAAATGAATAAACAAATAATAAAATGAAAAAGCAAAACCCTAATCATCAAGGTAACCATGGTTCAATTCTATACACTTAACCAAAGAAGCATGTATCATCAAACATGATACAAACATGTGCACAAAAGTATATCACATATACATCTTGCACAATTCAAGTGAGAAAATCCATTTAAAGTGAACCAATACTCGTTAATGCAGAGTAATATATCAAATATATAATTATGCATTAAATTATTAAATCAACACTTGATTTAATGATCCGGTCATATCGCATATAACCGACTAATATTAACAGTAACAACTTATCGAATCAACACTTGATCCGATAACCCGGCTATATCGCATATAACCGATCAATGTCACAAATCGCGAGAATCGAATACAGTATCACATACTGGTATCATTCTCGGTCCCGCACATATCTCATATGCGCTCCTATTTCGTTTCGCTTGAGCCAGGAAACCTCTGTGTAGGACTCTAAAGACTCGTCAATACGCCGGCAGTAGGTGATGATCATATCAAACACCCATAAGCCGCAAGCGGTCTGCTAAACGTAACGGCCACCCGGGTATTGAGCGATCAGAAGATCGACGAGCAAGCCCGCTCACACTCCTATGAATCCAACCAGTAACACTACCGTACAGTCCGGTCTGATCGTCTGATATGTCGCATATCTCGCCTAGGGGTGGTAAACGTCAGACCCCAATAGCTCGATAAGTCGTGTCGATATGAGGTCTATAACAATTCGAGAAACTACTGGTAACACTTACCAGTAAATCTCAGCAACCCTGGCCAGGGATTTCCTGTTATAGCCAATCGAACACAGCGCAACATCAACCCCCTATACCGGGAGAGACGAATCCCCTCCTATCGCTCATTGCCTCCATGTGACTCGGGACTGTACCCAAAAACCGCCGTTTTGCACGCCCTCTTGGACGTGGTAAGATGGAAATCAAAGCACAGTGGGAACTATACAAGACTCTATGACGATCTCGGGTCAACAGACTACTCTGTACCAGTGTCACCAGAGAACTGCCATCTGACGTAAGGTATAATACCATCTGGGAGTTCTCGGCGAGTCCGTCCAGTGTACCCAGTCTCTACTGAGCACCCGTATATCATCTCCGATGTCAAACACCAATGGATATGGGATCATCCATCGCCCATCTGTATGGGTCGAGAAGGTACACGCTAGTCTACTCTGGTATATCGATGCCCCATCTCGATACACCCACGACTAGGGACTTTCAAGGATGTACTTATGGACTACCATGTCCCCACTAGTATGATCCGCATCATAGTCCAGGTAGTCAAGTACACATCCTAAGGGCTTTACCAACATGTAATAAAGAGACAATCTGTGTACACGTTAAAGTAAAGAGCAACCAGATAGCATACTATCAATAAGTTATAGCCAGAAGTGTCGTATTCCTCGTCTTGTACATGGATGACATTCTATTAATAAGAAATGACATTCCTATGCTACAATCTGTCAAAGGATTCTTGTCACACAGGTTCTCCATGAAAGACCTGGGTGATGCCTCTTACATTCTGGGGATCCGGATCTATCGTGATAGATCCAAGAAGATGTTGGGACTTTCGCAGTCCAGGTATATCGACACTGTACTGAAAAGATTCAGTATGGAAGATTCTAAGCGCGGTAATCTACCGGCTTGTCATGGAATCACCCTCTCCAAAGAGATGTCTCCCAAGACTGATTTGGAAAGGGAACGCATGTCTGTTATACCCTACGCTTCTGCGGTAGGCTCTATAATGTATGTGATGTTGTGCACCAGACCAGATGTAGCTTACGCACTGAGCGTGGTAAGCCGGTATCAGTGAGACCCAGGGGAGAAGCACTGGATAGCAGTAAAGAACATTCTCAAGTACCTGAGAAGGACTAAGGAGATGTTCTTGGTTTACGGCGGAAAAGACCTCAGGTTGGAGGCCTTTGCTGATTCCGGATTCCAGAGTGATAAGGACGATTCCAAGTCCATGTCGGGTTATGTCTTTACCCTCAATGGAGGGGCGGTGTGCTGGAAGAGCTCCAAGCAGGACACCGTTGCTGACTCGACGATGGAAGAGGAGTATATAGCTGCTTGCGATGCCGCAAAAGAAGCAGTCTGGATGAAGAAGTTCCTAACAGAACTTCAGGTGGTTCCTACCATAGTTGATCCAATACCTCTGTATTGCGACAACAATGGAGCTATAGCTTTAGCAAAGGAACCAAGGTCCCATCAGAAGTCCAGACACATCTTAAGGCGGTATCACCTGATCAGGGAGATCATTGATCGTCAGGAGATCGAGGTTCGGAGAGTTGCTTCTGAAGAGAACATTGCTGATCCATTCACAAAGGCCCTACCTCAGATTCAGTTCGAGAGGCTACTCGAGATCATCGGTGTAGCGTCTTGAAAAGTCGTTTTGGTGTTTTCCTGAAATTCGGTGAAAATTCGGTATTTTTCCGAAAACCGTCTTTCTCGTTATTTTGCAGTTTAGGGCTAATTATACTTAAAATGGATAGGTAATTGCTTGTTTTTAGTAGCTAATGAGTTAATTATGAAATTCTGGTCATTTAAAAATTTTCCCTCATTTTTCAATTTTTTAATATTATTTTAAGCCGGTAAGAAAATACATTAAATTAGCGATAAATACAAATTTTTCCGGGCTAATTTTAATCCTTAAAATTATGTTAATTAAAATCTAGTTGTAACATAAATTTTTAGTATTTTATTTTGATTTTTAACTAATTTTTATTATAGGAAACGAAATTTATTGAATTTAAGCTTAAACTTGCAATTTTTGACTTGTAGGGGGTCTTTTTGCATAGAATTTTTTTGTAAAGTCTCTCACACTCACTCTCACTCCCCATGGTCGGCCTCACATAGTTGTAGGACCCCAAGAATTTTCTTCCCCTCTTTTTGACTTTAAATTATGTGAGAATGGGCTAAATAAAGGGTTATTTATATATTTATTTGAGGTAAGGGTATTATGGTAATATAAGAGAGTTGACTTGGACTTTTTTTCCCACTTCCCCACACTTCTCCCCACTCCCTCACTGCTGAATTCCAGCAGAAAAAACAGCCCCAAAAATCTCCACTCTTCTTCCATCAAAGTTCATCCAAAATTTGCTCCAAAAATCCACAATTTATTCAAAATTCAAACCAAATCCTTCATCCATTCTTCTTAATCTTTCTTGCATGGGTCTTGGATGCTAGGAGACCATGTTTGGAGTCAAAATTTCTTGCTAGATCTCTAGATCTAGAGGTATAATCCTTACCCATTTAAATTCTTTTGGTTAGATTTCTTTAATTGGGTTGTTTTAGTGTAAATATTAGTGTTAATTTCTAGTCTAGGTTTTAAAAGTTCATTGCTTGAAATTTTAATTAGGGTTTAGAAAATCATTATTGGGTTAATTAATTTATTTTGCTATCTAGTGTTTTACTAACCTAATCAATAGGGTTACATTGCTTATGTGGCTTCAAATTATGCTAATCTAAGTTATTTTAGTGTGAAATTTTGATTGCAATTGCTATTTATAAAAATCAAGAAAGGGTTTGGTTGTGGAATATAGGTTTTGAAGCATGATTAATGTGTTGAAATTTTGTGTAGTAGCTATCTAATGGTGTGACTTGGGTGATTATGCTAGATTGTAGTCCTTTTTATCGCAAAACGGCGATGTTGCGCCGATTTTTGGAATGTTTGTGCTTACTAGTTTTGTTATAAAATTATGTGATGAATTATTATGATAACTTGATTATAATTTTAGCATATCCTATGACATTTAGGATGTGTGGGTGCGGATTTTTGAGTAATCGGGTTTTAGTTTTGCCGGGCGACCAAATCGGCGTTTTTTGGCAGTTTTTGCGATTTTCGCGTGTGTTCCGCGCACTTTGTGCACGTTGTACCTAGCTAGCGAACATTAGTAGTTTCATTGGGGTTTTGCGTCGTTCTTGATATGTAACCTTATGTTTGGTATTGATGTAAATTCCAGGTTCGGTCGCGGAGACGTCAGACGCGGCGCGAAAGGGGAAGGCGGTGATTGGACACAGCTAGCCAGGGATTCCGGTGAGTAGATGTAACATCTACGGGGGACTATCGTTGGATGGCGCAAGCCGCCCGATAGTTTTAGTAACTTACAAGATCCTTAGTGATGTTAGTAATTAGGGGTGAAATACTTATTTGACTATTTGCTGCATCCATGCATTATATTGACATACCTATACGAAACCATTTTATAGGACACCTGCACCATTGCCAGGGTTTTTATATGCAGCACGAGCACTATTCATGCTTACACACACACCCTGGTAATTGCCATGCCACCACACTAGATAACCTTTAAATTTAAACCTTTTACTAATTGACACTTAAACTTGTGCTATTGCCTTTAATTCCTTAAAATGAAACCGTAGGATTGCTATTCATGTGCATGTACTTCATCATATTAATTGTTCATGCTTAATCCATTAATCACACATCGCAACTTGATTATTGATACCATATGCATTCATTATCACTGATATATGAACATATGAGGATTTCTTGAGATTTTATGATATTGCTGGATTTCGGGGGAAAGCCGCAAAATTTCTAAACTTATTATATTTTTAAAATATGTAAATTGCGGTTTTCTAGTGATGTAAGAGTCGTCCACCATGAGTTTGCTGTGGTTTTGGAAATCCGTGTCGAGGAGTGGAGGAACCGGCATGGGTACATGGTGGGCCCGGTAAGGTACCCCAGGGCAAGAGGAATGTGGGGTTGACGTTGAGCCTGGCAGGGGACGGATTACCTACCGGTGACTGTTTGGGACGGCGGATATCCAGAGGATACCGACCGTGGCCGCTAGATGATGAGATATTGATATTTGAGATGGGTCAGCCGGACGGCTGAGGCCAGAGATACATTTATGAGATTTGAGACAGCTTTTGGGTGTCGTTGCTGGACACCAGTTCTCGTCGATTCTTTGAGTATTATGCTGGCATTCTAAAAGAGTTTCAAAAACAAAAAGAGATAAATGTTTCTTATATATACCTATTGAGACATCAGATATTCATGTTGCATACATATTCGTACACTGATGTTGTATACACACCTGCTAGTGCACCCACTCATACCTGTATTTTAGATGCTAGGTGCTTGTGTGCATGCATACGATAGCCTTTGTAGGTGTTATTTATTACTCACGAGTTGGCAACTCACCTCCGTTGTGCCACAGCCTTTTTCAGGTCCGCTCCGTCAGTACAGTAGCAGCGGGCGCACTTGTTCTTTTGCCTCTTTTGCCTGGACTCGAGGTTTTGCTCATAGGTGGGTCATGTTATTATTTTTGTACCACCTTGTATATTCTTTGTATCTAGTGTACTCCATCTACTGTTTCTACCAGTATTATTGTATTGACCTAGAGATGAGACTGTGAGGTTTGTGGACTTTTATGCTGTATTTTGGGGTCGAGCTCACTTGAGTCGACATGCTGTTTTTCTTATGCTTCATTATGATTATTTTGCATGCTGTCATTTTATATTGCGTGGGATTTGTGACCGCCTTGTGGCGAAGAGCTAGCTCACGCTTGGGGATGCCCTATTTTGTTGGATTCATATATATTTTGTTGTACCCATTTTGGGGGCCAGTATTTACAAAGGAGACTCTGCCGAAATTTTCGGAAAAATTGGTATTGTTTTTAAAAAGGGTTTTACATGACTTATTTGATAAACTCGCTTTCAATTGATTGGGTTTTCTTCACTCTTTTGCTTAATTGGTTTTGTTTTCTGGGCTTTGGCTTACTTATTTTACGGACGTCTTTAGACGTTTCGTAACTTAAGTGCCAGTCACGTTCCGTACCCTGCGGGTCGTGACAAAGTTGGTATCAGAGCGATAGGTTTTACCTTTTTGAGTGTAGGATGACCCTTGGTAGATGGAGTAAGTGACTTAAGCAGGGTAACGTAGCGTGCGTATGTCCGCGGCATACTTACGATACGGTACCCCGCCTAAGTGACTTTAGGATATACTTGCTTGAAAATTCTTTCTTCAATTCCGTGTATTCTATGATCCTATTGCACTGTTCTTATTACCCCTTTTCCTGTAACAGCCACTATGCCGCCAAAGGCTACGAGGGCACAGAGGGCTGCCGCCAGAGACGAGATTCGAGCTGGCTCGTCCGAGACTAGGACTGAGCAGGGTGGTATGCCTACGCTGCAGGGACAGACCGATCCACCTTCCCCAGGCCGTATGGATAGGCTCGAGACTGGTATGGAGGAGTTGCGACAGATGATGGGAGGCATGCAGGAGCTACGTCAGATGGTAGGATCCCTAGTTGCAGCCAGTCGTACACCGAGGCCAGATGACGTACCTACTACATCACAGACGACCATGATACCTGCTCCTACTACTACCGCCGTGACCATCCCGGTTTCGCTACAGGATTTCATGAGGCTGAGACCTCCAGTATTCACCGGCACCGAGGCAGCGGAGGACCCACAGACGTTCCTTGACAGTTTAGCCAGGATCTGCCATTCGCTGAGATGTTCGGATGATCGATGGGTGGAGCTTGTGAGTTTCCGACTAGAGGGTCTCGCGCAGACATGGTGGGAGTCAGTCTTGAGAGGTCGAGCTGCAGGTCTACCGCCTATGACGTGGGCCGAGTTTACAGCGGTCTTTCTAGCTCGTTTCCTCCCAGAAAGCGTTCGTGACGCCAGAGCTCGCAGCTTCGAGGCCTTAGTCAAGACACCTGGGATGACGGTGTCTGAGTATGACATCCAGTTTACACAGTTATACCGATATGCTCAGTATTTGGTGGATACCGAGGAGAAGATGGTGAAGAGGTTCGTACAGGGACTTGATGCCCAGCTATATCTTGCCATTGGCGCCCAGCACTACGACACTTATTCAGCTGCTATGGATACGGCATTGCGGATGGAGGCACGCATATCACGGACTTCGGCCGTTTCTGGGCCAAAGAGGATTCGCACCGATGTACCGTCTCAGAGGCAGCGCGCCAGATTCTTCCCGAGAGATAGGCCTGGCAGAGGATTTGGGCGGGGACAGTTATATGGTTCTTATCCCCAGGGGCAACAGCCGTCGCCAGGGTGTTTTGGGTGCGGGAGTTTGCACCATCTTGTCAGAGACTGTCCGGCGAGACGACAGGGAGCAGCGACAGTTCCGCATGTGACCCTACCACCATCACCACCCCCTCCTCAGAGAGCACTACTTCCTACCCCAGGCGATGCTCCACGCCAGTTAGGTGCACCCATAGGCCGTGGACGCGGCGGTCCTGTTTAGAGAGGACGAGGAGGCAGAGGCCGAGGTCGAGGTCAACCCGCTATCGGTGGAGGACAGGCCTGAGTTTTTGCTTTGACACCGCAGGATGCGCAGGCATCCAATGCCGTTGTGACAGGTACCTTGCCAGTTTGTTCTTTCGACGCACGGGTATTATTCGACCCAGGTTCCACACATTCGTACGTATCTACACACTTTGCACCGATGTTGGGCCGTGAGTCGTCGTCGTTAGATCAGCCGCTTGTTGTTGTTACTCCGGTAGGCGAGTCGTTTGTCGCTCGTTTTGTTTTTCGATTGTGTTACGTTCGTATCGGGGAGAGGGATTCATCGGTTGATTTGATTCTCCTCGATATGTTGGACTTTGATGTGCTTCTGGGCATGGATTGGCTAGCCACTTGTTATGCTTCGGTGGACTGCCGTGAGAAGGCAGTCAGATTTAGCTTTCCGGGAGAGCCAGTCCTTGTTATTCAGGGAGACCGCAGTGTCACCCTTCCCAGCTTAATTTCGTCTCTTCGCGCTGGTCAGCTCTTGCGGAAGGGATGTCAGGGATTCTTAGCGTGTATTTGTGATACTCGAGCTGCAGAGATTCCGTTAGACCGGGTCCCGGTAGTTTGTGAGTTCCCTGATGTTTTCCCTGATGAGCTACCTGGGCTACCGCCTGAGCGCGATGTTGAGTTCTGCATTGATTTGATTCCCGGCTCGGGGCCTATTTCTATACCGCCTTATCGGATGGCCCCGGCAGAGCTTCGAGAGCTGAAGGATCAGTTGCAGGATTTGTTAGATAAGGGGCTTATTCGACCGAGTGTTTCTCCGTAGGGTGCTCCGGTCCTGTTTGTCAAGAAGAAGGATGGAAGTTTGCGCTTATGTATCGACTGCCGCCAGCTTAACAAAGTTACCGTTCGGAACAGATATCCGTTGCCGCGCATTGATGATTTGTTCGACCAGCTTCAGGGTGCGGGGTATTTTTCGAGGATCGACTTGCGATCAGGATACCATCAGCTGCGAGTTCGACAGGAGGATATACCGAGGACAGCTTTCCGCACGCGCTACGGCCACTACAAGTTTTTGGTGATGTCGTTCGGACTCACCAACGCCCCAGCAGCATTCATGGATTTGATGAACCGTACATTCAGGCCGTATCTTGACTTGCTCATCATCGTGTTTATCGACGATATCTTGGTGTACTCCCGGAGCAGAGAGGAGCACGAGCAGCACTTGCAGATTACGTTACAGACTCTGAGGGAGCACCAGCTGTTCGCGAAGTTCTCCAAGTGTGCATTCTGGCTGGACAGCGTCGGATTCTTGGGTCACGTGGTTACGAGAGACGGCATTTGTGTGGACCCGAAGAAGATTGAGGCTGTTCAGCAGTGGCCCCGACCTACATCGGTTACTGAGATCCGTAGTTTTCTAGGCCTGGCAGGCTACTACAGGCATTTTGTTCAGGACTTCTCCCGTATAGCTGCACCTTTGACCGGTTTGACCCGGAAGGGAGTTCCTTTCGTTTGGACAGAGGAGTGCGAGCGCAGTTTTCAGCAGCTACGGACTTGTTTGACTACGGCGCCGGTATTATCTTTGCCTTCGGGATCAGGCGGATTTGTTGTCTACTGTGATGCTTAGCGAGTGGGATTAGGATGCGTATTGATGCAGCATGGCCGGGTGATCGCTTATGCTTCTCGGCAGTTGAAGAAGCATGAACAGAACTACCCCACTCATGATTTGGAGATGGCTGCAGTGGTCTTTGCACTGAAGATTTGGCGACATTACCTATACGGCGAGTCGTGTCAAATATTCACCGATCACAAGAGCTTAAGGTACATATTTCAGCAGCGAGACCTGAAACTCAGACAGCGTCGTTGGATGGAGTTGGTGAAAGACTACGACTGCGAGATCTTATATCACCCAGGCAAGGCGAATGTGGTGGCAGATGCGTTGAGTAGGAGGCCCGGGGGTAGTCTATTCTTTTTGCGCGCAGTGCAGAGGCAGTCGTCAGCAGATTGGCAGATGTTATGCGACAGCCGAGTTGAGTTTGAGTTCACTCAGACAGGGGGATAGCTCGCGCATGTTTGTGCACGCCCACAGTTGCTTGACCGTATATGTGAGGCACAGCGCAGTGACGACCGTTGCTCAGAGATCATGGCACAGATGGGACAGGGCAGATTTTCCGAGTTCGTGGTTGACGATCAGGGGATTTTACGATATGGATCTAGACTGTGCGTACCAGATGCTGATGGATTGCGGCGCGACATTCTTGAGGAGGCACACCGATCAGTATATAGTGTCCACCCCGGTTCCACCAAGATGTACCATGATATGAGAGAGACCTACTGGTGGGACGGGATGAAGAGGGACATTGCGGAGTTCGTTTCGAGATGCCTGACTTGTCAGCAAGTCAAGGCCGAGCACCAGAGGCCCGCAGGAGAGCTACAGCCGTTACCCATTCCAGAGTGGAAATGGGAGCAGATTTCGATGGACTTCGTTGTGGGTCTACCCAGGACCAGTCGAGGGTACGACTCCATCTGGGTGATCGTAGATCGATTGACGAAAGCGGCTCACTTCCTGCCAGTGAAGACGACTTTCAGCTTCGCTCAGTATGCCCAGCTTTACATCGACGAGATCGTGCGGTTGCATGGCGTACCGACTTGTATCGTGTCAGATCGAGGCACCCAGTTCACCAGCCGACTTTGGCAGAGACTTCAGGAGGCTTTGGGCACTCATTTGAGCTTCAGCACAGCGTTTCATCCGCAGACCGACGGACAGTCAGAGCGGACCATTCAGACTCTCGAGGACATGCTCAGAGCGTGCGTTTTAGACTTCGGCGGTAGCTGGGATCGTCATTTACCTCTAGTGAAGTTCTCCTACAACAACAGCTTCCAGGATACTATTCAGATGGCACCTTTCGAGGCATTGTATGGGAGGAGATGCAGATCGCCCGTTTGTTGGACAGAGCTCAGCGAGAGCAGCATTTTGGGGCCGCAGCTTGTTGAGGAGACGACAGCGAAGATACAGTTGATCCGAGACCGGATGAGAGCGGCTCAGAGCAGACAGAAATCGTATGCGGACAGGCGCCGTCGCAGATTAGAGTTCGCAGTTGGCGACCATGTTTTTCTGAAATTCTCTCCGACGAAGGGCGTGATGCGTTTTGGGCGAAAGGGGAAGCTTAGCCCTAGATTCGTAGGTCCCTTCGAGATCCTCGAGCGTGTCGGCGCTGTTGCATATCATTTGGCTCTTCCTCCCAGCTTTCCCGATGTTCACCCCGTCTTCCATGTTTCGATGCTCCGCAAGTACCTTCACGACCCTTCGCATGCGATTCAGCACCCGACAGTCCAGCTAGAGCGCGACCTTTCTTTTGCAGAGCAGCCGGTGGCCATCCTGGATCGGCAGGTGAAGAAGTTGAGGTCGAAGATTATACCAACCGTCAAGGTCCTTTGGCGTAACCCGAGCAGCGAGGAGGTTACCTGGAAGACCGAGGGCGAGATGAGGAAGAAATATCCCCATCTCTTAGAAGGTACGCGTAGCTATATTTTTAAATTCGGGGACCGAATTTCTTTAATGGGGGAAGATTGTAGCGTCTTGAAAAGTCGTTTTGGTGTTTTCCTGAAATTCGGTGAAAATTCGGTATTTTTCCGAAAACCGTCTTTCTCGTTATTTTGCAGTTTAGGGCTAATTATACTTAAAATGGATAGTTAATTGCTTGTTTTTAGTAGCTAATGAGTTAATTATGAAATTCTGGTCGTTTAAAAATTTTCCCTCATTTTTCAATTTTTTAATATTATTTTAAGCCGGTAAGAAAATACATTAAATTAGCGATAAATACAAATTTTTCCAGGCTAATTTTAATCCTTAAAATTATGTTAATTAAAATCTAGTTGTAACATAAATTTTTAGTATTTTATTTTGATTTTTAACTAATTTTTATTATAGGAAACGAAATTTATTGAATTTAAGCTTAAACTTGCAATTTTTGACTTGTAGGGGGGTCTTTTTGCATAGAATTTTTTTGTAAAGTCTCTCGCACTCACTCTCACTCCCCATGGTCGGCCTCACATAGTTGTAGGACCCCAAGAATTTTCTTCCCCTCTTTTTGACTTTAAATTATGTGAGAATGGGCTAAATAAAGGGTTATTTATATATTTATTTGAGGTAAGGGTATTATGGTAATATAAGAGAGTTGACTTGGACTTTTTTCCCCACTTCCCCACACTTCTCCCCACTCCCTCACTGCTGAATTCCAGCAGAAAAAAACAGCCCCAAAAATCTCCACTCTTCTTCCATCAAAGTTCATCCAAAATTTGCTCCAAAAATCCACAATTTATTCAAAATTCAAACCAAATCCTTCATCCATTCTTCTTAATCTTTCTTGCATGGGTCTTGGATGCTAGGAGACCATGTTTGGAGTCAAAATTTCTTGCTAGATCTCTAGATCTAGAGGTATAATCCTTACCCATTTAAATTCTTTTGGTTAGATTTCTTTAATTGGGTTGTTTTAGTGTAAATATTAGTGTTAATTTCTAGTCTAGGTTTTAAAAGTTCATGGCTTGAAATTTTAATTAGGGTTTAGAAAATCATTATTGGGTTAATTAATTTATTTTGCTATCTAGTGTTTTACTAACCTAATCAATAGGGTTACTTTGCTTATGTGGCTTCAAATTATGCTAATCTAAGTTATTTTAGTGTGAAATTTTGATTGCAATTGCTATTTATAAAAATCAAGAAAGGGTTTGGTTGTGGAATATAGGTTTTGAAGCATGATTAATGTGTTGAAATTTTGTGTAGTAGCTATCTAATGGTGTGACTTGGGTGATTATGCTAGATTGTAGTCCTTTTTATCGCAAAACGGCGATGTTGTGCCGATTTTTGGAATGTTTGTGCTTACTAGTTTTGTTATAAAATTATGTGATGAATTATTATGATAACTTGATTATATTTTTAGCATATCCTATGACATTTAGGATGTGTGGGTGCGGATTTTTGAGTGATCGGGTTTTAGTTTTGCCGGGCGACCAAATCGGCGTTTTTTGGCAGTTTTTGCGATTTTCGCGTGTGTTCCGCGCACTTTGTGCACGTTGTACCTAGCTAGCGAACATTAGTAGTTTCGTTGGGGTTTTGCATCGTTCTTGATATGTAACCTTATGTTTGGTATTGATGTAAATTCCAGGTTCGGTCGCGGAGACGTCAGACGCGGCGCGAAAGGGGAAGGCGGTGATTGGACACAGCTAGCCAGGGATTCCGGTGAGTAGATGTAACATCTACGGGGGACTATCGTTGGATGGCGCAAACCGCCCGATAGTTTTAGTAACTTACAAGATCCTTAGTGATGTTAGTAATTAGGGGTGAAATACTTATTTGACTATTTGCTGCATCCATGCATTATATTGACATACCTATACGAAACCATTTTATAGGACACCTGCACCATTGCCAGGGTTTTTATATGCAGCACGAGCACTATTCATGCTTACACACACACCCTGGTAATTGCCATGCCACCACACTAGATAACCTTTAAATTTAAACCTTTTACTAATTGACATTTAAACTTGTGCTATTGCCTTTAATTCCTTAAAATGAAACCGTAGGATTGCTATTCATGTGCATGTACTTCATCATATTAATTGTTCATGCTTAATCCATTAATCACACATCGCAACTTGATTATTGATACCATATGCATTCATTATCACTGATATATGAACTTATGAGGATTTCTTGAGATTTTATGATATTGCTGGATTTCGGGGGAAAGCCGCAAAATTTCTAAACTTATTATATTTTTAAAATATGTAAATTGCGGTTTTCTAGTGATGTAAGTGTCGCCCACCATGAGTTTGCTGTGGTTTTGGAAATCCGTGTCGAGGAGTGGAGGAACCGGCATGGGTACATGGTGGGCCCTGGTAAGGTACCCCGGGACAAGAGGAATGTGGTGTTGACGTTGAGCCTGGCAGGGGACGGATTACCTACCGGTGACTGTTTGGGACGGCGGATATCCAGAGGATACCGACCGTGGCTGCTAGATGATGAGATATTGATATTTGAGATGGGTCAGCCGGACGGCTGAGGCCAGAGATACATTTATGAGATTTGAGACAGCTTTTGGGTGTCGTTGCTGGACACCGGTTCTCGTCGATTCTTTGAGTATTATGCTGGCATTCTAAAAGAGTTTCAAAAACAAAAAGAGATAAATGTTTCTTATATATACCTATTGAGACATCAGATATTCATGTTGCATACATATTCGTACACTGATGTTGTATACACACCTGCTAGTGCACCCATTCATACCTGTATTTTAGATACTAGGATTCTTGTGTGCATGCATACGATAGCCTTTGTAGGTGTTATTTATTACTCACGAGTTGGCAACTCACCCCCGTTGTGCCACAGCCTTTTTCAGGTCCGCTCCGTCAGTACAGTAGCAGCGGGCGCACTTGTTCTTTTGCCTCTTTTGCCTGGACTCGAGGTTTTGCTCATAGGTGGGTCATGTTATTATTTTTGTACCACCTTGTATATTCTTTGTATCTAGTGTACTCCATCTACTGTTTCTACCAGTATTATTGTATTGACCTAGAGATGAGACTGTGAGGTTTGTGGACTTTTATGCTGTATTTTGGGGTCGAGCTCACTTGAGTCGACATGCTGTTTTTCTTATGCTTCATTATGATTATTTTGCATGCTGTCATTTTATATTGCGTGGGATTTGTGACCGCCTTGTGGCGAAGAGCTAGCTCACGCTTGGGGATGCCCTATTTTGTTGGATTCATATATATTTTGTTGTACCCATTTTGGGGGCCAGTATTTACAAAGGAGACTCTGCCGAAATTTTCGGAAAAATTGGTATTGTTTTTAAAAGGGGTTTTACATGACTTATTTGATAAACTCGCTTTCAATTGATTGGGTTTTCTTCACTCTTTTGCTTAATTGGTTTTGTTTTCTGGGCTTTGGCTTACTTATTTTACGGACGTCTTTAGACGTTTCGTAAACTTAAGTGCCAGTCACGTTCCGTACCCTGCGGGTCGTGACAATCGGTCTTCGATATGCCAGTACATGGCCCTAGTGCAAGTAGGAGATTGTTAGTGTATATGCCCTAGGGGCCATTATTGTATCATACTAGTTTGTATATTACTTAATGGAAGCTTGGGATATTCACATGTATATAACAGTCTTGCTAAACATGGTAGTATGCTACTTGGTTTTTCTATCTTAATATGTGAGTATACGTATTGATAGAGCTCTTAGGATCTTGCTTGACTACCAGCGTTGTGATGGCAGTCACACTAGTGGGGGCTGGGTAGTCTACAAGCGCATCCTTATTAAGGTCCCTAGTCGTTGGATTATCGAGAAAGGGCATCGATACTCCGGAGTAGACTAGTGTGTACGCTTCTCATCCCAGTTGGGGAGATGGTCTGTCCCACAGCCGTCAGTACGTCGTACTGGAGATAGTATGCAGGTGCTCGTTGGGTTACGGGTACACGGGATAGGACTCACAGGGAACTGTTGGTTGGTTTTATACCAGTCGTCAGTGAACAGTTCCCAGGTGACATGAGTACAGCATAGTCCGCAGACTTAACACTGCTACTTCGCCTCGAGTGTGTCCCACTATTCTTAGATTGCTACCCTACCACGGCTCAAAGGAGTCATGCAAACAGGTAGCAGTTGGGTGCAGTCCCGAGCACTTGGAGGCAGTGGCGGTTAGACAGGATTCGTCTCTCCCGATATTGGGGGTTGATATCGCGCTGTGTCAGAGAGCCATTACGCAAAGTCCCTGGCCAGGGCAAGCGAGATTTACTGGTAGGTTCCAGTAGTTTCTCAGGGTGTAATGGGCTTCGCTCCGACACGACTTATACCGCTATTAGGGGACTGACGCTTGCCGCCCCCCTAGGCCCGATATGCGATAGTCTTAGACGAACGGACCGGACTGTACGGAGATTGTCACATCAGACTCAGTAGGAGTTCGGATGGGTTTTCTCATCGGCCTTCTTATCGACATCTACCTGGGGACCGTTACGTACAGCTAGTGCCGCTTGCGGTCTGTGGTTAAACCCACTGCCAGCGTAGTAGTCGAGTCTCTAGAGTCCCACACAGAGAGTTTCCCTACTCCAGGCGAAACGATATAGAGGTCGTATGGTTTTACGACAAGGGTTCGGACGCATACGTGTGTTTACGCACGTACAACTTTCGGACAGTTTTTACCAGTCGGCTTTGGTTTAAGCCAGTTACTGGTATTCGGTTATTGGATTTATACAGTCTAAAGTTTTTCTGTATTTTTGCGGAAAGGAGGGGCGTTCTCGTAATTGCGCGAGAAGCTTCTAGAAGATGGTGACTAAGGAGGTTTAGGTGGCATATACAATGAATGTGATTAGTGAGTCATATAGATGATTCATCCATGTCATTAATGCTTCATAATTGCTTAATGACTCATGGAGATGAATCACCACAAGATATTTATCAAGCATGGTTGTAAATCATTTTCTTTTCTTTTCTTGATATTACAAAATGCTTGATATATATTATGATAACTCATTCTTCTCACTTCATTATTATCTTCACCTTCTCTCTCCTCAAGCTCTCCCTCTTCAAACCCTAATCCTCCCCTCTCATGTGTTGAGTACAAGGATTAGTTAGACTAATTAAACCATAACCCTCACTCTATATCACCTAGCTTCTTTGATTAGCACTTAAAGAAAGTTAGTTGCCTCAAGTTTAGAGGCTAAGCTTGGAGTAAAGCTCTCGGGTGGATCGTCTACTACTTCGAGAAGGCCGAGGAGGAGGTGGAGTTCGTAAAGACGAAGGACACGGTTCTTTAGGTATAATCCCTTTACATAGTAGTTGTTCACTTCTATATTTGATGTTAGTTATCGTTTAGCTTCGATTCATGCGGTTAGTCGATGTTTAAGCAAAGAACAAGATCGTTTTTCATATTTCTGCCTCCCCGCAAGTCGTGAGGTGTTGTACATCGACTTACACATTGCACGTGGCGCACATGGCGCTTGCGCATATGCGCATTATGGGGCGGCAGCTATGGCCCTAACTTGGAGAACTAAGCTCTTTTGAGAATTGAATTCTCCTCCTTTCCTAAGAGGTATCCCCTCTTATTTATATGGGAGAGGTAGAGAAGAGATCTCTCTTTTTCCCGATGTGGGACCAAAAATGCATCCCCATGTAGTAGAGCATTAATTTAGATTACGCGTGCGTAGCACATTTGCTCATAACTTTTGATTCCGGATGAATTATAAGGCCCATAATATATCAATTCAAAGGATTTTTCAAGACGCTTTTGATATCAGCAGAATTTAGCTGATTCTCATTCGGATGTTTGTCAAAATATGGCCCGAAAAATACTTGTTTGCATTTTCTTCCTTAGATTACACGTGTATAGCATATTTGCTCATAACTTTTGATCCTAGATGAATTTTGAAGCCTATAATATTTCAAATCGATGGATTTTTCGAAACGCTTTTGATACCATTAGAATTTAGTAGGTTCTCATTCGGGAGTTTATCAAAATACAGCTCGGAAAATACTGGTTTGCATTTTCTTAAGCGTATCGCTGCCATTTGATACCTTGGGCTCTTTTGCGCAGAAACTTTTGGCAGGAACACCTGGATTTGATCATGGGGGAGTTGTGCTTTCATTTCTTCAGGTAAGATGCCCCATCGATGTAGAGTTCCCATCGGGTATCACTTCCTCCTCTCTCCCTGTCGATCATGTCAAACGCGTGCTCGTCCGGCAATTCACAATTTAGGGATGAATCGGCAGGTATCGGATGCTCAGCAAGGAAGTCGGCAATGGCCTGGCCTTTCACTGCCTTGAGAGGTCGGTATGTTATCGAAAATTCCATTAAGAGTAGGGCCTAGTGAGCCGCCCCGTTAATATGGCTCTTGGCATCAAATATTTGAGAGGATCCACTTTTGATAGGAGATGGACCTTATGCGCCAAAGCATAGTGTCTGAGCTTCATTATCGTGAATATTAACGTCAGCCAGTGTTTTTCGATAGGGGGGTAGTTATTTTCTGCTCCCAGAAGAACTCGACTCAAATAGTAGAGGGCTCTCTCTTTCCCTTGATAGTTCTCCTGTGCCCATAGTGCGCCTAGAGAACCTTCAAGGGTTGTTGTGTATAGGATGCGGGACTTTCTTTTAACTGGAGCGGTCAGTACTGGTGGATTCTGCAGGTATTGCTTGATTTCATCGAGTGCACCCTGGCATTTACGATCCCAAACGAACGGGGCCCCTTTCTTCATCAGGTGACTGTAGGGACGGCATTTTCCGGAGAAATTGGCTATGAACCGCCAGATATACGCGAGTTTTCCTTGGAGATACCGCAATTGCTTTAGAGTTCTTGGCGAAGGCATTTCCGTAATCGCTTTGATTTTTGATGGATCTATTTCGATGCCCCGGTGTCAGATGATGAACCCCAGGAATTTGCCCGAGTAAACTCCAAACGCGCATTTGAGAGGGTTCATCTTCAGATTGTATTTTCGAATACGATGGAACACTATTTTCAAATGCTCCCAGTGTTCCTCATATGATTTGCTTTTAACCACGAGGTCATCGATATAGAACTCGACGATTTCATGTATGAGGTCATCGAAAATCTTCGTCATGGCCCTCTGGTAGGTAGCGTCGGCGTTCTTTAGACCGAAAGGCATCACTTTATAGCAGAATATGCCCAGAGGAGTCTGGAAAGCGGCATGTTTCTGGCCTTCGGGGTGCATCTTTATTTGATTGTACCCTGATGAGCCGTCCATGAAAAAGAAGAATTCGTGAGTGGACGTGTTGTTTATCATCAGCTCGGTAACCGGTACGGAAAAATCATCTTTTGGACAGGCGTTGTTGAGGTCCTGAAAGTCCATGCAAATGCGCACCGTCCCATTTTTCTTCATCATTAGGACAATGTTGACGATCCAGTCGGGGTATTGAACTTCTTGGATGAAGCCAGAGTCGATTAGTTTCTTGAATTCGGCGTTGATACTCATTTCAAGTTCGAGCCGCATTCTTCTTGGTGCTTGTTTGACTGGCTTGACGTCCGGAGATATCGCCAATTTATGCACAGCTATTTCTGGATCTAGCGAATAGTTCCATGCGAAGCAGTCCCTATACTACATGAGCAGTCTTTTAGTGTAGCCACATGTTCTTTAGATAGCAGCTCACCGACGAACATATGCCGCGGGTCGTTTGCCATCCCCAAGTCGATTTTCCTTTGGTTGTCCGCTGTAGTATGTATTCCATCTTCCAATTCTTTTGGCGCTGGTGGAAATTCTGAGATCAATTCCTCTTCATCCTCGTTTTCGAAGCACCAGGAGAGGTCATCCATATTCTCGGGCACTCTTTCTTCTGACAGCGTTATCACATAAGAGGTACGAGATCGTTTTCAAGACCGATTTTGATCTGGTTCTACTCTCACCATATATGTTGCTTTTGGTATATGCTTTTGCGGTGGGGTTACCCTCCAACTATTAGATAGAGCAAATCTGCCGAGTTGATATTGGTCTTTGACCTAGTTTTTGAAGGTGAAGCAGTCTTCATGAGGATGTCCTATCGCTCGGTGATAGGAGCAATAATCCGGGTGATGAACCTCGTCTGCTTGATCGGGGTGCTTGGACTCCGGGAGCGTAATCATTCGATATTTCACAACGAGATCGAATATCTTCCTTGTCTTGTCTTGAGGGAAGGAATATTCCCGATCCATCTTCTTCATTAGAGACGGATTCCGGCTGACTTTTTCTTAATTACGTGGCCTTTTGGACCCGTTTTGCCGCCGTCGAACGTTTTTTCCGTTCTTTGACTTGTTTTTGCCTGTGCGTCAAGCCTTTTTCTTGTCTTGGGAATGCAAGGTGGGCTGACGGCGAAGGGCATCGTCATCCTCCGTGGCCTGCTGAAGGAGGCGTTGCATCTTGGCCTTTTCGTAAATGGCCATTTCGCGGCTGTGGTCATCCCAAACCCTTTGACCTGCTTCTCTTATTAGCTTATCAATCTGTTCTTCAAATGACGAACTTGGCACTTTTATGACGGGACCTTGTTCTGGTTCAGTGTCAGCATCCCCTTCTTCATCGAAATCATTTATGACATAGCAGTCATGCAAATGTTCCCGCTTCTTGGACTGGACATATCCAAGCCCGATCATTTCCATTTTTCCTTTGGGCAATTTTCGCTGCGTTCCAGGGACGTTCCAAATCCTGTTGTAGAACTGAGCTTGTCGAGGAGTCTGTTTGAAAGGTATGCCTTGGCATCTTAATAACCTTTTCAACCCTTCGGTGTAATACCTGAGCAGACGAATGGATTGGAGCCAATCGAGCGCAGGATCGGGACCATGCCAGACTTCTCTTTCGACTTTAGTCTCCATGGATCGATAAAATAGGATCGCTTTTTCACCTCTTCGCCTGAGAGGGACATAGAATGCCCGTAGCTCTTGCACACTATATGTCTCAAGCGCATCAAGCTCTCTGTAGTGCTACCGCGGAACCATGGCGATCTGTAAACTCTGATCATCTCCAGTGAAGGCTTGCATTGATGGACAGAACGAGAACACTGTGTTGACTTCGTCTTCAGAGTCACAGCCAAAAACCAGAATAGGGGTAGATGGTCCCGGCTTGTTGCATTAGGGCGGCCCCGAATAGACTATCTCTTCTTCCTCCTCAGTATCTCTCCCGAAAACCGGAATAGTGGCGATAGCTTTTTGCTTATTCTCTGGTTTATGGCATCTTTCCGTGTTTTCAAAGTATGGTAGGAAATACTTTGCATCCTCGTATTTGTGGACTTCATTCATAGAGATGGATTTAGCTCCCCCGTTACAGTGTACTCGAGACCGTCTTTAAAATACTTTATACACTGATGTTATGTAGAAGGGATGATGTTGTACTCGTGTAACCAAGGCCGACCAAGTAGAGCATTGTAGCAGGTCTCAGCGTCGATGACATGAAACTTGATGTCAGTGACGAGCGCCCCGAAGCGTAACATCAGTATTACAGACCCGAGCGTCCGTGATGAATGGAAGTCAAAACCGGAGATGGTAATTTTATCCCGAGCTAGATGCTGAACGCTCATGCAAATTTCTTTTAGTACTATGACATTTAGGAGGTTGACAGAGGACCCGTTGTCAACTAGAATCTTCCTTATCTTAATGTCGTGGAAATACCCGGTGACATACAGGGGGCGGTTGTGCTCGCACGTCCCGAAGAGGAGGTCTTCATCGCTGAAGGTAATGTCGGCTGTGTGAACTTTTTGCAGCTCGTCCTTCATCTTTTCTTCGACAAGGAAGGCTTGAAACTGTCCGGGGTCTTGTAATGCCTTGATTAAAAAATCTCGTGCGTCTTTAGACAAAATGAGGGCATCCAAGTTGCTCAACTGTTAGGGTATCTTTCTCAGGTGTGCCAAGACGTTGTAATCCACTCTGCTTTTCTTGGGCGGGTCCTTGACTGCAAACTCCTCAACGACTCGATCATCGGGGGTTATATCCTCAGAGACTTTTTCCTTCACCTTGTCTCTTTTGTTCTATCCCTTATTTGTAGGTCCAAGATTCTTTTCGGGTAACGTACGGTTGCGCAGCTGAATATTCTTACAGTTCTTTGTCTCTTCTTCTTTTCCTGAGGTGGATTCTTTGAAGAGAGGGCCGCGGGCTATTTCTTCATCAGAATTGCTCCCGAAAGTGAGAAGTTGCTATCCCCCAGCATCAACCATGTGACAGTTGCCAGCAGTTCTTTTACGCTCATCCGTCGTGCTTTTCTGCTCCCGACGAGTTTTGCGCTTTATTCGCTTGAACTGTTGTCGGTGGGCAACATACCCCTGCTACTAGTTTTTAAAGGCCATGCACTCTTCGATAGGGCGTGTGACCCTTCGATGGTACAAGCAGTAATTGGGATGTACATCCGCTTCATAAAGGTGTATACTGCCAGGAGTATTTCCTTTGGGAGATGGCGGCTTCATTCCCATTGACAGAACTTTAGAGAACCGTTTCCTTGCCTTAAGCTTGATTTTGTCTGCCGCGGGCGTGCTTCGATCTGGTTGGAGCGCTCTGCGACTCATCCCCGCCATGACTTCTTTAGCTTGATGCCGAAGCCTGGCTCTTTCGAATATGGCCATTTCACGTTGCTGATCAGCCTTGCTCTTCAGACGGGCCTCGTTCAGCAGCATGTCGATCATCTCGTCAGACGGTTCGAAGGATTTTGGCACCGCTCCTACCCCCAGCTCCTCTATGTGAGCTTCTTCGTCATTTACGGGCGAATGAGAGATCATGTGACGACTTGCCACACAATCCTTAACTTCTTCTGACGAGTCATCTCCGTCGTCATTGTCGTTATCTCCGCTCTCAAGAATGTTGTTGAGAAATTCTTGGAACATGACTGGGGTTCGCGCCTTCTGATTATACTCTTCCAGTGCGTAAATCTTCTTTTGCAGGTCCGCGCGCTTGTCGTCGGGCTTCATGGGCTTTTTGGTCTTCTTCTTCCTTTTCGAAGATTTTGACGGCTGGGCCTGGGCGTTTTTCCCATCGTTACCAATTCTTGGCACCGGGCGCGATTTCAGCATTCCCTCAATGACTTCAGGTTCTAGCGGGCTTTTCCATTTAATCGCCGGGCATGTTTGAAGATCCTTGTTCCAGCCAAAAATTTCTGCGCAAAAGAGCCTAAGGTATCAAATGGCAGCGATACGCTTAAGAAAATGTGAACCAGTATTTTCCGGGCTGTATTTTGACAAACTCCTGAATGAGAAACAGCTAAATTTTGATGGTATTGAAAGCATCTCGAAAAAACCTTCGAATTGATATATTATGGGCCTCATAATTCATCCGGGATCAAAAGTTATGAGCAAATGTGCTATGCACATGTGATCTAAGGAAGAAGATGCGAACCACTATTTTCCGAGCTGTATTTTGACAAACTCCGGAATGAGAAACAACAAAATTCTGATGGTATTGAAAGTGTCTCAAAAAATCCTTCGTTTGATATATTATGGGCCTCATAATTCATCCGGGATCAAAAGTTATGAGCAAATGTACTATGCACGTGTAATCTAAAGTAATGTTCTACTACATGGGGAATGCATTTTAATCCCACATCGGGAAAAGGAGAGATCCCTTCTCTACCACTCCCATATAAATAAGAGGGGATACCTCTTAGAAAAAGTGGAGTTCAATCCTCAAAGGATTCAATTCTCAAAGGAACTTAGTTCTCCATAGGAGCTTAGTTCTCCAAGATAGGAGCCTGTTCCTTCCCATAATGCGCATGTGCGCAAGCGCCATGTGCGCTACGTGCAACGCATGTATGCCTGCCATGCGCGCACCATGTGCAATGCACGTGCACACCACAAGAGAATATTCAATAATATTAAAAGGAGATTCGTTCTCCACAGGAGCCTGCTCCTCCCCATAATGCGCATATGCGAAAGCGCCATGTGCACTACGTGCAACGCACGTGTGCCCGCCATGCGCGCACCACATGAGAATATTCAATAATATTAAAAGGAGATTCGTTCTTCATAGGAACCTGCTCCTCCCCATAATGCGCATATGCGCAAGCGCCATGTGCGCTACGTGCAACGCACGTGTGCCCTCCATACGCGCACCACGTGCAACGCACGTGCGCACCATATGAGAATATTCAATAATACTCAAAGGAGATTCGTTCCCCATAGGAGCTTGCTCCCCCATAATGCGCATATGCGCAAACTCCATGTACGCTACATGCAAATATGTGCGCCCAACACGTGCGACGCACGTGTGCGAACGCAAAGAAGCCTTTTCAGCAGCGAGAAGCTTAAGCTCCAGCATGTTCTTTCCCCCTGATGAGTGGGACATGGTCCAAAGGGTACATCCCTCCACACCTTTGATATATGGCACTGTAATCTCTCAGTGTCGTCGGAGAGGTGGTGGGTCCCAACGACTAATGATCCTCCTTTCCAAAATAAAAAAGGAAGAAGAAAGACAGAAAAAGATAGAGAAACCTCCCTACAAACTTTGAGAAAACTCAAAGAAAGAAGAGCAAGCTTATAGAAAAGGAAGATCATTTCTTCAAGGTAAAAGAACATGAACAATGAACGAAGAGATGAAATCATCTCATTAAAAAAGAAGAACTATCTTCTCAAAAGATCATAAATCTATAAAGACCAAGGTCTTTCATAAAAGAGATCAGAAAGATATCATCACATCATAAAAGAAGAACATACTTCACACACAGATCATTGATCTATAAAGGCAAAGCCCTTTCATAATAATAAGAACTGTCGGTTCTTGAATCGTGAGGCAAAACCTCCTTTTTTTAAAAGAATATAAACTTGTTCTTTGATCATAATTTGATCAAATGCGCTTTGCGCTATTGGAAAGTGCCTTGCACTCATGAATTGCGCATTTGCGCTCCTTGGACCGGCGCTCAGCGCTAAAACATGCCACGTGTCAACCGTAGACACTACATGCGCTTTGCGCTTCTGAAACAGCGCAATGCGCTCATGGGCTGGCGCTCAGCGCCAAGCGCACCACGTGTCACTCACTCATAAATTGAAAGCGCAATGCGCTAATAAACCGGCGCTTGGCGCTAAGCGCGACGCGTGTCATTTTCGTGTGCGCTATCCGACAGAAGCGCAATATGCTCTTTAATTAGCGCAAAGCGCCTGGCGCGCCACGTGGCACACTGTCAGAACACACTTTGTTCTGATGAATGCTATATATACAAGACAAAAGATGTCAGGACCTAATGCTTAGCATTATTAAAAGGGCCAAGCCCAAATAAAAGCTTAATAGCCAGAACTGTAGAATGTTAAACATTTTAATTGGACTTAGCCCAATTCTGGCCATAAGGCTTCACCTTATATTGAACTGAGCCCATCTGCTCACGAATATTTCAACAGATCTTAGTCCCAAACTGGACTACAGATCATTCAATCAATTTACACCCGGTTCGAGGGTACATCTCTTTACTCCTCCGATATCTGTTGTTGTAATCCTTCAACATCTTCAGAGAGGTGACAGGTCCCGATAACCACACATTTCTACGGACTGTGGGGTCTTTAAACTCATGGACTACGATGTCCTTAAACTCATAGACTACAATGTCTTTAAACTACAGACTGTGGGGTCCTTAAACTCATGGACTACGATGTCCTTAAACTTTATAGACTATGACGTCTTTAAACTACGGACTGTGGGGTCCTTAAACTCATGGACTACGATGTCCCTAACCTCGGATTGTGGGGTCCCTTTAAACCCACGGACTACGATGTCCTTAACCTGGACCACAATGTCCTTAAACTAACAATGGACCGAGATGTCCTTAAACTAACATTGGACCGAGATGTCCTTAAACTAACATTGGACCGAGATGTCCTTAAACTAACAATGGACCGTAATGTCCCTAAACTAAACAACAGAGGACAAATTCTTTCTTGTTGGATCTAAACGATCCTGTTAAGTTGATCTTAGTCTAAAAATTAGACTAATGTATCCTTAACAACCGTTTAAGTTGATCTTAGCATCAAATGAGACTAACGTATCCTTAAAACCAACCCCCAAACCCAAATCTAAGAAGATACGGATTTGGACTAATCCACGCCCTACGGGCGACAACATACATTAGTCTCCGTATACAATCCACGGGCAACCAAACACAAAAACAAACACTCACGACACGAAGTGACCATCTGGAGAAGGAGAAAGTGGTTACCATGATGCGGTAGCGTAATTAACTGCAGGGGCTTGCGCCTGCAGGAAAGAGCGTCCCCACAATCAAAAACCCCTCAAATGAGGGGGAATCTGACGAAGTCTGCTACATCGGCCGTATTCGTTTAAACCTTCGATGCATGGTTCCATAAATCAACTTGGCATCTTCGGAGAGGTGGACGGATAGCACCAATTAGCATCTGCCCTGAATTTCAGGCAAGACGGACCTGCACGGTCGTGTCTCTGTGTTCGGCAGGGAACAGATTCTGGCACGCCCGGTGGGACCTTTTCCTCTTTCCACTCCACACTTCGTGTGTCGTATTCGCGAACAAATCGCAGTTTGATATGGTTGCCCTTGGGTTCGAGGTACTAAGATTTGGTGTCTTGCTCCATACAGAAAACGAAAGATCAATGGCGTCTACCTGCACAAAATGCTCCAGCTGCAACTGCAACTCCCGTTCGCCTCAGCTGGAGGTGTAACTTACGGCCCCCAGGCGGCCTCCCTGTTCACAATGCCGGTAGAGCAGGTAACGCAGGCTACCACCGGGTTGTTCTTCGTGACCATGCTCCCACCAGTGAGCGTTAACATCCCGCTGCTGCAAGAAGCGCAAACGAAGTCAGTCTTTGATCGGCTCACTACCACCACGGCCCCTCTCAACGGGTCGTCCAATATTAAGCCAACAGTATCAGTCTTCGATAGGCTGAGCCTGAATTCTAATGGGCCTGTCAAGAAGCCCACGATACCTGAAGCGGCCATCCCAAAGCGGATAGCCATTCCCGCTCCCGAGGTCACTAAAGAAGCTTCTCCCGTCAAAGGATCGGTCTTTACGAGGCTGGCCACTCCGGCTCCCGTTCCTGCTTAAAGGTCTGTCTTTGACAGATTGGATACTGGTGCTCAATGGACGTCGGTCTTTAAGAGGCTAGTACTAGTAGCGCCTCACCGGAATAGGGGGCATGACAAAGCCATCCCCATAGCTGAACCAACACCATCTGCGCGACATGCTCGCCGTTGTCACTGGCGCCGAGTAAGGAAGGCCGGGAGCAGCTCTCCGTCTGGATTTACTCTACCAGCTCCAACGGTGGAGATCAATGCTGCTGTTCCAACCGGTAACAGCTTTGAATTGCTTAATAAGGTCGCAGGAACACTCCTACTGCAGTGCTGAAGAGATCTCCTCCACCTATGGAGAATGCACCGAAGGCGAAGCCAGAACAACCCCCTCAGTGGCTTTCTTCCAAAATTTACAAAGTCTGGCGACAGGTTCAAGACTCAGTAATTGATCAAGATTACTCTCGCCGACAGAAGAAAGCGAAAATTCGGCAAGAAGAGAACCATCCTGCCAAGCCACAAAAGGCAACAGCTGTATGGGTGCCCACTGCAACGGCCCCTTCGACGTCAACCGTTCACAAGAAAAGGAGACCGGAGAATGCCCCTGTGACTACGGCACACCGCAAAGACGCTGAGCCCAAACGCCCCAAGTCTGGGGGCATGATGGTGCGTACTGTTTATATGGCTTCCGGAAAAGAGGAAATCCGTGCTTCTATGGGTCATCGAACGCTTACCCGGTCAATAACAAGGCTCAGGAACAACAACAGCAGAAGCTTCAGGAGATGCTGACTGCAATGGCCGCACTCACTGGGCCAAAAGAAAATCCAGAGACCTCGGAGCAGCGTCGGGAATAAGAAACTGACACCGAGTTCCTCCGAAGAATGCTTGAGAGGAAAGAAAAAGAGGCTGCGGAACAGGCGGCCAATATAAAACGAATGGCTCTCTTGTTCCAAGACATGGACGGGATGATGTTACAGCCAGAACCTCCAGCTGAGACCCCCCGATCATCATTGAAGACGATAGAGGGGAGACATCGAACCCTCCTCCGGCTATTTCAGCAGCCAAAGAAGAAACCATTTCCAAGGCCGCTCTGGATGACTACATTGCTCAGCAAATACGAGCTCACCAGGCAAATGAAGCGGCCGGCCAAGTTGTTAAAACTGGGTGACCATATCCAGACTGGTATGACCAAATAAAGTACCCGCTGGGATATACGATCCCTAAATTTCATGTATACAAGGGGACGGGCAATCCCCACCAGCATGTCGCCCAGTTCAGGGCTCTATGTGGCAACACCGGAGGTGATGATAAATTGCTACTTCGCCAATTCGTCGGCAGCTTGTCGGAAATAGCATTCGAGTGGTACTCTGAACTCCCGAACGACTCTGTCAAGACATTTGCGGAGATGGAGCTGTTATTTACGCAAAGATTCGCAAGCGCTAGGGAGCACACCCCAATCACAGCATTGATTAACGCCAGGGTAAAGCCAAGCGAGACATGAGTTCAATACGCAATACGATGGCGGAATCTGTGGTCGAAATGCGAACATCGCATCGAAGAAGCATCGACAGTGGGCATGTTCGTGGGCACTCTTGATCCGCAGGCGACCATCTCCCAGTTCATGATGTTTTTCAAGCCGACTACTTTCCAGGACTTGATTGACAAGCTGGCCCAAATGGACCAGATGGATCATAGACCATCTTCCTCGAAAGCAGAGCCTCGGAACGAGAAAGGAAAGGGAAAAGCGACCATCGTCGCCAATGCTCAACAGCAGCCCATTGGTCTAAGACCAGTTGATCGCCAAAATGATAGAACTCGATCTCTTGGAGATAAAATGAGACGCCCTTACTCGTTCCCTCGAGACAATACGAAGAGGTTATTCGAGCTAGCACTGCGCAACAGGCTCATCACTCTGCCGGAGCCAAGATGCCCAGCGCAACCAGGCGACATTAGCAATCCTAACTATTGCCATTATCACCGAATGTTAGGCCATCCGATCGAAGATTGTTACATCTTCAAAAGCTGGATAGAAGATCAGTACCAACAGGGCAAATTCGTATTATCCGAGAATTGGAAGGTGAACCCGCCTCAGCCGCAGGCTCTCAAGAAGACGGATACACCGGGGGAATCATGTTCTTTCGTAGAAGAAGCCCCATGGGAGGTCGCTCTTTCAGCCAAAACTAGAAAAATGCTGAAGGATTTCCACACATGTCCGGCAATTAGGTGGAAGAATCCACTGGAACCCGAGATTATCGAGGGGATGCTGAAGCTGCGCCTAACTCCAAAAATTGGTGGTGATAGTCAAAGCGCTCACACCCAGCCGTCAAAGTCTTCGAAGAAGAAGAAGAAGACCAAAAAGCCTGTGAAGCCTGGTGACAAGCGCACGGACCTGCAAAAATATATCGACACGCTGGAAGAATATAATCAAAAAGCGCGGACTCCAGTCACACTCCAAGAATTTCTCTTCCACGTCCTTGAGGACGGAAATGATGGAGAAGACTCGTCGGATGAATCTGAAGATTACGTAGCAAGTTGCCATGTGATCTCTCACTCATCGATAGACAATGAGGAAGCTCCTTACACAGAGAAACTGGGGGCAGATCCTGAGCCGAAACTTCTAGGGCTATCAGACGAAATGATTGATGCATTCCTGAACGAAGCTCTTATTAAAAGCAAAGCCGCTCGAGAGCGTGAGATGGCCATATTTGAAAAAGCCAAACACCGGTGACTGGACGAAAGAGTTGAAACACTCCCTCCAGATCAAAGTACATCCGTCGCAAATAAAAACAGGTTCAAGATAAGGAAAAGGTTCGCCAAAGCCATATCGATGGGAATGAAGCTGCCACCCTCCGAAGGAAATATTCTTGGTGAAGCGGAAACACATCCTAGCTACTGCTTATATCATCAAAAGATTGCGCACGCCATCGAAGTGGCAGGGATATATTGCTCACCGGCAACATTTCAAGCGGATGAAACGCAAAACTCGTCGGGAGAAAAGAAGCACGACCGAGGAGAGTAAAAGAACTACCGGCAACTGTCGTATGGTCAGCACCAGAGATCGCAGGTTCTCACCGTCGGGAGCGAATCTGATGAAGAAATGACTCTTGGCCCTCTCTTTAAAGAGTCCATCTTGGGAAAAGAGGAAGAACCGAAGACCTGTGAAAATCTTTAGTTGCGCAATCGTACGCTGCCCGAAAAGAATCTTGGGCCCTCGAATAGTGGGTCAAATAGAAAAGATAAGGGGAAAGAAAAGGTCCCTGAGGATATCATCCTTGATGACCAAGCCGTCAAAGAAGCTGACAGCTAAGGACCCGCCAAAGAAAAGTAAGGTGGACTACAACGTTCTAGCACACTTGAGAAAGCTACCTTCGCAGTTAAGCATTCTCGACGCCCTTCTGTTATCCAAAGAAGTAAGAGATTCTTTGATCAAGGCATTATAAGAACCCGAGCAATTCCAAGCTTTCCTCGCCGAAGAACAGATGAAGGACGAGCTGGAAGAAGTACACACAGCCGATATCACCTTCGGCGATGAAGATCTCCTCCTTGGGACATGCGAGCACAACCATACCCTATATGTCTCCGGATACTGTCATGACATCAAGATAGGTAAAATCCTGGTCGACAATGGGTCCTCTGTCAATCTCCTTAACGTAAGGGTGTTAAAGGAAATCTGCATGAGCGTTCAACACCTCGCTCGCGATAAAATCACCATCTCCGGATTTGACTCCCAGTCATCACGGACGCTTGGATCTGTAATATTGACACTACGCTTTGGGCCGCTTGTCACGGACATTAAGTTTCACGTCATTGACGCCAAGACATGCTACAATGCTTTGCTCGGCCGGCCCTGGTTACACGAGTACAATATCATCCCTTCTACACAACATCAGTGTATGAAGTATTTCAAAGATGGTCTCGAGTACACTGTGACAGGGGAACTAAACCCGTTCTCCGTGAACGAAGTCCGAAAGTACGAAGATGCAAAATACTTCCCGCCAGATTTCAAGGACACAGAAAGGTGTCGCAAACCATAGGATAAAAACAAAGCTATCGCCACTGTTCCGGTCTTCGGGAGTGATACCGAGGAGGAAGAAGAAATAGTTTATTCAGGTCCGCCCCAGTGCAACAAGCCGGGACCGTCCGCTCCTATGTTGATCTTTGGCAGTGACTCGGAAGATGAGGTCAATGCCTTATTCTCTGCTCGGCCGTCAATACAAACCTTCGCTGATGAAGATCAAAGTTTGCAAGTTGCCATGGTTCCGCCCAAGCATCATAAAGAACTAGACGCGCTTGATACCTACAGTGTGGAAGAACTGCAGACATTCTACGTCCCTCCTATGCGAAAAGGTGAAAGGGCGATCCTATTCTATCAATCCGGAGAAACCAAAGTAGAGAAAGAAATCCGGCATGGCGCGGATTCTACACTTGACAGGCTCCAGCTCATTCATTTGCCCAGATATTACACGAATGGACTAAAGAGACTCTTGAGACGCCAAGGTGTACCCCTTAAGCAAACTGCGCGACAAGCACGGTTTTATAACAGGATCTGGAACGTTCCCGGAACTCAACGAAAGTTGCCCAATGGGAGAATGGAAACGACCGGGCTTGGGTATGTTCAATCCAAGAAACGGGAGCTACTCCGCGACTGCTACCGTCATACATGACTTCGATGAAGAAGGAGATGCTCTATGGGAAGATGGTAACCCTGAACCAAAAAGAGCTCCCGCCGTGAAAATGCCCAGTCCGTCGTTCGAAGAACAAATGGACAGGCTTATAAGGGAAGCGGGTCAAAAGGTTCGAGACGACCATAATCGCGAAATGGCCATCTACGAGAAAGCCATGACGCAACGCCTCCTTCAACGGGCTGTGAAAAACGAAAACGCTCCTTCTTGTCAACCCGTTGTACAAAAGACCTGATGCAGAGGCAGAAACAAACCAAAGAACGGGAAAGGCGTTCGACAGCGACAAAGCGGTTCTAAGAAGCCACGCGATCAAGAATCGAGCAGTCCGGATTCATCTCTTATAAAAAAGATGGGTCGAGCATATTCTTTTCCCCAAGACAAGACAAGGAAGATATTTGATCTTGTCATAAAACATCAGATGATGACACTCCCGGAGTCCAAGCACCCCGAGCAAGCAGGCGAAGTCTCTCACCCAGACTATTGCTCCTATCATAGGGCAATAGGACATCCTCTCGAAGACTGCTTCATATTTAAAGACTGGGTAGAAGACCAGTATCAGCTAGGCAGGTTCGCTCTATCCAGCAGCTGGAGGGTAACCCCGTCGCAGAAGCATGAACCCAAAGACACGAGAGTAGAGCCGGATCAACATCAGTCTTGGAAGTGATCTCGTACCTGTTATATAATAACGTTGTCAGAAGAAGAGCCCGAGAATATGGATGAACTCCCCTGGTGCTTCGAAAACGATGACGACGAGGTAATCTCAGAATTTCCACCGGCACCAAAAGAGCTGGAAGATGGAATACATACTACTGCAGATCACCTCAAGAAAATTGATTTGGGGACGGCAAGTGACCCACGGCCGACGTTCGTCAGTGAGCCGTTGTCTAAACAAAGGGTGGCTACGCTAAAGGACGTGCTCATGCAGCATAAAGATTGCTTCTCATGGAACTATTCCGAGATGCCAGGACTAGATCCAGAGATTGCTGTACACAAATTGGCGATATCTTCGGACGTCAAGCCGATCAAACAAGCGCCGAGAAGAATGCGGCTCGAGCTTGAGATGAGCATCAACGCCGAGGTCAAGAAGCTAATCGACTCCGGCTTCATCTAAGAGGTTCAATATCCTGACTGGATCGCCAACATCATCCTAGTGATGAAGAAGAATGGGACGGTGCGCATCTGTGTGGACTTTCAAGATATCAATAAAGCCTGCCCAAAGGACGACTTTCCAGTACCAGTCACTGAGCTGATGATAGACAATACGTCCACTCATGAAGTTTTCTCCTTTATGGACGACTCATTAGGATGCAATCAGATAAAGATGCATACCGAAGACCAGAAGCATACCGCTTTCCGGACTCCTTTGGGCATATTCTGCTACAAGGTGATGCCTTTCGGTCTAAAGAACGCTGGTGCCACATATCAGAGGGCCATGACGAAGATTTTCGTCGACCTCATACATGAAATCATCGAATGCTATATCGACGACCTTATGGTGAAAAGCAAATCATACGAGGAACATTTAGAGCATCTGAAGATCGTGTTTCAGCGCCTTCGGCAATACAACTTAAAGATGAACCCTCTCAAATGCGCGTTCGGAGTTTCCTCGGGCAAATTCCTAGGATTCATCGTCCGACACCGAGGCATCGAGATAAATCCGTCAAAGATCAAGGCGATTATGGAAATGCCTCCGCCAAGGACTCTCAAGCAATTACGGTCTCTCCAAGGGAAGCTTGCGTATATCCGGCGATTTATAGCCAATCTCTCAGGCAAGTGCTGTCCTTATAGTCACCTGATGAAGAAGGGAACCCCTTTCGTCTGGGATCGCAAATGCCAAAACGCACTGGACGAAATCAAGCAATACCTGCAGAATCCGTCAGTGCTAGCCGCTCCCGCTAAAGGAAAACCTCTCGTCCTGTATACGATAGCCCTCGAAGGTTTTTTAGGCGCGCTATAGGCACAAGAGAACCACAAAGGGAAAGAAAGAGCTCTCTACTACTTGAGTCGAGTTCTACTGCGGGCAGAAAGCAATTACTCCTCCATCGAAAAATACTGCCTGGCGTTGATCTTCGCAATAACGAAGCTCAGACACTATGCGTTGGCACATGAGGTCCATCCATATCAAAGGTGGATCCCCTCAAATATTTGATGTCAAAAGCCATATTAACAGGACGACTTGCTAAGTGGGCCTTGATCTTGATGGAGTTCTCGATAACTTATCGGGCTCTTAAGGCAGTGAAAGGCCAGGCCATCGCCGATTTCCTCGCTGAGCATCCGATACCTACCGACTCTCCCTTGAACTGCGAATTGCCAGACGAATATGCGTCTGACACGATCGACAGGGAGAGAAGAGAGAATGATACCCAATGGGAACTCTATTTTGATGGGTCGTCTTCCATGAAGAAGCGCAAACAAAGCACCCCTATAACAAGTCTGGGGTAGTCCTCATCTTCGTGACTCCACAAGGAGGGGTAATGCGCTTTGCCTTTTCCCTAACAGAGCCGAGGACAAACAATGAAGCCAAATATGAAGCTTTGATAGCAGGTCTCGAGATCCCATCGACATGGGAATTGAAAACCTTTTCATATACGGAGACTCCCAACTGGTCGTTAGTCAAGTAAACGGCGACTATCAGACGTGCAAGTCTGAGTTGCTGAAATACGGCGAGAGAGTACAGCGACTGCTGACTCAAATTCCTTCCTACACCTTGGAAAGCATACCATGTGCGGAAAATAGCAAAGCGGATGCGTTAGCCAAGCTCGCTAAAGAACTGGCTGACGAAAACCTCGATGACGCGAGGATCGTTGTACAAAGCCGTCGGGTTCTCGCACCAGCAGAAATATCTCCAGAGTCGTCCGAACAAAAGGAAGCGACCGAGCAAACGACTCTACAAATAAAAGACCGGAAAAAGGCTAAGGATTGGAGGGAAGTCTTTGTAGACTACTTCAAATCCCATCGAACACTTAAAGATGCGTCCTCGAAACATCAGCTTATGAAACGAGCTCTGTCTTTCGCTTTCGTCAATGATACTTTGTATAAAAGGTCATTTGATTCTCTGTAGCTAAGATGCCTGGGACCTGAAGAGGCAAAGAGAGTCGTCCAAGAAACTCATGACGGACTCTGTGGTTCTCACCAAGCCGGGCCGAAGATGAAGCTGAAAATCAAACGATGGGCTATTATTGGCCCACGATGATCCAAGACTGCCTCGAATACGCGAAGCAGTGCAACGCGTGCCAGATTCACGGAGACATTATCCATCAGCATCCAAATCCACTACATCCAACAGTGGCTAGTTGGCCGTTTGAAATGTGGGGGACTGACATAATCGGCCCCATTGAACCATCATCATCCAGAGGACATCGATTCATTTTGGCGACAACCGATTACTTCTCCAAATGGGCAGAAGCAGTACCGCTGAAGGAAGTGAAGATGGAAAATATCCTCCATCTCTTCAAGACGCACGTCATTTATCGGTTTGGAACTCCGCGACGGATCATCTCCGATAACTGGCCGGCCTATAGAAGCCATAAGATCAGCCGCTTCGCACAACAGCAATATATAGACTGGAGATACTCTTCGGTCTATAATCCCCGAGCTAACAGTCTAGCTGAGGCTTTTAACAAGACCTTGACAAAGATCGTAAAAAAAGACGGTGTCGCGAAATAAGAAAGACTGGCATGAACGACTGCATGAAGCTCTCCGGGCGTATCGAACTACGTTCAAAACGGCCACCAACACAACGCCGTATGCATTGGTATTTAGTACGGAGGCGGTACTCCCCCTCGAGATAGAGCTACCCTCTCTACAAGTGGCAGTTCATTACGAGCTAACGGACGAAGAGAATGCTCACCTTCGGCTTGAGGAGCTCGATGCCCTTGATGAAACTCGGCTCATAGCACAACAAAATCTGGAGGCTTACAAAGCAAAGATGACGCGCTCATATGAAAGATTGACTATGCCGAGGACATTCAGTCAAGGCGAACTCGTGCTAGTGGTCAAAAGACCTATGATCCCCAATCGTGCCAAATGGGGGAAATTCGAGCCGAACTATGAAAGCTCGTATATCATAGACAAGATCTACCAGGGTGGGGCCTATCTACTCATGGACATGCATGGCGAAAGGCCCTTCAGGCCAATAAATGGTCGCTTCCTGAAAAAGTACTACGCCTGACGAGTCACGGCCTAGGTCAATGATTGATAACGACGACTATGTCCGCTCTCTATCTTCCTAAGCCCAAACTCTATAAGTAGTAGCCGGCCAACGGACCGAAAGGTCCTTAAACTAATAACGGACCGAAACGTCCCTAAACTAACAATGGACCGAAACGTCCTTAAACTAACAACGGACCAAAACGTCTTTAAAACTAACGATGGACCACTGTGTCCTAAAACTAGCTGTTGACCGAGACGTCGATAAACTACTGTGGATTGCAGCATCGCAAAGTTGATACAAAAAAAGAAGAATAAAAGAAATACAAAAGAAAAAGAAAAAAACGGTATATCCATAAGCAAAATGGGCACGGATGAAAACCCGAAAGGGCTCCGTGAGTAAAAACAGCAGGGCAACCGGCGAGTTTTTTTGAAAACCCGAAAGGGCGCAATCTCATTAAAAGACACTTGCAAGGTCCTCTCGACCTTGTGAGGAGAAACCACCTGCGTGAGATCCTTACGACTCACAAGGGAGCAACACACTTAGGGATCCCCACGACTCCTAAGGAGAAATTACACTTGCGAGATCCTCACAACTCGTAAGGAGAACTCTCTTATGGGACCCTCACGGCTCATAAGATTCAAAAGTCTTAACCTACAGGGATCTGAACATGTTCTTAAGCGGCCACCACAACCTCCAATTTTTCCCTACAAGCGGCTCAATGTCGACCCTTGTATACAATCCACGGGCGCGAATAAACATTTCCCTAACAAAGCCCCATCCGTGACTAGGGAAATGTTTACACAATGAATAGCCCTTGTAAGTCCTCTAGACATAAAAGGAGAAAATACTCTTGTAAGATCCTTACGACTTACGAGAAGCCATACACTTAGGAATCCTCACGATTCCTAAGGAGAAAACGCACCTATGAGATCCTCACGACTCGTAGGGAGAAATACCTTTATGAGACCCTTACGGCTCATGAAGTCAAAAGCCTTAGTCGACAGGATCCTAACCCTGTCTACTAAGCCACCTTTGTTCGACATCGACAGAGGCAAATGATGATTCGCTCCTTGCAATATCCCAGTTATAGCGGTGTTGATGCCGAAATCGGTGTCTAACTCCAAGCTTGCGGCAAAGAAGCTAGCGGGCCACACATGCATACGAAATAGCCGAAATGATGGGGAAACTTGCACCAAAATCAGCAAGTAAAAATGTATGCATGCAAAATAGCCGAAATGATTGGGCAACTCGCAATAAAAAGCAGCGAGTAAAAATAAAATAAATAGCCGAAATAATTGGGCACCGCGAAAAATAGCCGAAATGATTGGGCAATCGCAACCTTCGCGATATAAAAGCTGAAATGATAGAGCATCGCGGAAAGAAATAAAGAAAAATGAAATTTATGCCCTACAGGTGATTTCACATCAATCCCTGTATACAATCCAGGGGCGCAAACAAAGAAGGAATCACACCTTCCCTCCCCAGGCTCCATCAGAAAACGAAGCCAAATCTCGACGGTTCAGGGATAGCCTAGAGATCATCAACAGTGTTCCTCCCCATTCCAGCAGGATTCAGACGCTGCAATCAACCCTGGAGCTACGGCAAAGCCCCCACTCCAAATCTCAATGGTTCCCAGACAACCTGGAGACCACTTCGATATTCGTCTCATTACAACAAACAATACGCCAGCAAATGACCCCATCACGGAAACACGTCATCCACATGACCCCGTCACGGAAATACGTCATCCATATGACCCCGTCACGGAAACACGTCATTCACATGACCCCGTCACGGAAACACTTCATCCACGTGACCCCGTCGCAGAAATACATCATCCACATGACCCCGTCGAGGAAATACGTCATCCACATGACCCCGTCTCAGAAATACGTCATCCACATGACCCCGTTGCGGAAATACATCATCCACATGACCCCGTTGCGGAAATACATCATCCACATGACCCCGTCTCGGAAATACATCATCCATCCACATGACTCTGTCTCGGAAATACGTCATCCACATGACCCCGTCGCGGAAATACGTCATATATATGACCCCGTAGCGGAAATATGTCATTCACATGACCCCGTCTCGGAAACACATCATCCACATGACCCCGTCATGGAAACACGTCATCCACGTGACCCCGTCGCGGAAATACGTCATCCACATGACCACATCGTGGAAATACGTCATCTACATGACCCCGTCTCGGAAATACGTCATCCACATGATCCCATCGCGGAAATGCATCATCCACATGACCCCGTCACGGAAATACGTCATCCAAATGACCCCGTCGCGAAAATACATCATCCACATGACCCCGTCGCGGAAATACGTCATCCATATTACCCCGTCGCGGAAATACCCATTGCGGAAATGCGTTATCCAAATGACCCCGTAGCGGAAATACGTCATCCATATGACCCCGTCGCGGAAATACGTCATCCACATGACCCCGTCGCGGAAATACGTCATCCACATGACCCCGTCTCGGAAAGACGTCATCCGCATGACCCCGTCGCGGAAACACGTCATCCACATGACCCCGTCGTGGAAACACGTCATCCGCATGACCCCGACTCGGAAATACGTCATCCGCATGACCCCGTCGCGGAAATACGTCATCCACATGACCCCGTCGCGGAAATACGTCATCCATATGACCCCATCGCGGAAATGCGTCATCCAAATGACCCCGCAGCGGAAATACGTCATCCCCATGACCCCGTCTCGGAAATACGTCATCCACATGACCCCGTCGCGGAAACACGTCATCCGCATGACCCCGTCGCGGAAACACGTCATCCGCATGACCCCGTCGGGAAAATACGTCACCCACATGACCCCGCAGCGGAAATACATCATCCACATGACCCCGTCTCGGAAATACGTCATCCACATGACCCCGTCATGGAAATACGTCATCAAAATGACCCCGTAGCGGAAATGCGTTATCTACATGCCCCCGTCTCGAAAATACGTCATCCAACGACTCCGTGGAACACGGCCAAAGTTAACCTTGACCCCGTGAGAAACGCCCGGAGCAGCTTCTGACGCCGTGAAATGCGGATAATATCAATCTCATTAAACACTTACGAGTCATCTCGACTCGTAAGGAAGAAAACTCTCTTGTAAGATCCTTACGACTTATAAGAGAAAACGCTCTTAGGAATCCTCACGATTCCTAAGGAGAAAATACACCTACGAGATCCTCTCGACTCGTAGGGAGAAAAGTCTTCATGAGACCCTCACGGCTCATGAAGTTGAAAAGTCTTAGGTGGCAGATCCTACCCCTGTCTCCTAAGCCATCACTACCTTATAAAGAGTTCAAGATGAACTGTTATCTACCATCTATGGGCCACACTTGCCAAAACTACATACCACTGAAATGGAGAAGTTACTCATGAGCATATAAACTACTTCACGCCAGAGTAAAACATAAAGGAATAGAAGGGTGCGGCTCATGGAGCTGAGAGTTTGGGACTATATCCCTTGAGAGTCGAGATTTGAGTCAATGATAAATGACGACGCTTGTGTCCGCTCGTTATCTTCTCAGATCAAGATTCTGAAAATTATATACTAACCCAAAACTGGTCATACACTATGAATTACTCTGCACTACTTCACCCACGTATATACTTACGTGGGCAAAGTAGTAGGGGGCATTTGTTCCCACCAAAAATTTCTGCGCAAAAGAGCCCAAGGTATCAAATGGCAGCGATACGCTTAAGAAAATATGAACCAGTAATTTCCGGGCTATATTTTGACAAACTCCCGAATGAGAAATAGCTAAATTTTGATGGTATTGAAAGCATCTCAAAACAACCTTCGAATTGATATATTATGGGCCTCATAATTCATCCGGGATCAAAAGTTATGAGCAAATGTGCTATGCACATGTGATCTAAGGAAAAAGATGTGAACCAGTATTTTCCGAGCTGTATTTTGACAAACTCCGGAATGAGAAACAACTAAATTCTGATGGTATCGAAAGTGTCTCGAAAAATCCTTCGATTTGATATATTATGGGCCTTATAATTCATCCGGGATCAAACGTTATGAGCAAATGTGCTATGCACGTGTAATCTAAAGTAATGCTCTACTACATGGGGAATGCATTTTAATCCCACATCGGGAAAAGGGGAGATCCCTTCTCTACCACTCCCATATAAATAAAAAGGGATACCTCTTAGAAAAAGTGGAGTTCAATCCTCAAAGGATTCAATTCTCAAAGGAGCTTAGTTCTCCATAGGAGCTAAGTTCTCTAAGTTAGGAGTATGCTCCTCCCCATAATGCGCATATGCGCAAGCGCCATGTGCGCTACGTGCAACATACGTGTGCCTGCCATGCGCGCTCCACGTGCAACGCACGTGCGCACCACATGAGAATATTCAATAATATTAAAAGGAGATTCGTTCTCCAAGTTAGGAGCATGCTCCTCCCCATAATGCGCATATGCGCAAGCGCCATGTGCGCTACGTGCAACGCATGTGTGCCCGCCATGCGCGCACCACGTGCAACGCACGTGCGCACTACATGAGAATATTCAATAATATTAAAAGGAGATTCGTTCTCCATAGGAGCCTGCTCCTCCCCATAATGCGCATATGCGCAAGCGCCATGTGCGCTACGTGCAACGCACGTGTGCCCGCCATGCGCGCACCACGCGCAACGCACGTGCGCACCACATGAGAATATTCAATAATACTCAAAGGAGATTCGTTCCCCATAAGAGCTTGCTCCCCCCATAATGCGCATATGCGCAAACTCCATGTACGCTATGTGCAAATATGTGCGTCGAACACGTGCGACACACGTGCGCCCAACACGTGCGACGCACGTGCACGAACACAAAGAAGCCTTTTCAGCAGCGAAAAGCTTAAGCTCTAGCATGTTCTTCCCCCCTGATGAGTGGGATATGGTTCAAAGGGTACATCCCTCCACACTTTCGATATATGGCACTGTAATCTCTCAGTGTCGTCGGAGAGGTGGTGGGTCCCAATGACCAATGATCCTCCTTTCTAAAATAAAAAAAAAAGAAAGAAGAAAGATAGAAAAAGATAGAGAAACCCCCTACGATCTTTGAGAAAACTCAAAGAAAGAAGAGCAAGCTCTTAGCAAAAGAAAATTATTTCTTCAAGGTAAAGATCATGAACAATGAACGAAGAGATGAAATCATCTCATTAAAAAAGAAGAACTATCTTCTCAAAAGATCATAGATCTATAAAGACCAAGGTCTTTCATAAAAGAGATCAAAAAGATCTCATCACATCATAAAAGAAGAACATTCTTCACACACAGATCATTGATCTATAAGGGCAAAACCCTTTCAAGAATAAAAACTATTGTTCTTGAATCTTGAGACAAAGTCTCTTTTAAAAAAAGAAGAACATAAGTTGTTCTCAGATCATAAAATTGATCAAATGCGCTTTGCGCTATTGAACCGCGCCTTGCGCACTTGAACAGCGCTTCTACGCTCTCTGGACCAGCGCTCAGCGCCAAAATGCGCCACGTGTCAACCACGTATGCAACTTGCGTTTTGCGCTTATGAAATAACGCACTGCGCTCATGGGCTGGCGCTCAGCGCCAAGCGCACCACGTGTCACTCACGTGTGCGCCACTAAATTGATAGCGCAATGCGCTTATGGACTAGCGCTTAGCGCTCATAAACTGGCGCAATACGCCCATAAACTGGCGCTTAGCGCCAAGCGTGACACATGTCCTTTTTGTGTGCGCTACTTGGCAGAAGCGCACTACGCTCTTTAACTGGCGCAAAGCGCCTGGCGCGCCACGTGTTGCACTGACAGAACATAAATTGTTCTGATGAATGCTCTGCATTGAATACAAGACAAAAAAAGTGTCAAGATCTAATGCTCAACATTATTAAAAGGGCCAAGCCCAAATAAAGGCTCAATAGCTAGAATAAAAATGTTTAAATATTTATTGGACTTAGCCCAAGATTGGCCATAAATCCTCAACTTATATTTAATTGAGCACATCTGCTCATGAATATTTCAACAGATCTTAGTCCCAAATTGGACTACAGATCTTTCAACCAACTTAGACCGGTTCGAGGGTACATCTTTTTACTCCTCTGATATCTGTCGTTGTAATCCTTCAATGTCTTCAGAGAGGTGATGGGTCCCGACAACCACAAATTTCACGGACTGTGGGGTCCTTAAACTCATGGACTATGATGTCCTTAAACTTTATAGACTATGACATCTTTAAACTACGGACTGTGGGGTCCTTAGCTCATGGACTACGATGTCCCTAACCTCGGATTGTGGGGTCCCTTTAAACCCACGGACTACGATGTCCTTAACCTGGACCGCAATATCCTTAAACTAACAATGGACTGAGATGTTCTTAAACTAACATTGGACCGAGATGCCCTTAAACTAACAATGGACCGTAATGTTCTTAAACTAATAATCGACCGCAATGTCCCTAAACTAAACAACAGAGGCTAAATGCTTTCTTGTTGGATCTAAACGATCCTGTTAAGTTGATCTTAGTCTAAAAATTAGACTAGTGTATCCTTAACAACCGTTTAAGTTGATCTTAGCCTCAAATGGGACTAACGTATCCTTAAAACCAACCCCCAAACCCAAATCTATGAAGATATGGATTTGGATTAATCCACGCCCTACGGGCGACAACATACATTAGTCTCCGCATACAATCCACGGGCAACCAAACACAAAAACAAACACTCACGACACAAAGTGACCATCTGGAGAAGGAGAAAGTGGTTACCGCGATGCGGTAGCGTAATTAACTGCAAGGGCTTGCGCCTACAGGGAAGAGCATCCCCACAATCAAAACCCCCTCAAATGAGGGGGAATCTGACGAAGTCTGCTACATCGGCCGCATCCGTTTAAACCTTCGATACATGGTGCCATAAATCAACTTGGCATCTTCGGAGAGGTGGACGGATAGCACCAATTAGCATCTACCCCAAATTTCAGACAAGACGGACCTGCGCGGTCACGTCTCTGTGTTCGGCGGGGAACGATCCTTCAGCATTCTTTTTGTTTTGGCTGAAAGAGCGACCTTCCATGGAGCTTCTTCTATAAATGAGCATGATACCCCCGGCGTGTCTACCCTTTTAGGAGCGTGCGGCTGCGGCGGGCTTACCTTCCAGTTCTCGGACAGTGCAAATTTGCTCTGTTGGTATTGGTCCTCAATCCAACTTATGAAGACAAAGCAATCTTCAATTGGGTGGCCTACTACTAGGTGGTAGAGGCGGTAATTAGGATTGTTGACGTCGCCTTGTTGCAGTGGACGTCTCGGATCTGGCAGGGTGATAATCCTGTTATGCACCGCCAGTTCGAACAGTCTCCTTGTTTTATCCCGAGGGAACGAGTAAGGACGTTTTAAGTTTTCGCTGATAAATCGTTGTCTGTCATTTTGGCGATCGGCTGGTTTTGGACCACTCGGTTGTTGCTGAGCATTAGCGATGAAGGTCGCTTTCCTTTTCTCTTTTTCATTCCGAGGCTCCGTTTTTGAAGAGGAAGGCCTATGGCCCATCTGGTCCATTTGGGCCAGCTTGTCAATCAAGGCCTGAAAGGTGGTTGGCTAGAAAACATCATGAATTGGGATATGGTCGCCTGCGGATCGAGAGTTCCCATAAACATGCCTAATGCAGGAGCCTCTTCTATGCGCTGTCGCACTTCGACCATAGGTTGCGCTACCGAATTGCATACTGAACCCATGTCTCCCCTAGCTTCACTCGGGCATTGATCAACGCCGTGATTGGGGTGCGTTCGCTAGCGCTTGCAAAACGCTGAGTGAATAGCAATTCCATCTCCGTGAATATTTTGATGGAGTCATTGGGAAGCTCCGAATACCATTCGAAGGCCGTCTCCGCCAAGCTACCGACGAATTGGTGAAGCAGTAGCTTATCGTCACCTCCAGTATTGCCGCACAGAGCCCTGAGTTGAGCGACATGTTGATGGGGATTGCATGTCCCCGTTTACACGTGGAACTTAGGAATTGTGTATTCTGGCGGGTACTTGATTTGATCGTACCAGCTGGGATATGGTCGCCCCGTTCTTACGACTTGGCCAGCAGCTTCGTTCGCTTGATGAGCTCGTATCTGTTGAGCTATATAATCATCGAGTGCGGCTTTCGAGATTGTTTCCTCCTTGGCGGTTGAAAAGGCCGGAAGAGGGTTTGATGTCTCCCCTCTGTCGTCCTCAACGATTATTGGGGGATCTTCAGCTGGAGGGTCCGGCTGGATCATCATCCCGACCATGTCTTAGAACAAGAGTGCCATTTGTTTTATGTTGGCCGCTTGTTCCGCGGCCTATTTGTCTTTCTTCTAGAGTATTCTTCGGAGGAACTCGGTGTCGATTTCCTGTTCCTGGTGCTGCTCCAGCGACGTCTCCGGGTTTTCTTTTGGCCCAGTGAGTGCGGCCATCTTTGTTAACATTTCCTGGAACTTCTGTTGTTGCTCCTAGGCCTTTGTTTCGGATCGGGTGATTGTTCAGTGACCCCCGGAAGCGTGGCTCTCCTCCTTCCCGGAATCCATATAAACAGTATGCACCACCATACCCCCAGACTTAGAGCGTCTGGGTTTAGTGCCCTTGAGATTCATCACAGGCATATGGATCTTCTCCGCCCTCCTCTTTTTATGGACGGTTGAAGTTGAGGGGGCTGTTGATGTAGGCACCTGTGCAGACGACACCTTTCATAGCGTGGCGGAGGGATGGTACTCCTTTTGATGAATCTTTATTTTCTTCTGTGGGCAGGAGTAGTCCTTATCGATTACGGAGTCTTAGACTCTCCGCCAGACCTTATGAGTTTTGGAGGACAGCCGCTGAGGAGGTTGCTCCAGCTCCGCCTTTGTAACATTTTCAACAGGTGAAGGAGACCTTTTTAATACGGCAGTTGGAGAGTTCTTGTGCACCCTCCTGAGTGGCTTAAAACTGTTCCCAGTTGGAACAACAACATCGACTTCCACCATCGGAGCCGATGGAGTCAATCCAGAAGGGGAACTGTCCCCAGCTTTCCTCACTCGGCGCCAGTGGCGACATCGAGCATGTCTTGCAGACAGTACTGGCTCAGTTACGGGGGTGGCTGTTCCCCTCCGAATACAGAGACGCGACCGCGTAGGTTCGTCTTGCCTGAAATTCGGGGCAGATGCTAATTGGTGCTATCCATCCACCTCTCCGAAAATGCCAAGTTGATTTATGACACTATGTATCGAAGGTTTAAACAGACGCGGCCAATGTAGCAGACTTCATCAGATTCCCCCTCATTTGAAGGGTTTTTGATTATGGGGACGCTCTTCCCTGCAGGCGCAAGCCCCTACAGTTAATTACGCTACCGCATCGCGGTAACAACTTTCTCCTTCTCCATATGGTCACTTCGTGTCGTGGGTGTTTGTTTTGTATTTGGTTGCCCGTGGATTGTATACGGAGACTAATTTGTCGCCCGTAGGGCGTGGACTAGTCCAAATCTGTATCTTTCTTAGATTTGGGTTTGGGGGTTGGGTTTAAGGATACGTTAGCCTCATTTGAGACTAAGATCAACTTAAACGTTTGTTAAGGATACGTTAGTCTCATTTTAGACTAAGATCGACTTAACGGGATCGTTTAGATCCAACAAGAGAGTAATTGAGCTCTATTGTTTTGTTTAGTGTCATTGCGTTCGATTAGTTTAAGGACATTACGGTCCATTGTTAGTTTAAGGACGTCTCGGTCCATTGTTAGTTTAAAGACATCGCGGTCGAGGTAAAGGACGTCATAGTCCGTGAGTTTAAGGACCCCACAGTCCAATGTTAGTTTAAAGACATCACGGTCGAGGTTAAGGACATCATAGTCCATGGGTTTAAGGACCCCACATTCCAACGTTAGTTTAAAGACATCACGGTCGAGGTGAAGGACATCATAGTCCATGGGTTTAAGGACCCCACAGTCCAACGTTAGTTTAAAGACATCATGGTCGAGGTTAAGGAAATCATAGTCCGTGAGTTTAAAGACCTCATAGTCAAGGTTAAGGACATCATAGTCCATGGGCTTAGGGACCCCACAGTCTATGAAATGTATGGTTGTCGGGACCCATCACCTCTCTGAAGACGTTGAACGATTACAACGACAAATATCAAAGGAGTGAAGAGATGTACCCTCGAACCAAAGTGGATTAAGTGATCTGTAGTCCAATTTGGAACTAAGATCAATTAATTATATTATGAGCACATTAGCTCAGTTAAATCTGAATTGAGGACTTATGGCCAACTTGGGCTGAGTCCAATTAGGTTTGAAATATTGGCCCTTTGTTGGACCATTAGACATTTGTCTGGGTTCAGCCCATCATCACTTAGCAATGCTAAACAAGAGTTTGAGGGCTCTGATAACATTTTTATCTTTGACTGGGCATTAAACATTATAGCTCTGAATTTTACTCAATTTTGAGATTCAGTTGAAGGGGAGGCTTTTGCCTCTGGAATATTAGCCAATTTGACTAAAAATAGTGTTAAACACTAGAGAACAACAGTGTTAAACATTAGAAATAAAACTCTCAAATTAGTGTTAAACGCTAGAAGACAGCAGTGTTAAACACTGGAAATAAAATTCTCAAATTAGTGTTAAATACTAGAAATAAGACTCTCAAATTAGTGTTAAACACTAGAAAACAACAGTGTTAAACACTGAAAATAAAACTCTCAAATTAGTGTTTAACAATAGAGAGGAAATGGTCACGTGGGGACATGTGAGGGTACCCAAAGGTGGGGCCAGACCTCCTTACTTTGTTCTGCAAATAAGTGTTAAACACTTTTAATTTTCTGACCATCACGTGTTGGCATGTGATGGAGATTTGTTCGTTGAGGGGTCACGTGGTAACACGTGAGAGCGCCCAAATTAGAATCTGCCTTTGCTTTTATTCTCATTGTTTTTGGAGGTCACGTGGGAGCACGTGAGGCGTTGCCTCAAAACTTCTTCCTTCTCATTTTTGGGGGATCTGTTTAGAGGTCACGTGGGGACACGTGATGGAGATCTGTCAAGTCTCTTTTATTTTTAAGAATTAAATTCTTTGTAGGGTTAAACCCTAATCATGTTTTAGGGGAATTAAATTCCCATATATGTAAAAGAATCAAATTCTTATATAGGCTGAAACCCTAATTTCATTTAGAGGAATTGAATTCTTTATGAATTTTAGGAGAATTGAATTCTCATATAGGGTCAAACCCTAGTTTTGTCTGTCTTGAAGGAATTAAATTCCTATAAATTTAAGAGAATTAAATTCTCATATAGGGTTAAACCCTAATTTTATCTTGGAGGAATTAAATTCCTATAAATTTGGGAGAATTAAATTCTCTAAACTCAATTCTCCCCCTAAGTTTTGGATCTGCATAGCAGAATCTCCCCGATGAGAATTAAATTCTCAACCTGTTGGGAGATTTATTTCTGCAGATCTTCAACCAGAGCAAGAACTAAGTTCTTTTGCAGAAGAGTTAAACTCTTAGATTTGATAATCAAATTCTCTTTTTGAAGTTTTGATTCTTTTCCATTTTCTCACCTAGGGTTTTCTTTCTTGAGAATTAAATTCTCATTTCTTTTCTCTCTGCTATTTTCCTTCTGAAAATTTCAAGATCCCAAAATTCTATTCTTTTCTTTTCTTCTTGGCTCCTATTTATAGGAGGAGGAAAGAATCAATTTGTTTAGTAAATCTCTCATTGAAAGATTTTGTTTGTTTATGTGAACTTTTATATCACTCAGTGAATTTTATTCACCATTGGATTTTTAATCCAAAAGATATTCTGTTTGTTATTTTTGGTGAAATTTAGAGAAATCTTTCCTTGTTATAAAATCTTTCCATAAATTGGTGATTTTTAATCCCCCTTGGATTTTTAATCCAACGGTCCCCCATAATCCTTTTTGTTTGGAAAGATTTGGAGAAATACTTTCCCAGTTAGGGCCTTTGATTTCGCTTAATTAGAATTTAATTCTATCAAGTTATAAGGGCTTTTAAAGCCTATCACATGTCAGCACGTGACCCCTCCTTCTTCAGAATTTAATTCTGTATTTCTACTGGGCTAAAGACCATCACGTGTCAGCACGTGACCTTTGGTCACATGTGAGCACGTGACGCCCCTTTGGGGTCTTTCCTCAGCCGCTTGTTTTTACTTCTGCTTGCTTAGAATTTTAATTCTGTAAATAGGTCACATGCCAACACGTGACCCTTGGTCACGTGTGAACACGTGATACCTCATTGAGGTAATTCCTGATTTTCAATCAGGGAACAAATGCCCCCACAGCGTTACTCTCACGTGTCTGCACGTGAGTACAACGCTGTCACTTTTGTGACCGTTGGATCTGTCTAGGAAATAGGGGAGATAAAACGTTTCCCATCACATCCTATAAATGCCACCGTCCCTTCAGAAGCGCCTCCACTTTGCTCGTCTTTTTCCTTGCTAACTTTTCTTTTGAGAATTTAATTCTCTTCCTCAGAGCTTAGTTCTCTGTTTCAAAAATCTTCAGAGTTTAACTCTGTTCAAGAAAGACCCTTTTCTTCAGGTAATGATCTTTGAACGGTTGAAGAACTTTGCCGAAATCTTCATTGGATTTTAAATCCACATCAAGGGTTTTTCCCTTTAACAAGAACCCTTTTTTTTTAAGTTCTTTAAAAAGAAAACCATTCAATCCTTAAACAATAGACCTCGCTAAGGTTTCTCTGGTCTGGTCTTCAGGGGTCGATGGTGGTGTTTGTCTTTTCCATGGAATATAATTCCATCTCAAAGAGCTTTGGCTCTAAAAAAATGTTTCTGGGAATTTAATTCCCCTTTTTCAAAAGGAATTTAATTCCTATGAAGAACTTAGTTCTTCCCAGGGGAGCTTCTTGGGGTTTTCTTGCCCTGAGTTGTCTCTTTGCAACCAAGAAGAAGAAGGGGTTTGCAACGGTGCTTTCTGGGAATTTAATTCCCTAGCTTCTGTTTGATCTGTTACAGAGTTCAAGATGGATTTCTTTTTGGGGAATGTGTAGGGTCACTTGAAATCCACTGTTCATTTATTGAGAATCTTCCTTTTGTCTCATTGTAAATGCTTTGCTTCATCATTAGCAAGCCGCCATCTTGATTTTGTGGGACCCATGTGTTTTGTAACCAATGGTCCCATAAAATAAGTCCCCTGTCGCTTTCTTCCACTGTCTTTATATATATATACATTTATAAACATATATATATACACTGTTGGCTTCGCTTTAACAGTTTCTCTTTCTTTTATTTCAGGCACAATGACTTCTGTTCCATATTTCCCTTTCACTCGCTCGGAGGCCGCTTTTCCTCAGTCGCCATCTGACGAAGAAGTGATAGCGATGATCAGGGCTCATGACCCGAATTGCACCAACTTGCTTTTGTGGGGGACCTGGTACGGTCATATCATCCGTGGTCGTCGAAGTTTTCTTTGCGAGATACCGACGGAGCCTACCTATCCGTTCCTGCCGATGGATCCTCCAAGGACTGTCATTGCCGTGGAGATGCCGAATTGGACTCCTATGGGACGGCTTGAGCCTTCAACGACTGGTATTCCGAACCATCCGGTCCCGGCTATAGATATTTTGGGGCGCCGCATTTGCCAGGGCGAAGCCCAGCCATGGAGGCAGATTTACAGAATAGGGCTCACCCCTCGGCACCCCACGGGCTACCTTCTTTGGGTCCGTTACATCTTGTCCGCCCATCGCGCGCGACTGCAGAGGGTTGGGCTTTATCAGGCGATATATGCGTTCCTCTTCCACTACCAATCTCCTCATGTCTGGTGGGTCAAGGCCTTCTTGAACCAATGGAATCTCCCCACCAACACCTTCCTTCTAGGGGACCGCGAAGTTTCGATTTCTTTGGAGGAATTTCGTGAGATCTCGGGGTTGTCGATTAGGGGGACACTTTATGAAGAATTGCTGCCTCCCGACAAGTACATCTTTGAAACCGAGCCTGCAATGCTTGGGGGCCTGTCTACCGAGAACGGCGTCCAACACAAGCGCCCGAGTTTGATCAAGACCCTGGGCATTTTTGACAAACTGTTCACAGAGTCAGAGGAGCAGGGCGTCACTTGTAAGAGTTTCATCTCTTGCTTCCTTCGCGAGGGTGTCCTATCGAAGACGGCTCCGAAGTTTGCGAACATTAATGACCCCTTTGGGTTTGGTTTGAACAGGCGGCTAACTAAGGAAGAGGACTTGCTGCAGTACTATATTCCTATCATGTCGGCGGTATCTTTCGAGTCGATTGCAGCTCCTGGTATGGACGAGGAGACTTTCTTTGTGGGCTTTATCAGTGTCTGGCTTAGCTGGTTCGTTATCCCCATGCATCGTCGTTTCATGAGAGCCTCGGTCATCTACCCTGCTCATCGCATCGCTGAGGGAACACGGCTAGCTGTAGGCATCCCAGCGCTAGCGCATCTTTATCATAGGTTAGGTGCCGCGGCTAATACCTCAACTCCAGTGGATGTGGTAAATTTTTCTCTTCATTACTTCACATATTGGATTGAGATGCACGTGTTGGGGGCCTTTGCTGCGCACCAGATACCCAAATTTTATGACGCCTACACTTTTCCGCGACTCATGCGGCTGGTGGACGCTTCTGCTCCCGACCCGACTCGGTTCAGGGCTATTCGTGTGTTGATTGCTCCCTATGCGAATACGGGCGGAATGGTATTCATCGATCGGGCCCTATCTTCTCCTTCAGGTCCAATTCAACAACTCTGCGACTTGTCAAAAGAGGAGGTACCTTCTCTGAAGCCCAGGGAGGCCATGCACCTGTACACGATCAGATCAGGTTATCTGGTATTCCGTTAGAACAGTACGGCCCTTTTTATGCGCTATAACCCACACCGCTTTGCCCGTCAACTTGGATATGATCAGGGCGTCCTTTTCGAGGCATTTACAGTTGCGCCCATCCCATCGCCTGAGGCTGTTCGTGATGCTGCTCATCATTTTGTGAGGCTGAACACTGGTTCTCGCTTCATGATTCCTAAAGCTGACCATATTCCCCGATGTGTGGGGTCCTTCACGGGCTGGTACCTTCATCGGGTCAGTCCGATTATTGCTGAGGAGAAGAGGGTGCTTCTTGGATATAGCGCTCCCATTCCGTCTCAAGCCACGGGAGTTCCGCCGCGACCGCGTGCACCGGTTCACTTTCCCTTGAGGGACACCAGTGTTGCGCTTATTCCAGAGGCGACGGACGTGGACTTCACTCCCACAGCTGGTATCCCACTGGGTACTCGGGCTCAATCGAGGGCTAATAGGGCGCCGGTAGCAGTATCATCGTCCGTGGCGTCGACAATGGCCATGTCGTCCTCGGTAGCACCGCCAAGCGAGGGCGTTGGAAGCGAGGGCGTTGAAGGTGAAGTGGGTCAGTGCCGTGCCAAAGCTCCACGGAGGAGGAAACGGTCGTCTTCGGCGGTCGGTTCTGGATCTAAGCGGCAGAGGAAGATGGCTACCAATCTGCTCGACTCTTTAATAGAGTCTGAGCCTATTCTTCAGGATGAACCGTTGGCTATGCAAGAATCGAATGCTAGCTTACTTTTCCCGAGTTCATCTGCCGAGGAAGCCACACAATTGGCTGAGACTATAAGACGTTCGCAAGATGAATCGGAGAACGTAAGGATTCCGAAGAAGCCCTACCCTGCCGTCATCTTTTATGAAGACCCTCCGTGGATCCGACGACGATTCATCGGCTCTTTGGAAGAATGGGGTGAAAGGGCCCCCTTAAACAGGCTGTTTCGGCCGATGCTGAGGACACGCTTTCACTGTAGACCGGCGGCCACGAGTCCACCCTCGGACCTCGGCGAGCACATCTCCTTAGGAAGGAGCGTCGGCTGGAACAAGCCATACTAGAAGCTCCCTTGCGTATCGGTATTTTCGTGTATTTCTTTTGTAATATTTCATATTGCCTGCATGCATATATATGTATCCTTATCCTTGTACAAAATTTGTAGGGACTTCGGCGGCGGCGGAGGCTCTAAGTTGTGTTTTGACCGTAGAGTCTGCTGATATCCCCAGTGAAGCACCAATCAATGTTGAGGGGGTTGATGCAACTGTTGCTCTTGCGATGGAGTCTCCCTCGGTGGCTCCCGCTCCCAAAGCACTTGCTCTCTCGGGGGAGGCATCTTTGTCAGTCGCCGTTCCAATGGTTCTTCCTGAGGGCGACCCGGAGGCTAGGGTACAGGTAGTCGAGGCTACCGTCCTTTCGTTGGAACCTGCAGTGGCAGCCGCCACTCCTCGCTCAGAAGTCGCTGCACCGGTCCGTGTCCTCGATAATGTGCCTGAGGTCACAGAGGAGGCCGCTGAAGCTGCTATCCCTCCACTTCAGAATAGGAAGAGCGTCGAAGGTAGCCTTCTATATTTTAAATTAGTAATCTTTCCATTATCTGAACCCTTCTGTCTTTTCAGAATTGCGCGGATTGGCGACATCTATTGCTGATCTATCTCCCAGGCAGTCTTTTCAGCGCCTGTTGGAGATGGCTGCTCCGCAAGCAATATCTTCTCAACGCATCGTCCTCTCTTCTGGGCAAGGTTAGTGTTGTCTACCCTCTTCTCACAACATTGTTACTATTTCATAAAATGACATTGATGTCTTTTACAGTTATGGAGGCCGACGATGAGGTTGAGATCCTCGAAGGGCCTGGGGAGCCTTCGGATCCCTCTTGCATGACTGTGGGTAAGTAAAGTCCCAATGTTGTTCCATTTGTTCTTTTGCTTATACATTCAGCTGACAGTTTATAAATCTAAACAGCTCTGGCGGTTCTTTCCACGCTGGAGTCACGCATCGCCATGCCACCCGGCCCCTATGCTCTGCGTGCCTCGGAACGTATGGCAAAACTAAGCCTCGCCTCTCTGTCATCCTTGATCGAGGAACTTCGCGCTGGCAGTCTAATCACGGCCGAAGCGTTCGCTGCTGAAGCTAACGGCTCTCTTCCCTTTCTTGCCACTTATCATAGTGAAACAGTGGTGCAAGTCTGGGTTGAGTTTTGTCGGCAGGTGGAGGCTTGCTTGTATGTGCTTGAATATACCCGCCTTTCTTCGGAGGCTGTGGCTGCGAAGGCGAGCTTACGGGGTCTAATTGAGCGGTGTACGGCGAATATGATATCATATGAGAAGAGGCTCGGCCGCAAATTTTCAGAGAGGGAGCTGGCTTCTAAAGCGCCGAGGGAGCTTCAAGACAACCTTACGGCCAAGGCCAATAAAGCGTATGAATTTTGGCGAGTGCTTCAAGAGGCCATCAAAGAGGTGGTAGCCATTGACAAAGCCTCTGTGTTCACTCGTGAAATGGTTGAGGCCCATAAGGCCACTGAGAAAGAGCTTAAAGGCCGGCTTGCCTCATACCAGGCCCAGCAAGCTCAGGCGGAGGCCCGTCTTCTGACGATACTGAATCATGAAGGCGAGGCTCAGCGAAAAAGGGATGAACTGGAAAATCTGCTAAACCGCCCGCCGACTTGAAGAATTGTATACATATTTTTTATTCTTCCTTTGTATATACTCCTGAATAAGAGTATATTTTTTTGTTCTTTCACGAATTGTACTTTGTATTCATTTTGATTCATGAATAAAAGACATATTTTTCTTCACGGTGGTGTGTCCCTTTTATTAAATGTATTCTTTGAATAGTCTATCTCGGTTTCTTTGCAGGACAATGATGGCTTAGGATTCAGGGTTAAGATCTGCCTCCTAAGACTTTTCAACTTTATGAGCTGTGAGGGTCTCATAAAGAATTTTCTCCCTACAGGTCGAGAGGATCCGTAGATGTAATTTCTCCTTAAGAATCGTGAGGATTCCTAAGTGTATTTTCTCTCGCAAGTCGTAAGGATCTCACAAGAGAGTTTGCTTCCTTACGAGTCGTGAGGACCCGTAAGTGATGGGTAAGGTTATCATCATCCGCATTACACGGAATCAGGATTTGCTCTTGATGCTTCCCACGGGGTCATAGCTGTGTTCTGCGAGGACCAGGCTCCGCTCTGGACGTTTCCCACGGGGTCAGAATTGACATTATCCGCGTTCTACGTGACCAGGAATTTTCTTTGGATGCTTCCCACGGGTTCACTGCCGTGTTCTGCGAGGACCAGGCTCCACTCTGGATACTTCACTCGGGGTCATTGCCGTGCTCTGCGAGGACCAGGATCCGCTCTGGACATTTTCTACGGGGTCAGGATTGACATAAGCCGCGTTCCACGTAACCAGGAATTTGCTCTGGATGCTTTCCACGGGTTCACTGCCGTGTTCTACGAGGACCAGGCTCCGCTCTGGATGCTTCACACGGGTTCACTGCCGTGCTCTGCGAGGACCAGGATCCGCTCTGGACGTTTCTCACGGGGTCAGGATTGACATAAGCCGCGTTCCAAGTAACCAGGAATTTGGTCTGAATGCTTCCCACGGGTTCACTGCCGTATTCTGCGAGGACCAGGCTCCACTCTGGATGCTTCACACGGGTTCACTGCCGTGCTCTGCGAGGACCAGGATCCGCTCTGGACGTTTCCTACGGGGTCAGGATTGACATAAGCCGTGTTCCACGTGACCAGGAATTTGCTCTGGATGCTTCCCACGGGTTCACTGCCGTGTTCTGCGAGGACCAGGCTCCGCTCTGGATGCTTCACACGGGGTCATTGCCGTGTTCTGCGAGGACCAGGAATTTTGCTCTGGATGCTTTCTACGGGGTCATAGCCGTGTTCTGTGAGGACCAGGCTTCTCTCTGGATGCTTCACACGGGGTCATTACCGTGCTATGCAAGGACCAGGATCCGCTCTGGACGTTTCCCACGGGGTCAGGATTAACATAAGCCGTGTTCTACGTAACCAGGAAGGGTTGACTTTATCCGCATTTCACGAAGTCGGGGTTTGACTCTCGGTCATTTGTGCACCGCCGAGTCATGGAACTGGGAGTTGCCGTTGTTCCTCTTTGCTTGATGTTGTGTCTGTTGTAATGAGACGAATGTTGAGATGATCTTCAGGCTACCTGTGAACCGTTGAGATTTCGCTTCTTTTTCTGATGAAGCCTGGGGAGGAAAGGTGTGATTCCCTCTTTGTTTGCACCCCTTGATTGTATACAGGGATTGATGTGATATCACCTGTAGGGCAAAAATTTCATTTTTTTTCATTTTTTTTATTTCCGTGATGCTCTATTACTTCAGCTTTTATATCGCGAAGGTCGCGATTGCCCAATCATTTCGGCTATTTTTCGCGGTGCCCAATCATTTTGGCTATTTTTTTTTATTTTTACTCGCTGCTTTTTATTGCGAGTTGCCCAATCATTTCGGCTATTTTGCATGCATAAATTTTTACTTGTTGATTTTGTTGCAAGTTGCCCCATCATTTCGGCTATTTCGTATGCATGTGTGGCTTGCTAGCTTTTTTGCTGCAAACTTGGAATTAGATACCGATTTCGGCATCAGCACCGCTACAACTGGGATATTGCCAGGAGTGAATCATCATTTGCCTTAGTCGATGTCGAACAAAGGTGGCTTAGCGAACAGGGTTAGGATCCTGTCGACTAAGGCTTTTGACTTCATGAGCCGTAAGGGTCTCATAAAGGTTTTTCTCCCTGCGAGTCGTGAGGATCTCATAGGTGTGTTTTCTCCTTAGGATTCATGAGGACTCCTAAGTGTATGATCTCTTATAAGTCATAAGGATCTTACAAGAGTGTTTTCTCCTTATAAGTCGAGAGGACTTACAAGGGCTGTTCACCGTATAGACATATCCCTAGTCACGGATGGGACTTCGTTGGGGAAATGTTTATTCGCGCCCGTGGATTGTATACAAGGGTCAGCATTGAGTCACTTATAGGGAAGTATTGAAGGTTGTGGAGGACTTCTTAAGAACAAGTTCAGATCCCTGTAGCTTAAGACTTTTGAATCTTATGAGCCGTGAGGGTTCCTTAAGAGGGTTCTCCTTACGAGTCGTGAGGATCTCGCAAGTGTAATTTCTCCTTAGGAATCGTGGGGATCCCTAAGTGTGTTGCTCCTTTGTGAGTCGTAAGGATCTCACGCAGGTGGTTTCTCCTTATAAAGTTGTGAGGACCTTACAAATGTCTTTTAACGAGATTGCGTCCTTTCGGGTTTTCACAAAACTCGCCGGTAGCCCTGCTGTTTTTACTCACGGAGCCCTTTCGGGTTTTCATCCGTGCCCATTTTGCTTATGGACATACCGTTTTCTTTTTTCTCTCTCTTTTTTTTATTCTTTTTTTTTGTATCAGCTTTGGGATGCTGCAATCCACCGTAGTTTATCTACATCTCGGTCAACGTCTAGTTTTAGGACATAGTGGTCCGTTGTTAGTTTTAAGGACGTTTCGGTCCATTATTAGTTTATGGACGTTTCGGTCCGTTAGTTTAAGGACGTCTCGGTTCATTGTTAGTTTAAGGACGTTTCGGTCCGTTGTAAAGGAAGCCGGTTACCACTTATAGAGTTTGGGATTAGAAAGATAGCGAGTGGACATAGTCGTCGTCATCTATCATTGACCTAGGCCGTGACTCGTCAAGCGTAGTACTTCTTCAGGAAGCGACCGTTTATTGGCCTGAAAGGTCTTTCACCATGCATGTCCATAAGTAGATAGGCGCCACTCTGGTAGACCTTGTCTATGATATACCGGCCTTCATAATTCGGTTCAAATTTCCTCCATTTGGCACGATTGGGGATCATAGGTCTTTTGACCACTAGCACGAGTTTGCCTTGGCGGAATGTTCTCGGCCTAGTCAATCTCTCATATGAACGCGTCATCTTTGCTTTATAAGCCTCCAGATTTTGTTGCGCTATGAGCCGGGTTTCATCAAGGGTATCGAGCTCCTCGAGTCGAAGGTGAGCATTCTCTTCGTCCGTTAGCTCGTAATGAACTGCCACTCGTAGAGAGGGTAGCTCTATCTCGAGGGGGAGTACCGCCTCTGTACCGAATACCAATGCATATGGAGTTGTGTTCGTGGCCATTTTGAACATAGTCTGGAACGCCCAGAGAGCTTTATGCAGTCTCTTGTGCCAGTCCTTCTTATTTCGGGACACCGTCTTTTTCACGATCTTTGTCAAGGTCTTGTTGAAAGTCTCAGCTAGACCGTTAGCTCGGGGATTATAAACTGAGGAGTATCTTCAGTCTATGTTGTGTTGTTGTGCGAAGCGGCTGATCTTGTGGCTTCTGTAGGCTGGCCCATTATCGGAGATAATCCGTCGCGGAGTGCCAAACCGATAAATGACGTGTGTCTTAAAGAAATGGAGGATATTCTCCGTCTTCACTTCCCTCAGCGGTACTGCTTCTGCCCATTTGGAGAAGTAATCAGTTGTTGCCAAAATGAATCAATGTCCTCTGGACGATGCTGGTTCGATGGGGCCGATTATGTCAGTTCCCCACATTTCGAACGACCAGCTAGCCACTGTCGGATATAACGGATTCGGATGCTGGTGGATAAAGTCCTCATGGATCTGGCACGAGTAGCATTGCTTCGCATACTCGAGGCAGTCTTGAATCATCGTGGGCCAATAGTAGCCCATCCTTTTAATCTTCAGCTTCATCTTCGGCCTGGCTTGGTGAGAACCGCAGAGTCCGTCATGAGTTTCTTGGATGACTCTCTTTGCCTCTTCAGGTCCCAGGCATCTTAGCCATAAAGAATCAAATGACCTTTTATACAGGGTATCATTTACGAAGGCAAAAGATAGAGCTCGCTTCATGAGCTGATGTTTTGAAGACGCATCTTCAGGCGTTCGACGGGATTTGAAATAGTCTATAAAGACTTCTCTCCAATCCTCAACCTTTTCTTGGTCTTTACTTGTAGAGCCGTTTGCTTGGTCGTTCTTTTTTCCTCGGACGACTCTGGCAATATTTCTGCCGGTGCGAGGACCCGACGGCTTTGCACAACGATCATCACGTCGTCGAGGTTTTCGTCAGCCAGTTCTTTAGCGAGCTTGGCTAATGCATATGCTTTGCTATTTTCCGCATGTGGTATGCTTTCCAAAGTGTAGGAAGGTATTTGGGTCAGCAGTTGCTGTACTCTCTCGCCGTATTTCACCAGCTCTGGTTTGCACGTTTGATAGTCGCCGTTTACTTGGCTAACGACCAGTTGGGAGTCTCTATATATGAGGAGGTTTTCAATCCCCATGTCGATGGCGATCTCGAGACCTGCTATCAAAACTTCATACTCGGCTTCATTGTTTGTCCTCGGCTCTGTTAAGGAGAAGGCAAAGCGCATTATCCCTCCTTGTGGAGTTACGAAGATGAGGCCTACCCTGATTTAATTATGGGGGTGTTTTGTTTGCGGTTCTTCATGGAGGATGCTCCATCGAAGTAAAGTTCCCACCGGGTATCACTTCCGTCGATCGTGTCAAACGCATGTTCATCTAGCAGTTTGCAATTCAAAGGAGAATCGGCAGGTATCGGATGCTCAGCGAGGAAGTCGGCAATGGCCTATCCTTTCACTGCCTTAAGAGGCCGATAAGTTATCGAGAATTCCATCAAGAGCAGGGCCCATTTAGCGAGCCGCCCTGTTAATATGGCTTTCGACATCAAATATTTGAAGGGATCCACCTTTGATATGAGATGTACCTCATGTGCCAACGCATAGTGTCTGAGCTTCGTTATTGCGAAGATCAACGCCAGGCAGTGTTTTTCAATGGGAGAGTAATTGCTTTCTGCCCCCAGGAGAACCTGACTCAGATAATAAAGGGCTCTCTCTTTCCTTTGGTCGTTCTCTTGTGCCCATAATGCGCCTAAGGAACCTTCAAGGGCGGTTGTATACAAAATGAGAGGCTTTCCCTTGACCGGAGTAGCCAGCACTGGCGGATTCTGCAGGTATTGCTTAATTTCGTCGAGTGAATTTTGGCATTTATGATCCCAGACGAAAGGGGTTCCCTTCTTCATCAGGTGACTGTAAGGACAGCACTTGCCGGAGAGATTGGCTATAACTCGCCGGATATACGCGAGCTTCACTTAGAGAGACCACAAATGCTTGAGAGTCCTTGGTGGAGGCATTTCCATGATCGCCTTGATCTTCGACGGGTCTATCTCGATGCCTCGATGTCGGACGATGAATCCTAGAAATTTGCCCGAGGATACTCCGAACACGCATTTGAGGGGGTTCATCTTCAAGTTGTATTGCCGAAGGCGTTGGAACACGATTCTCAGATGCTTTAAATGCTCCTCATATGATTTGCTTTTCACAACGAGGTCGTCGATATAGCATTCGACGATTTCATGTATGAGGTCATCGAAGATCTTCATCATGGCCCTCTGATAGGTGGCACCGGCGTTCTTTAGACCGAAAGGCATCACCTTGTAGCAAAATATGCCCAAAGGGGTCCGAAAAGCAGTATGCTTCTGGTCTTCAGGATGCATTTTTATTTGATTGTATCCTGACGAGCCATCCATGAAGGAGAAAACTTCATGAGTGGACGTATTGTCTATCATCAGCTCGGTGACCGGTACTGGGAAGTCGTCCTTCGGGAAAGCTTTGTTGAGATCCCGAAAGTCTACGCATATGTACACCGTCCCATTCTTTTTCATCACTAGGACGATGTTGGCGATCCAGTCAGGATATTGAATCTCATAGATGAAGCCAGAATTGATCAGCTTCTTGACCTCGGCGTTGATGCTCATCTCAAGCTCGAGCCGCATTCTTCTCGATGCTTGTTTGATTGGCTTGACATCCGGGGATATGGCCAGTTTGTGGACAACAATATCTGGATCTAGTTCTGGCATCTCGGAATAGTTCCATGCGAAGCAATCTTTATGCTGCATGAGCACGTCCTTTAGTGTAGCCACCCTTTCTTCAGACAATAACTCACTGACGAATGTCGGCGGCGGGTCACTTGTCGTCCCCAAATCAATTTTCTTGAGGTTATCTGCAGTAGTATGTATTCTATCTTCCAGCTCTTTTGGCGCCGGTGGAAACTCTGAGATCACCTGGCCATCATCGTTTTCAAAGCACCGGAGGAGGTCATCTACATTCTCGGGCTCTTCTTTTGATAGCGTTATCATATGACAAGTACAAGCTCGCTTCCAAGACCGATGTTGATCTGATTCTACTCTCACTGTATGCGCGACTTTTGGTTCGTGCTTCTGCGGCGGAGTTATCATCCAACTGTTGGATAGAGCGAACTTGCCGAGCTGATATTGGTCTTCGACCCAGTTCTTGAAGGTGAAGCAGTCTTCGAGAGGATGTCCTATTGCTCGGTGATAAGAGCAATAGTCTGGGATAAGAGCAATAGTCTTGGTAGGAGACCTCGCTCGCTTGCTCGGGGTGTTTGGACTCCGGAAGGGTAATCATTTGATGTCTTATGGCGAGATCAAGTATCTTCCGTGTTTTGTTCTGGGGAAAAGAGTATGCTCGGCCCATCTTCTTTATAAGAGACGAATCCGGATTGCTTGCTTCCCGATCGCGTGACTTCTTGGTCCCGCTTTGTCGCTCTCGAACGTTTTTCCCGCCTTTTGATTTATTTTTGCCTCTGCGTCGGGCCTTTTGTATGACGGGTCGATAAGGAAGAGCATTGCCATTCTCTGCGGCCTGTTGAAAGAGGCGCTGTGTCCTGGCTTTTTTGTAAATGGCTATCTCGCGGTTATGGTCATCCCGGATCTTTTGACCCGCTTCCCTTACTAGCTTGTCCATTCGTTCTTCAAATGGCGGACTTGGCATTTTGATGACAGGACGTTGTTTTGGTTCAGGATCGGCCTCTTTTAACAGAATCTCTTCTTCTTCATCGAAGTCATGGATGACGTAGCTGCCATGGACTCGTTCTCGCTTTTTGTATTGAAGATATCTAAGCCCCTTTGTTTCCATTCTCCCGTTGGGCAACTTGCGCTGGGTTCCGGGGACGTCCCAAATCCTATTGTAGAATCGAGCTTGTTGAGTAGTCTGTCTGAAGGGTACCCCTTAGCGCTTCAATAGCCTTTTCAAGCCTTCCGTATAATATCTGGGCAGACGGATGGGTTAGGGCCTGTCGAGCGTAGAATCGGCGCCATGCCAAACTTCTTTTGCCACTTTGGTTTCCCCGGATCGGTAGAATAGGATCGCTTTTTCACCTTTTCGCCTGGGAGGGACATAGAATGTTTGCAGTTCCTGCACACTATAAGTTTTAAGTGCATCAAGATCTTTGTAATTTTCTTGTGGAACCATGGTAATTTGCAAACTCTGATTATCGCCAGCGGAGGCTTGTATTGATGGCCGAGCGGAAAATATAGCGTTAACCTTGTCTTCTGAGTCGCTGCCGAAGATCAACATGGGGGCGGACGGTCCCGGGTTGTTGCGTTGAGGCGGCCCTGAGTAAACTATCTCTTCTTCCTCCTCGGTATCACTCCCGAAGACTGGAATAGTAGTGATAGCTTTGTCCTTCGGTTTGTGACATCTCTCCGTGTCCTCGAAATCTGGTAAGAAGTATTTCGCATCTTCGTACTTTCGAACTTCATTCACGGAGAATGGGTTCAGCTCTCCTGTTACGGTATACTCGAGACCATTCTTGAAGTATTTCATACACTGATGTTGTATAGAAGGGATGGTGTTGTACTCGTGTAACCAAGGCCGGCCGAGCAAAGCGTTATAGCAGGTCTTGGCGTCAATGACATGAAATTTAATATCCGTGACAAGTAGCCCCAAGCGTAACGTCGGTATAACAGACCCGAGGGTCCGTGATGACTGGGAGTCGAAACCGGATATGGTGATTTTATCACGAGCGAGGTGCTGAACGCTCATGCAGATTTCCTTCAACACCCGTACATTGAGGAGATTGACGGAAGACCCATTGTCGACCAAGATTTTGCCTATCTTGATATCATGACAGCATCCAGAGACATAAAGGGGATGGTTGTGCTCGCACGTCCCAAGGAAGAGATCTTCATCGCCGAAGGTGATACCAGCTGTGTGTACTTCTTCCAGCTCGTCCTTCATCTTTTCTTCAGCGAGTAAAGCTTGGAATTGCTCTAGCTCTTGTAGCACCTTGATCAATGAATCTCTTGCTTCTTTTGATAGTAAAAGGGCGTCGAAAATGCTGAGCTATGAGGGTAGCCTTCTCAAGTGTGCCAAAACGTTGTAGTCCACCTTACTTTTCTTTGACGGGTCCTTGGCGGTCAGCTCTTTCATGACTTGGTCATCTAGGGCGATATCCTCAGAGACCTTTTCTTTTCCCTTATCTTTCCTATTCGTGGGTCCGAGATTCTTTTCGGGCAGCGTACGATTGCGCAGCTGAATATTTTCACAGGTCTTCGGTTCTTCTTCTTTTCCCGAGGTGGATTCTTTGAAGAGAGGGCCAAGAGACATTTCTTCGTCAGAGTCGCTCCTGAAGGTGAGAACCTGCGATCTCCGGCGTTAACCATGCGACAGTTGCCGGTAGTTCTTCTAAGCTCCTCAGTCGTACTTCTTCGCTCCCGACGAGTTTTGAGTTTCATCCGCTTAAAATGTTGCCAGTGAGCAACATATCCCTACCACCATCTTTTAAAGGCGTTGCACTCTTCGGTAGAGTGTGCAATCCTTCGATGATATGAGCAGTAGCTAGGATGCGTTTCCACTTCACCAAGAATATTTCCTTCGGAGGGTGGCAGCTTCATTCCCATTGATATGGCTTTGGCGAACCTTTTCCTCGTCTTGCACCTGTTTTTGGTTGTGACAGATGTACTTTGATCCGGCGGGAGTGTTTCGACTCTTTCGTCCAGTCGTCGGCGTTTGGCCTTTTCAAATATGGCCATCTCACGCTCCCGATCAGCTTTACTTTTCAGAAGAGCTTCGTTTAGGAATGCGTCGATCATTTCGTTTGATGGCCCTAGAAGTTCCGGCTCAGGATTTGCCCCTAATTTCTCGGTGTAAGGAGCTTCTTCATCGTCTATCGACGAGTGAGAGATCATATGGCAGCTTGCTACGTAACCCTCAGATTCATCCGACGAATCTTCTCCATCATCTCCATCCTCAAGGACGTGGCTGAGAAATTCTTGAAGTGTGACTAGAGTTCGCGCTTTTTGGTTATACTCTTCCAGCGCGTCAATCTGTTTTTGCAGGTCCGCGCGCTTGTCACTAGGCTTCATAGGCTTTTTGGTCTTCTTTTTCTTCTTCGAAGACTTTGACGGCTGGGTGTGAGTGTTCTGAATGTCATCACCAATTTTTGGAGTTGGGCGCGGCTTCAGCATCCCTTCGATGATTTCAGGTTCCAATGGATTCTTCCACCTGATCGTCGGGCATGTCTGGAGATCGTTCAACATTCTTTTAGTTTTAGCTGAAAGAGCGACCCCCCATGGAGCTTCTTTAACAAAAGAGCATGATGCCCCCGGTGTGTCCGTCTTCGTAGGAGTGTGCGGTTGTGGTGGGCTTACTTTCCACTTCTCAGACAGCGCAAACTTGCCTTGCTGGTACCGATCCTCGATCCATCTCTTAAAGATGAAGCAATCTTCGATTGGATGGCTTACCGTTTGGTGGTAAGGGCAATAATTGGGACTATTAGCCTTGCCGGGTTGCAGTGATCGCTTAGGATTTGGCAGATTGATGAGCTTGTTGCGCATCGCCAGTTCGAACGGTCTCTTCGTTTTGTCCCGAGTGAAAGAATAAGGACGCTTCATTTTCTCATTGTAGTATCGACGTCTCTCTTCTAGTTGATCCGCTAGTTTTGGGGTACTGGGTTGTTGTTGGGTATTCGCAACGAAGGTCGCCTTCCCTTTACCCTTTTCGTTCCGTGGCTCCGGCTTCGGAAGAGATGGTCTATGACCCATCTGGTCCATCTGGACTAGCTTGTCGATTAAAGCTTGGAACGTGGTCGGTTTGAAGAACATCATGAATTGTGAAATAGTTGCATGAGGGTCTAGGGTGCCTATGAACATGCCCACCGTTGGTGCTTCTTCGATGCGCTATTTGCATTTCGACCACAGATTCCGCCATCAGATTGCGTATTGAACCCACGTCTCGCCTGGCTTCACCCTGGCATTGATCAATGCCGTTATTGGGGTGTGTTCACTAGCACTCGCGAATCGCTGGGTGAATAAAAACTCCATTTCTGCCAAAGTCTTGACAGAGTCGTTTGGAAGTTTGGAGTACCATTCAAATGCCGTCTCCGACAAGCTGCCGACGAGTTGGCGGAGCAAAAGCTTATCATCATCCCTGGTGTTGCCGCAAAGAGCCCTGAACTGAGTGACATGTTGATGGGGATTGCCTGTTCCCTTGTACACATGAAATTTAGGGATCGTGTATCCCGGCGGGTACTTTATTTGGTCATACCAGCTTGGATACGGTCGTCCAATTTTAACGACTTGGCCAGCCGCTTCATTTGCCTGGTGAGCTTGTATTTGCTGAGCAATGTAGTCGTCCAGAGCGGCCTTGGAAATAGTTTCCTCTTTGGCTGCTGAAAGAGCCTGAGGAGGATTCGATGTCTCTCCTCTGTCGTCTTCAATAATGATCGGAGGGGCTTCAGCTGGAGGATCCGGCTGTAACATCATCCTGACCATTTCTTGAAAGAGAAGCGCCATTCATTTTATGTTGGCATCTTGTTCTGCAGCTTCTCTGTTCTTCTTTTCGAGGACTCTGCGTAGGAAATCAGCATCGGTTTCTTGTTCGTGATGCTGCTCCGATGACGCCTCCGGGCTTTCTTTTGGCCCGGTGAGTGCGGCCATTGCAGTCAGCATCTCTTGAATCTTCTGCTGTTGTTGTTCCTGAGCCCTTGTTATTGATCGGGTGAGCGATCGGTGGCCCGTCGAAGTGCGGCTTTCCTCTTTTCCGGAAGCCATGTAAACAGTATGCACCGTTATGCCCCCAGACATGGGGCATTTGGGCTTAGAGTCTTTGTGATCTGCCATAGTCACAGGGGATTTCTCTGGCCTCCTTCTCTTTTGAGCAGTTGACGTTGAGGGGGCCATTACAGCGGGTATCCAGATAGCTGTTGCCTTCTATGGTTTGCCAGGACGGTTCTCTTCCTGCTGAACCTTCAGCTTCTTCTGTCGACGGGGATAGTCCTGATCAATCACCGACTCTTAGACCCGTCGCCAGACTTTGTTAACTTTGGAGGACAGCCGTTGAAGAGGCTGATCTGGCTTTATTTCTGTAACATTCTCCACCGGTGGAGAAGATCTTTTCAGTACGGCGGTAGGAGAGTTCCTGCGCACCTTGTTTAGCAGTTCAAAGCTGTTCCCAGTTAGAACAGCAGCATTGACTTCCACCGTTGGGGCTGGTGGAGTTAGCCCAGAGGGAGAGTTGCCCACAGCCTTCCTTACTCGGCGCCAGTGGCGACGCCAAGCATGTCGAGCCGATGGCGCCAGTGTCGATGCCCTTCAGTGATAGGGACGGCTTCGTCATGCCCCCTGTTCTGGTGAGGCGTCGCCGGTACCAGCCTCTTGAAGATCGACGTCCGTTGAGTAACGATATCCAATCTGTCAAATACAGACTTTTGAGCAAGGACGGGAACCGGAGTGGGAGCCGGAACAGCCAGTCTTGTGAAGACCAACCCTTTGGCAGGAGAAGCTGTCTTGACGACTTCGGGAGCAGGGATGGTTACTCTCTTCGGAATAACCTTTTCTTGAATTGCAGGCTTCATCATGGGCCCACAGGAACTTTGGCCTAATCTGGCGAAGACCGAGACGCTGGAGCTGGAAAACCCGTTGAGAGGGGCCGCAGTAGTTGTAAGCTGATCAAAGACCGACTTCTTGGGAGCTTCTTGCAATGGTACAGGGGCGCTGAAGCTCATCGGTGGGAGCATGGTCCCGAAGAACAAACCAATGGTGGCATGAGTCACCTGGTCCACTGGCATCGTGAACAGGGAAGCCGCTTGGGGCCCGTAAGCTATGCCTCCAGATGAGGCGGAACATGGGTTGCAGTTGCAGCTGGAACACTTCACGCAAGTGGACGCCATTGATCCTTTGCTTTCTGCACCAAGCAAAACGCCAAATCTTAGTACCTCGAACTCAAGGGCAACCATTAGCAAACCGCGATTCGTTCGCGAACACGACATACGAAGTTGGAATGGAAAGAGGAAAAGGTCCCACCGAGCGTGCCAGAATCTGTTCCCCTCCGAATACAGAGACGCGACCGCGTAGGTTCGTCTTGCCTGAAATTCGGAGCAGATGCTAATTGGTGCTATCCGTCCATCTCTCCGAAAATGCCAAGTTGATTTATGACACTATGTATCGAAAGTTTAAATGGACGCGGCCGATGTAGCAGACTTCGTCAGATTCCCCCTCATTTGAGGGGATTTTGATTGTGGGGACGCTCTTCCCTGCAGGCGCAAGCCCCTGCAGTTAATTACACTACCGCATCGCGGTAACAACTTTCTCCTTCTCCATATGGTTGCTTCGTGTCGTGGGTGTTTGTTTTGTGTTTGGTTGCCCGTGGATTGTATACGGAGACTAATTTGTCGCCCGTAGGGCGTGGACTAGTCCAAATCCGTATATTTCTTAGATTTGGGTTTGGGGGGTTGGGTTTAAGGATACGTTAGCCTCATTTGAGACTAAGATCAACTTAAACGTTTGTTAAGGATACGTTAGTCTCATTTTAGACTAAGATCGACTTAACGGGATCGTTTAGATCCAACAAGAGAGCAATTGAGCTCTATTGTTTTGTTTAGTGACATTGCAGTCGATTAGTTTAAGGACATTACGGTCCATTGTTAGTTTAAGGACGTCTTGGTCCATTGTTAGTTTAAGGACATCGCGGTCGAGGTTAAGGACATCATAGTCCGTGAGTTTAAGGACCCCACAGTCCAATGTTAGTTTAAAGACATCACGGTCGAGGTTAAGGACATCATAGTCCATGGGTTTAAGGACCCCACAGTCCAACGTTACTTTAAAAACATCACGGTCGAGGTTAAGGACATCATAGTCCATGGGTTTAAGGACCCCACAGTCCAACGTTAGTTTAAAAATATCACGGTCGAGGTTAAGGACATCATAGTCCGTGAGTTTAAAGACCTCACAGTCAAGGTTAAGGATATCATAGTCCATGGGCTTAGGGACCCCACAGTCCATGAAATGTGTGGTTGTCGGGACCCGTCACCTCTCTGAAGACGTTGAAGGATTACAACAACAAATATCAAAAGAGTGAAGAGATGTACCCTCGAACCAAAGTGGATTAAGTGATCTGCATTCCAATTTGGAACTAAGATCAATTAATTATATTATGAGCACATTGGCTCAGTTAAATCTGAATTGAGGACTTATGGCCAACTTGGGCCGAGTCCAATTAGGTTTGAAATATTGGCCCTTTGTTGGACCATTAGACATTTGTCTGGGTTCAGCCCCTCATCACTTAGCAATGCTAAACAAGAGTTTGAGGGCTCTGATAACATTTTTATCTTTGACTGGGCATTAAACATTATAGCTCTGAATTTTACTCAATTTTGAGATTCAGTTGAAGGGGAGCCTTTTGCCTCTGGAAAATTAGCCAATTTGGCTAAAAATAGTGTTAAACACCAGAGAACAACAGTGTTAAACACTAGAAATAAAACTCTCAAATTAGTGTTAAACGCTAGAAGACAGCAGTGTTAAACACTGGAAATAAAATTCTCAAATTAGTGTTAAACACTAGAAATAAGACTCTCAAATTAGTGTTAAACACTAGAAGACAACAGTGTTAAACACTGGAAATAAAACGCTCAAATTAGTGTTTAACAATAGAGAGGAAAGGGTCACGTGGGGACACATGAGGGTACCTAAAGATGGGGCCAGACCTCCTTACTTTGTTCTGCAAATAAGTGTTAAACACTTTTAATTTTCTGACCATCACGTGTTGGCATGTGATGGAGATTTGTGCGTTGATTATTAAAGCACTTATTAAGGGGTCACGTAGTAACACGTGAGAGCGCCCAAATTAGAATCTGCCTTTGCTTTTATTCTCATTGTTTTTGGAGGTCACGTGGGAGCACGTGAGGCGTTGCCTCAAAGCTTCTTCCTTCTCATTTTTGGGGGATCTGTTTAGAGGTCACGTAGGGACACGTGATGGAGATCTTTTAAGTCTCTTTTATTTTTAAGAATTAAATTCTTTGTAGGGTTAAACCCTAATCATGCTTTAGGAGAATTAAATTTCCATATATATAAAAGAATTAAATTCTTATATAGGATGAACCCTAATTTCATTTAGAGAAATTGAATTCTTTATAAATTTTAGGAGAATTGAATTCTCATATAGGGTTAAACCCTAACTTTGTCTGTCTTGGAGGAATTAAATTCCTATAAATTTAGGAGAATTAAATTCTCATATAGGGTTAAATCCTAGTTTTATCTTGGAAGAATTAAATTCCTATAAATTTGGGAGAATTAAATTCTCTAAACTCAATTCTCCCCCTAAGTTTTGGATCTGCATGGCAGAATCTCTCCGATGAGAATTAAATTCTCAACCTGTGGGGAGATTTGCTTCTGCAGATCTTCAACCAGAGCAAGAACTAAGTTCTTTTGCAGAAGAGTTAAACTCTTAGATTTGAGAATTAAATTCTCTTTTTGAAGTTTTGATTCTTTTCCCTTTTCTCACCTAGGGTTTTCTTTCTTGAGAATTAAATTCTCCTTTCTTTTCTCTCTGCTATTTTCCTTCTGAAAATTTCAAGATCCTAAAATTCTATCCTTTTCTTTTCTTCTTGGCTCCTATTTATAGGAGGAAGAAAGAATCAATTTATTTAGTAAATCTCTCATTGAAAGATTTTGTTTGTTTATGTGATCTTTTATATCACTCAGTGAATTTTATTCACCATTGGATTTTTAATCCAAAAGATATTCTGTTTGTTATTTTTGGTGAAATTTAGAGAAATCTTTCCTTGTTATAAAATCTTTCCATAAATTGGTGATTTTTAATCACCTTTGGATTTTTAATCCAACGGTCCCCCATAATCCTTTTTGTTTGGAAAGATTTGGAGAAATACTTTCCCAGTTAGGGCCTTTGATTTCCCTTAATTAGAATTTAATTCTATCAAGTTATAAGGGCTTTCAAAGCCTATCACATGTCAGCACGTGATCCCTCCTCCTTCAGAATTTAATTCTGTATTTCTACTGGGCTAAAGACCATCACGTGTCAGCACGTGACCCTTGGTCACGTGTGAGCACGTGATGCCCCTTTGGGGTCTTTCCTCAGCCGCTTGTTTTTACTTCTGCTTGCTTAGAATTTTAATTCTGTAATAGGTCACGGGTCAACACGTGACCTTTGGTCACGTGTGAACACGTGATACCTCATTGAGATAATTCCTGATTTTTAATCAGGGAACAGCGGCTTCATAATGCCCCCTATTCTGGTGAAGGGTTGTTGTTGGTGCCGGCCTATCAAAGACTGATGTCCGCTGAGAAGAAACGTACAACCTGTCGAAGACTGACCTTTGGGCAGGGGAAGTAATTTGAACGACCTCACCCGAAGCAGGAATTGCGGTGGCCGGTCTCGTAAAGACCAATCCCTTAGCAAGAGAAGCCCCTTTGATAACTTCGTCCGTCGAAGTTGGAATGGCTATCCGCTTCGGGATGACTCGTTCAGGTATTGCAGGCTTCTTCATGGACCCACTGGTGCTCAGGCCCTGCATGTCAAAGACTGATGCAGTAGACTCGGAATTGGACGGCCCGTTGAGAGGGGCCGTGGTAGTGGTAAGCCGATCAAAGACCGACTTCTTCGGAGCTTCCTGTGACGGTATTGGGATGCTGAAGCTTGCCGGTGGGATCATGGTCCCAAAGAACAGTCCAGTGGTGGCCTGAGTCACCTGTTCCACTGGTATGCCGAAGATGGAGGTCGCTTGGGGCTCATATGTCATTCCTCCAGCGAGGACGGAGTGGGAGTTGCTGTTGCTGTTGATGCAGTTGGAACCATTTTCTCTGCACGGGAGAAATACACCAAATATTAGTACCTCGAATCCCTGGGGCAACCATATTAAACCACGATTCGTTCGTGAACACGACACTCGAAATGTGAAGTGGAAAGAGAAAAAGGTCCCACCGGGCATGCCAGAATCTGTTTACCGCCGAAAGACGCGGCTGGGACGTTGGGACGTCCGGCCTGAATTTTGGGGGCAGATGCTATTTGGATTTATCCATCCATCTCTCCGAAGATGCCAAGTTAATTTATGGCACCGTATATCAGAGGTTTATACAGATGCGGCCGATGTAGCAAACTTTGTCAGATTCCCCCTCGTTGTGAGGGGTTTTTGATTGTGGGGACGTTCTTCCCTGCAGGCGCAAACTCCTGCAGTTAATTATGCTACCGTATCGCGGTAACAACTTTCTCCTTCTCCAGATGGTCACTTCGTGTCGTGTTTGTTTGTTTTATTTTCAGTTGCCCGTAAATCGTATACGGAGACTAATTTTTGTTGTCGCCCGTAGGGCGTGGATTAGTCCAAATCCGTATTTTCTTAGATTTGTGTTTGGGTTGGTTTAAGGATCGTTAATCTTGTTTTAGATTAAGATCAACTTAAATACTAGTTAAGGATACGTTAGCCTAATTTTAGACTAAGATCTACTTAATAAGATTTTAGGATCATTTAGATCCAACGAAAAAGTATTTGGACTCTATCGTTTTAATTTAGGGACATTGCGGTCCATTGGGTTTAAGGACATCATAGTCCATGAGTTTAAGGACATCATAGTCCATAGTTTAAAGACATCATAGTCTATAGAGTTTATTTTAAGGACGTTGCGGTCCATTAGATTTAAGAACATCATAGTCCATGAGTTTAAGGACCTCATAGTCTATAGTTTAAAGATATCATAGTCTATAAGGTTTTGGTTTAACCGTTTAGAGATGCACCAAAAGTTATTGGTTATTGGGACCCCCCCATCTCTCTGAAGACGTTGAAGGATTACAACACATGTATCAGAGGTATGAAGAGATGTACTCTTGAACCAATGTTGGTTGAGAGATCTATAGTTAGGTTTGGGACTAAGACCAATTAAAAGATTGTGAGCACATGGGCTCGGTTAATTTGAATTAGGGACTTGTGGCCAACTTGGGCTCAATCCACTCATTTCTGAATAAAGTGTTTGAACACTTGTTTGGACTTAGTCCACTCATTTTGAATAAAATGTTGAACATTTGTTTGGGCTCAGCCCCTTTTTTATTCAATAATGTTGAGTATTGATTTGGGTTCTGACACCCATTTTTCTTTTTGTCTTTTAATAAGCGTTGAACACTTTTTATGGCACTGGGGCCTTATTTACAGAGATCTTTGTATAAAAGGGCGTCACATGAGGAGCACGTGGAGCGCCAGACTTGGAGCGCTAAAGCGCTTATTATAAAAGGGCGTCCACGTGAGGAGCACGTGGAGCGCTTGGCGCTGAGCGCCAGACTTGAAGCGCTAAAGTGCTTATTATAAAAGGACGCCCACGTGAGGAGCACGTGGAGCGCTTGGCGCTGAGCGCCAGACTTGGAGCGCTAAAGCGCTTATTATAAAAGGGTGTTCATAAGAGGAGCACGTGGAGCGCCAGCCTTGGAGCGCTAAAGCGCTTCTTTTAAATTGGAGTGCTGAAGCGCTTCTTTTAAAGCTCTGATCAGTTCTGTGCTCTGAGAATTAAATTATCGATTTATAAGAGACTTTGTCTCATGGATCTAAGAACTAAGTTCTTCTCTTTCTTGATGAGATGCTGCGATCTCTTTTACTTTTGTGAAAGGCCTTGTCTTATAGAATTATGATCTGAAAAAGAACTAAGTTCTTCTGATGTAAGAGTTAAACTCTCAAATATGGAGAAGATACTACGATCTCCCTTCTTTTTATTTATCTTGAAGAAGGTTCTTCTTCTTAGAGTTTACTTTTCTCTTTTCTTTTATGAGAACTTGAAGTTTTATGGGGGGGGTTCTTCTCTCTGTTTTGCTTCTTTCGATTTGAGAACTTATAGGGAGGTTTCTGTCTAAAAGACTTGAAGTCTTAGGTCCTTTATATATGGAATGCTGACTTGTTGAATCAGTTAAGGAAATCTCTCTTTGAGAGATCTCTGATTGATTTGGGGAATGTTTTCCACCGTTGGATCTTTGACTCTTAGCGCGGGCGCTCTTAGCGCTGGCGCTCTCGTGCTTTGCACGTGAGCGCTGCCTCAGAGTCTTTGATTCTTAGCGCTGGCGCTCTTGTGAGGCGCTGCCTTATTTCAAATTTCAAATTTTGAATAGAGTTTTGCTCTCTGATTTGGGGAAACAAGATCAAAATCTCCAAACACTCAATAGGATCTCACGTGCTCCACGTGAGCGTTTCTGATGAATGAAAAGTGGAAACATACAAAATCGTCTCGCGTTCTCGCACGTGAGTCAAGTGTTTCACACTTCTATATAAAAAAGAAAAGGGGGAATAGAACCCAGAGAACAATTCTCACTTTGGGGCGCCTCATGTGCCCATACGTGAGCGCTTCCAAAAGTCATGTGTTTAACACTTCTATATTAAAAAAGGGAAAGAGGAATAGAACTCAGAGAACAAATCCCACTTTGGGGCGCCTCACGTGCCCACACGTGAGCGCTCCAAAGTGCAGTGTTTAACACTGATTCGGAGCCTCGCGTGGGAACACGTGAGTGCTGAACATATACCAATGCTTTGCATTTTAGGAAATCAACTTCAAACTCAAATTGGATAAGTCTTCCTGAGGTCAAAACCTCTTTGATCTACAAATCAATCGAGCCTCTGTGCTCATATTTTCCCAAACTAATCTCAGTCTCAAACATGACTGTGACCACTCAACTGATGATATCCAAAACGATATTCATCCCACATTCCCCCGAGGAAATCTTAGTCTCAAAATACGACTAATGATTTCGGGGTTGACCACCAACTTCATTTTCCCTCGGATGGGGAAATTGGTTCAAGGGTACATATTGCCACACCTCTGATACATGTCGTTGTAATTTCTCAACGTCTTCATAGAGGTGGCAGGTCCTGACAACCAACTGCTCTTCGATGTACTTCCCAAACTGACGTGCACACCCCAGATCAAACCACACCCCAAGCTGGGTGTCTCCCATATCATCGTTGCTCATCCCGACACGTAACAAATACACGTGCGCGCAAGATGATCTACGGACCGTAACGTCCTCAAACTACTACGGACCTAAACGTCCTTAAACTAAACCCTCACCTCAAAAATGGTGATCTACGGACCGTAACATCCTCAAACTACTACGGATCGAAACGTCCTTAAACTAAACCCTTACTTCAAAAATGGTGATCTACGGACTGTAACGTTCTGAAACTACTACGCACCGAAACGTCTTTAAACTAAACCCTCACCTAAAAAATGGTGATCCACGGACCGAAACATTCTTAAACTAACAACGGACCGTAACGTCCTTAAACTAAAACAATAGAGCCCAAATGCTCTTTTGTTGGATCTGAATGATCCTAAAACCCTGTTAAGTAAATCTTAGTCTTAAATTGGACTAACGTATCCTTAACAAAAATTTAAGTTGATCTTAACCTCAAACGAGATTAATGATCCTTAAATCAACCCAAACCCAAATCTAAGATATACGGATTTGGACTAATCCACGCCCTACGGGAGACGACATAAATTAGTCTCCGTATACAATTTACGAGCAACCAAAAATAAAACAAACACACACGACACGAAGTAAACTTCTGGAGCCGGAGAAAGTGGTTATCGCGATACAGTAACGTAATTAACTGCAAGGGCTTGCAACTGCAGGGAAGAGCATCCCCACAATCAAAAACCCCTTGCAAACGAGGGGGGATCTGATGAAGTCTGCTACAACGGCTGCATCCGTCCAAACCTCCGATATACGGTGCTATAAATCAACTTGGTATTTTCGGAAAGGTGGACGGATAAATACAAATAGCATCTGCCCCGAAATTCAGGCAAGACGACCTTCGCAGTTTCGTCTCTGTTTTCGGCGGTAAACAGTGATCTTCATGCCGAGAATTTGCTTTGCCGCACCCAAATCTTTCATAGAAAATTATGACGCCAAAACACGCTTCACCACATTGATTTTCTCTATACTCCGACATGCCAAAAGCATATCATCAATATATAGAGATAAATATATAATATCGCCATCATTAAACTTCTTCACACCGACATAATAATCCGACTCGCAATGTGTAAAGCTTTTTTCCCTCATGAATCTATCAAACTTGAGATACCATTGACGAGGAGCTTGTTTCAAACCATATAAGTTTTTCCTCAATCTGCATACCATATCTTCTTTGCCTTTAGCTTTAAAACCTTTAGTTTGCACCATGTATATTTCTTCTTCGAGATCACCGTGTAAAAACGCCGTTTTCACATCTAACTGCTCAAGATGAAAATCTTATTCCGCTACTATGCTCAGCACAACTCTTATAGAAGTCGTCTTCACAACTGGAGAAAATATCTCATTGTAGTCAATTCCCTCCTTTTGAGAATACCTTTTGAAAACAAGCCTTGTCTTGTGTC